>OY294045.1:52043323-52117667 GCA_958510825.1 Brachypterus glaber | reverse complement strand
TTTTTCTAGCTTTGGATTACTTTGAATATTATTACTCGTTATATTTTATATTAAATTATATTTTTTTCGAAACGGATATTTATATATAGGTACGTTCTATTTAATTTAACCTTGATAGCCATAAACAATAAAAAATAATAACATTTGTTTGTTTTGCCTACTTATAAGCAGTATTCGGCGAATTTCTAGTTATAGTCCAGTCTTCAAGTTAATTAAAAAAAGCTTTACCTGAAAATAAGTCAGTTTAGATTTTTGGTTTATTGGGTAGGGATTAAGACCCCAAATAAACAATTTTGCGACATTTTTTAACGTATTTTTCACAAAAAACGGACTTTTTAAAATATCTCAAGATCAAAAAACGTTTGATATGAAAATAAGGAGGACTAAATCTCCAACATTTTTTGTGTAATATATTTTTTTGTAAGACTTATAGCTAATTCGCGGCACCGCCTTAAACGTTACACTGTAGGGTTTTAGATTTTTCTTTACGACTCGGTTAGGAAGGTTTTTTTATGCTTAATACAATGGCGATTCAATCAAAAATCGGTTTACTCGAAATAATGGGGCACAAATGTGTGAATTATTTAAATAAAAAATAATTTTACGTTAATTAAAAAGAATTTTTTTTAATTTTTACCCAAAATGTTCTCAGGGGCATGCATAACCGACGATAAAGAACAATTTTGGTTTTTCGAAAAAACCATTAAAAATCTAAAAACATATAGTGTAACGTTTAAGAGATATTTTAAAATTCGTTTTTTTTTTGTGAAAATCGTTGAAAAAATGAAAGTTCCAAATCGAGTTCAACGTTGCAAAATTGTTTTTTTATTCGCGGTCTTAAACCCTACCCAATAAACTGAAAATCAAAACTCCCTGAATTATTTCCGGGTGAAGCCTCTTTTATTAACCTGAAGGCTGGACTACAACTGGAAATCTGCCGGCTACTGCTTATAAGTAAATTTAATAAACCGGTGTCCTAGGCAGTGTTGGACTGGCGCCTGGGAGGCCCACCGGGCTAATTTGCCTTGCCCCCATATATAAATTGTCATCGTATTTTTTTACTATTAATTATCATAATAATTTATCAAATAATTTATGTTACTAGTGAATTAAAAATTTAATTTAATTTTTCTCTTGGGTAATATCCGAGGTAATATCACTTATTTCGCGAGTATCGTCCATATTTTATCCAAAACTTGTTAATTTTACTAAAAATATATGTGAGTGGTCACTCGTAAAGGGCCATAAAAAGAAAAATGTTAGAATTTTTTTATAATAATAATTATTCCCAAAATATTCTTACATATCAAGCCAATAAATATATTTTATTTTAATGTGTCTTTCCACTTCATATGTTTTTAGGAGCTAGTTACTTTAGGGCTTATCCACAGGCTTGCTTAACAAAAGGGGGGTATTGGGGGGGGGGTGTCATCTTTGAGTCATTCGGCAAATTTTTGTGGTGAGGACATTTTTTTTAGTCATAAACTTTCGTGAGGTGTAAAGATTTTAAGATTTTTGGGCGCCATTTTTTTGTTATGGTAGGGGCGCCAAGTTTGGTAGAAACCGCCAGGGACAAAGCTTTTTTTCTGCAGGGTATGTTTTGGGGCGCCAATTTTTTAATTATTGCACGCCACGTTTGGTAGGTAGAAACAGGCAGGGACAAAGCTTTTTTTCTTGAGGCTATTTTTTTGGGCGCTATTTTTTTTTTTTTTTTTGTAGTTTTGTAGGGGCGCCAAGTTTTGGTTGCCGCCCTGACGAAACTTTTTCCATTCGGCAAATCTTTGATTCATTCGGTAAATTTGTTTTGGAGTGAAGACCTTTTTTTTAGTCATAAATATCGGTATTTTTTTATTCTAAGCAAATATTTGATCCTTTATTCATTGGGTAAATTTGTTTTGAATATTTTCTTATTCGGTATTTTTTTATTCTTATTCGGCATTTTTTCCAGTCACAACCCCGCAAAGAAAATGCCTATATCCGGCCCTGCGCATAATACATAATGACATAATTTGCATATGTTCGTCCCCTTCTTCTTCTATCGTCTATGAAGGCCTATCCAGAAGCTTTCATAAGAAAATAAAACATAAGAATGCGATCAAGCCAATGGCGATTTCTCCCGTTAGATTAGACAGGGACAAAAGTTCTACCCAAAAAGGATAGAAGACATACATACACTCCCACTTCCACCCAACCAAACAAATTCTGTATTTGTTCTCTGTTGAACAAATACAATATTTACTTGGCCGGGCGAAAAGTGTAACTATATTATTTTTTTTAAAGAAATTACTGGCGCCATCTAAATTTTAGTA
Source organism: Brachypterus glaber (assembly GCA_958510825.1). Lineage (NCBI taxonomy): Eukaryota > Metazoa > Arthropoda > Insecta > Coleoptera > Kateretidae > Brachypterus > Brachypterus glaber. The sequence goes on along the minus strand of OY294045.1, from coordinate 52,115,358 downwards.
GAATTATCTTATTCTACAGATTCACATTAGCTATGTTCGTTCGTGCCGCTCAGTGCTACACTTTCCGGCCAACCAAATAAATACCGTATTTGTTGTATGAAAAACAAATTCAGTATTTATTTGGTTGGCTGGAAAGTGTAGCACAAATGAGATAGAGATAGGGTAGACGTCTTTTGTTTCATAATTCTAGTTGTAGAGAGCTCCATTACGGCATCGCATTGTTATGTACTATGTTGTTATGCGAGCCTGTGGATATGCCCTTAACCAATCTTATGCGCTTATGTATTAGGACCGCCAATGGATAGTCTTATGTCATATGCCGTATGCAAATTATGTCAGTATGTTATTATGCGTTATGTCTGCTTATGCAAGCCTGTAGATATGCCTTTACCTGACTATTAAATAAACACTGGGGTTTAGACACAGATCTGTGGGTTCAGACGGTCACTAAACAACAACAAACAAAGCAAAACATATATTTCTTTTTATTTTAACTAAGAAGTCCTGAATTACACTAGGGCGTGTGGTTTTAACCACGTCACCAGTTAAGAAATAAATGTACCTAATAAAAAATTACCTAACATTATTTCCCTTTAGGTCCCTTTTTCCGGGACCACTCGTATATAGTTTTTGTCATGAACGTATATTTTGCTAATGTAACTAACATGTTAGTAACTAAGTTAACACTTAACACTTTGAAGTTTCTTTATTTTCGTGCTTAAAAAAATACCGTACGTTTCTCGTAGCAACGTAGGTAATATCAGATGATAAACAGTTACTTCACTTGTTTAAAATGGTCGTAGTAAATGAGGTATTTATAGTGAAGTGTTGGATAAAATAGGAATATTCGTGTAAAAACCTTTGAAATTACATCTCACCCACGTTTATATGTACCTACATTTTTTATACAAAAAGCTATAAATAAAGTCAAGGATAAAATGAATATAATTCAGTGAATTATTTCAAGGAAGTAAATTAAAGCACTCTCATTTTGAATTGTCGTTTGCATTATGCTATACCGCGTGTCCCATGGTAGAAAAATCACCGAATTTGTGTTATATCAAAATTATTTTTTTACCAGCCAATAAATACTTAATTACAAAGACAAAAATTTTTGATTTTGTTTTTTTTTTCTTTTTCGTGGTCCGAATTAATCTGTTATAAATCTGCAATGAGTATAAGGTGATTAGGCAGGAAATTTTTTATAAAAACCTGTGGGAAAAATGTAGAATTGTTGCAGTAGCTCATAAACTGGAGTGCGCAACTTTATTTAAAAAAAAATTACTCTAAATTTAATGCCGAAGGCACTTAATTCCAATAATAATTTAAAAATGTTCCTAGAATGGGACAGGGTGGAGTTATGTTAATGCGCACTCAAGGCTGAATGTTCGCAAAACATTGTACAAGCAATTTGTAGGTTATTGGTGTTTTGTAGTCCAGTCAAATAATAAATGTAAATTGCAATAAATGTACACGGGCGGATATCTTAAAGGGTAGTAGTGAATGGTAACAGAACACTCCTGTTAGTTTTTCACCGGGTGATTTGCGTAAGGGGTGTCCGCTATCTTGAATTTTAGGGGTGAGTTGCTTAATATGCATCTTACGATAAAAATGCATATAACCAATTTTGTTAAGGAGGAAATTTCCAACAATTTTTGTTTGGATCATTTTTTTAATATATTAATAACAATCGAATAAATTCAAAAATAGCCATTTTGGAGGTGAAATTGTGTTTTTCCATTTTTCAGCCAAATTATTCATCGGACGACAAAAGTTATAAGCAAACTTGTAGCTCTTGAAATTCTCTATAAGTTTTATATATTATAAATTTTCGTAGGTACTTTGGTACGGTTACAGAGGTCGCAACTCGACTTTCAGCGCCCACTGTAACCGTAAAAAAATACTTGTAAAAATGCATAATATATAAAACTTATAGAGAATTTTAAGAAATACAAGTTTGCTCATAACCACTGTTATCCTCGGATGAATAATTTGGCTGAAAAATCGAAAAAAAACAATTTCACCCCAACATGGCCATTTTTGAATATTTATAACTCGATTGTTATTAAGATATTAAAAAAATGATACCAACAAAAATTGTTTAAAATTTTCTCCTTAACAAAATTGGTTAAATGCATTTTTATTGTAAGATGCATATTTAGCGAGAAAACCGCACTCTCCCCTAAAATTGAAGATAGCGGAGACCCCTTACGCAAATCGCCCGGTGAAAAACTAGCAGGAGTGTTCTGTTATTATCCACTACTACCCTTTAAAATATCAGCCCTTGTACATTTACTGCAATTTAACATAGGAATTTCTCGTTATTTGACTGGGCTATTGCTATAATAATTATGAAAGTGTTCCTGTAAAATTTATTGACCACTATTCATATTATTTTGTTTTTACATTTAAATTAAGTAAATAAACGCAGTTTTGAATTTTAATCTAATTTTAGAAAAAAGCTAAAATAGGTATTTTTGTAACTAGAAGCTTTTATTGGACACAATACATTGTACAACAGATTTTTTATTTCTCCCACTGTAATAATATTTTTTTAATAAATATTATATCTAAATAAATTTAGCATTCCGGAATAATTGGTTGAAATCATTTTTATTTTTAAATTTTATATACATTGCGCGGGTCAAATAATAAATATTTTTATTAAATTTAATTTCAGACGTAATGAAATGGGGTACAGGGGAATAACGAGCAGTCAATTTTTTTATAAGATTTTATAAAATCAAGAGAATCAATCAAAACTTTTTAAAACTGAATTTATTATTTTTTTTATTTAAGTACCTCTTTGTAAAGAGGCAAATAGCCTATAAGAGGTAGTGTAAATAATATACAATAAAGTATAAGTACTTTAACCCTTTGCTGACGGATACATGAATTCATGAAAAATTAATATTTATTTTATATTTATATTATTTTTAAACTCAAAAAACCTCAAATATTATTAATTAGAAAACTCAAAAATATCCAAAAATGGTAATCTACCATAAGGACCACTGCTGCAAGTAGACATATATTTTTGAAAAAGACGCTGAATATAATAAATTTGTTCCACTTTCCAGTCATTTTACACTAAAAATATCAAACATATGAATAAACAAACTTGCAGCAGCAAGTGTGCACTCACTGTGATTTTTTAATGTCGGTTTCTACAGATTAAGTGATGTTTCAAGATAGGAACTATATTTTATTCAATAGTTCGAATCATAGTCTACATGATAACATTACTGACTCACTCACTTACCCATTTGTTACCACTAAGCTATATCGTTCATAAAAAATAATTAAAAAGTGGTATCAGTATGGGACCACTAGTCCCCAAAGGGTTAAAAAGATCTGATTGTTTCTCTTAACCTTATTAAATCGACCGGCAGATTAAATCCCTACTCTTAATTTCCCTACTCCCTAATATCCCTACTCCATAACGTTCCTACTCTACAATAACCCTACTTCGTAACATCCCTACTCTCCAATAACCACCCTTCATACTATATGCACTCTATTTTTCTTAAAAACTTATCTGATTGGATAGATATTATGAATATCTATTTTTTTTTTCTATATGTTAAAAGAAAAAAAATAAACGTAGATTTTATAGATTTATTTATATACTTTTATTTTTTTAGTTTATTTGTTTGCATATATTTGTTTTCCAAAATGATCAAAATTTGCGTTACGTAATGTTTGAACGTTCCCCTATTGATTTCAATTTCGGAAAAAAGTATGACTGAGGTTTTTGGCATCGTACTATCTTCAAAAATATGCATATTAGTGTATCGATTAATGACAAATTATTTGTCAAACACCTATTATTACTGAATTATTGTTCTGACATATTATGACAGATATTTAATACTCTTTTACATCTCTGCTCTTTCACATCTCTACTCTTTTACTTCTCTCCTCTTTTACTTCTGTATTCGTTTATTTAACGTATCTGTATATAAATTTAATTATTTTTATTAGTAAACATTGTATATATATGTCATAATTTTAAATTTGTTAGGTTATTGAAATATTATGACAATGTTTATATATGAGTAGAGAAGTAAAAGAGGAGAGAACTAAAAGAGTAGAAATGTAAAAGAGTATAGATGTGAGTAGGCCCATTTTATTTTAGAAAATAACCTATCAAATACATTTGACTTTTTCTGAATTGAGAATTGATAGACTATTTATGGATTTGAAATCTATGACCAAAATTTTTATATAATATTCTGAAACAGTATAAAATAAAGTTTTATTAAGTCCGCTATGGTCTTTTCCAACGAAAAAAGTCCGTTATCTTTCGAAACCGAGCACCTCAGATTCTATTGTTAATGGTTTTATAATGAGTAGGCCTCCTACTAGCAGGATTAACTCTTGGTTCGCATTGGCAAGTCACTAAAACTTGAATTGTATTCAAGATTAGCGTGTATATAAGAATTATTAATTCTTTTAAAACAATAAAATTTCTATCCCTGTATCTATCTTCTTTCTATATGCACTCGATTAGCCACTTGGCATAACTCAAAAACACATTTGTCATGGTAATCGTTGTCAAATATGTATTTAGTTTATTCATTACTCATTTATTAGTACACAAGAACACAGATAAAAAGACTACGGGAATAACAAATTTGCGATTATTCTATGATAAAATTTTACGTATAGATGAGAATTTCATAGGAAAAATATAACTGCGCGAACCACTCATTTATTAAATAAAATATAAAGTGCGGAGTAGGGTTATTGGGGAGTAGGGATGTTATGGAGTAGGGTTGTTATAGAGTAGGGTTGTTATTGACTAGGGAAATGAGGTTAGAGATGTTAGTCTGCCTACCGACCTTATGCACAATGTGACTTTGATAGTTTTTCCCCTGTACCCTCCAAATCTAAATTTTTGAAGTCTCATGAGTATTCTTTTTATTTCAGATATTGCAGTGAATGATACATTCGCGACAGCCAATACTTCGTCTCCTGTTAACAAAAGAAGAGGATTTAGCGGGTAAGTGTCCGTTTTTAATTAAAGGATTGCAAAAATACACAAAAATAGTATATAACAACGTGTGCGGAAAGTGATTTATTTCGCATGAGCGAATGTTTAGCAGAGCCGCGCAGCGGCGAGTGCGGAAACGTGGCGAATGTACGAAAGATACTTTCCGACAAGTTATGAACACTATTTTTCCTACGACCCAAACAAAAATATAATAATTTAAAATAAATATTATTTTGTTTAAATAAAGATAAATAAAATGATAATCATTTAAAATTATTAAATTGATTAAAATTTAGTTAATATTGAAAAAATACTTCAGTACTTTAGTACTTCACAGAAAAATTAATAATCTAGAGTTTCAGTTTTGCTAATGTTCTCGCATCTGGATGCGTCAACCTTGAGAAATCAATTCAATTCACCTTGGTCTCTTCTAGAATTCATTTGTTTCTTATTATTAGACTTTGACAGTTAAAATTAGTTACGTTTTGTTCATTTAAAATATTGTTATTTCATCAAAATTAAAACGATTTATAATTTAAAACTATAGTAATTAATAAAAAAGTGGAAAATATATATCCAGTTACATATAAATATAATGGAAAAACGTCTAATAAAATCGTTAATATTTTGAAAAAACAGATCAGGATACCCTACTAAAAATCTCGAGTAGAACCGAGCAAAATTTTTACTGGGTTTTACTCGGTTTTACTCGATTCTACTAGGACTTTAAAATTCCTAGTAAAAAATATACCCGATTGAACTAGGAAACTGATTTACTGGGGAAAATGTACATTTTTCGAGATTTTTTCTGGTTTGGACTTTTTTGAGCTAGGGTTTTTAAAAAACAGTAATAGTATATTACAGGTCGACTCGGAAAATAGTACTTTTCCGAGACCATTTATAGGTCGAGGAAAAGTACCGTTTTCCGGGAGACCTGTATATGTATGTTTTTGAGAAAACCAGAAAATGGTCAAAAATTGTCTGATACCTTTATTTTAAGGAACACGTTTGGAGTTTTTTTGCAAATATTTTCTATATGGTGAACTTACTGAAAAAATAAGTTATTATAAAAAAGAAAGCTTATAAAATTCTCTACAAAATACGTGGTAAATACTTTTTTCTATCTTAGTTTTGGGCAAAATGGAGATATCTTGATTTTAAGGTAAAGTTTTGGATTTGGATTTTGTTGTCTACCTGATACTCGAGAAATCGCATAAAACGAAAATTCTATACCGGCGCAATTACAATAGAAGATTGTGCCTCTCACTTGCACGCATCCCACGTTAAGAAGGTTAAAGCGTAAAGTTGAGAGCGCGCTCGGTTATAGTGAAAATAATTACTTATACATCTAGTTTGAGCCAATATTGAAGTTTATATAATCTTTATCAAGTTAGCTAGAAAAAAGTTTTTTTTTGTAGAGAATTTCATAAGCATTATTTTTATCATTTTTTTAAATATTAGCCGTTAAGAAGATATTTTTAAAAAAGTCCAAAAGTGTTCCTTAAAATCAAGGCATTGCACAAGTTTTGACCATTTTCTCAAAAACTAAGTTAGTTAAAAGTTAGTAGAAAGTTAGAAGAAAGTTTTAAACAAATATTTTGTAGAAAATTTTATAAGCTTTCCTTTTTCTAATAACTTATTTTTTTAAAAAATTGACTGTTTAGAAATTATTTGCAAAAAACTGCAAAATTTTACCTTAAAATCAAGATTCAATTGACTTTTGGTACCTTCATCAGGAAGATCTAAGACTACATCTACACCAATTTTCAAGACTTTTAGATTTTTTTGAGGCAAAAAACTTTTGTTCCTTGGGCTATCAGACACCTCAAAATCTGAGCATAACTTGGATTGTCATTTTTATCGGTCTTAACCTTTATTCAAGACCACCTTGAGTACCAGTGGACACAGACATATGGACAGACGTATTTTTTGTATGTTGACCCATTGATAATCAAACGGTTGCGAGGGGTAAACCGCTAGGGAATTCAGGTGTACAAATTGGAGAAAATCTTGGTGGTCATCTCTCGAGGAAATCCGAGAAAATCTTTACCTTTTTTTTAGGTAAATTTCAAGATTTTTCGAGGTTATCTTGAACGAAATCGAGGTAATTTTAAAGGAAATCTCTTAAGAGATTACCTCCCAAAAGGAATTCAGGTGTCCAAATTTGTTTTAGCGGTTTACCCCCGAACGGCTCCATACTTTCCATATAAAAATGTTGTCTTTAAATTTTCTTTCCGTAAAGTCTGAAGAATTTTTATTTGATGTAATATGCATTTTTAACTGTATGTGTATGTATGTAATACAAACTTAACATCAAAGATGCAAAAATAAGCCGAAAGTAATTTACATTTTAACAGCTTTTCATCCCTAGCTTGCGTCAATTTTCCGATATTTTCTGTAAACTACATTCTTTCCAGTAATTTAACCTTGGCCTTCTCGTATTTATTTTACTTTATCTTCTAAATAAACCATTTTAACACTATCAGCAGGGGCGAAGTCCGAGTTGAATTTTTGGCTTTAAATTTGGAATTTTTTTGCCTTTTTCCGATTTTTTATTATATAAGATGTGATTTTAGTCTGCAGGCCCCCACATCCATGGTGCGCCATGGGGTCCTCAATGAAGCCTACAAAAAGTAGTGGTGACGTTTTTTAACAGATTATCCTAATTACACTAGTTTACAAATTTCAACTTTTGTTTTATGCGCAACTTTATTTACATGCTTTCTTACATAACCTTTGATGAAGAATCCAAATACGTCAAGAAAAAAAAAGTTGGTTCAGTTTTTGAGATAATCCGCCCCAAAGTTTTTATAAGGGAAAATTATAGAAATCGTATCTGTGGGTTTTTAGAATCGCTAAAAACAATTTTATTTAAAAGTTTCTATCTTTAACCCTTAATGGGGTGGAACCACCCGTTTTTATATTTTTTAAGTAACCCGATAAGAATTAGAACCTGGGGGGTTTTCGTCTCGCTGAAAATGAATTTATTTTTTTTTAAATGTTATCTTCACCCATATAACCCTTATGACCATCCATATTTACATATTTTTTTTTAATTAAGCTGATAAAATTTGGTACATTGGGACTCGTAAACGAAATTAATTATTAAAAGAATCTGCCTACAAAAAATCCTAAAACACCTATGTACAAACTTTTATCAGCTAGTTAAAAGAATATAAGTACTGCTGTCAACAAAAAATACTTTTCCTTTAGGCCTAGGTTTATTAAAACCAAAAACGAAAAAAAAAATCCAAAAAAAGTTTATTTTTTCGAAAAACGTAAAAAAAGAAATAGAAATTTTTCTTTTTTTTTCTAACGCAAGACTTTTCTCGGGAAAGTATAAGGGGTAGTTTTACACCCCTAGAGGGTGGAGATAGATCTGGTAAAATATGAGTAAATAAAATTCGTTTTTGTGAGTTCCAAAACACCTATGTACGAATTTTTATCACTTTAATTTAAAAAATATGAATAGGGGTGGTTCCCTGATTTTTTTTATATATTAAATTCGTTTTTAGCAAGACAAAAAACCCCAGGTACCAACTCTTATCAGGTTACTTAAAAATATATATAAAAGGGATGGTTGTACCTTAATTATATTTTGTAAAATATGAGCGAAATAAAATGTTCAAAAAAAAAATTGGTTTTTCGTATTTAAAAAAAATTCTGATGCGATGGGCCAAAACTGGCGAAGAATTCGTGTTCAGCGACCAAAAATACACCTAAAAAACCATATCCAAATCCATTTCAACCGACAGAAAAATTTTGTGGTCCTGTTATCTCCAACATGGTATTTAGTAGACTATTTCACAAACAATATATAGGCCAATCAAAACCTTGCATTTTTAGTTTTTTGACCAATCAGATCAAAATGAATCTGATAATTTTTGCAGATGTGCAATTATCACTTGGTTACTATTGAAACAGGAAACTGACAGTTATTGACATCTTAATAAATGTTATATTTTTGCAAAATGTGTTTTTAATTTGTGAAGCTTACCTTTAGTTGATTTATTTTTATTGATAAGCAATATAAATGCTTATTTTATTACATTCTAGGTATAAACCCTAATTAATTTCAGATAATATATTATATTTTATGCACTTTCCATCTTAAAATCTTTAAATTACTGATATTCATAAATTTTAATTTATATAATTGAATCTTGGTATTAAAAACAGGCCACTCAAAACTAATTTAAACACTTAATTATTAAAAATATATAACCAAAAACGAAAAAAAAAATCCAAAAAAAGTTTATTTTTTCGAAAAACGTAAAAAAAGAAATAGAAATTTTTCTTTTTTTTTCTAACGCAAGACTTTTCTCGGGAAAGTATAAGGGGTAGTTTTACACCCCTAGAGGGTGGAGATAGATCTGGTAAAATATGAGTAAATAAAATTCGTTTTTGTGAGTTCCAAAACACCTATGTACGAATTTTTATCACTTTAATTTAAAAAATATGAATAGGGGTGGTTCCCCTTAAGGGGGAAGGCAGATTTTTTTTATATATTAAATTCGTTTTTAGCAAGACAAAAAACCCCAGGTACCAACTCTTATCAGGTTACTTAAAAATATATATAAAAGGGATGGTTGTACCTTAATTATATTTTGTAAAATATGAGCGAAATAAAATGTTCAAAAAAAAAATTGGTTTTTCGTATTTAAAAAAAATTCTGATGCGATGGGCCAAAACTGGCGAAGAATTCGTGTTCAGCGACCAAAAATACACCTAAAAAACCATATCCAAATCCATTTCAACCGACAGAAAAATTTTGTGGTCCTGTTATCTCCAACATGGTATTTAGTAGACTATTTCACAAACAATATATAGGCCAATCAAAACCTTGCATTTTTAGTTTTTTGACCAATCAGATCAAAATGAATCTGATAATTTTTGCAGATGTGCAATTATCACTTGGTTACTATTGAAACAGGAAACTGACAGTTATTGACATCTTAATCAATGTTATATTTTTGCAAAATGTGTTTTTAATTTGTGAAGCTTACCTTTAGTTGATTTATTTTTATTGATAAGCAATATAAATGCTTATTTTATTACATTCTAGGTATAAACCCTAATTAATTTCAGATAATATATTATATTTTATGCACTTTCCATCTTAAAATCTTTAAATTACTGATATTCATAAATTTTAATTTATATAATTGAATCTTGGTATTAAAAACAGGCCACTCAAAACTAATTTAAACACTTAATTATTAAAAATATATTTACAGTAAAGAAGTAAATAATTTACTTCTTTTAAATGACGGAAATCAAAACATCAAATGACTGCGCCGGTACCAGTATAGCGTTGCCAAACTTTATTAGAAACCGATCGCAAATTGTTTTTTTTTACAGGTGGAAACACCCGTAATTTTATTTCTTTTTAGTTGAAAACTAAACTTTTTAAACAGTAACAGCAATAATCTTTATTTAAATGCTAAAATATATAACAACTATTTTATTGGAATAATCTCAAGCATAAAATATCCCTCAAGCAAAGTTTAGACTTGGCAACATTCGCGAACAAGTAAACATCGTGGTGTTTAAAAGAGCGGCAAATTTGAGATTCAAATTTTTAATTATAGTTATAAAGTAATATTGTTGTTTAGTTCTTAAATTTTTAATTTAAATATGAAACAACATTAATAAACATGGTAAAATTATATACTTCCTTATTTTGTTTATGAAATAGTCTTTCAAAATACCATTCGTGCATGTTGAATTATACATAATTTTTTTACTGTATTAAAAAAAACATTTTGCTTAAGGATATTGTTTTCGTGCATTTTTTCGTCAAAATATTTTTTTAATACAGTAAAAAAATTATCTATAATTCAACATGCACTTATGATATTACTACTGAAAACTTTTAGTTATCAGGCTAGTAAATAGGCATTAGGTAGAGTCAAAATCCTTTGACAAAACCCAGGCACTTTTGCAGCTGTTGACCTGTGTTTTATAATCGGATATTTGCTTTTGTTCCTAAACTTCCTAAACTAAATGACATTTCCTAAAAATGAGCAAAAGTGGGTAGTTTCTATTTATATTGGTATTTCACCTGTGACTGCAAGGTGTATCGTCAATATGATCGTAATTCGTGACTTAATGCGACAAACAGTCAGTTGGCACGCTACTTCACCAACACGCAACCACAGATGACCTTTTTATGATGTTTTTCTAAGGAAACTAGCGAAATGTTGTTTGCACATTACCAGTACTCGGCGAATTTCCAGTACTCGCATAGGCGCCGCGTCGACTCTAGCGTTGTCGCGAGGTTTTAAATATTTACATTTTTATTTCTTTTATCTTGATTTTTTTAATGATTCCATTTAAACGAGTGGGAAAAAAGTTATCGATAAATAAAAATTAAAAACATTCGAATTCTTAAAAGATAATAATCGAATGTCGGTTTTTTCTTTAAAAAACACCGATATATATATATATATATACATATATAGTCATGTATAGTTAATATTGTTGTGTGTAATTAGTCGTCAAATGTTTTGATTTAGTGACCTTTTAAAAATTTCCCTCATAATTCGGCAAAATTATTCCGTAAGCCTATGTTTCTGTATTTATTTTCAACGTTGATGATCATGACTGAGTTTACGCCGACTACTGCACATTACATTAAAAAGATTAAAAGGCTTTCCCTCAGGCCCATAACTGGGGGGGGGGGTAGGCATGATTTTGAGCACCCCCTGGCGAATTAAGCACTCCCACAGGGGGTGCTCAAATCCAGTTGGTAAAATTAAGTGGCAGATTTCGTAAAATGTATGTTGGAAAATTGAGGGGTAAAGGGACACTAGTCAGTAAATTGTTTACTTGGAAAAATTGAAAATTGGGAATTTTTCAGATGACCTTTTTTTAGTAATCAAATTTTTATGGTCGGGGGTAGTAAAGCTTTTTTTGAGTTGGGAATTTTTCATAGAAAGGTCCTCATCCTTTCTTTTAGTCAGCAAAATTTCAGGGGTAAAGCTGTTTTTTCGATTCTCAGTGTTTTTTATTTTATTATTATTATTACTATTTATCTTAGTGAGTGTTCGGGTACTAAGGTACCATGATTCAAGGGTTCCTAGCAAGAGGCCGCAATACGCAGTTCCCACGACAAAGACCAAAGCACGACTAATATAAAGTCGTATTAATGGTGCAGGTCGCTTGCAAAACAACTTTACAATGCGATATTTCAAGAAAGCTTTGACATAGAGACTCGAAATTTTGGCCAAAAGTTTTTTGTCACATTGAAAATCTTTGGTCCAAAATTTAAGTCTCTGCTAGTATAGTAAATGTGGCGGCGCACAATGATAAATTAACACTTGAATCATCGGTAGTCAACATGTTAATAACACCGTCCAAAAAAAAAAACGTCTATTAATCCCCATATAGCACACAATATCCCCCGCATATCCTTTAATGTCCTTTTTAATGTCGCATGTCCCGGGACACTAGTCGTATTATACGATATCCCAAGGATACCTACATTGACGTGTTCACAGAATTGTTATTCTCTTAAGAACAAATAAACTATTATTATCATTATTATTATTATTATTAGACAATAAAATTTCTAAATTTTTTCTTCTGCAAAGTTAAGGCTTTCTAACTTTTTTATTTGAGACTTTTTAAAATTAAAGTAGACCATCTACTTTTTGAAATGTTGGCCTGCTGCGCTAGAACTATCTTACATTTTTATTTATTTTTTAAATTTAAGAGTTTAAGAGTTAAAGCGTAAAATTAGTAAAAAAATTGCCTGCGGCGCTAGACCTTTCCTGCAAATAGCTTTGTAGATGCCACTTCAGGCCGCCGCTTCGTTTTAAGCTACTGCCCTGAGAAGTACGTGTTTAATAATGTACATTTTCGCCCGCAGTTTTGATAATTTTTATTCGGATTTTTGACCGTTTTTATTCGGCATTTTAACTTAGTCCATTCGGAATTTTTACCAATAACACCCTTAAAAAAAATTGCTTAAATCCGGCCTTGATTTTACCTTAAGAAATGTAGAAATAGTTTTCTGTGCATTTTTGTGGCTTTTTGCCTTAAAAATACAAAAAAAAATAGTTTTCTTTAGATTTCTGTTCGTTAAATGCTCATTTAAACAAAAATTAACTCTAATTTTTAATTTTAAATCTTTTGATGAAATTATATTTTGAACCATTTGCAATTTTGGTGAATGCGCCTCTTTCTTCCTGATTTGTGCAGTAGGAAAAGAGCTTAAAATAAACCCTGTGCTAAGGCATTTGCAAAAATTCGTTACCACGATTTATAGAGTTCTATAAATATTAAATAAAAACATGTTTTACCCTTAGGAAGGTCGTAGCTCCCTTAGGGCTCATTTCCGGACCAACCTTTATAGGAACGTTTTTTCATATTTTAAATGTAGGATCACCTCTTAAATTTCTTGAACTTATTTCTTAATAATCCTGTACAGATTTTTGTTTAAAGGTCATAAAATAATCTTATCAGGTCCTAATTATATCTTTATAATAATTGGCATATAATGAGACATGCTACAGTACCTTGATAACTTAGTTTGTGTCATTATTTATTTAAGATTGCAATGAGATGAGAAAAATAAAACATTTTTTACATTCGTTGTGCAAGTGTGAAAATTGTGGAAAAACTAGGTAATCTTTGCTTATCGTAGTAGTGAGTAAAAATATTTCATAGGAGAAAATTAACCCTTGTCGCCGTAGGCTTTCATGCAACTTGTTTTTTTTATTGAAACACCATATTTTAAATAATGGAAACTTCCTTGGTTTGCCTGTTTTTAAAGTTTTTTAACTCTGATAATTTTGAAAAAAAAAGTAACAATGTTTAAAAGTACTCGAAACTACACAAAAAAAATCAATAATATTTCACCAGCATTTTCGCCTCAAAAAGCAAACTGCTGATTGCATTCATTAGAGGCATTATTGCTATTTTAGCGTATACTCTAAAAACAAGTACGCGTACTTGTTTTCATCACAAGAAAAAAGTAAGATCATGTGACGCAGATATCTAGTATCTCTACCAAGAATTTGTACCACATATTAGGGATTTTGCTAACTACAGAAAGGCCTAGTCTTTTACCCCAGCCAACACACTTCTAAAAATTGGTCATCAGTCTCCTGGTGAAGCCAACTACCAAAAATGTTTTACCAACTACATCCCGAAAAGCCAAATGCCCATTTTTTCACTATCTTCTGATGAGGAAGTATTGTTTAAATAGGCTTAGTTTTTCATAATTCGTGGAGAAATATATATAAAAAAACCGAACTAAGAAAGTGGAAAACGAGATATTTTTATACTGTTTTAAAAAGTATGGTTTGTTACCTTTTTTGATTTTTTCTAAATCCTTTCTTGGAAAGTATAAAAAATATCTAACAATCTACATACCTACGCTTGCTTACTCGCTAGCTGTAAAATTTTAAAATAAAAGGTTTAATTTATAGTATATTAAAATACTAGTTTCATAACATAACATAACACTCGCCGCAAGCGGCTCGTTTTGTAAACTTGTACTCGTGCGCTAAAAACGTGTTATGAAACGAGTGCTTTATACAATTTTTTCTATTTTGCTCTAAAATTAAAAAAAACTTAGATTTGAATTGATGACTGATTTAGGGATTTTTTTTTTTGGATTGGCATTACAGTTTACACCATGTTTAAAATTCTAAGAACAAATTATATTTTGATATATTTTATAGTCATCTCTTCTCTTTTTTACTGCAATTAACCAAGACAATTTTAACATGGTAAAAATAACCTAAACACAAAATTTTGTAGAAAATTAAAATTTAAAGCGACATTGACATTTGCACGGAAAACGTCAAGCGATAGGCCAGGTCTATTGCCAACCCAAAAGAACAAAAAGTACAGACCTCTTATGGGCCTATAAGAACATGCAAAATGCGTGTGATTATGAGCTTATAAGAGTCGCAAAATAGAAAAAAATAATTAACTTTAAAAACTAGTCTTAAGGTTAGTTTACCCAGTAATTGAGGAGCTCATTTTTAAATCGCAACAAGATCATTTCTTAACTTTTTCAGAAATAATGAATTACGGTTGTGAACTCATTGCCAACTATTTCAATGGAAAATTATGTTATTTTTCTCTTTATATTTTATTAAGCAATTTACACAAATTGCATTTTGTCAATGTTATTGTCAAATGAAGGCGTTTTGAAAATAAAGGTAGGACTTGTTCACTTTTGGAAATACAATTCTTTGGACTTGTTCTGTTTTGTAAAAAGATATGAGAATATCGCTGTTTTACATGGGACTTGTTGCACTATGAAATAATAAAGTATTATACAGAGTAAAGAGTTCGATTTAATGTTATACTATTCACAGTGCGTAGCGCTAGAATAGTATTATACGGTAGTTTCGAATTTCCCAAAATCGCCAAAAAACGTCCTAGACAAAACATTCTTGGATACAAATGTGTTCCATGAAAAAAAACAAGAAATTTTAAAAATGCCCGTCTGATGTCACTATTTTTGTGGACAAGAATTAATTATCCGATCAACTCGAATTTTCCAGGAAAAATCAAGTACTATGAAGGGAAGATCCCTATTGTTTTTAAAAGTAATCCCCCCGAAAACAAAAAAAGTTATAGGTAATTAAAACTGTTTAAAAAATAAAAAAACTATTAATTTCAATTTCCAATTTTCAATCATCCATGGGATATCTATTGGGTATACTTTAGGGAGGTTAAAAAAATAGATGACCACTGGATATCTCATGGATATCCAGTTGATATAGGCGGTCATTTTGATGTCCATGGGATATATAATGGCTATCCAGGCTACCCAGTGGATATACTCTATATCCAGAAAGTATATCCCCTGGATATCTAATAGTTATTATGTATGTGCTGTCTGGGTTGTTATGATATTTTTTAAATTAAAGTGGCATTGTGTCAATGTTATTTTCAAATAAAGGCTGGGCCGGTTTCGTTTCCAAAAAAAGGTAGGACTTGTTCACTTTTGGAAATACAATTCTGTGGACTGTTTCGGTTTCGTAAAAAGGTATGACAATATCGCTCTATTTTACATAAAACTTGTTGCAGTGTGAAACGTAAAGTATTAGACAGGGTAAAGAGTTGATGTATCAAGCGCCATCTCTATCTCAATAGGGGAATTTTTGGACTTGTTACGTTTTAAAAATAAGCTCCTCAATTAACACTATACTGAGTAATAATTTAACCAATAAAATGTAATTTGACTTTAATTTGACATATCATTGTTCAAATTTTTAGTTTTGTGTTAATTATTGGGTAAACCAACCATTATTGTGTTTAACTAAATATTTTCGCAAAAAAATAATGAATCATTTTCCATTAAAATTGATGTATAACTTTATCGGGTTATGAATATATTATAGTAAGGTCGTGCGGCTTTGTGTTATTTGTCACAAAGTACATTTATGCAGAGGCCCTCTGTTGATGCTCTTTTGTTTTTTCAGGCGGAAATGGTTACCACCGCCATTACGGAAGCTGTCACAGGGCAAAGTGGATAAAGACAAAACACAGTCTACCGTTCCGTCGGAGAAGCCTCATCCTCTAAAGAAGACTGGATCTGATAAGAGAATTAAGGTAAGTTCTTGTAATAATTACACAGTCTCGGATTGCATTTTACTACTACTGGGAAACTGCCCGGTAGGCCACCACAAAAGTCAAAATGTGATCACCCAAAGACAAAACTTTATTTTTTTGTCATCAAAATCTATTGCGCCTGCACATACTTAGGTCCTTTCCTTACAATTTGGCATCGTTGTATGATACAACTACATACAACTTGTACCTAGAAAAAGTTACATAACCTTAAATAACCTTATATTATTCTTAAACAAAATTAATTTAATAAAGAAGAAAGGAGTGAAATTTTTTGTAAACTTATATTTGGACGACGTATCAAAATTAATGGAGAGCCCCTAGCACAAGCCAAAAGCTTATTTGGGACTCTCTATGACTCTGTATCCTAAATCCTAGATAAATAAATTTTCCATAAGGGACCGCAAAAGTATTTTGGCGGGCAGCAGCCCGCCAAAGTAAAACAAAAGACAAACTCTTAACAAAAGTGTCACTTTTAACTTTACATTTCCAACCAAAAAATGTAACTTTGGAATACAAGCGAATAAAAAATTATGTTTCAAACAATATGACTATTATACTTAGTTTTTTATATCCCTGACTTAGTTAACTATGTCCTTAACTGACTGTAATGACAAGTTGGATTTAAATGGTACAATTTTTGGGTGTAGTACTTTTAACCCACTTCCAAAAAAGGAGGAGGTTATCAATTCGACGTGTGACTTTGTTTTTTTTTTTAATCGCAACTGCATATTAATATGGTATGGTCATACCATATCTAGAACTATAATAAATTCATTCTAAACCAGTCTCGTAGAAAAATATATATTCCGTAAATACAGTCATGTTCTTAATTTAAAATAGTAACGTTTGTCTTTAATGACAAAATAAAATTGCTATTTTTTGGTCAACCGCATTTTTTTAATTTAGGTGAATCAGTCCTCTCCCCAAAAGCAAGCTGAACAGTTGAAAAAATATATTTAAAAAATCTCGTTTTTTAAGAATTTTTACCTTAAGGTATGTGATTTACTAAAAAGTATATTATTATTAAATTATTTATAATTGTGTGTGAGTAAATAATGTTATCTGTATCCGTTCTTAGTATTCAATAGACCACTTAACAAGTATTTTTTTATCAGTCTTTGGTTGTTGTTCACAGTGATAATGTCAAAACCTAAAAAAGTGAAAAAAATATTTAGAAGAATATCTTCATTTTTACAAGTATGTATTTTGTATATTCCTTAGGGCGGTCCCACACTAAACGCGGCTGTCTTTGCCTGTCCTTTCAGTGGAGCTCTCTACAACTAGAATTATGAAACCGAAGACGTCTACCCTATCTCTATCTCATTTGTGCTACACTTTCCAGCCAACCAAATAAATACTGTATTTGTTTGGTTGGCCGGAAAGTGTAGCACTGAGCGGCACGAATCTGTGAATCTGTAGAATAAGATAATTCTACTAAAATTTAGATAATAAAAATAAATAGTTACACTTTTCGCCCGGCCAAGTAAATATTGTATTTGTTCAACAAAGAACAAATACAGAATTTGTTTGGTTGGGTGGAAGTGGGAGTGTATGTATGTCTTCTATCCTTTTTGGGTAGAACTTTTGTCCCTGTCTAATCTAACGGGATAAATCGCCATTGGTGTGGGAACGTCTCCAAGTACGAATATTTGGCGAATGTCGGTTTAAGACACTTGCGAAGACACTTGCGTGTAGTGTGGGACTGCCTTAATATAAGAACAGCTATTTTCATTTTCAATATTATTTAACAACTTTTAAAAATGTCCGTCCATCTGTCCGTATGTCACGTTTTCTTGTCCGCACGATAACTTGAGAAAGAATAATCAAAAAAATTAAAGGAAACTAACAACGTAGGTAATTTTTCTAAAATTTTTTTTAGAAAAATTACCTTCATTAACAGGTTAACGACCATGTGTACCATATTGGTGCACACTATGTTTTCTGCACAGACTGTGTGTACCATATTGGTGCAGACACACACACACACACACACATCTGGTTGGTATTGTGGGTCTCACAGGGACGCAGCTACATGGGTTTCTAATGTTTAGTACGCCTGGTCCCCTAAAAAACAAAATGTTTTTCTTCCTAAAAACTCCTTCATTGCAACTTATTAAAAAAATCATACCTATATGAAACTTCCTTTCAATAAAAAAATGCTCTGGTTCAGGAATAAATTTTTAAAATTTAGCGCTGATCGTTAACCTGCAGAATTAAAAAACAAAAATTAGAAATATCCCAATACAATTTAATTAAGTTTAACTTAAAAGTTCACCAGGAAAACGCTACTTGCGAGGAATATACTGTATAATGCAAAGCATCATACATCCTCACGGCTTGTTTTGAGAATACAGTTATTAAAATGAATATAACAAATATTTGCTCATATGAGTATTATAATTAGACATCGGATTTTAGCGAGTCGTGACGTCAAAATGCAAAGCCGGCTACAATAAGTTAACAAATTCATATTAATTTTATAAAAATGTTTAATATGTTTCCAAACTACTACATTACCAAAGAAAATTATATAAATATTATAAAAAATTCTGTAACGTTTTATTTAAGTAAAAGAAAATTTAAAAAAATTACAATTGTATTTCAGAATTAATTCTGAAATTTACGATTTAGTTGGGCTCTTTAATAATCCAATTTTAATTTTATAGTATTGTGGCATGGTGGCTGGGTATTACTTTTACCAAGTTAAAAAAAAATCTGCCTGGCCAATCGTTTTTTATTCGTAATAAAAAGGTCACGTGACGTTTATAACTTTTGACTATAATTAATGTTGTATTTTTTTACTTACTTTAAATATTAAATTTGCTCCTCATCTCCTTTATAGGTTTTTGTATTCACATGTCTTAAAATATTATTTTCTTTCACAGGTTAAGTCTTTTTTAAAAAATGTGTAGTGTAAAATATTGTCGAACTCTAGTTCTGGATAATCTTCTATCCACGATTTAAAGTTGTAATTAATGGTTTTACGAACATTTTATTAAAGGGATTTTACTAATGTAATGAATGGTGACAAATGAATATTAAATTAGGCCCAATAGGTACATTAAAAACGAAAGTTAGAGCAAAAAAGAAATTAATTCGTATTGCTAAGTCAAACAAAACGACTCAATTTACTTGCAATAAAAACCTTGTTTCCGCATGCGCGTGATTCTAACCAATAAAATAACGTACATGGTACACGCTTAATTTTACATCTCACTTATTTCGTCGCACGCATACGGAAACAAGTTTAGAGCTTTTAGATCTCTGCAGAGTGAATGTTTATAACGAGCTCAATTAGATTTCACCTTCCAGTCACCTCTTCACAAATTGAATAAAACACAAAAAGATTTCGTCGGTAGTTTGTTTTTTTCTACAAACACTATACATGTATGTTTTAGTTGTGTAATTTTGTATTTTATTTATATTTTATTTATAATATGAAAACCCAAAGATTTGAGTAAAAATAATAATTCCGAAGAATTTTTTTCACAAGTTATAAACGTCACTTGAGCTGTTATTGCGAATAGAAAAGGATTGGCAGTCAGAATTTTTTTTAACTTGATAAAAGTAATATTAGATTATTTAAAAGTCCAACTAAATCATAATTTTCGGATCTGTTATGTTTTTTTTTTATTTTCTTTTACTTAAATAAAAACGTTAGAGGATTTTCATAATATTCATATACTTTTCTTTGTAAATGTAGTAGTTTGATAGATTATAAAACATTTTTATAAAATTATTATTAATTTGTTGTACCCGACTATGGATTTTGACGTCACGAAACGGTAAAATCCGATCTCTAATTATAATATGGGAGGCATATTCGGCGAATATTCGGCCAAAGCAAGTGCGCACCTAATAGTCGCTTAATCCAAGTGCGGTTCAACCATAGACAAAGAACATAGATGAGCTGTCATCTCAAGGTTATATACAAATTTACGAGTCCTCCATTTTGATCGGAAGTTACGTCAGAAATCAGCCGGGAAATTTAAATTAGTGGGTAAAATGTAAATAAATAAACGATATAACCTTACTTTTTAATGTTTTCTTATGTTATATTAAAAAAAATCAAACTTACCTAAAAAATATGATACTGCTGTCTGCAGGTAGTAGTCGTTTTATGTTTCTACAACTTTTTATAAAACACGTCATTGCAAAGACTTTACTGGTTCTTTGAAAAAGCACTATAAAATATACAAAAAACACAGAAAGACTTTAAAAGTTCAAAAACGCTATTATATAGTCTATAATAAAATAAAACGTTTACCAAAATGTTCACCCTTCTAGCACAAAACACCAAACGCGTAGAAAAAATAACAGAAAAACCTCGAAAACAAACTCAAAACATACATAAATTAGGTTATGTTAACCTGTTGCACGAATATGTTAGAGGTGTGTGCGAAGAATTATATTTTTATATTTAAATTACTGGTAAAAATAAATAAATATCTGTGTAGTATAATATATTGATTTAGTTTTTACATATATAACAAACTGTTGCAACAAAACAACGACAAAAAGAAACTTTTACTGACTACTGAAGTGAAATGAAAAGACACATCTTTAACAAAGAAAATATTCCTATCTAACGCAACACAGTGTTACCAACATAAAATATATATTTTTTTACTTTATGTTGGACAATTGGAATCAAAATGGAGGACGCAATTAGTCGGGACGCAGAAGTATGCGCAGACGGTCAAAAATCAATCTATTTGTTTATTTTGTCTATGGGTTCAACAATATTCTTGTATTAAGAGCGCAAAATGACTGAGGCGTCTAGCCGAGATCAGCAATCACACGAAAGCAGAAATCACATTTTGCGCTCGTAATACAAACAACGTTTTTTCTACGATCCAATATAAATAAATAAATTCCGGGCAATAAATTTATAACCTTACAAGGCCGCAGCACTTACAATTTTTTGCAAGTCTGGTGGTTTAGAAGAAACACCCTCATCACTGTAACTCTCCATAATTCCTTAACAACAAATATTTTACACCCGAAATTGACATTTGATTAAAGATAAATAATAATTTTATATTTAAAAAATGGCAGAATACATCATCTCGTAGCACATACTTGACAGTCAAGTTGACAGCTGTTTTACGATTGACTTGCCGGTTGCTTACACTCTAGCGCACAAAATTCAATTTTGCGCTTGCTGTCATGGTAACGAGCAGAAAAGTAAAATTCTAAGAAATAGGTTATTTTTCAATGAGAAAACTTCATTTGTTTTTGTAGAAATGTTAACTTTTGTATTAGATCGTAGAAAAAAATATTTTTCCTACGACCTAGTTAGTAGTTAGTGCCTATTTCCCATCCGTTGCCTATGACAAGGATGGGAAGTGACGATCAGCTGATTTTACATACCTCCTATCAAAAAATTAGTAAATGCTGTCAGAAAATTAGTAAAAGTCAAACACATAACCTCAGTCAGCATCCAGTGTCGGACTGGGAAGCCCAAGGCTAGTGAGATTTCTACAAAATTTGGCGCTTACCTTGGCGAAAAACTTTGTCCCTGATAGTTTCTGCGAAATTTGGCGCTATTATTATTTTAATTTTTAATTTTTTTATTTTAAATAACAAAAAAATATAACAAATAAAGATTCTTGGGGGGCGTAAATACCCCGTCTACGCGCCTGGGACATTAAACTTTACACTGTGTAAAGTGTGAAGTTTGGAGTCATTTCATTTAGGTTTCCTACAATTTAGAACTACAAAGTCAATTTTAACATACGACCTTTTGCACTTTGAGTGACGATATTGTTTCATAAGGAGAAAAAGTGTCACATTTTTGGCAAGTTTTGTTTCCAATTAATTTACCTTTTAATAAAAGTGTCTTAATGACAGACCGGTTAGTGAAATATTGTTTAAAATTTTTATTTACTTTAAAAAATTGTTTTCTTTAATTATAATTTTTGCAAGCCCCCAGTAAATGAATGCCTCGATCCGACCACTACTAACTACTTATAGAGATAAGATAATTTTTGACGTAAATGTGGTATTTATGGTTCAATTCTTTTAATACAGATTTAATTGGTATTTTTTAATTGGGTTTTCTGTTAAAGGAAAATTAAATTTACTTTTTAGAATTTGGATTATAGGTTTTAGGACAAATAGTTAAAAAGTTAGGGAGACTGTTGTAGTGTACCTTAGATCACCCTTCAGTTTCTTGACAGATGCTGCTATCTACGTGACAGAACTGTACTTTTAGACATTGTTTATTCAGTAGGGTGCAAGCAAGCGGGAGAGTGGTTGTCCATGTGCTATTGTTTTCGAGTAAAATAGGAATACAATTTTTTAGCTCAAAAAGTAACAACTTTTGGTTTTACTGTTTATTTTTTTACAAGTTGAAGATTGTGTTTTGTGTTTTAAATCACATTCTACCTGAATCACTTATTGGTAAGTTATTTTTAATGCCATATTTCAGTTATGCCATATTTCATAGCCTAGAAGTTTGAGAAGGTTACATTTAGGAAAAGGCACCATCCTGTACCACTGATGACTACTATTTTATTAACTTGTTTAAAATTTGAAGTCGATAGCTTCTAGTTCAAAACTTAGGGGAGGGTGACTTTTGGACCGCACTGTATGAAAATCGCCTTAATAATATATCTACTATTATTATAATAATTGTAAAAACCATTGTTAAAATTTATAAAAGATTTTAATTATACAGGAAGAAGATTATTTTTAGTATTCTAAAAAAACAAACAATTTTATATAAACGATGATTGATAAATATGGGAAAGTTGTATCAAACGTTTTACGACGAAGCATGATTTCTGTCTGTTTATCAGTGGGTGTATCTGTCCGGGAAATTTGTGTATATGTTTTATTTTCCCGGCCCCACCAATGTAGGAGGAAGTATTGTGATCGTGCAAACATCCAAAATGGAGGTTTTCTCAGAAAACCACTGTAATATCCATTTCCAGGATAATTTCTGTCTGTCTGTCTGTCTGTCAATCTCTTATCCTTTACGATAACAGCCTAACGGTTTATCCGATCGACTTGAAAATTGGTATGGAAGCACCGTTTGGTCATAGAATGAGAACATTCGTTTTTGATTAAAAACAAAAAAAAAATCACAAGAAAAAATATTTTTTTGAAAACGAAAATAAAAACAAAATGAAAAATTTGAAGAATTTTAAGTCTTCAAAACGTTTTCAAGAAAATGTTTTTGTAACAATCAGGTTCCAACGCGGGAAAGTAATGTGGCGGCCACAACATATTTTAGCTTTCCCATTTCAAAAATTTTCAAAATTTTTGAAAAGCCTTCTATTTTTTTTTCGTATTTTTGCGTTTTGTGACGTTTTATGTTGATATAAATCAATTTTGAGCAAAAAAAAAAATTGTTGGTCGGTCGGTCGGTCGGTACGGGAAATCTTGGGAGCACCTTAACTTAAGAACGTTTTAAGCTAGAGACTTGAAATTTGGCATTTGTTACCAAAAGTTCTCGCTCGGGATTGTTTTTTGGTGATGCAAGGGGGCAATTTTGAAAATGGGGTTTTTGAGGTTGCCGAAATTGAATCTGACATAAAAAAAATCACTCACTCGCCCCGCGGGGGTGAGGGGGTAAATATTTTTAAATGTTTTCGTCAAAATTGGTAAATAGGGGTTTTGGGGTCGACGAAACTAAATTTAATAAATTTTAAACTCCACCACCGGGGAGTAGGGGGTGATTATTTTTAAAGGTTTACAATTTTATACATACACCCTATGAAATTTTGCTCAATTTTTTTTATTTCTGTATAAGTACATATGTAATTTTTTTAACGTGAGTTCTGATACACCCTGTATTTTCGTAAAAATTAGATTATACGGGTTTTTGAAGTCGCTAAAACTGAATCTTGGAATAAAATATACTAACTTCAACCCCTGAGGGGCGGGGGGTAGTTTTCTTGAAAATTGAAATATTGGATTTTTTGTGGTTGTGGATTCAGTTTTAACCTTAAAATATATTTTTTTGCCCATTCAATGCGAATGACGTCCAACGACGTCATGGGGTAGAGTTATTCCAATAAGCCAGTATTCAGTGAGCATCTAGTGGAATTCTACACTATAGCTCTGAGCACCTATTAGTAGGTGCTCACAATATTAGTATTGGTATACTAATGATAGTATGGTTTTTAAAAAAAAAAATATCCACAAATAGCTTTTAAGAGAGCTACAGCTCCTAGGCGTAGTAGGCCAATTTATAGTAGCAGTGAAAGGGTTAAATCCACCCATTGAGGGGCGGGGGTAATTTTCGTGAAAATTGGTAGATTGGGCCCATAGGGTTTTTAATGTTGCTAAAAGTGAATCCAAAAATAAATAACATTTTACGCGCGGGATGGAAAAATGGAAAAGCTTTTTTACTGAGCAGTGTATTTTAATAGTATATACACTTCTGCTCAAAAATATCGGCCCACCTAAAAAAATACACATTTTCAAATGCTAATAACTCCAAAACTATTCAATAGATTTATTTGACCTTTTTTTTATTTTAAAGCTTGAACTTTTAGCTCTTAAATACTGGAATAAAAATTATCAAAAATCTTTTTTTAAACCGGCAGCAATGAAAATTACACAGCTATGTTTTTTTACTGCTTCTTTCGATATGCGCACGGTTTGCCACTGCATATTTTTTTACAATTTAATTAATTGATTTTATAGGCCAATTAAATGGGAGTAATTTCTTTTTTAACTTTTTAATTTTCCTTTTCTCGTTTAGGAGATATACTGTTTTTTCTGAAAATAAACATTTTTGCAAATAACAAAAAAACTACACAGTGGATTTAATTGATTTATTTTTTAATTTGAAGCTTAAGTCCTTAACTTTTATTTATATAATTTAAGTTTCTGGTGCAAACATGTTTAAACTGGGTTTACATTGCTTAAATAGTCATGTTTTTTTTACCCAATCTTTTTTGATGCAATTTAACCACAAACTCAAATGTTTCCATAAGTTTTAAAACTTATTCTAAAAGCCACACTTATTGTGACTGATTCCTTCTTTTATTTTTTATCATAAGTCTTCTCATTTAGGAGAAATTAAAGTTTTTCGGAAAAAGTGACTTTTTAATCAGTGGGCTAGTGCCACCCCTGTAAAACTGTATATGACGGAAAAGCGTCGATAGAATATAAAGATCTATTGCACTTCTATAACTTTAGCTTAAATAAATACATTTAATTAACACGTTTTCTGCGTTAGCAACTTTTTGGTTCCCAGCTCAGACTGCGTTTTGAGGCATATATGTCGAACGAACTTTGCACAGACTGTTTAAATCTCTAATGGTACTCCAAAAACAAGTTCTAACGTCTTTTTAAGGACTTTTTGCTTTTTAATTTTTTTTAAACAAAATATTTTATCAAATAAAATAACAATAAACAAATTTTAAATTTTATTAAAATTATTTAATAACAATTATAAACACAAAAAAACGTATTAGACGTGTATGTTTTTTTACAACAATGCTGTTTTTCGTTATTATTAGTTACATTACATTATGGTCAATAAAACATTCAATTTAATTTAACAAAACACTAAAACTAACCAACATTACACGGTTGAGGCTAGGTTATCAATGTGTATACACTATAGTTAAAATTTATCTACATAAATATTATAGACGTTATAGTCATATTTCCCAATGTTTTTCATACAGAATTAGGTTTTAAAAATGGTTTGAGGCAGCTGTATATCCCATGCCTGGCAGCATTTACTCCTATTCTTTTCAAAATAATAATTCCATTCCTTTTTTTGTACATTTTACAATTTTTTTTTCACAAATATTCCATACCGTAATTTAACACAACAATAGTTCAGAACCACACAATTATAGTCCAGCCACATATATTCCATAAGCAGTTTATTTTAAAAAATATGTATTATTTTTCCATCAAATTTGTTCCTATTTACCAGCACTTATTTCCAAGCCACCCATGAGGTAAAGTGATTAGCTCGTTTTTTTTATACTGG
This sequence comes from Brachypterus glaber, assembly GCA_958510825.1. Classification (NCBI taxonomy): domain Eukaryota; kingdom Metazoa; phylum Arthropoda; class Insecta; order Coleoptera; family Kateretidae; genus Brachypterus; species Brachypterus glaber. The sequence goes on along the minus strand of OY294045.1, from coordinate 52,088,797 downwards.
TTTCCCCATTAGGCCTAATCCACAAAAAACTTGCAAACTCAATAAGAATAATACAGAACACAATAACAGAATACTCAATAACAGAACACAATAACAGAATGCTCAATAACAACCATACAGAACACAATAAAAGAATACTCAATAACAAAACACAATTAGAGAATACACAATAACAGAATACTCAATAACAATAATACAGGACACAAAATTTTGAAAAATGTGTTTTTAGTGTAATTACTGCTCGTATTGAGATCTACTGATCTGTATAACTGGCATATTACATGAAACTATGCTATAGTTATATGTAATATGCCAGTTATACAGGTCGGTAGATCCTAATAAGAGCCGTAATTACACTAAAAACACATTTTTCAAAATTTTGTGTTATAACACTGTTCTGTAACGGGTGCGATATGTCTAATATTAATATCTGGTATTTCCCCCCCTAGCCCTAAGTACATCCTGTACTCTATTACTCATAGAGAGAATTAAGTTTCTTATAGTATTCTGAGGTATATTTTCCCATTCTTCCTCGACTGATATAATTAGTTCTGGAATTGTCGCTGGCGCTGGGTTCCTTGATCGAATTCTTCTTTTTAACTCATCCCAGAGATGTTCGATTGGGTTAAGATCGGGGCTATTAGCTGGCCACTCTAAGACGTCGATACCGACATCTCTTAAGTATCGTCTGACATTTGCTGCAGTATGCGGCTTGGCATTGTCTTGCATGTAAATAAAGTCATCGCCTATAAATCCAGCGTAAGGTACGACGTGCTCTTCCAAAATTTCTTCGACATACCTTTCCGCTGTAAGACTTCGCCTTTGCCGTCCACGTTCTTCCCTTATAATAAAAACGGGTTCAGTTTTAGCTTCCAATGATATACCTCCCCCCATCATGCACGATCCACCACCATAACTAACTTTTTCTGCAATGCAGGCCTGTGCATAACGTTCTCCAGGACGTCGGTAGACACGCTGTCTTGCATCATTCCCAAATAGACATATCCTGGTTTCATCAGAAAACATAACCTTTGCCCATTGGTTTCTGTCCCAGTTTAAATATCTTCTTGCAAACTGCAGCCTGGCACGACGATGGTTAGCAGTGAGTTTAGGTCCAGTTGCGGCCTTATAAGAGCAAAGGTTTCTTTCAAAAAGCCTTCAACCAATAGTGGACCTACTTACTGCTACACCTCTTGTTTCTTGAAGCCGTGACCTCAAATTAACTGAATTTAGACGACGATTCCGCAGGGAATTAAGCTCGATAAATCGGTCATCCCGAGCGGACGTGCACCTATGTCTGCCAGCTCCTTGGCGTCGACTAAAGGAACCGGTCTCCTCAAAACGTTGGAATACTCTTCTTACCGCTGCTCTCGTAATATTTAACTGTTGAGCAACATAACGCTGACTGTGCCCTTCTTGTAGCAGAGCTACAGCTTGGGCAGCTACTTCCGGACTTGTTTCCATTTAAATAATACAATTAAATAAAATTTTAACGAGTTAAAAAAGTATTGTTACATAAGTGACAAGTCTTGTCAATCATAAAAAAGTTAGTTACAGGGGTGGCACTAGCCCACCACTTAAAAAGTCCTTATTTACCAAAAAAACATAATTTCTCTTAAATGAGAAGACTTATGATAAAAAATAAAAGACGGAATCAGTCACAATAAGTGTGGCTATTAGAATTAGTTTTAAAACTTATGGAAAGATTTGAGTTTGTGTTTAAATTGCAACAAAAAAGATCGAGTAAAAAAACATGACTATTTAAGCAATGTAAACTCAGTTTAAACATGTTTCCAACAGAAACCTAAATTAAATAAATAAAAGTTTACGATTTAAGCTTCAAATTAAAAAAAAAATCAATTAAATCCATTGCGTAGTTTTTTTGTTACTTGCAAAAATGTAAATTTTTAGAAAAAACCTTATATCTCCTAAACGAGAAAAGGAAAATTAAAAAATTTAAAAAGAGATTACTTCCATTTAATTAGGCTATAAAATCAATTAATTAAATTGTAAAAAAATATGCAGTGGCGAACCATGCGCATATCGAAAGGTGCAGTAAAAAAACATAGCTGTGCACTTTTCATTGCTGCCGGTATAAAAAAAGATGTTTGATAATTTTTATTCCAGTAAGTAAGAGCTAAAAGTTCAAGCTTCAAAATAAAAAAATGATCGAATAAATCCATTAAATAGTTTTGGAGATATTTGCATTCAAAAATGTGTATTTTTTTAGGTGGGCCGATATTTTTGAGCAGAAGTGTATATATATATATATATATATATATATATATATATATATATATATATATATATATATATTAAAATAAAAGTCCAAATAAAATAAATTTTTAGCGCACGAGTACAAGTTTAGAAAACGAGCCGCTTGCGGCGAACCCAAAAGAAAAAAAGTACAGACCTCTTATGGACCTATAAGAATCCGCAAAATGCGTGTGATTATGAGCTTATATATAAGCTTATATATAAGAGTCGCAAAATAGAAAAATGTATTTAAATATCCATCGTTTGAATTTATTTTTTATTTTTTCAGGTACCATCGGAGATGGGAAACAAACCTTCAGTCTCGGAGGGCGAAGAAGAGGAAGAACGGCCGCCGTTACGCGACGCCAAATCACTAGGTACAGAATTGGCCAATGGCGGCGAGGACGCCGACGAGGACGTGGGAGTTGCCTCCGCCGATGAAGCCCATTCACCAGGAGCCGATACTGTGACGTCACCGCCACCGGGTGTTCCAGATATTGAGGAAAGCAAGAGGGTAAGTAGTATTTTAAAATTTTACTTTATTTATTTAGGTATTATTTCGTGATGACCAGAACCCGGCGTATTTTCAGTTATAGTCCAGTCTTCAGGTCAATAAGAGGCTTTAATAATTCAGGGAGTTTTGATTTTCGGTTTATTGGGTGGGGCTTAAGGCCGAAAATAAAAAAACAATTTTGCGACTTTGAACTCGATTTGGAACTGTCACTTTTTTTAAGTATTTTTCACAAAAAACGGATTTTTCAAAATATCTCAAGATCGTTGCATCCTAGGGCAAAAAACGTTCAATATGAAAATAAAGAAGACCAAATTTACAACATTTTTTGTTCCATGTATTTTTTTGTAAGACAAGAGAAAGTACATAATTGTTACACTTTACGTTTTTAGATTTTAGATTTTTTTTGTCTCGCTAAAGAAAGTTTTTTTTTATGCTTAATACAATGGTGTATTTCAATCGAAACTCGGTTTACTCGAGATAATGGAGCATGGGACAAATGTGTGAATTATTTTAAAATTTGTAATTTTACGTCAATTAAAAAGAAAGCGCGAGATATATTTTTTAACTTTCACCCAAAATGTTCTAAGGGACATGCCTAATCGACTCGTAAAGAACAATTTTGGTTTTTGGAAAAAAAACATTTAATATCTAAAAACGTAACGTTTAAGGCGGTGCCGTGAATTAGCTAGTACAAAAAAATACATAGAACAAAAATGTTTTAAATTTGGTCCTGTTTATTTTCATACAGTGCGGTCCAAAAGTCACCCCCCCCCCTTTTAACTTTTGAACGAATTGAGATATCGACTTTTAGAAATTTAGAACTCTTAAATAAGACAACTTAATCTATCTTTTAGCATATATTTGATATTTTCAGCTCTTAAAATGTTGGCATGGGGGGACATTTTTTTAAATAGAAAGGGGGTCGTGTGATACATCATTTTAAAGCTTATAAAATTCTCTATTTAAACTAACATTTCTAAATTTTTTAAAAATGTTTTTTAAGGTTTTGATTTTTCAATTTTTTGTGCTAAAACATTCGATTTTTTAATTTTTTTTTATAAATTTTTATTTAGGTCAACCAAAATTAGTTTATAATTAACATTTTTTTATGATGAAATTATGCATTTTTAAAAAATTATTTGTTTTTTTTTAGAGGAATTTTGACATTAATACCCATTTTCAACCCCATTTTAAACCCAATTTTTTTTTTTTTAATTTAAAAATATGAAGTTAAATGGAGAATTTTATAAGCTTTAAAATGATGTATTACACGACCCCCCTTTCCATTTAAAAAATGTGCCCCCATGCCCCCCTGCCTACATCTTAAGAGCTGAAAGTATTAAATATATGCTAAAAGATAGTTTAAGTTGTCTTATTTAAAAGTTCCAAATTTGAAGTCGATATCTCAACTGGTTCAAAAGTTAAGAGGGGCGGGGGTGACTTTTGGACCGCTCTGTACAGAACGTTTTTTGTCCTAGGATGCAACGATCTTGAGATATTTTGGAAAATCCGATTTTTGTGAAAAATACGTTAAAAAAATTCCAAATCGAACGTCGCAAAATGTTTTTTTTATTTGCAGCATTAAACCCTACTCAATAAACCGAAAATTAAAGCTCCCTGAATTATTTCCAGGTAAAGCCTCTTTTATTGACGTGAAGACTGGACTATAACTGGAAATGCGCCGGGTAATGGTGATGACGTCAGTTCGAATAGCGAATAGTTAATTTGACTTTAAAACTTAGATAAATTAGTCCTTTAGTTTTATTAAATTAGTTTTTAATTTATAATTAGCTACTCTCGGAATTCTCATTTGAATTCCCGATGAAAAAAAAATGGAATTCCATTGTTTTTTGCATATCAAGGGGCTGTTTAGTTATTACGTGACAATAATAATTATTGTTCACGTGTAGATATGTTATAGATTATTGAAAACTGCATTTTGATTAGATTGGAAAAATAAGTTTCTTATTTTAAAAAATATGACGGTAGTAAGGAAAAACATTAAAAATGACAACTTATGCATATGTGGGTGGACCTTATTTTTTTTATTATCTTAAAATTTTTATATAGGTCTAACTAGAAAATTCTGAAAATTTGAGAGTGATTGATCAAACTTCTCTAATGGTCCTAAATGGGCCCCTAAAATTCGTAAAATTACCCATAAATCGAAAATTGTCTGTATTTTTTTATGAATGAACAATTTAAAGGACTTAAAATCCTATTTTTTTTTTGAGCATACAAAATTACGTGCAAAATGATTAAAAGATTCTAACCCGTGCCGAAAATCCGCCAAAAAGTCCATAAAATACGTCACGCAAATTGACCAAAATTTATACACTTCATACCCTGTTTCTCGCGTTATTAAAGGATGTATATTTTGGCTACCCCCTAACACCCCCCCCCTAGTGAGGGGGGGGGGGTAGCCAAAATATAAAACCTCTATAGAGGTCTACACTGTAGACTCTACAGCCTTTAATAACGCGAGAAACGGGGTATAAAGTGTATGAGTTTTGGTCAATTTGCGTGACGTATTTTATGGTAGACCCCTAAGTGAAAATTTGAAGTTAATAAAGAAATATAAGGTCCACCCTAATGCATCATCCAAAATACATAATCAAAATTTTTGAAAAAAAACATAGTGAACGATAAATAAAAAAAATAAGGAGAGGAGGTTACAACATGTGACAAAATTAATTTATTTGTCAGATAGAGTTACAAATGAGAGCGTATTGAAAAAAGTTGGGGGAAAGCGTGTCTTGTAGAAAGGGCTAGTTAGGAGAAGGGATCAAATGTTGAAGAGTTTAAGATATTGTGGGTAGCGAGCTGGGAGCAAGAAGACAGGTAGGCAGGCATGCCTAAAATTGAATACTGCTCACAGATAATAAACGATGTAGGGTGTATAAATTTTAGGTTATGAAAGAATTGGCTGAGGATAGGGTGGGATGGAGGCCTTAAACTAGTCTGCTGATTAGTTGCTGATAATTATCAGCAAGTTATTAGTTCCAAGATTAGTTTAATTCTTATTATAATAAAAGTAATTATTGGTTAGCTCCTTGTAAAAAAAAAAACGGAATTAATTTTTGATTCCATCAACCAAAAAACTATAAGAATTTTGACAAAATTCGCTGGTTTTATTGATGTTTTCGTCCTAAAGAAATTTTAATTCTGATTTAAATAATCTTAATCTTAATGAGATTCCTCTATAAAAAACTCTAAAGTTTAGAAGTATATATAGCTTTTTGCCTTAGGGCAACAAGGAAAAGTTTAGTATTACAAGTACTACTTAGATTTATCTGTTTTATAATGGAACGCATTATTTTTAAATGTTTGCTGTAAAACTACTACATCTACACAATTTAAAATAACTAATAAAATATGGTAAAACATTTTAGTTTTGTCAAGATAACTCCCCTATACTAAAATGTATGAATCTTGTTGTAAACGTACCCTATAATATTTAAAAATTGAAGGTAGTTATTAGTCCAGTATTGTATTCAAAGAGATACATTTAAATTGCTAAAACTGCTTTTAATGTACTGCTAAAATTTACCTAGCATAAATAATATTATATGTAAGAAATATTCTTTTAACTTTCATGCTCTTCACAAGGTGTGTTACGTAAGACAAATAATTAAGTATTATTAAAGCTATCAACTTTAAAATATAACCCCGAAAGCTAAAAGCGTGCCAAAATAAAAGTTTTCTGCTGACTTTTGTTTTTCAGTTGAAGATAAAAGAAATCCTATAATTTTTTAAACAAAAGAAAACGTTTAAACATTAAAATGATTTATTTTGCTGTACCAAATACGTAATATGGGGGCGGGGGCTGGAGTACACATCCCTATACAAAAAAATTATTAAAAATATGGAAAAGCAACCCTAAAGTAGTTACTGGTGCGAATTTCAGGGCCGGCGTGAAGACATTGTCCCCGAGAAATATTTTTGCAAAAATGTAGCTAATATTTTTATAAATAAAAATTTAATGTTTTGGCAAAAATTTAGTATTTTTGTAAAATTTAGTTGTTCAAGCCTTCCCTATAAAAATATTCTGATGAAAACCGGTTTCAATACACGTATCAAAACTCACTAAATCTCATGAATTTTTTATGGTAATTCCAAAAACCGCATGCAATGTTATTAAATCTTAAAGTCCCTTAAAATCTTACGAAATACGATGTAACTTGATGAGTAAGTCCATGGATTCCATATCAAATTATAAATTTTGATATCTCGTATCTCAAAAGATCAATTTTCGGTTCCTTGTACTAATCAACTTTGTACATGATGACTGGTAATATATGCAAACTCCAATTAGTTTTATAAGTTACGTTATATTCGACTAATAAGTTAGAGTTTGTATAAGTTACCAGTCATCATGTATAGTGAATATTTTCTCGCAACCAAGTCACGTTTACTATCGTGCGCTCTCTTCCACTCTATGATTATGAACGGCAAAGTGGGAAGGACATATGGTCACGTGACTTGGTTCGGAGAAAATCTTTACTATACAGAGTTGATTAGTACAAGGAACCACAATTGATTTTTTGAGACACAAGGATTCGAAGTTTACAAGTCGATATGAAACTTCATCAGGAAGTTACAGATTCAAAAATCAATCTGTTTTATGAGGAACATAATATGGTTATTATATTATGTTGATCAGCAAATCTGTATTTCCAGATATACAGTGGTGGCGTTAAATATCGGGACAAACAATTTTTCATAGATTATAGTGGGTCTAGTGTCATTTGTTAAAAGACATCAAAATATGTCAAATGTTTGTTTATTTTTTGCTGTTATACAAGTAGTTTGTAAAAAAAGTGTTTTTTATCTTTATTTTAATTTAAAATGAGTTTATATAAAATATCATGAAAGTTCAAAATATTTTCGTTCGAAATTTTTTTGTCTCCCTCGCCACTAAACAAATTTCATTTTGATCGGTCTTATGTGATACACCTTGTACTCGACAGTCATTTTCACTAACACTCATTTTATATTTTCCATTTCTACAGGTTTCTAGTCTAACTCTAAAATCACTCGAAGGTGCCACGTCCGCAGATTTGGCCGAAATCGAGCAAATCGTTAAGGAAAGAATGGTGCGATTCATTTCTCATTTTTCTATTGCACTCGATATTTGCATGAATCATTTTTTATTTTTAGTTTATTTTTTTTGTTTTTTTTTTGTAACATACGTAACATTTTTACACGTTGATATCCAATTGTTTAGGTGTCTAGAAACAAAGATTTCGTTTGACTCTAAATAAATAAAACACATTTTATTTTGTAGCATAGAAGCACTTGGAAATTACTTTTGACAAATAAAAAAAATCTATTTGGCAAATTGTATTTATTCGCGAGAGACTGGCGTCTAAAACTAAAAACTTTTATTTTAAAAATTTGTATATGATTATTCTGTATTCTGTATATCGACATTATAAAAAAGTTATAAATGTAAAGTTATCAAAGCCGTTACGTATGTTACAAAACAGCATGATTTTGGTATACACACTGGTTAAAAACATATCTCCTTTTGTATTGCTGCAGCAACAACATGTTCTCGGATAAAAAAATATATTTGTATGATTTAGTTAAATATGCTATTTATAAATTATAATTTTTGTTTTAGGGCATGCCTTCAATTCTATTGTTTGTTTTTAATTGTAATGCAATATTAGAGGTCCTTGATATCATATGACAGCAAGGGTGACGCAAAGGAATTCTTTTGGGGGGGTCAAAAATTTCCCAACTAAGTATTAAGAATTTCCCAACTTTTTTATTATGAATTTTCCGACTTTTTGCCCTGCAAAAAAAGCTTTACCCCTTAAACAAAATTTTAATGACTACTAAAAAAAGGTCCTCACTTCTGAAAATAGCTTTATCCCTTACGGAAAATTTTTATGACTATAAATGAAGAAAAATCTTCGCATATACAGGATTTCCAGAAAATGATGTCAATAATTTCGTCGTAAGGGAGCTAAGCCCCTTTGAAAGTGGCTAAAAAATTCAGTTTTTATTTAATAACTCAGAAACAGCAAAGAGGTTTTGAATGTAAACTAACCTTAATAAGGCCCATCTTCGTATGATTTTTTCATGAACCTATTTTAACCAGGAGTGTGCGAAACCGAATTTTTTAGCGACTTTCAAAGGGGCTTAGCTCCCTGGCGACGAAATTATTGACATCATTTACTGGAAATCCTGTATATGCGAAGATTTTTCTTCATTTATAGTCATAAAAAATTTTCGCTCCCTGGCGACGCATTTTTAGACAGTAACTTTTTTTCATATTTTCCTATGTAGAATCACCCCTTAAAATTAATGACATTTACTGGACATCCTGTATACAAACTTCCCAACTGTACTACTCCAATTTTCCGAACTAATAAATTTACTAACCAATTTTCCGAACTAATAAATTTACTAACCAAGGTCTTCACCTCTACCAATTTCTCAACTTTGCCATTCAATTTTCCTAACTATTTCCTAGCTCGTTAGTGGATTTTTCCGACTCGTCACCCCCCCCCTTCACGTCATATGAGGGATATACCGTAAATAACTATTTTCACTATAATGGTGATATTATCCACGAGAAAAAATCGTTAATTTTTTATTGGATAATAACAGTTAATTCACGCGTGATAAAAATATTTTTTGTAGATTTTAAAAATGAAATTAAAATGTTATAGCTTGCAAGTTTCTGCATTTAAGTAGGTAGTTGTTTAACACGTTCGCTGCCGACACACAGTGGTATAGAATGTAGCTGTTGCGTTCAAAATTAATTTCCCGCTTTATTAGTAGAGATAGAAAAGTGAATTTTAGTTTGTAGAAAAATGTTTAGGCTTTAAAACGATGTAATTTTACTTATATTCAAGTCTACAGTGAGCCCGGCAGGCGGGCCCTCGGCATTGAATACGAGTAGGGGATGAACCCACTAGGTGGGTTGTCGGCAGCCAATGTGTTGAACTGTTTTTTTCTGAATGAGTTACTTTCTCTCATGTTGCTCCTAGCAACGTGAGTTAAGTATGGGGTAAAAATCACGTTCGTTATTTAAAATGGCTAGAGTAAACATAGTGTTTATAATTGGGTGTTGGATAAAAGTATTTTATAACAAAAATAGGGCCACAAAAAAAGGCTAATTGGGTAATTCTGAAACCATATTTGGTTTCAGCAGCCCTAAATACATAGAAATATCAGCCATATATTTCGTACATTACGTTTATTTTTTTGTGGGCCTGTGCTATTAAAACGATTAAACTTAAAAAAATATTATATGCTCATTTTTCAGGAACAACATTCTGAAAACCAGGAGCGAAATTCCCTGCTCCGCGATGCCAAATCTTCGGACGCCATTTCAGACTACAGCGTGGAGGGCATCAACTCCCACCGGGAGTTGTCAGCTCAATGTTCCTCCAACGAGGCGACGGCGTTGGCGTTCAGCGGAGACGAGAGTGACAAACCTTCGGAAGACAGTAGTGCTGACAGTGCTAAAAAAATCGAAAGTTTAAAAAAAAAGAGACAGTTTGTTATACAAGAGCTGGTGGATACTGAGGAGGCGTACGTGCGACATCTGGCGATGATCGTGGAGGACTATATTAGGACTATGAACAGTCAGGACTGCGAGATACAGATGCCGGAAGATTTGAGAAACGGCAAGGACAAGATGGTGTTTGGCAATATTGAAACTATTTATGAGTGGCATAAAGAGTAAGTGTAGTGGTCAATATCAAAAACTTTCAACAATAATAAGTTATAACACAAGTGAAAAAATAATGCTAGAATATTGGGGTGTTTTCATGAAAATTTGTTATCCGGAAATAATGTCGACTGCCTACATAAGCAATACTTTTCAATAAACGAGATGAACCATCCGAACGTGTTAACGCGTCTAATTCATATACTTGACACGTCGGCTAGCGTCGGTTCGATTCTCACCCGCGCCGATTGCTTTTTTCAGTTAATTAATAACTGAAATTTGGCGAAGGCGACAGGTAAAACAGAGACGCCTTCCCAAAAACTGGTTCGAAAGTCAGTTAAAGCCGGTGGTTCCCTCTACTACTAGCCCACACAAATCCTGGACTTAGGGTATACTTAATTGAGTAGAATAGTACGAGGTTAAACAAACATTTAGTTGGGAAATTAAATTTATAGTTTTTTTTTTAATTTTAAATAAAATGTTGGGGAACTATCTGAACTAAGGATACTAAATCTGTAAACTCTAGTCAGTTTCCTAGTGGCTGCGCCTAGTGTCCTTAATTTGAACGGGTTAAGCCTAAGGACACTAAATTAGTCTAACTAGCGCTGCCACTTGGGAAGTGAAGCGAAGTTAAGCCGTCTAGACGCGTCTGATTCATTATTAGACCTTATTTAGCTCGCCGCACTTCGATCAATGGACAAAAATCAAATTTTGACTTTGATATATAAGGAAATTTAACTAGCTGCAAGTTAAGAGATTAATACATTCGATGATAAAATGTAACTATGTTACTTTTCCTACCTAATTAAGTGGAAAGGTTTGTATTTAAATCTATCGACGCATGTGATTTTTACCGTTTAGAAAATGGATCATAATCTAAAAGGTATTTACTAATTATATTAGATATAAAAGTCATAATATTAAATACAAAATGCGTCGAGGCAAAACTTTAAGACAAACTGCAACTTTAATGAGAATGAAATTGTTAAATTTAACATTAAGCTTAAAGTTTTGAGTTTTCTTATCTATGTCTGGCTTATTTTTTCCATGAATCCTCAAACACGTATTTTTTTTTATTTTAGGGACTGATAAAAAAAATCACTTAACTTGTTCTGTTATGAAATTCTTGTCTGTTTTTTTTTGCTAGCTGTTAACAGTATTAGTCAGGGGTTAGCAAACAACATGTTTGGAGTCGTGATTTTTGTTCCTATTCCCCCACTAATCGCAGCACTGTGCGTCGCCGCTTTACCCGAGGTTATTGTAATGTAGCAGCCATATTGGCTTCATTAGTCAAAATTCACTTTTTAATTGTGATATTTTTTATTTCAGCATATTTCTAAAGTCCCTTAAAAAATCATTACACAATCCAGAAGAGTTGGCCCAACTATTTCGAAAGTACGAACGTAAATTGCACATGTACGTGGTTTATTGTCAAAATAAGCCGGTATCGGAGTACATAGTTTCCGAACACATAGACACCTACTTCGAGGAGCTTAGGGTTAAGTTAGGCCACAAACTGCAACTGTGCGATCTACTGATCAAGCCGGTTCAGAGAATTATGAAGTACCAATTGATGCTGAAAGACATCCTGAAGTATACGGAGAGGGCGGGACTGACGGACGAAGTGGAGCTGATGAGGGAGGCGTTTGATATCATGGTTGTCGTGCCGAAAGCGGCTAACAATATGATGGACGTTGGCAGATTACAAGGATTTGATGTAATTATTTTTTTTATCTAAAACTACTTTTTTATAGTTTTACGGGTGGAAACACCCGTTACGAAATGTCCGATTTGAAAAGTTTTTTCACCAAACGATTCAGGACCTTTTTTTTGCGTCACATCAAATATGGTTAACTTTAGCCAAGGGCAAGGGGGACAAAATCGACAAAAACTATATTTTTTAGCGATATCTCACTTATTATTTATAGTAGGACAATTTTTTTGCATAAATGATGTCAATGTCACTGCCTTTATATTTTTAAAATAATTTTTAAATTCAAAATTTGCTGTAAATAATCTTGAAGAAGTTGGAAATGGATGGTTAGCATTTTGGAGTGTTACGCCCATGTTAATGGTATAGGAAAATACCGTGGTGGGTGAGGGTCCAAAATGATCAAAATTTGCATTACGTAATATTTGAACATTCCCTAAGGGTCATTTCGCGCCAACTGCTACCACAGCATAAAATATTATATATTATTATTGTATATGTATTTAAATATTGGGTAATGTTTAAGTTTAAAACTCATCCAGCATTTCCAAAACTGTGGTGGTGAAATACTAAGTCTAAAAAAACTTTTTAAAATACCGAAAATTGAAAGTTTAGGTCCCCTAAACTACCCCTAAATAAACCACGATGAACTGAAAAAAAAAATTGTAGTATATTGTCCTGCAGAAGAATAATTTAACGTATAGGTAGCTTCCCCAATTTTAGTTTGAAATTTGGTGAAACCCCTCAGGTAACGTATGCAACATTTTTTGGTAACGTATGTAACAACTATAAAAGTTTCTGAACATTATATTTGTTTATTATTTTTATTATCCCATATGCTTATTATTGCTTTAAGCAAACACAATTAAAGAAAAAAAATAATCAGATTAGCAGATTTTCATTATCATTTACTTAATTGCATAAGTGTACTTCCAAATTTTGTAACATACGAAACGCGCACATAATCTGCATTATTTTTATAACTTAAATACAAATGGGTATCGAGTATTTTTCTGAGACCTAAATTAAGGTGTGACGGAATGACCCCTAAGCACACATTTGGGTTTTTAATGTTCACTAGTGCTTTTCGAAGATATTATTAAACTCAAATACTTTTGTATCCCAAATTTGACAGTACTGTTTTCTACGTCAAGTAGCTGAAGCTGGGCTGTAGATATTACTACACAAATCAGACAGCTCTTGCAGGTCTTTTAATTTTTCAGGGTGACCTTAAACCCTCTTGTGTCTGGTTTGGTGTTCAAGGCCAGTAAAATTATCACACATAACAAACAAAATTTATAGACGCGTCAAAAATTTGGCAGAACTATTCATAAGTTTGCCTGTCAGAACTCCCGTTACTTGGAAAATGGAGCCTTATCTTATTGTTTGCTTATAACTCCAAAACGTGGTTTACTTTGTGGACTTTTTTAACACCAGATTTATCAAAAGAGGGCAGGAAGGGCAAATGTTCTATCTCAGATATCTGTGATAGTAGTAGTAGTATATTGCAATAAAAAAAAAACACTTTTATTACATACTATTTACAGTGGATGGTATATTGCATTTTCCCAAATATCGCAAAAAAAAAATTTTCAGCCAAAAAATCTTTTTTTGCAAAACTTTTTTTGCATTTTTTTTTTCGTTTTTCAAAAAAAATAATGATAATTTTTTTTTTTGAAGTTGCGTTATTTGGGAAAATGCAATAAACCATCCACTGTGAATAGTATATAATGGAATGCGTAGCATTACATATCTTCACGGCTTATTTTGTCTTTAAAATTGTAACAATGTAAGAAATTAAACAATACAAATACCTCATTATTATAACTGAATTGGGTGGGGGTCAAAAAATGTTCAATTAAACTAAAATTTGGTATGCAACCATAGTTTTTCAATTGAAACAACGTAGGAATAGGAAAAATGTGAAAAATTAGAAATAGTGTTTTTTTTGCAAAAAAGTCATTAATTTTTGCCACCTTCAATTATTTTTATTTTATTTTAATATAAATAGTTCTTTTCCCAAAATTATTTAAGTTACGCTTATCTCGGGTTAGGGGAAAGTTAAATAAAAAACAGTATTAGATCAGCTTATCGGTTTCGGGCATATATTTACCCTTCTTCAGAGCTAGAATATAAATGGTACATTTTAGAAAGCAAAGAAACATTAAGAAAAAAAGGAAAAAACAAAAAGTTAAATAATAATTTAAAAGCTAATAAACACAAAACACAAATGTTGTACATGAATTATTGAAAATCAGAGAAAGAGCAAAAAACTCTAATATTATAAATTATAAACATACTGTATAGTAATAAGAAGTATTGTTTATTATTTGGTAAGTATATCTAACTATAAAACACAAAAACAGCAAAACAAAAAACGTAAAAAACTATATAATACAAGCACTTACCATCAATCTTTAATATTAATCAACAAAGCTAATTCTGAGTCATCAAAAAATCTATATTTATTTGAAATATTAAAAACTTTTAAAAATTATAACAATAAAACGTTTTACGACCTGCCATGTTTGATACTAATGAAGGAGACAAATTGGCTGTGTCTAAGGTGTCAGCGAATGCTATAAAGAAGTTTTTTAAAAATCCGGTTTAGAAATAATTGTCAAAATAACAAAAACAAACAAACAATTAAAACAAAATTAAAAAAAAATTATAAAAAATATAAATAAATGAGCTTGAGTAACAATTACACCGGCACACAAAAAAAATTAAGTAGAATGTGCATTTGACCGGACCTACCTACGGGTACGTATTTTGGTCCGCTGAATCCGAATTCGAGGTCAGTTTGACCCCTACACCCTCGAAATTTCGAGAAAACTTCGAAAAACCGTAAAAATGATGAAAATCGGCAGTTTTAATGATAAAAAAATTTTTTGGAACTAAACTAAGCGTGATTTTAATGTATTTCGATCCGCTGAATATGAATCGAAACTTTATTGAGACCACGAGCCGTTTTAAATGTAAAAAAATCACACAAACCCTCCAAAATTATGTCTTGTGTTTTTCACAGATTTCAAGTTATTTGATATATCTACGTTATAGAGTATTTATTTTAGGCATTAAATCATGTTCAATCAATTTTTTTCTGTTATGAATGGTCATTTTTACAATTTTTTCGAATTTTACCAGCTTTAGAGGGTGATTCGACTAAAAAAATTAAGATGCGAATTGAAGACATCAAAAGATATAAAATTTTATCTGAATTGGACCAGAAGAAGTTTTTTTATCATGAAAACTATATTTTTTCGGAATTTTTGAGAGTTTTGTGTGATTTTTTCACATTTAAAATGGTTCGTGGTCTCAATAAAGTTTCGATTCATATTCAGCGGATCAAAATACATGAAAATCACGCTTAGTTTAGTTCCAAAACATTTTTTTATCATTAAAACTGCCAATTTTCATCATTTTTACGGTTTTTTGAAGTTTTCTCGAAATTTCGAGGGCGTAGGGGTAAAACTGACCTCGAATTCGGATTCAGCGGACCAAAATACGTACCCGTAGGTAGGTCCGGTCAAATGCAAATTCTACTTAATTTTTTTTGTGTGCCGGTGTTATCTTAGTAAAATATATTTATATAAGGTATTTAAATTTTGGCAATCTTTTTGGAGGTTAAAGTTTTTGGGAGTGCGAACGATATGGGCCATCTCTAAGAAGAGACGTTTATCATCATTTTCTTCAAAATCTAAAATCTTTACATTATCAAAATCTAATTTGTGCCCAGTTTCTTTTGCATGGGCTGATAGTCCTGTATTTTGTTTTAAATTCCTAATGTCTAATTTATGTTGATAGATGCGCTGGGAAAATAATTGACATGTTTGCCCCAAATAACTACCCCCGCATTCACATGTTATCTGATATCATATTTTTATTTTGTTATTATTTGTTAATATTTAGTTCCAATTAATTATTTTTTCATTGTTTTTAGGGTAAAATAACAGCACAAGGAAAGTTACTGATGCATGGATTCTTGACGTGTTCGGACGCGGGGCGAGTAGCTCCCGTTATTGGCAAGAAAAAGGACCTTCAAGTGTTTTTATTCGAACAAAGTATTATTTTCTCGGAAGCTGTAGGAAAGAAAACGCAATTTACTAGCCCGCAATATATTTATAAAGCTCATATTCAAGTGAGTATTGATACTACATAAATATACCTTATACATATACCGGTTGAATATCAGTCCATGGACACCCCCTGAAAATTAGGTTGTTTTCAATCAATTTTTTTAAAGCAATTTTTTTATAGCTTAAGACTACAAAATAGAATACAAGATTATTTGTTTGCACTTCCGGTTTCGTCAGAAACTAAGTTATTTTTTTTAGATAACACACCCTGTATATTTTTGCCTTTTTGGATCCAGAAAACAAATTAACATAAAAAAAATAATATAAAAAGCTTTTTATTTTTTTAGTACGGCGTTTTTTTTATTTTTTTATATTAACATAAAAGATTAATTTTTTTATAAATAAAATCTAATTTATTTGCTAAATATGGGAAAAATACAAATTTTTATGTAAAAACCAAAATTTGGTTATTTTTTGTACTCGGACGCTCTTAACTTTTTGGTGCGCTATTGCAAAGGCCACAAAATCGCGTACTTTTTGTTTTTGTCACTTCCGTTTTTCCGGAAATTAAGCCAATTTAGTTTTTTTAATAAATAAAAAATTATATTTTTTTTTAGATGTAAATTTTTTTTCTGAATCCAAAATGCAAAAATATACAGGGGGTTTTATAATATAAAAATAAATTTCCTTAATTTCCCAGATAAGTATTATTTTAAACGCAATACCTTACCAGCGCATCTAGAAATAGGTGCGCCTGATAAGAACATTTTAATTTTATTTTCTGTTTTAGATTTTTACGATATAAATAGTCATTGAGGCGAAATGGCTCAAATTAATAATACTATAAATATATATACGCCTCAAATAAATTATAGATAATATTTATATTGTTCACGTTATCTAAAAATTTTATTTTGTATTTTCGGATTTAAAATATGAAACGTGGAGAAAAAAGGGAATGTTAAAATTTTGTAAGTCTGTCTGTGGATACACGTTCTTTGCTGAACAACTTCAGAGTACCAGTACCAGTACCGCTTTTATATACAGTTTTAAAATTTGAATCAAAGGTTTTTTACCATATAGAAAATATTTGGTTCAAAAGGTCCAAAAAAGCGTCTATGTCAAAGCGTTCTTGAAATATTTTACTTTATCCGCAAAGGAATTGCAGCTAATCGGGAATATTTTTGAAATGTGAAAAATTATGTAATTTTAGCTCAGATAAAATTTAATTGATAGGATAAAATAGTTATTTTATTCCCAAAAAAACTCTAAAAATACATGTTTAGCCGAAAACAATCGGGAACATTTTTGAAACCAAAAGATAGAATTTTTAAAGCTTTTTCAAATGAAGTATCACAAAATGGGGTTGCTATTTAAGTTTCTAATGTTGGGGTAGCTAGGGGATAGAGGGTAAAAGTTACAACCACCAAGATTATACAGGGTGTCCGGTAACTCGCGTCGGAGCGGGAAACCACATAATCATCTGCCAATGAAAAATGTCTCTGCAAAAGATTAAAGTTCTATCTTGAACGGTTATTGATATAAGAACATTTAGTTTTGACCAATACCAAAAGATGTTAATTGCACCTAAAAACGTGAATAAATTACTCATTATGATGTTATGGAAACATACCTGAACTTTAAGGTTTGGACTTTTTGGTTTTGATTGTTGCTATGGAAATTTATAATGAAGTTTAGCAGTATTTTTTTAAGAAACTGTCAAAAAAAATAGAGAATATTCAGAAATGGTTATTAATATAAAGAAATAACTCAAAAGTGATTTTTACAAACTTCTAATTTGACATTAGTGTCAAAGTGGCTTTTATTTGCGTATCGGTATGGTTGCTTAGCTACGAATTATGTAATTATCTCACGTTTTTAAGTGTATTTAACACTTTCTGGTATCGGTGCAAAGAAAATATTCTTATCTCGGTATCCGTTCAAGATGAAACTTTATTTATTTTGTGTAATTTTTTTCATTGGTAGAAGATTCTATGGTTTCCCGCTCCAACGCGTGTTACCGGACACCCTGTATACTTAAAGGTCCACCTAAAAAAAAACAATTTTTTAGAAATTTCATATTTTGATTAGTTTTTGAGGTATTTGGGGTGAATCGTTTTTTTTTTTCGTATTACGTAATAGCACATTTAAAAAATGTTCCCGATTGTTTTCGGCTAAATAAGTATTTTTTACAGTTGTTTTCGGACCAAAATAACTATTTTATACTATATATTAATTAAATTTTTCCTACGACCTAGTTAGTAGTTAGTGCCTATTTCCCACCCGTTGCCTATGACAACGGTTGGGAAGTGACAATCAGTTGATTTTACATATCTGCTGTCAGAAAATTAGTCCAAACGTCAAACACATAACCTCAAATTATTATTAATTTTAAGATAATTTCAGTGCCCATCGAGTGCACTAAAAACTAAGTTCGCGTACTCGGTGCGTAATATACTATTGTTGGAGCAAAAATTCGATTATTTCTAACATTTCAAACTCGATTTCCCGATTGACTTTTTTATTCGATTCATTCTAAAAGCGTCAATTTCGTTCATGTTTTGCGGGAAATGCGGGATTTTGTAGCCCTAGGGCCAACTTGTTGTTTTTAACTATGAAATCGCGATAGGATCATACAAATTTGGGGGTTTGTTCTACAACAGATCTTATATTCTTTTGATTTTTTTTATTGCGATCGTACATCAAAACTTATCACAAATCTGTAATATTTCTTTAATCCGACATCCAATTCTGTCTCTAGGGGACAAAGAATTTGGCCCCTATAAAAAAGTCCATATTTCATTATTCTAACATAATTTTATTTGGAAAGTTAATAATTTGAAATTTGGTCACAAGTTGGCTCAGTTGGCTCTCGTGCACACCGCTCTGGAAACAACTTTTCATATAACCCAAGTTTTTTTAGATTAATTATTCAGATTTTACGTCAAAAAGTGAGAAAAAAGGTTTTTATAGTTGTTTGAGCTAAATTGCTTTTTAAGGGAGCTAGCGTACTTTTAAAGGGCATTTTTAGAATATTTATCACTTCATATCTTAAAACGGTTTAACTTATTAACATGAAATTTTTACTGACTATGGTACCAATAAATGTAAACATTTAAGGTTTTATTAAAATTAAGTTTTTGACCAGGGGCGTAGATAATGGGTGCCTCATAATTTATATGTAAAAAAAAGGTCCGCCTCTGGTTAAACATTTATTTTTTATGTCATAAAATAATGTTTATTGGTTGCATACAACAGTAAAAATTTCGGGTCAATAAGTTAAACCGTTCCTGAGTTATGAAATGAATAATATTCTAAAAATGCCCCTTAAACGTGTTCTACCTCCCCTGAGAAGCCATTTAACATAAACGTTCATAGAAACTTTTTGTCTCACTTTTTGACGTAGAATCAGAATATCTAAAAAAAATTAAATGTAATATTTTTTTGTTAAAACAAATGAAAATCGTTTTTCTAAAAAACGCATCGATAGATTTTTTAAAATTTGGCCTTAAAAAGATGCCATAGCTCTAAATAATTAAATTATGAAAAAAAACTTGGCTTATATGAAAGTTGAGCTAAAAATTGTTTCCAGACCGGTGTACGTGGTTAGCTATCTTCTTCTCCTTCTTCTCTTTATTTTTGGCCTTTGCCTTTGTCAATTAGCCAGCTCGCTGCTCTCTCGTTAACTTCTGCAGATGGTTTGCCTGGTTGTTATCATACCATCGCTTTCTTTTAGCCTGGTCTGCGTGGTTAGCTATGTTTTTTGTGAAAAAAAAAAGTTTCAAATTTTTGTACATAGAGGGCGGTGCAGCCAGTTTGCGGTGAAAAAATTTCGACGCCAACAGATGGCGGCAGCAAGGCTTGCCAGAAAAACCAAATATTCTTTTCGATAATATAAATATTCTATTATTAATTTTTATATTTCCATTGATTACACTTTAAGTGCCCGCTATTTATCCCATTTTAAATTGGGGTCTGCAGCAAAGCGCTTGTTTTGGACTTTCTCAAACTGTGGCCCTTAAAAATTTATTTCCAAAGTTAAAAATTACAAATTTGTTCACAAGTTGGCCAGCATGGTTAGCTATGTTTCTGTAAAAAAAAAAGTTTTCAAATATGTATACATAGGGGGCGCTGCAGCCAGTTTTCGGCTTTGTGACGCCAACAGAAAAACCAAAGATTCTTTTCGATAATATAAATATTCCTCACTACACTTTAATTTAAAGTTGGATCTGTAGCGAAGCGCCACGGCTTCAAACTGTGGTGCTTAAAAAAATTATTTGAGAAGATAAAATTTTTGAAATTTGTTCACAAATTGACTTGGCATTGGAATGGTTAGCTATGTTTTTGTGGAAATAAAGTTTCAAATTTTTGTACATAATGGGCGCTGTAGAAAAAAAAAACAAGTGTGCCATTAGATAATATAGATATTCCTTTGTTTTTTCCTATATTTATATTAGCCACGTTTCAACTAACTGGGCCCCTAAAATTTTTAAATTAGTTAATTCCTTAATTTAAGTGTTTAGGGGCAATTTTGGTGGCTTTTCGGCACGTAGAATCTTTTTATAATTTTAATATAATTTTGTATGCTCAAAAAAATAATATGCCAATTTAAATTTAACATAAAAAAATAACACTGTAACTTATAGGTCATTATAAAAGATTTTTACTGTTTTTGCGCAATTTTAAAAATTTTAGGGCGTCATTAGGGGTCTTAGAAAAGTTTGATTACCCTCATATTATCAGATTTTAATAGATATACCAAAATAAAAAATTAAAATAATGTAAAAGTCCAAATGAGAGCCAACTTGTGACCAAATTTCAAATTTTTAACTTTCTAAATAAAATTATTATGTTATAATAATGAAACGTTGACTTTTTTATAGGGGCCAAATTCTTTGGCCCATAGGGATAGAACTGGAGGTCGGATCAAAGAAATATTCTGGATTTGTGAGTAATTTGGATGTAGGAATGTAACAAAAAAAAATCAAAAAGATCTGAGATCCGTAAGAAAGAACGGCGAAATTTAGTTTTTAGTTTTTTAAAATAAGATGCTTTTACCTTTACTGTAATATTTATAAAGAAATATGACTTTTTGGTCACTTTTGGTCTTGAACTATATGTTCTTTTTGACCTGATAAGTATTATAATCATTTCATATAAATAAAAATTTCCTCTATAACATAACCTCAAAACATATGGTTAACCAGTTAATCTGTATTGATCCACTAAAATAAATCACAAACACAAAATTTCAATTGTAAAATCAATCTCAATATTTATAATATTCATGGAACGGTTTTAGAAGTATTAATATTTTAATAACAAATACATTTAAACACAAATTAATCAAAACTCTAAGCTAATTTGAAAATGAAACCGCACGAAAAAGACACGATTCAGTTATTTTTTTAACGATTTGATTGGATAGCAATTTGTTATGGATAACTAGATAGGTTATAAGACAGTAAAAGAAAATATTTTTTGCAATTTAAAATTAAATATATTTTAATAATTTATTATAATTATTAACAATCCAATAAAAAATATTGTATAATACACGAGCGAAAAGTTAAATTTTGATTTCGTAGGTTTATTACCTCGGGCTGTCCGACTGGCCGGATCTCGGCTTCTGAAAACCTACTCAATCGAAAAATTAAACTTTTCGCGCTTGTATTATAAATATTTTTCGAGCGGCGAAAATTCGATCATTTTTAACATTGTCCTTTCGTTTCTAGTTGAACAAATTAAGTCTGATACCAAAAGAAGACTGCTTCGTCCTGAAGTCGACCGATCCCAACAAACCGGCGATCGGTTTCGAGTGCGTGTCCGAAACCGACCACGACCTATGGGTCTCCACCATCCACGACCTCCTGCAGACACAGAAGGACTTTCTCATAGCCCTCCAAAGCCCCATCAACTACCAGAACCAGCTGACCAGAGAAGCGTAAGTATATCAGATATTAATTTGGACATGGAAATCACTAACTGTTGTAATGTTTTTAAATATTAATATAACAACTTTTGCCGATAATACTTGGTAGATCTAAAAATAAGAAAAAATAACTATTTTGAACTTTTTGGACTTTTTTTTTTTTTTTTTGGACCATTAATCACGGGTCTGTAAAAATAAATCGTTTAAATTCCAAACGACCGTGGATAAAGTATAGAATTCTACTATTATTAAGATTATTAATTACGGCCGTAGATAAACATATTTATTTTAAAAAATATCAAGAACATGTTGAATATTTATCTACACATATATTTTTTAAATCCGCCAAGTATTATGTAATATTTATTTGAAAAGAATATATAATTAAATAGGTGTTATACTAATGAAATATATTTATTCTTCTTCGAAAATGCTCAGCTTCTGGTAGAAAATTCTTTAAAAAAAATAATAAAAAATCATAAAGCATGATCATTCTCTCCCTGAAAATGTATCATATATTTATTATTGTTATACCTTGTTTACTATTAAGAATATGTATTTTTTATATTTAAATAACGTACTTCTGAAATATTCTGCTCCAAAAAAAGATTTTATTTCTTTAAAGTTCAACTTTAAATTGAATGTTCATTTTCGACTTTTGTAAAAGTTAAAAACAAGAACTAATCTATAGCTAGATTATTTTTCAAATAAGTACTAATTTAGAAAATAATCCGTTCTATAAAAATGAACAATGTTTTTCTCTTATATTTTATTAAATTATATTATCTAATATATTGTAAAAATATACTGTGATATGATTAAGTTAACAATAAAGAAATAATTTTATAAATTAACTTTAGGATGATAAGTATATTCACTCAAAAGGAATATTAATATAAATTGTGATTATAGATGTGTACCTTTATTATTTTAATTTATCATTTTTTGGTTGAAAAATCTTTTAACACAAAAGATCATTTTATTTTTTTAGTTAGTGTGTAACAAAACAAATTGTTCCCAATAGAAATTTTTAGAACATGGTCTCAAAAGTCAGAAAGTCTAAGGTTTAAGAAAGTTCTAAAAAAGTAGAACATTAAAAAATATATATATTTGAAAAAAATGTACATCAATACTTTTATATTTAATTATTTAAATGTTACTAGAAAATTAAATTTATAAATAAAACCATACAACAAATAATTGAAATTTGGCGAAGGCGGGCACTCCCTAGAAACTGGTTCGAAAGTCAGTACTACTCTAGCCCACACAAGTCCTTGACTTACGGGATGCTTAATAAAGTAGAATAGTACGAGGTTAAACAAACATGTAATGTAATGTAACAACGTAATACATACCTCACTGACTTACAAGTAAGTGATCCAAGTTTGGTCAACACTTATGACATCAAAGTCAAATCGTGTTTGAAGCAATTTTAAAAAGTAAAAGTAAAAAAAATCTAATACCAAAAGGTATTAGAGAACTTTTGTTGTTATTTAGTCTAATTTTTCTAGTATCCGTGAAAGAAATATCAGTTTCATAGCTTCAACAATACCGCCAGAAAACAGTTGAACCGCCTTAGATGACCCACCTGGTATATGCAACCAAAACACACTAAACATTTTAAAGTATTTTTTTTATATTTAATTAAGAAATATTGGCTCAATTATATGTTACATATTTTAATAATTTTTTATTTCGTTAAACATTGTATACCTTGTTATACCTTGTATGGATTTTTCATAATTAAGGAATTAAAATTACATGAGCAGGATATTTTAGAAGTAACAGAGAACCAACTTATTAAATTTTATTTTTATGGAAATGATTAAAATTAGGTTTAAAATTATTTTGCGTGAAAAAGAAAAAAGTATGTAAAATTAAAATATTAAAATGTACACGATTTTTAATTTATTATAACTATTTCGAGAGTCGTTATATTTTTGTGCTTTATTTTTATAGTTAGCTGTAACTTTTGGAAATTCCAGGTAATTAAATTCACAAAATAAAACCCAATACCGTCCTGTTTTGCATTTCACCCATTTTACCATGGTAAAATGGATGTCATATTATGCAAAATACTACAGTATTTACGTAATAATTTGTGATGACATCACCTCAAATAGCTGCAAGTTTGACCCTAATATGTTATGTATGTTACAGCTAAAATATAATATATTTACATCTTCTTAAAAAAATATGTATCTGTAACAAACGTAATATATTGCTAAAGGGATCCTTTTAACAAAAAAGCTTTTATTTTTTTAAATAACTTTATCAACTAAATATAAACTCAGTCCCATAGGCCCAAGACGAAGTCCATAAAGTATGTCACGCTTAGGGGGTCCAAGAGTTGGTGAAACTTGACAGAAGGAGGGGGATCTAGAACAGTATGATGTCACAAACAAATCTAAGTGCAAAGAACAATATACCTGATACCAATTTTGTTTTTTTTTATAAAAATTTTACTTGACGTGACAGAGGAGAGGGTAGTCAGTGGCGGTATGACACGTTATGACAAGGGGAGGCGGTTCAAAAATGGCAACAAAAAAAAACGTGTAATACTTTATGGAGTCGGATTTTTTCCAAAATTTAATCTACCGGGTGTTTCAGGAAGGTGGTTCACCCCCCTTAACTTTTTAATACTTTGAGCTATCCAAATGAAATTTGGAGATCATTTATAAGACAAAATTTGACATATCAAACGACTTTTTTTCAGTTCCGGTTTCACCGATGATCTTAACACCCTATATATTTTTACATATTTTGTCTTAGAAATCAATTCTGAATACAACCATATATCACTTGTCAATTTTTGACAGGTCATGTAATTTTTTATTTAAATTTTCATTTTAAACCTAGTTTCTTAAGAAAAATACTATTTTGATTTTTTTCCGAAAACTCTATTTTTGGTACGCTCTTAAAAGTTTAAAAGTTACACTTTTGTCCATAAGTCATTTGTTTTTAATGGGAAGAGGATGGCTCATTACTTTTAAATGATAGAGAATTTTTTTGCGAACATTTTGATACTACACATGCATGATTTATTTTAAAGAACTTGGCCTTAAAATACTAATTTTTACTATTCACTTTTTGTAATTGCATTTGCATTCAGATTAAATATGACAAAACAAAAACTGAGATGGCTTTGAAAAACATTTTGAAAGTTTTATCTTAACGCTATCAGATAATGAACTATAAAACTGTCAAAACTAAAACTTGAAGGATGACATTTCTAAAAATTGTTTTTCAAAGCCATCTCAGTTTTTGTTTTGTCATATTTAATCTGAATGCAAATGCAATTACAAAAAGTGAATAGTAAAAATTAGTATTTTAAGGCCAAGTTCTTTAAAATAAACCATGCATATGTAGTATCAAAATGTTCGCAAAAAAATTCTCTATCATTTAAAAGTAATGAGCCACCCTCTTCCCATTTAAAAAAAAATGACTTATGGGCAAAAGTGTAACTTTTAAACTTTTAAGAGCGCACCAAAAATAGAGTTTTCGGAAAAAAATCAAAAAAGTATTTTTCTTAAGAAACTAGACCAAAAATTAAGCAAATAAGCCAATTCAAGGTACTCTAGGTTTAAAATGAAAATGTAAATAAAAAATGACATGACCTGTCAAAAATTGACAAGTGACATATGGTTGTATTCAGAATTGATTTCTAAGACAAAATATGTAAAAATATATAGGGTGTCCCATTTAAAAATCGAAAGTTAAGGTCATTTCCGGTGAAACCGGAAGTGAAAAAAAGTTGTTTGATATGTCAAAAAATTGCAAATTTTGTCTTATGCATGTTCTCCAAATTTCATTTGGATAGCTCTAAGTATAAAAAAGTTAAGGGGGGTGAACCACCTTCTTGAAACACCCGGTATACTGACAGTAATTTGTTGAACTTTTCTCTTAAAACTTATAACAAAAACACTTAAACTTAAGCATGTATCTTATGTACAAAATGTATACTAAATAACTACATTCTTTGTGTCATTTCACAATGTGGGTTAACATAATATTGCAAGACAATTATGGTATGATAGAAGTTAAAAAAATGCATAGGGTATGATTCCCTATATAATATTTATATGCATAATGTCAAAGTTTAACAAAGTCGGTTTTTTTACTTATATTACCAGTCATCTTTCCCAAAACCTGTGTAAAGGTAAAACTTTAGGTTCGTTTTGATTTCAATTTTAATCGAGGTTCAAATTTGTTGTACCACGTGATTAAGTTTTGAATATCTATTGGTTACAACTTATTGGGACATTTGAGAACTTAAAACCGACACAAACATTTTATGAAGAGAAGCGCGAGTTTAAATCGGATGCGCTTTAGTTTCGCGGGAATTCACTTCATAAATTTCACCTACTGAGATTGTGTATTTAATTAAAATAAACGCAATTTGACAATTCGACTTAATTTTGACAAAAAATATCACTTAGAACTACTGAAAATTGGTCGCATATCAACCACCAGTTACAAAGCAGCATTCGTCATGTATCCTGTCAGTTACGTTACCAGAGACTTTACTTTTAGGTGAACGTAGTGGCCCTAAATAAGTTAAATAAAATAATCATTATTTCAATCAGTTACTTATCTTTTAAAAACAAGAAACTGTAAAATAAATTATATAACTGAATTTTTTCCAACCTCAGTTGCGTTTATTTTAAATTCAGTTGTAAGTGTAAGTTCTAAAGACCCTTTATGTGCCAAAAATTTAAAATCGATAAAACGTTTATAATTGCGCATGATAGGACCCTCTACACATGTATAACTCTATCTAATTTTATCACAAAGACCATTAGAACTTGCACTCTTCAGTTATAAACAAGAACTTTGAAAGTAAAACATAAAAAATAGATGGTTAAAAAAATAAATAAGTTTTTAAAAGGATTCCATAAAAGCTAAGCGTTTAGTAAATTTATTTAGGTTTTTGATTTGATTTGATTTTATATTGTATTTCAATTATTATTTAATCTTCATTAAAATTCTTGCACTAAAAAAATTAAACTTAGTTTTATTATAAACTAAGTTTAATTTCAAATGACCACCAATCAAACACGTTATTTTTGTCTTAGTCGTTAAAGCGGTTAAAGTGGAAGTCACTCCAGAACTCACGGATCTGTCCTGGAAGACTGTATGGGTGTATAATTTTATCCAATACCTAAACTAATTACTTTGTTTTTATTTTAAACCAGCTGAACAGTTGCAAGCACCTTGTCAAAACATCGGCACTAGGCACTAATTTGAAACGTTATCAAAAGGAAATTTGTGTGATCACGTGAATAGGCAACCATTAATACACCTATAATTTATTAAACTGTATATAACATTTTTTATAGGGGTTAAAAACAGCTTTCATTTAAAATATTTTTGGAAATCGCGTTATAAATAAGCGAGATATGCTAAAATAAAAAGTTTTACTGCTTTGAACGCCAATATCTCGAAAACAATGTATTTTAGAAAAAAATAGTTTGTAACATTTTTTGACCAATTTAAAATTATCTTTGATATAAGTGCTAAATAAAAAAAAAACAATAATAATTGCCTTAATTATAACCAAAAAACGCTAAAAATAGGAGTTTTACCCCATTCTTACCCCCTTACCCCCAATCGTTTACCCCCAAAATCAAAATCAGCTCTTCGACATACGATAAGAAACAATATGCAAAAAAAAACACTTGTCGATATCTTATTTAGAAATGGAGTTATCGAGTTTACAAACAGACGGACGTAAAATTTTTTTTACCGATTTTAACTCGAGTCTAAAACGTCGAGAAATGTGAAAAAAAAAACATGGTCATAGATTTTGACTTTTCGGCGAAAATTTCAATACTCTTAGTAGCACTAAGTGCCGATGTAAATTATCAGTTAGAACGAGACTTTTTAACATTTTTAGCATTTTCAACCATTTTGGATACAAAAACATGCTTTTTTCCACGGCTACTTGGGAATAGCACCATTTTTAAATGGTTTTCAATCACAGAATATTATATTGTGATGGAATAGGCACATGTGGCGACATCTCATTGCTTATTAGTTACTAAATTATAATGAATTTAACCAATCAAAAATTGCATGTCACTATCCTTAATTTTGCGATATAAAATAAAGCAATAAAATTATTAATAAATGTGTAGTAAAAAATAAGTATGGTCTGGAACGGTTTGGAATGCATTATTCCAAACCTGTTACAGAATATACTATTCTCGAACACTGACAGAGGTAAAAAGTAAAAAAACAAATAGTTTAGAAACTGTCAAACCAAGAAATTTGGCTTTTAGTTGTTTTTACCACAGCCGTCCTTAATATTCATTATTTACAAGTTAGTATTTTAATTTAATAAAACATCAAAATAATAACTTTTGTGCAAAAAATGTGTATTGGATAAAACGATGTATGGAACACGTGAGTAAACAGATATTTCCCACTTAGCCTGCGACCTCGTGGGTTAATTTACTAGTGGACAATTTCTTGGTTTACTCATAAGTACCATAAATAACTATTGATTTGTTCTGGAACACACTGTATGGATGTATAATTTTACAATACTCTTTTGCAATCTTCATATTTATGGTACATGTTTTAATAATGATTGTATAATGTATTGATTCTTAGAAATTAAGTGTGTACATAGAACAATGTATGTTTGTATATAAATATATTCACTAATAAGCGAAAAATTAAATTTTCAATAGAATTAAATAATATCACAAGGAACAAGTTCAAAAAGTAGTTTTTTAACAAAAAAATTGCCACGAAATGTTACATTCAAAAAGACACAAATCTGAAGAAAATTACTAGAGATTCATTTTCTGTTACTATTTATTTCTTTTGTTATATTTCATTTCTCTATATTTTAATAGATCTGCAGTTACTCAGGTAGAATTTAAGTAATTGTAGACATTTTTTTTATACATTGATATAAGAAACTAAAGATTTACACTGGCAAGATTGGATAACCCGGCAAACAAGTGGTTTTAACCGAAAAAAGGATCTTAAGATAGAAAAAATGGTTTTACCTTTTTTTCGGTCATTTGCTGAAAACTCCGATTTTTTACCAGTCCTGTCAAATATACATAAATATATTATTTTGTTAAATTTAAACCTAAATGTGACACCTTAAATTTAACTATTTTTTTATAAAAAATGTATTTGCAATATTTGATTTAAAATATTAAAAGTTTAATTTTTTTAGAATGATTACATAGCCACACGAAAAAAAAAAGTTCAGGAATTTTTTAGCAGACCAATTGTATTCTTATGTATTTTGATGCGCCGAATCTGAATTTGAGGTTAAAATAACACCTCATCCGATTAGTTTTGGAGATACCCTCGAAAAAGTCGAGTATATGAAAAGAAGGTTTTTCGAGGGTATCTCCAAAACTCATTGGACAAAGTGCTATTTTGACATCAAATTCGGATTCAGCGCCTCAAAATACATAGGAATACAATGGCCTCCTAAAAAATTCCGAACATTTTTTTCTTTTTGTGTGGCTGTTACTATTTATGTAGGTACCTAAGAGGTACTGGTTCCAGTACATATAAGGTACAGTTTTTAAAAAATGCCATTGTGGCGGGTCTCAAATAAGCCTATACATTTTAAATATTTTTTTAAAAAGTGGCATATTAAATTCTATTTTCGGTGACAGCTTGATTTATATGTTTTAAGGGTGCTTAATAAACACTGATTATAGTTCTTCACCATAAAAAGTTAATAAAATCGGAATATTTTACTTAAAATTACTATTTTTGACAAAGTACTACTATCTATGTTATTTGGTTCGAAAGTCAGTTAAAGCCGGTGGTTCTCTCTACTACTAACCCACACAAGTCCTGGACTTGGGTGCTTAATTAAGTAGTATAGTACGAGGTTAAACAAACAAACAAACCATACTCCAGGGATTAGCGAGCTGTTCTTTCGTTCATGAGCGTAGCAAAAATTCAGTACTGATTAAAAGCGATCGCAAGACGCCTGTCCCGACTCTGCAACAACGCAACTTCAGTGTATCTATGATTATAGTTAAAAAATATGACAAAAGATAACTCATAGCTCGCAGATCCCCGGGCTCTGGTTATTAAAATTCCTTTGACTTTCAGAATTTGTCCTTATAACGAAAAATAAAAGTCGAGATAAATAAAATATGCTTACATTAAAATACATTTTTGCAAGATTTAACATATTGACGGGCGTGTCTGCTTTTGTAGACAGATATGTGGGGACATGTCTGCGAAACCAGACAATATTATATAGCACAAAAATACGCGTGTCTGCGATTACAGACCTGTTGTTAGGCTTTGTAAGTAGTTTGAATTTTTGTTCCTGTAAATCTACTAGAATTTGTTTTTGTCAAAATATATTTTTTAAGAAGTTACCCAAATGGCATCCCATTATACCGTTAGAGCCACAGATTTCACATATGTGAAATCTGTGGTTGGAGCCCTTTGAGTGTTAAATAAATCTTGCTGTTACTGAAATCAAACCGATGTCATTCGTATCTCAGCGTGCTATTTAAATTATTTTCCTAACAAAAAAATTCCGTATTTAAGTACTACGTTTTTTATTACATTCATTAGAATCATAATAATGGAATAATTGATATACCTATATTATCGCTTTAACCCCGTAGGTCAAAGCTTTTTTTTATTGCACAACTTTATAACGATATTATCTAGTAGCTTTTAGTTTGCCACTTATTGTTACGTTATTTATAATCATTGGCCGGACTTTTAGTATTCATTTACCGGGAGCTCGCAAAAGTTAGAATTTCATAAAGAATATTTTTAAATTAAATTTGCGCTTTAAACCATATTTTACTAACCAAAATCCGTAGATTCAAGCGTTTAGAAGTTAATAAAACTGACTTAAATACTGAAAGTTTATGCTAGGGTTTTTTGAACTTGAATGGACATTCTTAGATGTTTTATTGTCTATATAAAGTATTTATTCGTCATTATTATGAAAATGAAAAACCATACGTTAACTATTATTTCATGTACATATATTTTTGTATCAGTATTTAAAAAAATATATATATAATTTTTATCTCAAATAAATAATGACCTTTAAACGTGACTGTTTTCTTCTCTATACTAACTATACTAACAAAAATCCTGTTTTCATTTTCATTTTGTGTAAGGTGAATAGTTGTAAATGACATTTTGTGAACAGTTCAACTTTGACAGCTTAAAGTTTTACTCTTGAAATTCACACGTTATACCTAAGGACACTAAATCAGTTTCCTGCGCCACAGATTTAGTGTCCTTAGTTAAAACGGGTGAGTTTCAGTCCATGGACACACCTTAAAATTTTCCTTTTTTTCCTTCATAACTTGATTTTTTCAAATGACAACCCCCTTGGATACCGTTACCTTTTTGGTGCGCAATTGTAGGGCTACAAAATGGCTTACTTGTTTTTTTTTTCACTTTCGCTTTTACCGGAAAAAAGTCAATTAGGTTTTTTTTAATAAATAAAAAATTAACTAAATTATTTTTTTAGATGTTAAAATGTTTTCTGAATTTAAAAATGCAAAAATATACAGGAAGTGTCATTATAAAAAAAAGTGCAAAAAAAATATTTTGTACGCCATTTTGTAGCCCTTGTTAAGAAATATAAGCTACAAAAAGTTTACTTTGATCGGATTCCATTTTATAGGGTATCCATGGACTGAAACTCACTTAGCATACCGGGTGTCACAAGAAGTATTGCCTACGAGTTATCTCTGTAACTAGTTACGAGTTAACTGTAAAAGATAACTTTTTGAAAATTTCACAGCTTATATACGCCCTAAAAACCTCAATGATTTATCACAAGTCTATTTGCATTAAAAATGGTCTCACAGGAGCCATTTAAAAAAAAACGGTATGCGGTGACACGACGTCCATACTGGAATATTTTTGAAAATTTTAGTAGTAGGCCTAGAATTTACTGTTTCTGTGAAACTTATTTTCTTTTGTGTTTATGAAAATGGCGCCATTTTTAATTTTTTTTTCAAAGTTATCAAATTTAACGCCATTTTGTGCTAAATTTTTAAACGCAAACTAAATTAAAAACTTTGCATTATAAAAAGTTAAATTGAAAATGGCCCGTTTCCATAAAAAAACAAAACAAAACCGTTTTCACATAAACAGTGTATTCTTAACATACTACTGGAAGATTTAAAATGTCAAGTTTCTAACATATTCCAATATGAACGACATAGCAACATCATGTTGTTTTATTGAACATGGCTCCTGTAGCGCCATCTTAAATCCAAATATAGACTTGTGATACATCATTAATGATTAATTAAAAAGAGAATTTAAAATATAACTTCCGGTTAGAACGGAAGTGATATTTTTTATTGGTTATGAAAAAAAGGGGGATTTATGGCTCATAACCGTACAAATTTCAGTGTTACCTTTTATGTTTACGGAGATAATTCCTAGGCAATACTTTCCGTGCAACCCGGTATAGGTTTAAAAAAATCTATTTTCGCATGCAGGCGATTGCAGACAATAAAATAAAAATAACTGAACAATCAGTTTTGAAGCAAATTTCGAAGGTTAATGTAAAATGGAAATTTTCTTATAAAAACCTTTAAAAATTTACAATTAGTTAAAAGTATTAGGGAAAATCCCCTATACAAGACTGTTGGTCTATAAGTCAAAATACAGGGTTCTTCAGAAAACACCTCATTAATTATAAGGGAAAATATGAACAAAAGTTTTGTTCAAAAATGCGTCATAAAGGAGCTAGGCCCTTTTGAAACTGGCTAAAAAATTCGGTTGTTATTTATTAACTCAGGAACACTTTCAGATATAGCGAGGTTTTGCTCGTAAACTAATCTTAATAAGGCCCATCTTCGTATGTTATTTTATCCAGGGGTCTGCGAAATGGGGGGCCTTATCAGTTTTTTGTCCCAAACTTTTTTCTGTGTAACTTTTTTGTGATTTTATTTTTGGAATGTGATTCCTCAGGTCAAAATACATAAAAAAGGTACTTTTGTTGTAATACTGTAGGATTAACCGTTTTCTAGAAAAATCCATTTGAAGGTGAAATTTAACGGTTTAAGGAGGAAAAATTAAATACTAAAATGTTGAAAACCAAAATTTCAATGATGCAGGGTTATTCTCCCAGCAAACACACCAGTAATGGGCCAGCAACGGCACATTGCCTACTGATAATCAGTAGGCACAAGGTTCCACTGAAAAGTAAAATATATTTTGTTCAAAGTGTTTTGCGAATAAACTCGCGAATAAACTTGTCCCTGGGCCCAGGGTCTAAATTGTTAAATTAATATTTTATGAAAAAAATGTACTTACTTTGTATCTTCAACGCTCATTGGTATAAATATAAAATATGGCACTGAAAACTAACTTTTTTGCTTAAAAGACGCAAATAACGAATTAAAAATTAGACGCTTCTTGTCAAGTGTCGAATATCAACTTCTTCTTTTAAATTGACGTCGTAAATCATCGGCCAGTTCGGTCCGTTAGAGGCTAGCCGATAATCGGCAAGCCAGAAATGGGCCAATAATTGTTTATGCCGAATTATCGTACGATGGTTTGCTGAGCTATATCGAAAACTAACAAAAAAAGTGTGTATACATGTAGGTCGAAAAATGGGTTTTAAAGCTACCCTTTAAAAATGGTTCATTTTTAGGAGACCATAGCTGCCTAGGATTGATTTTTGGAAGTACCTGTATACAAAAAATTTTTCTTAGTTTTTGATGTACATTCACCCTGGACCATTAAAATTTTATTATTTAATTTTTTGTCCCCGAACCGTGAAATTTCTCCTTCAAATGAATTTTTATCGGAAACGGTTAATTTTTTTTATGTATTTTAACCTGAGGAAACATATTCCAAAAATAAAATCACAAAAAAGTTAAACAGAAAAAAGTTTGGGACAAAAAACTGATAAGGCCTGCCCATTTCGCACAACCCTGGTTAAAAATAAGTACATAAAAATAACATACGAAGATGGGCCTTATTAAAATTAGTTTACGTGCAAAACCTTGTTGCTACATCTGAAAGTGTTCCTGAGATATTAATAAAAACCGATTTTTTTAGCCACTTTCAAAGAGGAACTTTTTCTCCATGTTCATATATATAGGACAAGGTATGTATTTGAAAGTATATCAAAATTTTCCATTTTATACATTTTGGACCCCATATAAAAAAAATGTGACGTAGAAATTAATCGCATTTCCCTTTTTAATATCAAATCTATAAGAATTTTATTTCCAATATAAACAAATAAGAGACTATGCCTAGAAATAATTGCAATTACCCCCCCTTTATTATATTTACCCCTATTCACCTTACCTGCATTTGTTTTAGTTTTAGGTTGTGTTTTGTTTTTACTTCTTTTAGTTTTAAAAATTTTCTTTTTTTTTTGAATTAACTGTTTTCTCTCTCTCTCTTTTTCTAGTGGATTCTATTTTTTTTATCAACATTTTTTTTAGCTAAAATATTTTTTTATTAGGTATTTATTCATATTTGTTCGTCCATTTTATAATATATGAAATCATTCACCGTTAAGCTGACACACAGACAGATTATAGAAATTAAATGTTTAATTTCTAAAAAGCCAAAATCTTCTCTGAGAAGATTTCCCCTTTAAAATTATTTACTTTAAAAAATCTTCATTATCTACTTATATTTTGTAACATCTCGCAAAAATAATATGAAACTTTTCGTCAAAATGTATACCTCACACGTCCCCCCAATGGAAATAGGTTTTAAAAAAATAGCAAGTTTAGATGTCTATTATGTTAGCAAAGGGTCTGTAAACTTTAAAACCTCTGAGAACGAAATTCTAATGAGCGCCAGATCTTAAATAATGGTAAAAGTTCTTCCGCAGACTGCATGCTTAACAACAGTAACAAACTGCAAATTCTTTCGCATAAATTTTAATAGTGTTTTTGTTGCTGATTTCGATTTTGTTTATCTATCTATTTCCATTTTTAAGAAAAACTGTTCCGAAATTTTTTGAAAATTAAAATTTGTCATTTTTGGAAGCTCATATTTAAATTATTAAAGTTTTTTCTAGATTAAATTTAAGTTACATCTATACTCTATAAAATAATTACAAAGTGTCTAAAAATCATTTTAAAAGTTCAATTAATGAATAGCTTTTGATGCCTCTGCAATGATGTTTTGCTAAATATGACATATACTGCCCAAAATAGTCTTAAACAGCAATACTGAATCGTCATTGCAGATGTCTTAAAAGCTAGTCTTCAGTTGGACACTGGAAATGAAATCCAGATACTTTTCTATACGGTTTTATAGAGCAAATATGTAACTTGAATGCAAACTTTAAAAAACTAGTCTTCAGTTGGACACCGGAAGTGAAATCCAGATACTTTTCTATACGGTTTTATGAAGCAAATATGTAACTTGAATTCAAGCTATAAAAAACCTTTGTAGGAGCTTTAATAATTTATTTATAGTCCACTTAAAATGGCATTTTTTAATTTTTTTGAATTTTTAGGGCGGCATTTTTCAAAAACGGAAAAATATACAGATTTGATCTAAATAGATTCGAAATCAGCAACAAAAACACTATTAGAATTGTTCAAAAGAATTTGCACTTTGTTACTGTTGTTTAGCATGTAGTCTGCGGAAGAACATTTGCCACTATTTACGAACTGGCGCTCATTAGGATTTCGTCCTCAGAGGTTTTGAATTGTACGGACCCTTTGCTCCCATGATTTATCATCACCTAAGTTTGCTATTTTTTTTAAACATATTCCCATTTGAAGGGACGTGTGACCTTATACGATTTTTTTTTAGTATAAATGTAATTTTATTTTTAAAAATCCACTAGAAATATTTCTTTAATATTATTTTATAATTTTTATTTATTTGTTTTTTTTTTTTTAATTTTCAATAGTTCTTCCGATATACCGGTTTGGGACCAATCTTCTCAACGCAAAACTATAAACCTTCCGATGGTATCTAGTAGTGTCCCATCTAACTCCTCCTTAACCAAACCCCATAGAAAAACCACCCATTACATTCACAAAGCGAATACCATAGGAATACCATCGGAATCGGAGTTAAACGATTCGATGGAAGGAAAGACAAAAAAGTCTTTTTTCGGATTTAGAAATAGTAACAAGTCGAAACACAAAAGTGATC
Source organism: Brachypterus glaber (assembly GCA_958510825.1). Classification (NCBI taxonomy): domain Eukaryota; kingdom Metazoa; phylum Arthropoda; class Insecta; order Coleoptera; family Kateretidae; genus Brachypterus; species Brachypterus glaber. Next base: position 52,052,488 of record OY294045.1, on the reverse strand, counting down.
CTGTGGTACTGGACGGTGGTAAAGACAATGCCGATTTTCATAAGAGGTGGTCAGAGTCGAATTCGCCCACGGTAAGTAGTATTTTTGATAATTAGGATTATTAATTATAATTTACCTGGGAAACAAGTTTTTGTATGATTATACATAATTATGCATAATTATGTATTACATAGACCTAGGCCTAATTATGTATTACATAGACCTAGGCCTAATTATGTATGATCATGCATAAAATTTTAAAATTTGGCGAAGGCGCGCCATATCTGGCCATGCATGACAAAGTTTTTGTATGATTATGCATAATTATGTATTATTATACTTTAAGTATAATTAATGATAATTTTACCTCAAATTATGCATAATCATGCATTATTATTTATGATCATACCGGGTCAAAATTCATACAAAAACTTTTTTTCCCCGGGTTTAATTAATTAATTTGATATTATTATTAAATCGTTCCATGTTCCAAGTTTATTATTTCTAATCTAAAAAAAAATACCTTTATGTTTCTAATTATAACCAGGGTGACCACATTCTAAAAAAATCATAGAAATATAATATATTATAATATTCCCTAATATTAGGGAATTTAATACTTAAGCAAAACGCATGACAATGGTTTAAAATCAACTATTATAACATATATGGATAAATTTAAAAAAATGTGACCACCTTTTGGAAAAACTTAAAAATAAGAGAAGCAAAAATTTAAGGAAAAATTAAGATTATTAGTAATATGACTAGAAAATTAAGATTATTAGTAATATGACTAGAAAATTAAGATTATTAGTAAAAATTAAGATTATTAGTAATATGACTAAAACAATATTGGAAATATATTAAATATCAGGAAAAAATCAGGGAAATTAAAAGGAAAAAAATTGTGGGCCACCCAGTATAACAAAGATCAATCTTTAGAGCGACATTGCATAATGTACATTATAACATTACACGAGTTTTTCGCAAGTTAAAATTAACCAATCGTTTTTCTGACTTTGATTTTCAACGCAATTGATTGCTCTGACCCCAATTGGTACCAATTTTATCAATGGTATCAATGATAAAATTTTACCTCAAATTATTATTTGTAGTTTTATTTTTACATCCGTGAATATAATTTAATTTAAACTTTAAATTTTGAATTAGAATTTGAAAATTTTCAAGAAGGCGCAATAAATTGTAACTAAATTATTTTCTTACTTTTATGGTATATAACCTAAAAAAATGATTTGTATACTGATGCTTTCTTGTTCTTAAAATAAATAAAAGCTATATAAAAAAATGCCAAATAATTAGAGGGCGTAAATAACGCGGAGCGTAATGTTTTTTTTTTTTTTGGAATTTCCAACTTGTTGGTGCTCTGTTGTCCTTAACCTTTCCAGGGACATAGGCACAGATGTGTACAGTTAAAAATAAATTCCGCAATGAGATTTAACGAATTCATTAACGCTCAGTGGCTATAGGTGTTGCCATTTGCTTTGTTTCCAATCACAAGCGACATCCAATGGCCAAGATTCGTACATTTCAGTTGTTAACTTGTTTTCAAAATAATAAGCATTTTTTACTTTTGCTTCTAAATTAATTTAGACAAAAAAATCGTCCCTGAAGAGGTTGAATATAATTAAAAACAACTAATTTTTGTACAAAAATGTTTGGCCCCAAACATGGAACGGTTTGATTTAATTTCTAATATTAAACCATTATAAATACAAATTCTTTTAGGAATTTGTAATATCAAAAACTCTTAAACTGATAAGAATTTCGTTTTTCTTTGCATATGTAAACTCGGCGCAGAATCTTGTTGTTCATTTATTTGTTGTTTAATAGTTGTTGGAATAAATTTAATTTCCTTGTTGGAATAAAGTATATCCCCTGAATATCTAATAGTTATTATGTGCTGTCTGGGCATTGTCAATCAAAACATTATTTTCACATTTAAAAATAAATCCAAAAAAAATTTGAAAGGCAAGAAGAAAACGGTAGAAAAAAAAAACAAGAAAAGTCATAAAAAAAGAAACCAATCTACAAATGTTTTGTTAAAATGAAGTAATATAACTCAGTGCTTAGCAAAAGTTTCCTAGTAAACAATGTTGTAGAATTTTTTCGTCAAGTTTAAATAATAGTACTATGGTCTGTTTTTTCAAGCAAAAGAGTAAATTAAAACTCGCACAGTAAATATTTTACAACAGGTTTGAATAGTTTATGTTTGTGTATAGAATATAGTTATGTTTTATAAAATAAACTACGCACATACAATATTCTAATCTGTTTTAAAAATATCCACTGTGCGATTTTTAATTTATTATCTTGCTTGATGAAACACACCATACTACTACTGGTCCATAATTGTATTTAAAAAATATAATTTTGGGTATCAGCAGCTCAGGTAATTTAAAATTTTATTTTAATAGCACATTATAAAAAAAAAAACTTTTATTACAATGTTAAATAGAATCAAATTCTAAAACCATTTTCTTATTATTATTTGTCAGGCGTCAATTTATCCTAAATGTCGAACATTATTAAAAGCACAATGGGTAATAAAAATATCACTAAAAGTCATTTTTAAACCACTAATCATAGCTGCCCTGATCCATTTTTTTACTTAGATAGATCTGCGCCGAGTTACTTTTAACTTTAAAGTTATAGCCAAATTCACAGCTATTCGGACACGTTATCACAAAATAGTTCAAAATACCATCATATCGTTAAAAAATTATATACCCTATTTCATTTCATTATTAGTACCTAAAAAAGTTACTAGGTTTAGTTTAGCTTTGTAAGTAGATCTTCTGGTAGAAAACGGCATTTTGCGTAAATTTGAAGTATCATATAAATATGTCTTGAAAAAAAAGGTTATATTTTTATGTCATATCATTCAGATAGAATATAAACTTTTGCAATATTTTTATAAATATTAATAAAAATATGATAAAATGTATGTTCTCATGCTTGGCTCAAATGTAACGAAGAAAAGTGGCAGCAATTTTACAACAGTATTTTAAAGCATGCTTGGAAAATACCTTAGAAGTCTCTATATGCTGTTAAATATCCACCACAATTTATAATCACTTATTTATTACTTATTTATTATACACTTATTTATTTTATCACTTAATTATAACACTTTGCTTATATAAAATTTATGCAAGCATTTAAAAAAAAACGAAAAAAATAATTTTGAAAATTTGTTACCATAATTGCAACCTTAGTCAAAACAACTAATATTAGCACCAATCATAAAAATCAAAAATACTAAATAGTTACTAATAATGACATGAAATAGAGTATATAAATTATATGAATGATAACATAAGTCTAGAAAAAAAAAATAAATTAATAAGAATATTATAAGGTTTTTCTTTTTTTTTCTAATTATTTTCTGTTTTTGATGCGATGAAGCCGATTTCACCATAAATTCACAAATAAAGTGTATAAATTTTAATAATTATACACTTCATATACTATTTGTACCATTTTATATTTACTACGATAAAAACCTAAAAAATCTAAGCCACATTTTTTTCCGTACATATACAGTGCGTACGTTAAGTGTGTAATCACCCGATTAACTTGCCAGTTATGTCTTTTAGAAAAACGCTCGGACAGGTCGTTGCTTTCCCATTTTCAAAATTTTCAAAATTTTGGAAAGCCTTGTATTCGTGCAAAAATTTTCAATTTTTTTTTTGTGTATTTTTGCGTTTTATGACGTTTTATTTCGAGCAAAAAAAAATTTTCTCCCGGTCGATCGGTCGGTCGATCGGTCTGTCCGGGAAATCTTGTGGGCACGATAACTTAAGAACGCTTTAAGCTAGAGACTTGAAATTTGGCATACAGGTATGTTACCAAAAGTTCTCGCCCGGGATTGTTTTTGGTAAACATTGGGGTGCGGCAAGGAGGGCAAATAGGGAAAAATAATTTTTTTTAGAAAACTTTGAAAATTGCTATATATGGGTTTTCAAGGTTGCTGAAATTGAATCTGATAAAAAAACTTTTCTAATTCCACCCCCGAAGTGGTGAGGGGGTAAATATTTTTCAATATTATTAATATTTTCTTCAAAATTGGTATATAGGGGTTTTTGGGGTCGACGAATATGAATCTGATAATACGTTTTTTTCTAATTTCACTCCCTGAGGGGTGGGGGTAGTTTTCGTGAAAACTGGTGTATTGGGGTTTTTGAGGTTGCTGAAAGTGAATCTGATAATAACATTTTTCTAAATTCACCCCTGAGGAGTGGGGGGTAGTTTTCGTGAAAATTGTTATATTGGGGTTTTTGAGGTTGTTGAAAGTGAATCTGATAATAAAAAATCCATTTTATGGGCGGAGGTGAAAAATGGGAAAGCTCTTTTACTGGGCAGTGTATTTATTTTTAATTTTGCAAATTTTGGTGTAAAAAAGTTCAAAATTTTCACCCTCCCCTCACAACTTTTTTTCAAATAGCGACCTACCCCTTGTGACACATCGTTGAAAAGGTTATTTCTGACGGTGTATGATAAAGCCTTATTTGACAAAGGGTTTAAAAATAAAAATCGACCTGTCTGAGCATTTTTTTCTTTAACTTGTAACTGGGAAGTTAAAAAAATGCTCAGACAGGTCGATTTTATTTTTAATTTTGCAAATTAAAATTGAAAATCGACCTGTCCGAGCATTTTTGTAAAAGACTTATAACTGAAAATTTAATCGGGTGACTCAAGACTTAATGTACGCACTGTATATTATTCACGCGCCTTCCGTGACCCCATAATATATATGCACACTGGAGTTAACGGGTTAATCGTAACGTTTTTGTTGGTGTTCTGTGTTTTTTTTTTGCACCTACCTCTCTCTTTCGTCGTAGATTTCTTACCATGTATTTAGGTTATATTTTGTGATGACGCCAGTCCAAGTAGCTGTAAATCTGAATCGAGAGTTGTCTATAGCGCACTTTAAATTATTAATTGAAATCGGTTATATAATATGTTATATAACAGTTTTTTTATTGCAAAAGTACATAAATTCGGATTGCATGTATATTTTAATTTGACATATATTTAATTCTTTAGGTATTATAACAAAGCTTTGAACAAAAATACCAGTAAACTAACCATAGATGAAGGCTGTGATATGTTTGATTAAAATTAGGAAAAAAATAGTATTTATATTAGAGAATATATAAATTTAGTTATAAATTGAAGCAAACGATATTTTTGGAATGCAACTCTACACAATCTAATACAATGGTGAGCATGATAGCATAATGCTTTGCAATACGTGATCCAAATTTTACTGTCGAAGTGACAATGCCACAATATGGCATACACAATCAATGCTTAATGGTTTTTTAAGCTAAAACTATGAATGGGCAAAAAAAATCTTTTGCCTAACGATTAAAGATCTTTGTATTTTCAGAAAAATATAAATAGCAATTATATAATTAGTATAATTAATCATTTATTAACCGTAGGACAAAAATTTTACGAAATTTTTAAAAAATAATTATAGCATTACGGAGATTGACTTGGTCACTTAAATTTAGATCACTCTGTACATAACACCATGTAAACACTAATACATTAAATTTTCCATCTACACTAACACACTAATTGTAATTAGAAATTAATTAATAGCAGCAGCAACTATTTTAGGATACAAAACACTGTTTAATTTATTATTATAAATATAAATACCGGTGGCTCGCCCCTATAACTTTTTTATTCCTAGAGGTAAAATAACGAAATTTACAGGGTGTCTATAAGACCATATTTTGAGTTATATCACCTAACGTATCTTTTTTTGCTTCCGGTTTAACCGGAAACGACCCCTATTTTTGATTTATATTTTTACATATTTGGATTTTCCATTAAATTCTGCGTATTATCTCAAGTTTTTGTCAAATTTTGTAATTTTTTAAATAAAATTTTGTTTTAGATTTTTTTATCTGGAAAGTAAATTAGTCTGTTCATTTTGGATCAAATAGAAAAATATTAAATATTAATAGAAAAATAGGAATAAATATAAAAATGTATTAATTTTACACGAAAACTAAACTTGGAAAAACATATTTTTTGCTTAATTACGTATATGGCTCAACGATATTAACTTTTGGTATTATTGTAAAGAGAAAAAAAAATTCTAGTGATATGGGTGAGCCATAGACGTTTATTACGTCTATTGAGTTAAAGCAAAAAATGTGTTTTTAGTTTAGTTTTAAATCAAAAGTAATTAATTTTTTTAATAAATTGTATTTTTCTACAAATATTTGATCCAAAATGATTTAAAATCAGAAACATTTTTTTGTTATTTTAAAAAGTCCAAAATGATCAAAATTTGCGTTACGTAATACTTGAACGTTCCCTAGGGTGTTCCATTTAAAAACAAAAGTTCCGGTTAAACTGGAAGTGAAAAATTACGTTAAGTGATATAATTCAAAATATGATTTTATAGACACCCTGTAAATTTAATTCTTTTATATCTAGGAATAAAAGAGTTATCGGGGCGAGCCATCTTTGAAAAACACCTGGTATATTGTTATATTTATTAAATATCGCCTTGTAAATTCCGAAACATCGTATCTAAAAAATGGGAATTTGCCAGAGACTAGAAATTATTTTTTTTTATGGAATTAGAAGAGTAGTAATTTAATAATTGACTAATTTATATGAATAAGAACTTTTCCTGTTCTAAATAAATACCTTATTAATGGTTTGAAAAAGGATAATTTGTTATACCTGTCAAGTGGTCAGATACGATGTTTCGGAATTTACAAGGCGATATGCTTCTTGTTCATAAATGGCGTTTACGCTTGACCATCACCCAGTGACCGTCCCTGGCCTAACCTTTAGTCTGATTTCCTTCCCTTCATAGAACTTTTTTACATTTCTTAATATCTCCTTGCGTGATGTAATTTATGAACAGCCCCTATTACACCAGGTGTTACACTTAAGAAGGACCAATCGCTTTTTGCGCTTATAGGGAGTATATAAACGACCTTTGGGGTAGTCCATAAAATAGGTCACGCAAATTGACCAAAATTCATACACTTCATACCTCGTTTCTCGCGTTATTAAAGGCTTTAGAGATTTTATATTTTGGCTACCCCCCTAACACCCCCCTATTGGGGGGGGGGGTAGCCAAAATATGAAATCTTTACAGCCTTTAATAAGACGAGAAACGGGGTATGAAGTGTATGAATTTTGCTCAATTTGCGTGACGTATTTTATGGACGACCCCTTGGCAGGTTCACCTTGCACATTTCTTCAAGAAAATGTCGACCGATCCCATTTTGGTGGAACTTTTCAAAGTTGTCTATTGCGGAACAACTAACAATAAACTTTCTTTAATGAAAAATAACGCTAAAATAATTACATTCGGCAAGATGGTCAAAAATTCTCATCCTCTATAATAGCTTTTGATAAGTATACAAAACTCATTAATAATCTAAACTAACACTAATTCATATTCAGATACATTATAAATAACCTAGTTTAATAAAAACCATAATAGTTGTTTAATATGCTTTCAGTATGAAAACCATATAATGGCTCCAGGGACGCAAGCCCGTCTTGTTTGTGAATGGCCTGACGTCAATTTAGGAGAGGTAGTTACAATAATTCGTTACGACCAAATGCAAGGGTACCTAGTTCGAACCAATTCGCATTTAACAGAAATATGGGTGCCAGCTCACATTTTGTCGAACAACCGTAAACCCTGGTCTTTTCGGTTTCGAAAATATAGCAGAAGGTCTATAGATGGCTCTACTTTGCAAGAAACCATCATTCCTGAAGGTCCATTACCGGAATTTCGAGATAAATTAAAAGATTTAACAGTACAGTGTGGCACTAAAGTGGTGCTAAAGTGCAGAGTTAAGAACTGTGGACATTCAAGTAAACAGTATTGGAAAAAGCTAGAGCCAAACATGTGTATATTAAAAAACGGTCGATTTATACCCGACGAAAACGAAAACGAGGGTGTAGCAATGTTTAGTATAGACAGTGTTAAAATATCAGACTCAGGAACCTACACTTTTACACTAACCAATGAATATGGTACCGTAACCTGTTCTTCCGTTTTAACAGTTACAGACAACTATCCACCCTTACACGAACCCGAATTACAGGTTTTATCCTGCACAAGTGTGCTACTTGAATGGAAAAACAACTTTTATAACTCGTTCGAAGTTGAATACTGCAAGTTAGGAACTGGGGAATGGGTGTCAGCCACAAATAACCAACCTATTAACAAACAAAGATATACTATCGACGATCTAGTACCCGGCGATACTTATAGTTTTAGAATAATAGCCACACAAAACAAACTCATTAGTTTACCAAGTGTCGCTGTTACTTTGCCCGTCGCCGATAATTTAAGGTGGCAACAAGAACAGTTCAAAAGAAGGTACATGGAGTTGGAGGAAATAGATAGGGGGAGGTTTTCTATAGTGAAGTTAGCTAGAGACAGAGGTACTGGAGTCGAGGTCGCTCTCAAACAAGTGACGAGACGAAAACAGCCTCATCACGTGACCCATGCTGAATATACTTTGTTGCTCGAAATGCAGCATTTTAATATTATCAGGTCACTGGCGCTGTTTGATAATGCTCCGTTGCCTGGGTTGGATACCATCGTTTTAGAATTGTAAGTATACAGTGCACTAGTGCACTATGGGCTAGAATTTTTTTCCGCAGCCAAAATTCTGTAAATTAGTAGATAGGGGTTTTCGAGCTCACTAAAACTGAATCCAATATTAAAAATTCCAAATTCAAAATATCCAATATGGCGGAAGAATTTTTTTAATTTTGACGGATTTTAATAAAAATTGGTATCTAGGGGTTTTTGGGGCCGCTGAATTCGAATCCATAATTAAAAATTAAAAATTTAAAATGGCGGATCCAATATGGCGGAAGAAAATTTTAAATTTTAACGGATTTTTATAAAAATTGGTATCTATGGGTCTAAAAGGCCGCTGAATTCGAATCCATCATTATAAATTAAAAATTTCAAAATGGCGGATCCAATATGGCGAAAAAAAATTAAATTTTTCTAAAAATTGGTGTCTAGGGGTTTTTGGTGCCGCTTGGTTTTGGTTAGAACCTCAGAAAACCCCAATATGCCAATTTTCAAGAAAACTACCCCCACCCTTTAGGGGATGGAGTTAGATTTTTTTATTATCAGATTTAGTTTTAACT
>OY294045.1:51837665-52043123 GCA_958510825.1 Brachypterus glaber | reverse complement strand
CACATTTTTTAACTTTGAACGGCTGCTAACAAAAAAATATTTGTTTTATGGGCTAATAAATTTGGTAATAAATGCCTCAACTATCCCTAAATCAAGTGCTTTTATCCTTTTTTGGAAAATCAAAAATCTATTTTCGTTAATTTTGGCCGCGCAAGCCCATAGTGCAGCGATATTATAGTGCTTAATAGTCGGCGCGACGCCACTCATCAAGATAATTATAAAAAGTTAAAGCAAAAGTCTGATAAAAATATTCATGCCAAAATCCCAAAGGGATGAATCACTATTCACTAGTTTTGAAAGTCTTTCAAAAATCTCGAAAATCGCCAAAAAGCTCAAAAATCATAGATTTTAACCGAAACTCCTAAAAAAATCGCGGAAGTCCGTGTACAAATATTTTATATTGGTGCACCGCTCGCCAAAAAAGGAGGCCGTTTCTTTAAAAACATCCATATACTATCTTTTATTGGCAATATTTGTCAGATGAGATGAGACAAACAGACAGACCTATAGGTAAACAAATGTAAACATAACGTCGTTTTCGCATGCACATGATTACAACCAATGAAATACTGTATACTGACATCAAGCGTTGTTTTATTGGGTTGGAACCTCGCATGCGAAAACAAGTTTTTTGGGGATGCATCAATGACGTATTGCATCATTGGTTGACCATGCATATTAAACCTATGCCTTTACCTTAACTCTAGTAATCTCTAGCTCGTTTTAATAATACTTTTTTGTTTTTGTATATTCTTTGTTAGTCTGAATAAAACGTCAGTCTTCGATAAATTCTCGATTTTAGATATTAAAATTTAAAAACTTAGTCGTGAATAAAATAGTCTACAATTCTTGGTAATAAAACTCACAAGCGATTATATCTGTTGTGAAGTGGATTTTTTACTAATAAATATTTTTCTATTTATGTTGTAAAGTTATAAATTCTCTCATTAATGTTGTGATGTCGAATTCTTCACTAAATTAGTGATAGTGGTATATAATTCGGTTATAGCCGAGCAGTTAATTATAACTTTTATTATAACTTACTCAGTTAGGTTGGCCATACAATCTTCTGTCATATTTAAAGTTTACCCGAGCGGAGAATAAACTTAACCACTTATCACTTTATTCGGGAGCGGGTATTCTAGGAGACGGCGCTTTGGAAACAGATAAAACGATTTCTTCTTAACTTAAGAATAATATATTAAATTAATGTGAATAAATTCTTCAAGAACATAAAAGATCAATTCTTACTTCTAAGTCCTACTTCTATGCAAAGCCCTTAAATTCTAATTTCCATTATATATTAGTTCTCCATTAAATATTTCTAAATTAAAACATTCTATGTTTGAAATTCCGAACCATTTGCAATCATTTTCAAATCCCAAATTATTGTCCACATTTTTCTTAGTGTATATTAAAACTGGTTCGTATAAGTCATTTAAATTATTTTACAAAATATTTTTCAAAGTTAATTAATATTCGTCGAAATTTCAGTGTTCATACTAACAGGATTTATAAGTTTCCAATTATTTTCATGTCGGATAATACAAGTCTCAAATTTTTTTTTTAAAAACTATTTTTAATTCAAGAATAATTCTCAATAATTATTTCTCTCAGAAACTACATTTTCACTTTTGAACTTTACACGGAGGCACTCTAAGAAAAACTGAATAATTATGAATCTTTTCATGAGTTTATATACCCAATAAGAAGGTCACTAATTAAATTTATTTGACAATGCTATTAGCGCAAAATATCTACAAAGATACCGCGCATATTTAATTACCCCGACAAAAGAGTTTCAGTCTCATCAATTTGCAAACTAATTGCTATTTCTGACATCTGAAACGATCATTTCGCTCATAAATTAGTTTTGTTTAAACAAATAAGATTACTAGACAACTTTTAAGTTATACCGACAAGAATAACCGAGAAGGGGTCCGATGTAATGTAGGTCAAACCGAACTCTGCCGATTCGTGAAACCCCACCAAATTTGGGCTCCTATTAAAGAAATATTATTTTAAAAATCCCAACACCATATAAAATATGCGGATCATAACATATCTAACAGACACTGACGGCCGAGTTTAGATAGAAATCTTGAAGTTTTCTTAACTGTGTCCAAATTTTTCAAAAATTATATTATTATTATTATATCAAATGTGTTAAAGTCTTTTTAAAGTTAAAGTCTTTTTAAAGTTGTTTTTCAACGATAAGTATCGATGTTAGGATCAACAGGTATTGTCCATCTGTTGGAGATGAGAGTAGTATAGTTCTTCGCATGAAAGAAAGTCTCCGACGTAAGGGGGATGAATCATTCGCGCTCTCTTCTTTCCGTCAAAAGCGTTATAAGGCGCGCATGCCTATATCGGGCGTCCCACTTGCACACACATTCCAAACATATTTCCCGGAGCCACAGATTCGTGAGTCAAACTTTAAAAAGGCATTTGTGTTTTTGGCTCTGACTTTTTTGATATTTAAGTAAGAAGAAAATCCTAAAACCAGTTAGAAACATGGAATTATATACAAAAACAAAAATTATATCATAATTGTACTAATTTTTGATACAATGGAAAATATTGAAAATTTGACATTTACACGCTTTGGCGTCGTATAAAAGAGGCAAGTCCGTTGCAAAAGAACTTTACACTGCGACATTTCAAGAACACTGTGAAATATGGTAATGTAAAGTTTATTCTCAAAGGACTTGCATCTTTTGCACAGAGTATAGTCAAAATCTGATGAGATATCAGTGTATTGTAAAATTTTCCTCGTCAGTTATTTGTTTAGAATCAACATAAAATCAAGCTGAACTTCAAATAAAATCACGCAAAATAGGGAAAAAAAATCATAAAGCATACGTTTCATAAAACTTTTTAAGGCAGTTGTCTATAAAAAAACCTGCAGCTCCGAGGCTCCGTTTTGAAAAACACTCTTTTTTGAGAACGTTTGAATCAAAATGGAATAAGTTCAAAGGTTAGGATCAAAGTCCAAAAACATTTTTTTAATTTTTTGTAAAATAAATATTTTCTTGAAATATTTGTACCAATGATAAATCGCATTAAGCTGAATAAAATGCCACAGATTTCAAATTTTCGCGTCTCGTAGCAAATAAATGATAATTATCATTCATTATAATTTTTTGCGGTTTTCCAAAAGTTATCACCTACACCTATGCTCGGCTAGTTAGTAGTTCAAGGTCCGGACATTATAGAACCATTTGCAGTTAAATCTCATCAGCTCATATTTGGTAGATAATGTCAAAAGTTCATCACCATCACGAACCAATTTTCTAACCAACCAAAAGGGGATTCCTATAGTATATTTTACAAGGATTCTAAATCCGTTTGAAAATTTTGACTATGTCTTTCCGTTTTAAAGAAAACAGCAAAAACTAGATTTACCAATAACAATTTTTCTTTCGAGTACCTTTTATCTGTTTTTTTCATTATTGGCATAAGAGTTTATTTTGAACAAAATATTTCGCAAAATTAGTTTTGCGTACAGTCAAGCATATCTGGTCGAGAACCACTGCTTTAATAAAATTGGTTTTGTCAAAAAATGTGACAGATTACTTATCAACAAAGTTAAATTAGTATAACTGGATTTAATAAATACTGGTTGAATGAATACGTTCTCAAATAATAAATAGAAACAAATATTTTATTATGAATTTCGATACATTAAGAACTCTAGTTGTCTTTAATGCTAAGTAGAATCTGTTAAGACTTCTAATAATTTTTTTAAGCATGTTCAAATTTACCCTAAAAGGGATTTTGACGTTTTGTTTTCTGCTTTTTTCTCGAAAGCAAAAAGAGACCGTTAAATTTTGCAAACCGATTCAGTATCCTTGTAAAATATACTATAAAATTCGCCTTTTGGTTAGTTAGAAAACTGGTTCATGATGGTAAGGAAGTCTGCAGATGAACTTTTGACATTATCTACCAAATACGAGCTGATGATATTTAACTGCAAATGGTTCTATAATGTACGGACCTTGAACTAGGAGGATCCATGGTCAGTTTTTTTACCTTTTAGTTAATCTCATAACTAGGTGTGCACCTTTTGATCCTATATGCCTCAAAATGATACTATTGTCAACTTTGACACTTTAACAAAAAATATTAAAATTATACGATTTCACTTACGAATTTATTTTTTAATATTACAATAATTACAATAATGGTGTTAATTTTTAGAGTTCGAGGGCCACTGCTGTTTAATTACATTAGTGAAAAGGAACTATACACCGAGAACGATGTGAAGTTATATACATGTCAACTAATGTCCGCACTATCTTGGCTTCATAAAAAAGGCCTAGCTCACTTGGATGTCAAGGTAGGTTGATTAATTATGAAAAAATATGCGTACTATACTCCGTCCAGTTATGCAAGACAGTAAGGGACGCGGCCCTTTTTACACCACAGAGCGCATAAATAGCATAATTATGCATAAATAGAGTATCAAAAATTTAACAGATATCGGTAATGTTTTCCTGGAAAGGGCCTATCCAAAGACTCGCATAACAAGTATAGTACATAAGAATGCGATGCCAAGATTGGCTTGATGTGTCGTAATGGTTGTTATGCAATCCTCTGGATAGGCCTTAAGTTGTAATTGTAACCTAAAAATTTGACGTTTTCCTTGTGTTCAATATCTGAATTACAATTTATACTTTCTGAAATTTATTTTTAAAATCTGAATAACAAATTACACTGTCTGAAATTAATATCACACTTTCTGATTTACAACTTGAAAAGGTGTAATATACTAATTACACTATCTGAAATTAATATCACACTTTCTGATTTACTTGAAAAGGTGTAATATACTAATTTTTGATGGAATAAAAAACGGCTACACCTACGATTTTGTTCTCAACGAACATTTAATTCTGAAAGCATTAGAAACAATATCCCGTTGCAGTTATGGGGTGTTCGATTTTTTCATATCCGTAAGCTTAAAGCCCACCGTGTTAGGTTTAAAGTCACTGTCAGGATATTTATCATCTTTTTTATGCCAATTTGTTATGACTTCAAAGTACTCTGTATAGATCAGGAAAAAAAAAAGAAAAAAAAAACGTCCTTTCAACAAAAATCAATATCCTCTACCATAATTAAACTGTATCTAACTCAATTTTGAAAAAGAATGACTTACGCCCTTTTAGCAAAAACCGATTCAAATGTGTTATGTTTTCTTTCCTTAAGGCTGAAAACGTTATGATAGACCTGGCTTACACAACTCCAGTACTAAAACTAATCGACTTCGGCGACGCTGTCAACACCTCCAAGAGCGTCATCCTGCCTCCGGCGTGCCTCGAATTCGCCTCTCCGGAGCTGGTATTGGGCCAGCCGGTGGGAAAACACACTGATTTATGGGCAGTGGGCGTCTTTCTCTACGTGTTACTCAGTGGGGTCTCCCCCTTTCTAGATGACTCGATGGAAGAGACCACGGCGAACATTTTAAAGTGTGACTATTGTTTCCCGGAAGAATATTTTGTGGGTATTTCCGACGAGTCGAAGAGTTTAGTCAGCAAACTGTTGGTTTTGCAACCCACACAAAGACTGAGTATGGACGAATGTCTGAATTTTGTCTGGATGAAAGAGGTAGGTTAAATGTACTGAGGGGCCAAAACAATGTCGCCTTATGGTAGAATTAATTTCTTCAAGTCTTTCGGGGACCCTAGATTGCAAATGTCTGACAAAGAAACTTCCCTCCTAAATTAACAAAAAAAAAATTAATTAAACCATACCCAAAGGACAATTAAACAATTTTCGTTTTTTTTTTTAATTACGTTTTTTGGACATAACCTAGGGTGACCATACGTCCCCGTTTCCGGGGACAAAAATAAAAGTTAAACCGTAAAACATCAAAAAATCAAAAAAAAAAAAATTATATAGTCACCCCAACATAACGCAACCGCGTTACTCTCAAAAACCATATTGCTTATATAGTTTAAAACAAAATTTTAATATTTTAACGTCTAAAACCAAAGAAAATATTTAAAAAAAATGACGTTTTATGTCGATATAAATCAATTTCAAGCAAAAAAAAATTGTTGGTCGATTGGTCTGTCCGGGAAATCTTGTGGGCACGATAACTTAAGATCGCTTTAAGCTAGAGACTTGAAATTTGGCATACAGGTATGTTACCAAAAGTTCTCGCTCAGGATTGTTTTTGGTGAACTTTGGAGTGCGGCATGGGGAAAAACTTATTTTTTTACAAAAATTTAAAAATTGCTATACAGGGTGTTTCCAAAATCTCTTAAGGGTGATCAGATCTTGTCTCCCCTAAGGGACAGTGGTAGTTTTTCGTAAAAATTGGTATATTGGGGTTTTTGAGGTTGCTGAAAGTGATTCTGATAAAAAAATTCTTACTCCAACCCCCGAGGGGCGGGGGAAGTTTTCTTGAAAATATATTGGAGTTTTTGAGGTCGCTATAACTGAATCTTAAAATGTTTCTAAATCCACCCCCTGAGGGGCGGGGTGTAGTTTTCGTGTAAATTGGTATATTGGGGTTTTTAAGGTTGCTAAAAATGAATCTGACAATAAAAAATCCACTTCACGCACGGAGGTGAAAAATAGGAAAGCTCTTTTACTGGGTAGTGTATTTTCTGTTTCTGTTTTTATTAGATTTTGTAATAGGGGCCCTGTGACACTCCGCAGTTTTAACTAGCTTTTTCGTGTTACGTAATGACTGAAATCCACCAGATGGCGAAATAGTCTACGAGCGAGATATGAAGCCCTCTAGATTTATGATTTTATAAAATTCTGTGACACAACCTCAAGACTTGTTTATGTTAGAAATAAACGTCAAAA
Organism: Brachypterus glaber; assembly: GCA_958510825.1. Taxonomy (NCBI): domain Eukaryota; kingdom Metazoa; phylum Arthropoda; class Insecta; order Coleoptera; family Kateretidae; genus Brachypterus; species Brachypterus glaber. Next base: position 52,036,304 of record OY294045.1, on the reverse strand, counting down.
TATTTTATAAGTTGCTACTAAAGTATAATGCTTTTATCGGTATTATGTGATTACTTTTAGTATTTTGTGATAACAATGGTTTTATGTTTGGCATCATTGAATGTATTTATAGTTGACAAGAAAATATACTACTTAAGAATTCAAAGTTAAATCATCAGAATCAAGGCTTACAGTTTTTGATGTGCCATATATAAAGATTTATATACTTACCTTAGAATAACCAAAGATGTTCTCTTCTAAATGGAAAAGGGCAAAAATGAATAAATGTATAAAGAATAAATAAAAACACACACTAAAAATAAACGTTACTCAACCAAGCAAATTACGAAAAATCAGCTGTTTATACTAAAGCTGTCTTCACATTACGTCAAAACGAGAATGTTGAAAATATATTATTTACGCTGATTTTAAATGATTTAAAGGCTAAGCTTTAAAGAATATTTTAATTATACCTAAAAGGTACACTTAAAAATAGTTTTACTGACTTAAAATACATAATTAATTATTTTAAAACAAATTTTTGGAAACAACCTGTGAACATATGTTTATAATTTCACCATTTAAAAATTAAAATTAGGATCTAGAAGGCTTTAGATCTCGCTCGTAGATACCAGCGCTGTTTAGTCAATACGTAGCCAGATCGAACTACAAGTTACCAGTCCTTATTCTCTACGTTCATGTCTAATACCAATTTTAATTTTATTTTTAGAGCCAATATGAAATAACCATCCAATCACATCGGCTAAAGACCTTTATGCAACGCCGTCAACCAATCCACGCTTCTATGCCATCTAGTCCGTCATATTATGGTGGGGAACATCATTTTTAGATTTAGAAAATAACAAAAATGCCTATCCTATCTTAAAATAGTTCTTTTTCTACGACCGCTTCATAAAGTTATTAAATTAACTAAATTATTAAATTAAATGTGAAGATGAGATTTCTCTAAAAAGGACCAGCAAAGTAATTTAGTATTTTTTGGTCGTAGAAAAAATATATTTTAACACTCTTGTGTTTTTTATTAATTAAAAAAACTACTATGTGATATTATTAATTCGTTTCGTAATATGTAACGTTATAATAAGTACTATATACAGGGTGTCCCTCTAAATTGTCAGAGCTATCTTAGACAAATTGTATTAGTTTAAAAAACACCCTGTAGGTTAATAATTAAAATTAAACTTTTATTTATAACAAAATTAATCTAAAATTAAATATAGTTTGAATTTTCACGATACGATTATTTCTCGTGTTACACCAGTTTTACCCATGGGCTACCAACTTTGTATAGTTGGATAATAAATGAAACAGAAGGTATTTAAATAAATGTATGTTGGTACAACTGGTGAAGTTAAATACGAGAAATAATCGTATCATGAAAATTTGAACTACATATATATATACAAGTTGTTTCATTAAATTGATAACTTAAAATTAAAGCCAAAACAACGCTGTGTTAACTAAAAAAAAAAATTCTAACCTAGAAACCTATTCTTCAGTGTCTACATTTTATATGGGGGATTTGTTTTTGTTTACTTTAAAAACAACACCTAATGTTTACAATTATTCTTCCCCACTAAGCTAGAAAGCAGTTACTCGATAGCGACGTTTTCACGTCAACTCTGATGTATAATTTTAAAAACGCTGTTATTGACAAATGCTTTGTAGCTTAGTAGGGAATTATTATACTATAATAGTCTCTTATAAGAGCAATAGTCTATGATCTGGTGCACATTTTCAAAGTTATTTGAAGGGCCCAGTGGAAAAACGACGAGGTTCCTTTTTTTAAAAAGTTGAGAAAAACGACATTTAAAGTTTCGCAACTACTGGTGTAATAGTTTTTATTTTGATGTTTGAACCAATAATTTTAATGACATTTAGAGTTCTTTTTGAGGAACCCCATGATGAATCCAGGCACGAATAAAAACGTCATTTATATCCAACATTTTTATTCATTTCAAAGATGTAAACATTCAAATACAAATTTTCGACCGCAGTTTTTAGTGGAATCTCATTGTTTGTCCCTTGTAAGGTTTTGTATGTTGATGCATGTTATAAGCTAACAGACGCCGCTAAAATGTCGATTTCGAAAAAAATAGAACCTCATCGTTTTTCCACTGGACCCTTCATTTTTTCCCGGCTGAATTTTACATATGTCTTAAAGTACATTCTTAATTGCCAGGTTCTGGATCCGATTCCTTTGGGTGCTAGAGGCCAAAAAAGTTGTTAAAAAGAGGTACCCTAAGTAAATTTCTGTGGTAAAAATAGCAAAAATCATACAAAAATTATGTTGTGTAAAACCAACGCACTTTTTTAGAAAGAAGTAACTGTATTTGCTGCATAGCAACTTGTACACGTTAACTGTTATGTAATATTTTAAAAACGATGTTATTGATAAATGCAGTTATTGGTTTGGTTTGGCCTCCTATAGTTTTATACATCGTTTTAAAAACAAGCAACGAAATTAATAATTTTGTCATAATTTGTAATATACGAGTTCAACGGCGGCCATATTTAAAAGTTTACAAAAAATTACGAGATGACACTACCGACAGGCGGACTCCGTATACTATAGAAATCTATTATTCGCCGCAATCTACATATGACTGTTACTCAGCGCGTTAAAATTTTAACTGTATGGTACCAGTCATATGCACAATTGCGGCGATTGATAGAATTCTATAATGCACGGAATTCCCCTGCCAGTAGTAAAATTTTTGTGAACATTTAAATATGGCCGCCGTCGAACTTTTATATAACACAGTTTAATTTTAATTAGTAACTGACTAAACAAATGTTTAAACGTGGTATGTATAATGTGTGGCACACGGACCTGTGACAGTCAAAGGAATGCGACAACAAATTAAAATTGGTACGAGGTTCCCAAAATGAAAACCTAAAAAGGATTTCAATCAGTTAAATACTTTTATACTTTTGTTCATGATGTACAGTAACATTCAAGTGTTTTGGCTAATTTGAAGCATATACAGGTACCTAAAAAATCAGTTTTGCCGTACTTGAAATAAAACGTTTAGATCATTCTAATTTTTATACATATAAACTTAATTAAATTAATTCATACAGGCCAAAAAAGTATTAAAAAACTGCGTTTCAAAATTATGGACTCGCAAACTTGGGCAAATTTTCAACTTCCTAAATACAATATTTTGCAAAAACTACACAATGTAACTAAATTTTAAGAACAGCAGCTCAAAATCTATAAGGAAGCTTGTTTTTATTAGGTCAAAGATGAATCCCTGTTCCTTGGTGATATGTTTAAGACCACCTACCTTACAGTAATCTATGTTTTAGACGATGCTGCAAAAAAAGCCATGTAACTTTTTTTTTTAATTTTTACACAGAATGCATAAAATACACCACAGAATCATTATCAGAAAGAACGGAGTTGCCAGACCTTTTAGGTGAAACTTTTTAAAACTAGCCGTGAGCGTTTATTTTAAATATGTTCTACATTTTTCCGAGTTTAATTTTTTGTGGATTTTAATTTACTGTTTCGGATTCGTGTGGCAAACTTAACCATATCATTTAATTGTATTGTGTTTGATATTCTGACGAATACGTTATACGTGTTTTATAAAACGACGAAAATCTTACCCAGAATACAAAAATCATAAAACAATATTAAATATGTGCGTTTTATAAAACGTCTATAGACTAGATCTAGTTGTTTTGTAAAACGGCGATTTTTTGTATTTTGGTTACGACATATTTACTCTAGCTAGGTTTTTATATTGTATAATATAAATATATTTTTAAATTTTTATTTCGCCGTTTTTTTAATATTAAATTTTATTTATATATTTGTGTAATATATAGTATTATGACTGTTGACTTATTATTAAGTACCATAACTGTATGATATAAATATATAATAATTGATTTTAGCCTTTTTTTGATTCTTTAGGAAAATTCCACAAAGTTTCCACCCGATTTCTCGAGAAGTAAACCACTACCGGGAGTCCGTGTCCAAATTTTCGGCAGTCTTTCAAAAATCTTGGCAATAATCTTAAGATTTCTAAATTTTTTTATAAAGGGGGCATTTATAAAGTATGTCACACTTTTTTTTGGTTATTTTTGACCCCCTTACCCCTTGTTAGAAAGTGTACCACCGGCACTGATCCACTCTCCCCCATTTGTCACGTCACGTTATATTTTTATATAAAAAAATTGTACTTTACAAATTTATATTGCCTTGGTTTCCTTTGAAGTATAAATATGTAGTAAGGTGAGATAATGTGGAAAAATAAAAAAATCGGGGAAATAGGAAAATTAATAGATTAGCTAATTAGGGAAACCCCATAAAAACATTTTTTTTTTAACAAAAAAAATCCCTGATTTTCTAAAATAAAAACCTGCTGATAATTTTTATAACTTTTTTGACATTTCTATACAAATTATGCAGATTTTTGTTTTAATTTTAGGTCGATATCAATACTATCTGCCAAGGCCGTAGCCATGGAGGGGGAGTTGGGGGGAGAGTCCCCCCACCCACCTTGAAAAGTATATTTCGTTAATACAAAAGTCGTATATTTTATCATCCTGAAAAGTGGGGAGGCATAGCGTAGTGGCTAGCGTGTATGTATAGCAAGCCTACTAGCGTAGGTTCGATTCTCACTGGCGCCGATTTGCCTTTTTCAGTTAATTAATAATTGAAATTTGGCGAAGGCGATAAATGAAACGGACACTCCCTAGAAACTGGTTCGAAAGTCAGTATAAGCCGGTGGTTCCCTCTACTACTAGCCCACACAAGTCCTGGACTTAGGGGATGCTTAGTAGAATAGTACGAGGTTAAACAAACAAACAAACAAACAAACAAGTTCTATATTTCATGGATCCAAAACAAGACGTATACTTTTTAGGCAAAAGTTGTGTATTTCAGGGATTCAAAATACAAAAGTTGTACTGTATATTTCACGAAAAGTTGAGGATCTTTTTTTTTTAGTCATCAAGTTTTTCTCGGGAAAAAAAGTTGTAATTTTTTACCTTCCCCCCCCCCCCCACACAAAATCTTCTTCGCTGCGGCCCTGCTTTCTCTATAGTAAAAAAAACAGTTAAAAAGTACTGGAAAAAATTTAAAATTCAGGGAAATACCTATTGGGTAAATAAAAAAAGAACAAGCCGTGAAGATATGTAATGCTACGCATTCCATTACATACATGTATTATTCACAGTAAATGGTATATTGAATTTTCCCAAATACTTAAAAAAAAATTAAAAATACATTTTTATTTTCAAAAAAAGTTTTTTGGCAAACGAAAAAAAAAGTCCAAACCGTTTTCGAGAAAACTTAATTTGAAGGTGAAATTTCACGCTACGAGGACGAACAATTAAATACTAAAATGTTGAAAACCGAAATTTGAATAATGCAGGGCAAATGTACATCAAAAACTAAGAAAAAAACCTCATATACAGGTACTTCCAAAAATCAATCCTAATGAAGCTATGGTCTCGTAAAAATGCACCATTTTTAAAGGGCCATAGTACCTTTTAAAGAGATTTTTCTACATGTACAGAAACTTTTTTCTTTGTTATCGATATAGAATAAACCTGCATCATTAAAATTTAGGTTTTCAACATTTTAGTATTTAATTTTGCGTCCTCGAACCGTGAAATTTCACCTAAAAATTAATTTTTTTCGAAAACGGTTAGTCCTACAGTGTTACAAGAGGACCTTTTTTATGTATTTTGACCTGAGGAATCATATACCAAAAATGAAATTACAAAAAAGTTACACAGAAATAAGTTTGTGACAAAAAACTGATAAGCACCCCCCCTGTTTCGCACGCCCCTGGTTAAAATAAGTACATGAAAATAACATACGAAGATGGGCCTTATTAAGATTAGTTCACGTGCAAAACCTCGTTGCTATATCTTAAAAGGTTCCTGAGTTATTAAATAAAAACCGAATTTTTTAGCCACTTTTAAAGGGGAGTAGCTCCCCTTTAGACACATGTTTATAGGAACTTTTTGTAATATTTTCTGATGTAGAATCACCCCTTAAAATTTCGGACTCTATTTCAAATACACCGTGTATACGGATTGATACGAGTAAAATTCAATCTGTATATGCAGATAAATACGGATTTAATGTCTCAATCCGTATATACGGATTGATACGGATTAAAATTATATCTGCATATGCAGATTGATACGGATTAAAATGATTAATCTGTATACAGGGTTATTATTTAAATGGTACAGTGCCTCTAACTTTACTTCTTTATTTTTTCTTTAAGGCAATATTAATCCAAAATACTTTTATAGACTTTCTGTGTATGCAAACAAATATGCAAATTTAATTCAGTAAAATACAGCTTTCCTGAGAATCCAAGGAAACAAAAACTCGACAAAATCTAAAAAAAAAAAATGTTTTATTTTTATTTTTTCTTCTTTTTAGGCATAGCAAATATAAAAAAACACAATTAAATCGAAAAGTTATGATTAGTTTAGTCTTGGGAGGGTAAGGGATACAACATAAAATTAAGTATCCTTGGCTATAAATTATATATCTTTTAGTTTAAAATAACAATAGGAGGGCGCTAAGAGGGGGAGTAATCAAATTTTCTATTCAAAGGTATATTTATTTTTTGATTTTCGCTTAAATTGGAATAATTTATTTAGCTTTTAAATTTTAAAAAGGCAACAATATATTACATTCGAATGTGATCGTCCTCCCTTAAAATCTCCTAAACCAAGCAAAATATTGAAATTCTACTAAAGAGGTCAATTTAATTTATCATTAGAGCAACTTAAATCTGTATATTTAAAAATTATAAATTCTACCCCCATACCCCCAAGTACCCCAACTCCAAAATCTTAAATAGCAACCCCCTAACTTTTATGTCATATATTAAGGGGTATAAAAAATGCTTTAAGTTGGTACTAAAAAAAGAAATTGCTTTACCCCTTCTTAAACCGAGTTAATTTTAATAAAAATTTAACCTGCTTCCCAAGAAAGGGGTTGGTCAATAATATTTTATTTTATTTAATAATAAAGAGCTTTATTTTCCCTTTAATTTAGGAGTATAAAAAGGGGGGTTGCTGTTTAAGATTTTTATGTTGGGGTATTGGGGGTATGGGGTTAAAATTTATCACCTCAAATTATGCAGATTTGGGTTCCCCTAATGATAAGTTAAATTGACCTGTTTTTTAGAATTTTAATATTAGGCTTTCATTCAAAAGTTATTAAGGGAGGATTTTCACATTCCATTATAATGGAATGTGCTTTAAATTAAAGATGCTTTAAATTTTTAATAAATCATTATAATAACTTATTAAAAATTTAAAGCTAATTATAACCCTTAAATATAACTTGAAATCAAAAAAATTAAATAAAAACAAGTTTTTAAAGTTAAAACCCTTCTTAATTAAGTACATATTACGTACCTATAACTAAAAAGTAAAAAACGAGATATTTATACAAAGAACCTGGCACACATATAGGGGGGTCCCTGGGCCTCAGTCAAACTGCCTCAAATTTTGATATTTTGTAATTTCGGGGGTAAACATTAAATTAAGTGTAAGTAAATGACAATAAAGCCTTTTATGTAATATTTATCTTTCCTGTTCTTTAATTAATAGAGTATAATAAACTTAAAACGGCTAATTAAGTTAATATTTACGTAAGTAAAAAATAACCTTAATATACGTCAAAAAATCTGTCATAAAATTAGATTTTTAAAAGCTTTTTTCTCCGAAACTGGTCATTTAATTTGGCTGCAATTTTCCTAATTTAATGTTTACCCCCGAAATTACAAAATATCAAAATTTGCGGCAGTTTGACTGAGGCCCAGGAACCCCCCTATATGTGTGCCAGGTTCTTTACAAATACGAGATTTTTAAAAGAAGTGTTTTGGAATTTTTAATTTTTTGATTTTCGGAAACCCATCTTTTCAAATTTTTTATTTTATATAAAATTGTATTGTCAACCGAGTTAAGCATGCATGTGTACCAAATTTTAGCTTTCTAAGTGTATTTTAAGTGGGTAAAACAGAGAGAGGGTTAACTTAGCCTTCTTCGCGTATGAGGGGAGTGGGGAGACGAGGGAGGACGTAAAATTTATTGAAAAATTTTATTATCACTAAATGAGTTTGTAACCTAATTTTAGTTGTAAATTATCTCGTGGGTAAAAACGGATTTTTTAAATTTTAGGGGTGGCCGGGTTGGGGGGTAAATTTTATATAAAATTGTATTGTTAACCGATTTAAGCATGTGTACCAAATTTTAGCTTTCTAAGTGTATTCTAAGTAATTAAAACAGAGAGGGTTAACTTAGCCTAATACGCGTATGGGCCCACACCATCAGGGGGGATGATGGGGAGACGAGGGGGGACGTAAAATTTATTGCAAAATTTTATTATCACTAAATGAGTTTGTAACCTAATTAAGTTGTAAATTATCTCATTGGGTAAAAAAGGGATTTTTTTAATTTTAGGGGTGGGGAGTTGGGGGAGGGGGGTAAATTTTATATAAAATTGTATTGTCAACCGAGTTAAGCATGTCAGTCGCAGCGTGTTCTTTGTAAGAGACGGATGTGGCCGCTTAGGCGGATTAACTCCTGCATGAGCCTTGCTATCGTAGATAAGCACAGGATTTGATTCATTTTATGTTCTTTCGTGAAAATATTCCTTTAATAGTAAAGTTTTGAGTGAATCGTGAATATTTATATTTTTTTAATATGTGATTAAATGATTAAATTTTAACTGTTGAACATGTAAAGACAATTTTTTTATAAATTTTAAAGATAAGCTGGCGCCTGCGCAAACATCACTACAGAGTGAGGCGGTTTTGCGTAGGCCGAAAAGAATATTATATTGAGCTGGCAAATTATCCTATGGAAAATGCCATTATTGGAATTGGAATTGCCATTTGTACCAAATTTTAGCTTTCTAAGTATATTCTAAGTGGGTGAAAAAGGCTTTGGCAGATTTGAAGTGAATAGAAGGGTTTTAATAAAAATAAATAAATAAATAAAAATAAATAAATTGTAAAACCTTTCAAATCGAGGGGCTGACCGCGAGGAAATCTTTTGTACAAGCCAAAGGAACTCAGGAGGAACTCTGAAGAACTCTGGAGGAACTCCGAGGAACTCTGAGGAACTCCGAGGAACTCCGAGGAACTTCGGTGGAACTCCGAGGAACTCTTTGCAAAAAGGAACTCTTTTGTACAAATTTCAGACGCGGTCAGAAACAATTATTTTTTATTTATTACCCATGCGGATTAACGTTTTTATTTTCAAACTACTAGATGAGCCGTTACAAACACACCTTATCAAAACATCCTACATTTGGGCGCCAAGTTTCGTAGAAACCGTCAAACCGTCAGGGACAAAGCTTTTTTTCGTGAAGGTAATTTTGGGGCGCCAATTTTTGTTTCGATTCGAAGGGGCGCCAAGTTTAGTAGAAACACCGTCAGGGACAAAGCTTTTTTTCCTGAAGGTAATTTTTGCGGCGCCAAATTTTTTTTTCGAAGGGGCGCAAAGTTTGGTAGTAACCGTCAGGGACAAAGCTTTTTTCCTGGAAGGTAATTTTGGGGCGCCAATTTTTGATTCATTCATTCGAAGGGGCGCCAAGTTTGATAGTAACCGTCAGGTTTTTTCCTGGAAGGTAATTATTTTTTTGGGGCGCCAATTTTTGATTCGAAGGGACGCTAAGTTTGGTAGAAACACCGGTCAGGGAGACAAAGCTTTTTTTCTAGAAGGTAATTTTGGGGCGCCAATTTTTGTTTCGAAGGGGCGCCAACTTTGGTAGAAACCGTCAGGGACAAAGCTTCTTTTTTTGAGGGTGGCTTATTGGCAGTAGTGCTTGCATAGCAGTAATATCTACGGCTTATTTGCCAAAAATTACCCCTTCCAGAGGGGAACTCTTAAGGAACACAGGAGGAACTCCCAAGGAACTCTGGAGGAACTCCCGAGGAACTCCGGAGAAACTGCGAGGAACTCCGAAGGAACTCTGAGGAACTCTTTGCAAAAAGGAACTCTTTTGTACAAATTTCAGACGCGGTCAGCCCCTCGTTTCAAATGATATCACACACGACCCACCCACCCATTTAAAATTTTGCCCGCTATCGCTCCCCTAGTGTTATTTTAAAATAAAAAATTGTATAATTTACATACGTAAAAACATAGTTTGTATAGTTTGACGCACAGATCTACGCCTACGGGAAATATGTTTGGAATGTGTGTGCAAGTGGGAGGCCCGATGTAGGCACGCACGCCTTATAACGCTCTTGACCGAAAGAAGAGAGCGCGAATGATTCCTCCCCCTTACGTCGGAGACTTTCTTTCATGCGGAGAACTATATTATGCAATATACAACTTCAAAATTTTAATTCAGTATCCTACGCGGTTTAAAAGTTAAAGACACTGTACCATTTAAAAGAATAACCCTGTATACGGAAGATATGATTAAAATTAAATCTGTATATACAGATAGATACGGATTAAATGCCTCAATCCGTATAAACGGATTGATACGGATTAATCTATCTGCAAATGCAGATTCAAAAAGGATAAACGGATTGAGACAGCTTTCTGTACAGATTAGTTCGGATTAATTTTTAGAAGCTACGGATTCAAACAGATTTATTTTCTTGCGGATTCAAATTCTATCTGAATCAATCTGTTTAAATCCGAAATGTTTTATAGGGTTGGAAAAAAAATGTTTTCGATTTTTTTTTATTTTTAAACTTGATTTTTTGTTTGTTAGCCGCAATATTTTATTTTGCATTTAAAATAGTTTTAATTTGCGTTATTTGGGAAAACTCAATATACCATTTACTATCAGGTATTAATTTTCCACGTTTAAACAAGGATCAGTTTTCAAGGTCCCGCCACTCGATTTGTAGCACGCGTGTACAACAGCAGTCCGGTTCTGGATTTAACCCCAAGAGAGAAAGAGCCTCCGATTTGGATCAATAGAGCCCGAAAATAGGCCGGGCCAAGCCTGTTGCTAGGCAACCCGTTTTACTGTCGTGACACACTGACACCCTGAATTATATAACTCTCTGGAAAACTGAATTTTCCGAGGTAAATTTTCTACTGTAAACAGATATTTGTAATTACATTATTATAAAATAACTAGGTATATGCATGTTATTATTAGTAATAAAATACAATACATAATAAGATACAATACACAACAAGATATAAAAATATGTATATTTTATAAGCATACTTATAAAATATTGCCGGGCAAACCAAATTTCCCCGAGAAAAATTTTGTAGGGTAAATAGAGTTTATCCATTACATACAGATAATAAGACAATTACCAGCTTTATTTTAAATAGATAAACTCAATAATAACCCCCGCGTGGCTTTTACTTTATTGAGTGGATAATTATTTATTTTACCCACTCAACTGTCACTTGTCAAATTATTTTCTTGTAAATGTCATTAAAATTTTTAATAAAAATATGAATTCCTAAGCTATTTATTGGATAAAACCTATGGCACTCATGGGTAAACCGATATTGCCCTCTCGAAAATTAACCTGCGAGGCGTCAGCCAAGCCAAATATCTTACTTTAACCACTAGTACCATAAATAACTATTTTTAAATTTAAATGTAAACAGTATTTATAAAATAGGTAGGGGCAGGGCCGGCCTTTGCATTTTGGCGCCCTGAAGCAAGCGTCCGGCTTGGTGCCCCTGGCACAGAAAAATTTACGAAAAAAAAAACATTTGAAATTTTTTTGATTACTAAAAAAAGTGTCCTCACCTCTGAAAAAAAAAATTACCCCTCTCGTCGAAGAAAATTTGATGACAAAAAAAAAGGTCTCCACCTAAAACTATTTTTAGTCCCCTCCTCAAAAAATTTGATGACTAAAAAAAAGGTCCTCACCACCTCTGGAAGAGATTTACTTTGAAAATATTTAAAAAAAAACGTCCCCTAAGCTTGCGCAGGGGGTTCACTTCAAGTGAATAACTTGATTCATACAAAAGCCGGCTCTGGGTAGGGGTATACAGTATACCTACCCCTATTTAATATTACTAGGGGTCCCTTAGTAAAGGGGCGTCCTGCTAACAAAATAAATTGTGCAAATAAGTTTTAAGATTTTAATTATTTTGTTATTTTTATAGCCAGTTTCAATTTATTTTCGGTGATTATGAAAAAGTAATCCCCAAAATGTAAATTTTAATGCGCCTTCGTCAAAATTGCATAAAAATGTGACTTTTCCGGGCAAAACCAGTAACAGTATGTTATGTTAGTAATTTTGAATTACTAATTTACTATTAACATAGAAAATTGGAGCAAAATCGTAAAAGCCATTTTAAGTATTTTTCGATTTTTGGTCATCGGTAACTACCCTTATTTGGGACCGTGCAGAAAGACTAAGAAAAACCCTCCTGTGCAATCATCTAAAAACTCTTTTCGTAAAAAGTTTGGTTAAATTGATTGAGCAAGGGCGTAGATGTAATTTTTTATGGGGGGTAATACCAAGATCTTAGATATTTTTTAATAAAAAAAAGGCTAATTTATATATTTTTTATAGGATAATGCAATAAAAATATATATATTTTTGTCTTATGGGGAGGGTGTAATTACAACCATTACACCCTCCCCCGGGGGAGGGTGTAATGAGGCCTCATCTACGCCCTTGTGATTGAGGCAATTTTTTTTCGCAAGTCGGCAAATTTTACCTCCACACCCCACGGTGGTGCACCACGACAAACACTTCAGAACGTTCTTGTTTTATACGTAATCTAAGGCCTATATTTCTATATAGTATTTTAGGACGTGCGAAACGGGAGGGACTTATCACTTTTTTGCCCCATCCAAACCAGATGACTCCTGACGCCTATACGCGACATTCGTCCTGAAAAGGTTAACCCCTTCTCGCATGATTTTTTGTTTTTGAATAAAAAAAATCATGAGCATACATTTTTACGTTCTTATATCGGGAAAAATAATTTAATAAATCAAACATTAATTTTATTATATACTTTTTGTAAAAAACGATGTGTGCCATACGTGGAACACTTATTTAATATGTCGGTCGGTCTGTCTGTCCGGGAAATTTGTGAACACGATAACTCAAGAACGCTTTGTTCTAAGCTGGGATTGTTTTTGTTAAAAATCCGGGTGGGGTAAGGAGGTAAAATAGGGTAAAATGGGGTAAAAACAAGTTTTTTCAAAAACATTGTTTTTAATTTTTTTCCGCATTTTTTCGGTAAAATAAACTCTTTTTTTTGAAAAAAAAAATTTTTGAAAAAAAATTTTTTCCAAATTTATTTATTTATTTATTTATTTATTTTCGTTTTCCAAATCTTTTAATGAACCTGAACCTACAGTATAATGTTGTTGGCAGCAAATTTTTATTTTGTTATTGAATAATTTATTGTTCTTTTAATGCATGGTGTGTCATTTATAGCACATCCTATTTTTATACAAAAATATAGCATAAAATATATTACCTGTAATTTTATACCCATAAACCGCTTTAACACGGTTTATATAATAACACAATATTTTTTATATTGCACAATTAGACCGCCAAATATTTTTATTTACACTTTGAAGTTTTAGGCTTTGCAGTCTTCAACTGACACGCAGAATCCTTGTTAAAAACGTCAATAAAAGTTTGCTTAATTAACTCTAAATGGCCGGATTTTTTTTTTCAGATATCTGTAACAGGTTCTTTATTCATAATAAAAAGTTATTGATACCTTGTTTAATAGTAATCACCACAAATAATGAAAAAAACGGTTCGTGCCATGAATGGGACGGTATGCGGGAAGGTTGACAGCTTTGGATAATTTTTTTTTGGGTCCATTTAGTAGTTTTTAATAACTACCGCCAATTGAAAATTCGAAAAAAAGCATAAAACAGTCCACCCTATTGTGTTATTGTTTAACTTTTGAAGTGCTTAAGATATCAAATTAAAATTTAGACTACTTAAATAACATGACCCAAATTATTTTTTGGTGTATATGTTATATTTTTAAGGGGCACAATGGAGGCAGAAGGTCAAGGGGGAACCTTTTTATGAAAGGGGTGATAACTTATTTACTTTTCAAAATTTCTGTTTTATTTTTTTTTAAATTATAAGTTAAAAAGGTGTTAAAAATGGAAATTTTCGTCATAATGTCTATTTTTGTTAAATGATTAACGTAAATTACACATTTAAACTAATTTTAAATGATATAAATAAAATGTTCAAAAAATATCTAGGGGAATCACATTTTTAGCAAAAATGCTGGATTAAAATGATTTATGGCACCAAACCACCCCTTACCTCTAAGGTACTCCCTAAAAATATAAAATCCGCGCCAAAAAATAATTTAGGTCATGTTATTTACGTGTTCCAAATTCAAACCGTTCTAAAGTTAAATGGGGGGAGAGAGGGGCGGTCTTTAGACACGCACTATATTTTAGGAAACAACATATTAAGTTATTAACTACAAAGAGTATACACAATGTAATTCGAAGCATCACATCTATCGGATTGTTTATATAATTGTATTCCCTCCTTTACTTTAGTAATTTAGTGAATAGCAAACATCAGTGGCGTGACTACGCAGGTTTGTTTGATTTTGTCCGAATGGACAAAACTGGACGAAAGTAATCAAAGTTTGGCGGACTGGAAAAAATAAAAAATAAACTGATGTTGTCCACAAATTCTGGACAAAATTGGACAAAATTGAATAAAATCAAAATAAAATTAAATATTAAATTTTAAAACACGTAATTATTTTTATTAAATACGTATTTATACATAGAAACATAAAATAATTAAAACAAAACATAAAACATAACGAAAAATACCAAAAATATGTGACAAAATTTAGGTTAGTTAACCTAATAATTTAAAAGTTCTATTGAAAATAATCCTCATTATTAAATTTAAAAAAATTATTTTTTTCTTAAACTTGTTGGTTCCCTTTCCATAACTTATAATTTATAAGTTATACAGCACGAATAAAAACAACAAAAAACACAAAGTAGCAAACTTTTTTGTTTTCTAAATCTAACACATGCTTTTTAAGCTGCTGAATTCAACGGCACCATATTTAATCCAAGGTAAATCAAAGTAAAAGGCCAAGAATGAATTTTTAATATTTTCAGGCCCATTTTTCTTAAATTCCTGATTGTCTAACATTATGTAAAACTGTCATTAGATTTCGAAAAAATTGTATTTGAATTTTAATGGAGAATATTGAGATTTTTAAAAAGTTTAATAAACCAAATCTAAAACTATTAAACTTAGGTTTATTGAACCAGACCTAAAACCATCAAAATTAAAAAACAAAAAAATTGGACCCTATCATAACATAGCCCTCGATATATATATATATTTTTTAAGTGCCCGATTTTAAGAATTTTTTCGATAAAGTTGAATAACTCAAAAACTGCTCAAGAAGATATACACTGTCATATATTAAAAAAAAAGTTCATGTAGATTTAAAATAGGAGAGAAAAGGTCAAAATGCGCCCCTAGCTTCAATAAGTTGAAGACTAAAAAAAAGGTTATCAGCTAGTCAAATTTTGATTAAATTTGGAGCCGAGGGGACCAGGCCCCCTCCAATACGCGCCTGGTAAGCCCCTAACGAAGTTACGCTACTGGCAAACATTAAAAGATAGTAAACAGTAAATGAACAAAATGAATAATGGGACCGTCAAAATAAAAGCGTTGGTGCTGTGCGACCGCTGCAGGCACTATTTCCTGCTGACTAGAAACGAGGTCACTTGCGCAACTTTTGGAACTAAACTTGAATCGTTCCGCATTAAAAGGGCTGCATTAGTGTTCCCAACTCGTGGGAAATTTCCCATATCGTGGGAATTTTTTCAACAAAATTTAGCAAAAGGGAAAAAGGGAAGAAATTTTAATATTCCATGAAATATGGGAATTTTCAAAAAGTACTTTTTCTTTCTCAATTTACGATTAAGCCTATAAAACTAATTTCTATTTTAAACAAATAAGACGTAAAAACGAAAACGTAAAAACGCAAGAAATGCAGTACCCTGATTGGTTTAATTTCAAGGTTGGTTAGAATTGAACCAATTAACGTACTGCATTTCTTGCGTTTTTTTACGTTTACGTTTTTACGTCGTATTTATAAATAAGCCCTTATATATAACATCTAGCGTCATTTTGCTGTATTAATCATTACTTCAACAAATTAATGCCAAAAAATATAGTTTCCTATTTTAAAAATTATACACTAATTATGTCTCTCAAAGTGCAAAAGGTCGTATGTCACTTTGTTTTATTTTAGTGCTAAATTGTAATATTTTAATAAAACGCCACAATTCAGTAAGGTTTCTAAATAGAGCGGACATTAAACTTTACTCAGTGTAAATTTACACTTTATAAAGTGGGAAGTGTAATTTCATTTCATAATTTAGAACAAAAGAGTAAAATTTTGACTTACGACGTTTTGCACTTTGAGTGACGATATGTAACATATATAAGCGCTGGATGATCCTAGTAGTCAAGGCCAATTTATCTCTCTTCTTTTTCTGATTGAATCAAAAGGAGAGAAAACATGTTAACAGAGTTAGTTTTTTTTTATGTTAGAAACCAATGTTTAATTATTAGAAAATTATAATAATTCGATTTAAGTTTGTGGGAAAAAACATGGGATTTTTGTCTAATTTCCGTGGGAAAAAAGGGAATTTTTGTCCATGTCTGTGGGAAATTAACTTCAAAAAGGTTGGGAACACTGGGCTGCATTAGCATTTCTTACTGTGGTCTCGAAATTTTGTATGCATAACTATTTGAAAAAAATCGCCAAAAAATAAAAATAGTTTTTTGAAATATTTTTTCTAAATTACGTTTTTTTTTTTTCGAAATAAAACTTTTATAAAACAAGGTAAGGCACCGAAAACATATTATGCATAATAAAGAAAATAAAAAAAGCCGAAAAGTTAATCAAAGCCATTTTTAAATACAGTGCGGTCCAAAAGTCACCCCCCCCCCTTTTAACTTTTGAACGAGTTTAGATATCGACTTCAAATTTAGAACTCTTAATTAAGACAACTTAAACTATCTTTTCGCATATATTTGATATTTTCAGCTCTTAAAATGTGGGCAGGGGGGCATGGGACAACATTTTTTTAAATGGACAGGGGGGTCGTATGATACATCATTTTAAAGCTTATAAAATTCTCTATTTAAACTAACATTTTTAAAAATGTTTTTTAAGGTTTTAATTTTTCAATTTTTTGTGCTAAAACATTCGATTTTTTAAGTTTTTTTTATAAATTTTTATTTATGTCAACTAAAATTAGTTTAAAAGTATAATTAACATTTTTTTATGATGAAATTAGGCATTTTAAAAAAATTATTTGTTTTTTTTAGAGGAATTTTTAATACCCATTTTCAACCCCATTTTAAACCCAAAAAAAAAATATTTTTAATTTAAAAATATTGAGTTAAATGGAGAATTTTATAAGCTTTAAAATGATGTATTACACGACCCCTCTTTCCATTTAAAAAATGTGCCCCCATGCCCCCCTGCCCACATTTCAAGAGCTGAAAGTATTAAATATATGCTAAAAGATATTTTAAGTTGTCTTATTTAAAAGCTCCAAATTTTAAGTCGATATCTCAACTGGTTCAAAATTTAAGAGGGGGGGTTGACCTTTGGACCGCTCTGTATAATACGCACCGAATTCTTAATAAAAATCTATAGATTTCTCTGATTTTCTTGAGGATAACGATCAATATTTTCGAAACTCGCAACAGACAGGCACATTTCTTATGGAAACTGGCTTTCGGTCAAAAATTCTAAATTTTTAGTATTGTGTGGATTTCATCTTTCTGATCAAAAGCTTCCATTGACCCAACTATTCTTAAAATAAATATTGGGAATGTTGTGTGATTCTAAGAATATGCGATGTTTTACGTAGAACGTTCTTAGAAGTTTTAAGACATTTAATGGATACCGTTTTAATCATGCAAAAGCTTCTATGATCATTCTAAAAAAAAATCTTGCAGAATATGCCCAGCATCTTCTTATAACTTGCAAAACTATCCAACCTAATTTATGATTTTTCAAATCTAAAGTAGTCAATATCCAGAATAGTGACATGTGTAATAATGACATTGTATAGTACAAAACAATGTCTTAAACTATTATAGATATATTATTGTATAATAGACAACATTTAAAATTCAGGAATATGAACATTTTCTAATATTCAAAATTATGCAAAATTAAAAATAAAGCCCTTAGTTACTTGAAAATTTAATCACATATAGAAGAGAGCTTAAACTTTCAAACGCTTTTTGAAAAATTAAAATGCGTTAATTAGGAGAGCCTATGCACTTGTTTAAACATTTGTCGAATTTTTGCGCTTATAAACAATTAGAATAACTTTATGAATTTTTAGACGCTTCTTTTGAAAAAAAAAAACGATGATTCGTTCATTAGTTTCGAAGTTATGATCGTTCATAGTGAACGTGTTAAAAGTATAATTTATTAAAATTGATTGTTTTTTTTTAACGAAATTTTGATGGAAGTAAAACAAAAGGCTTTGTCTACAAAAAAAAAAAAAATTTAACAGCTCGCGCCCATAAAAAGGCTACAAATATCAAATATATTTAAAAAGATAATTTAAGTTGTCTTATTTAGTGTTCCAAATTTGAAGTCAATATCTTTATTCATCCAAAAGTTAAGAGGGGGGTTGACTTTTGGACAGCTTTGTATGTCTTGACATGTCACATGACTCTCGTGTTAAAGTCGTCTTAAATACCTTGCAAAGCTTGAATTTGGTTTCGTTGGGTTGGGTTTATAAGGTAATTTTTTGTTAAGCACCCCAATTTAAATCGATTATAAAAATAAGAATTAAATGATTTTAATCATTTAATTCTTATTTAAAAAACCTCATAACTTATCGACGTATAAATGCGCTGAAACCGTACCATTTTCACTTTATTAGACATATTTTTCGTTTAAATCAATATAAAATAATGCTGCCAACAAAACCATACACTGTAAAAAAAACACTACAGATAAAAAAGGTTTTTCTTATTTTTTTTAAATTTCCTTGGGGGATGGAATTGTTTCTTTATTATCATTAGCCTAACCTAAAATAACAAATATATAAATAAAAAAAATTACATTTATTTTTCTATTAAAAGTAGTAGAGAAAATATAGTTTCAGGGAAAAAAATAAACAATCCGGCAACATTGCTCTGTGTCTCGTTTGACCTCGGCAGCGCCGAGGAATTCCGATCGAACAAGAATGGTCAACTTGGTTCGCGTTTTTTATTTGTTCAGTTTAAACAGTGCGCAAAGTAACTGAATGGAAATAAGCTATTTTGCGTAAAGAAAAATGCAATAAATGAACTCGCAAAATACAACTTTGCGTTCGGCCGTAGAAAAAAAAATAGATATTATATTTTTCTATACCGTCAAAACGCTAGGCTCGTATAAACAGTTTATAATATACCCAATGTCAAAGAGACAGGCTTCTTAATATGCCTGAGCCGGGTCAGTTTAAAAACCCAATCCGCCCCTGTCCAGAAATAATACAGGGTGTTCCAGAAACCGCGTAGACAAATTATAGAGCTGATTCTACATACAAAAATATGAAAAAAAGTTTCTTTAAAAGTTGGTCCGAAAACGAGCCCTAAGGGAGCTACGGCCCTTCTAAGAGTGCCACTAAAAGAGAGTTTTTATTTAATAATATTATTTATTTATTTTTATTTATTTATTTATTCCAACTCAACAGGTCTACACCCAGTTACAGAGTTTGTCACTATAATTACAAATTATGCGATATACAAAGAACCTTACATATATATATAAAAAAAAAACATAATTTTTACTTAAAAAAAAAAAATATATTTAAATGCAGTGTCAGGTTGAAGCAAGATTAAAAAACGCTTAATTGAAGCTATACTACAATTCAGTATATTTAAATTATTATGTATAGAGTTATAATTAATAATTAGTACATTGACTGGTGAATATTTAAAAATATTTGTCCTGCATTTTTGAACATAAAAGAAATTTGAAGACCTGGCTGAGTTTCTTGGGACATTAAACGGTAACATAAATAGAATATCTTGACAATCTACATTATAATTTAATAATTTATGTAAAAACATAATTGACGTTTGCTTACGTCGATATTCTAAGGATGTTACTGAATTGATTCGTTGCAGTTCTGTATTACGTATGGTTATGGGTGGATACCGCCCATGTCTTTTATAGTGTAAAAAAAGTAAATACTTTCTTTGTACTTTTTCAATTGCATCTATTTGCATATTGTAGTTAGGGTACCACACCAGTGAACAGTATTCCAGTTTAGAGCGCACATAGGACATATATAGCAGCTTAACGGTCCCGATTTTGTTAAAATTTCGAGAGCTTCTTATGATAAATCCAAGAGATCTGTTTGCACTAGAAATTATACTATCTACATGTTTTTGAAAAGTAAGTTGGCTATCGAAAGTGACACCAAGATCTTTAATTGTTTCGGGTCTGCTAAGTATTACATTTTTAATGTTATAATCGAATAAAAAATGTTATTTTTCGTGGTGTAACTCATAACTTGACATTTATCCCCATTAAGGGGCAGTTTATGCTCATCACACCATTGAACTATTAAATCAAGGGCATTTTGTAGTACAACGCAGTCCGCCATTGAACGTATTCTTTTATATAATTTCATATCATCGGCAAAAAGCAGACCATATACCTCAATCAATAATAAAATAAGGTCGTTAATAAATATTATAAAAAGAAGAGGACCCATATTTGACCCTTGAGGCACTCCAGATGTAGCTAAATATATAAAGGACTTAAGTCCATTGTATTCAACGTACTGCTTTCTACTAATAAGATAAGAAATCATAAAATGCAAAAGTGGAATAGAAAAACCAATTTTATCAAGAAAATGTATAAGAAGACCATGGTCAAGCCTTTCAAATGCTTTAGAGAAGTCTGTATAAATTACATCCGTCTGTAACAACTTCTCAATTGATTCAGACAGAAATTGAGTTACACAGACCAGGTTGGTGACGATTGACCTGCCTTCCATAAAGCCATGTTGCTGAGGATGTATTTTATTTTTTACATGCGGATAAATTACTTTATGAAGTAACATTTCAAATACTTTGCAAAAATTGTTTATGATAGTAATTGGCCTGTAATTACGAATATCCGATTTCTTTCCTTTTTTAAAAACAGGGCAAAATTTAGAAATTTTCCAGCATGCTGGAAAAACGCATGTTTTAAGTGACATATTAAACAGACAGACAAGAGGTTTTGATAACTCAGCAGCGCAATTTCTAACCAAAAATGACGAAATGCCATCTGGTCCCATAGTAAAAGTAGATTTAAGTTGTTTAAGCTTTTTAATGTTAATACGTCCTGATTCGCGTATTGAGGAGTAAAATCTACATTAGTATTTGTATTTACAAAGGATTCTTCGAAAAATTTAGCAAATGAATCAAGTATGTCTTGTGTTTTATTAAGATTTTTACCGTCAAATGTCATTTCACTTGGCAAGCCATATGAGGACTTTTTCTTATTTATAAATGACCAAAACTTTTTAGGATAGGACTGAATGTCATTTTCTATATTTTCAATATAGTTACTATAGGCAATATTAATTTCTGTTTTAATAATTGATCTATTTAAGTGTTCCTGTTTATTGAACTTTTTATATTTTTTCCAAGCGGTAGCTTTGAGTTTAATATTTCGTTTTATGGAAAAAGTAAACCAGACTGGATATTTATTGCTTTTTACTAAGGTATTTTTATGTCTATTATGACATATTATGTCTTTTACCCTATTAACCACAGTAACGAATTTTTGCTCATGCCTTAACATTGATAAAGGCTATCATTTTATGTAATTTTTATTTGGTAATTTTAACCAGGGACGTGCAAATTGGGGGGCTATGTCACTTTTTTGCCCCAAACTTTTTTATCGGTATTTTTTTACATTTTCTCAATAAAATATAGTTCTTTAGTTAAAAATACATAAAAAAAGGTACTCCTAGTGTAACACCATAAAACCAATCGTTTTCGAGAAAATTGCAGTTAAAGAGATTTAAAGATATTTTTTCTCGTTCTGAGCATCCAAAATAGGAACTAAAAATTGCGCCAATAAAATTTTTATTATTTTAGGGCGATTCAACATTAAAAACTAAAAAAAAAGTTTTTATACACCTAGGTTCGAAATTGAGTTTTAAGAGAACTACCGGTTCTTAAAAAGTAACCCTTCCTAAGTGGGCGTAGCTCCCTTAAAACCCATTTGTGATCACTTGGGTATGGCAACTTTTTTTTATAGTTTTTAATTGCTTTTAATTTTTATTGGCGACTTTTTTAGTTCCTATTTTTGATGCTCAGAACGTGAAAAAATCTCTTTAACTGCAATTTTATCGCAAACGGTTGGATCTACGGTGTTATACTAAGAGTACCTTTTTATGTATTTTTTAACTAAAAAATAATATTTTATTGAGAAAATGTCAAAAAAATACAGATAAATAAGTTTGGGGCAAAAAAGTGACATAGCCCCCCCCCATTTTGCACGTCCCTGGTTAAAATTACCAAATAAAAATTACATAAAATGATGCCCTTTATCAATGCTAAGGCATGTGCAAAAATTTGTTACTGTGGTTAATAGGGCAAAAAAATATGAAATAAAAACTATTTTTTAGGGGCACCCTTAGAAGAGCCGTAGCTACCTTAGGGCTAGTTTCCGGACCAACCTTTATAGGAACTTTTTTTCTTATTTTTGTATGTAGAATCACCTCTAAAATTTTTCTACGCGAATTCTATAACACCATGTATATGGATTTTCTCAAGTTTTATCAAACTTCGGCCCACTATTCTAGAAACTTACATAATTCAGCCCATATTCTATTAGAAAGGACCTGGATCTCGACGAAATTTTTAGCCGTATGAGGTAAAACGTGCAGCAAATCTAATCGGCCCGGTATGGTACAGTTTGCTAGTATAGGGTTATTTTTAGGGTTCCGTACCTTAAAAACGAAAAATAGAACCATTTTTTATAAAAAAATTTGTATTGTCTGTCTGTCTGTCTCTCACAGCCGTTTGTCTCGAGAGCTATATCATAGAATTTTTTTTTTCGAAAAAACATGAAGAGGGGAGGTTCGAAAAGTTGTATTTGAAGACAAATATAAAATATGCAAAATTTAAGATCCAGAGGATGTCATCTTAAGGTTCCATTTTTGATTCTAAACCTAAGTTTCAATCAAGGAGCGGATTCCAAAAATATACTAAACTTAGGTTTAAAGATTAAGGGGTGGGTCCATAATTTCTCAACTCGGAAGTGGTTGGGGAAGATAACATTCTGAAAAAAATTATAACAAACATGTTTTTTTAATGAATTTATTATCCATATAAAATAAACTTTTAAGGAAAAATATATGATGTGCATGAAATTGGGTTAAGTAAACAAATAAATAATTATAATCGCATAAAACAATTTAAACAAATAATTGTCTATAAAAAAGGTCTCATGCAATTTTGAACTACGACCAGAAATCTTGGAGATATAGGAACGAAAATTTAATTTAAAAACTAGGTACGGAACCATCGAGGCTGACTCGTACTTGATCATTTTTTTAACGGTATACAGCACCTGTAACTTTTAAACGGCATATGTTCGGCATATGCTATCGAATAAAATTCTAATACTAATTTTATATTAGTCAGTCAAATTGTACTTTATTTCAATAAATTTTCCTCAATCATGCCGAATGTCTAGGTTGACCACATCGAAGGCTTAAGTTAGATCTATAAAAAATACTAAAATTATACTGTAATGTAATAATGTTAACGTAAACCTCTAAAAAGTTACCCAACTAAACAATTTTCTGATCAATTTTCCAACTCTGCTTCTTAATTTTCCCAATTATACTGCTAATTTATGAAATTTGCCACTCAATTTTACCAGCTGGAGAGTGAAATTCCAAATTCGAGCATGGTTGGGGGGAGTGGGGTGGCACCCAAGAACTTATTTTTTTCTGAAAGTTTTAATTGTTTAATTAATTTTTGGTTTATATCGTGCTTACAAAAAACGTGACATCGGACGGACAGACAGACGGACATTTTTAAAGTTACTAATTTTTCCATAAAACACATTTGTATACAAGATTTTTTTCTAGGGCGCTTTTAGGCGATTTTGGAAAATTTAAAAATACCGTTATACTAACGCTTGCGCGCTTTAAAGAGTATAACAAGCTAAATCTAAAAACTTTGCTAAAATCGTATCGACTGTTAATAACTGTAAATTGTAATTGTTAAATTAAAAATAATCTATCTTTAAAAGTAAATGTGATGCTATAGAATAAAATTCTAATACTAATTTTAATTAGTCAGTCAAATTCTACTTTATTTCAATAAATTTTCCTTATATATTCCGAATGTCGTGGTTGACCACATCGAAGGCTTAAGTTAAATCTATAAAAAATATTAATTTTTTTTACTGTACTGTATTAATGTTAATGTAGAATGATGTATATCACATTTACTTTTAAAGATAGGTATACCAGGTGAGTTTTATTTACGTCCACCCCCAAAATTAAGATTAATCGTCATTCGATAAAAACGAAACTTGGGTGACTTATATGATTTTGCATTGGCTATAAAATGGCGGATTTAATTATTTTGTTTCACTTCGGGTTTTGCCGGAAGTGGCATAAATATGTTTTTTTTTTAATGGAAAACCCTGTATTATTTACATTTTTTAATTCAGCCGATAATTCTATGTTTAAAAAACTGCCGGTTTTCTTTTTACCTAAGCTTAAAAAAATATAAAACTAATATTAAAATTAAAATTCTATCAGTGACAGCGAATTAGAGCTAAAAACTGTTTTTTTTTCCCTGAACTTCTTTTTTATGTCGCTGCAAAACTTTATTTGTAGAGTATTTTTCCGCTATTTTTCTTATACCAAATTTATGATTTACTTTGAAGATTAAGGCCCGGTTGTACAAACCTGGTTTAACTTTGAGCGGAGTTCCTTTACACATGACAGTTGAGCTAGGTTCAAATTTAAGCGAGGTTTGTACAACCGGGCCTAAGTAAGTAAAAAAAAGGTAAATTATGTGTATCTCGTTTTTATACGATAAAAACGAAAACAAAAAAAAAGTAAAAGAGAAACTATCAGTTTTTTTATACATAGCTAAATTCAAAAATGTAAAAAAATACAGGGTGTTTCATTAAAAAAAAAACATATTTATACCACTTCCGGCGAAACCAGAAGTGAAACAAAAAAAATAAATCCGCCATTTTATAGCCAACGTAAAATTATATAAATCACCAAAGTTCCGTTTTTATCTAATGATTAACCTTAATTTTAGGGGTGGAAGTAAATAAAACTCACCTGGTATACCTCTCTTTAAAAGTAAATGTGATATACATCATTTTACATTAACATTAATACAGTACAGTAAACAATTTTAGCATTTTTTATAGATTTAACTTAAGCCTTCGATGTGGTCAAAAAGTCCAAACGACATTCGGCATATTTGAGGAAAATTTATTGAAATAAAGTAGAATTTTACTGACTAATATAATAATATTAGTATTAGAATTTTATTCGATAGCAGGCATCACATTTACTTTTAAAGATAGATTTAACAATTACAATTTACAATTATTAAAAATTGATACGATTTTAGCAAAGCTTTTAGATTTAGCTTATAATACTCTTTAAAGCGCGCAAGCGTTAGAAGAGTATAACACGGTATTTTTAAATTTTCCAAAATCGCCAAAAAGCGCCCTAGAAAAAAATCTTTATGGAAAAATTAGTAACTTTAAAAATGTCCGTCTGTCTGTCCGTCCGATGTCACGTATTTTGTAAGCACGATATAAACCAAAAATGAATTAAACGATCAAAACTTTCAGAAAAAATTAAGTTCTATGGAAGAAGATCCCTGCTGTTCTTAAAAATAATCCACCCAAAAACAAAAAAGTCATGGGGGGTTAAATTAAAATTTAAAAAAACTATGATTTTCAAAATGTTTTTTTTTTTCAAAAATTTTTCGTTTTTCGCAAAAAGAAAACTTTTAAAAAATTTTTGATTTTTTTTTATTGAAAAATTTTTTTTTAGAATAAAAAAATATGGGCGCCACCCCACTCCCCCCAACCACGCTCGAATTTGGAAATTCACTCCCCAGTTGGTAAAATTGAGTGGCAAATTTCATAAATTAGCAGTATAATTGGGAAAATTAAGAAGGAGAGTTGGAAAATTGATCAGTAAATTGTTTAGTTGGGTAACTTTTTAGAGGTGAGGACCTTTTTTTTGTTCAATAAAAATTTTCCGTTGAGTTGGAAAATTTCTCAATATTAAGTTGGAAAATATTTGTTCCGCCCTCCCCCAAAATACTTCGAAGCACCACTGATTAATAATTATTACGCCTGGGGTTAATTGCCGCGCGGCAAAAAAAACATGCCAATAGTAAAACAATTGTAGGGGCTGAAGTTGCGCTCTGACAAAAAATGCGTTATTTCAGATTTTTGTTAAGGGCGGCAAGTTAGCACCGCAGGAAAATGTTTTTTACGAGTTTTGTTAAAATTCTACTTTCTTGCGTGTTGAAGATTATAAAAGTTAAGTCTAAAAGTGTGAGAAAGTCCTTTAGAGATGCGCTAGGCCTAGCGCAGCAGGCGAAAAGTTTTACAAATTTGTTGGTCCGTTTTATTTTTAAAACAGTTTTTTAATGTTGTAAAATTTAAGTTCACAAGTGTTAGAAAGCTCTAGCACCGCAGGCGATTTTTTTATGAGTTTTACGCTCGGTTTTACGCTTAAGTTATAAAAAGAAAATGGATAAAGGCCTAGTTTCGGTGGCAAATTAATTTTGATGGTCTGTTCAGGGGCGTACAGAAGGGGAGGGCGCCTCCACCTATTCTCTCGTGAAAAGTTGGTAAATTCTGTCTCAGAACTAGAAATTTTCTTTTAAAGAACCCGTTTTTGGACATTTATAAGAACTTTTTTTCATATTTTTTTTTAAGTAGAATCACTTCCAGGATGTGCGTTAGTTCTGGGACAACCTGTATATTAAAAGTTGGTAAATTATTGTCTAGTTAAGAAATTACTGTTAAAAGTTGGGAAAATGCACCTCACCACACCACAACTTCAAACTCGTTCGTTCGTAAAAAAAAGTCTTCAGTGCTTAAAAATAGGGACGGCAATTTCGGGAGTAGCCCTCACGTAGGGCCTTTTGAAACACTTGTCAAAAATGTATTTTTTCTATTTTGCGACTGTTATAAGCTCATAATCACACGCATTTTGCGTGTTCTTATAGGCCCATAAGAGGTCTCTACTTTTTTCTTTTGGGTTGGCAACAGACCAAACTCTATCTCTTGACGTTTGCCGTGCAATTGTGAACCTCGGTTTAAAGTTTAATTTTCTACAAAATTTTGTGTTTAGGTTATGTTTTATTGTGTTTAAATTGTGGCTTGGTTACTTGCAGTGGAAAAGAGAAGAAATGACTATAAAATATATCAAAATAATATTCGTTCTTAGAATTTTAAACATGGCAAAAACTGTAATGCCAATTCGAAACAAAAATCCCTAAATCAGTCATCAATTTAAATATATTTTAAATTTTAGAGCAAAATAGAAAAAATTGTATAAAGCACTCGTTTCATAACACGTTTTTAGCGCACTAGTACTTTAGAAAACTCACCGCAAGCGGCTCGTTTTCTAAACTTATACTCGTGCTTTAAAAACGTATGTTATGAAACTAGTACTTTAATATACTATTAATTCATAACTTCGCCTATAAAGACCGATATTCTGATAAACATAAAAGTGCTTAAAGACTACCATGTGGGTAGGTGGAATATATTTTAAAACTTACCTAGGATAGGAAGGGTCAGTGATGGATCCAGAAATTTTTAAGGGGGAAACTGAGACTCTAAAATGCTAAAAAACGGCATTGGGAAGGGCCAAGTCCATTTTAATAGTTCATAATTTTCTTTGTACAAAAGTAAGCATATAATTTAGGATTTGAAATTTATCTGCTCTTCCATTGCTAGCTGTAAGTTTCCAAGAGTACGACAAGTAAGCCAAGGCCGCAATGTTGGCACGTGTATCTCTCTACTGACCCAGATTTGGATCGGCGGAAAGCAACGAGGACGGCCGAACACCGAAATGATCAATACTTGAAAGCGAGTGTATTCTCTGCCAGTTTATGTCTTTGTTCTATTTTAAGTTTGTCCTTAAATATATTAACGTTATATTTTTCATTTCCTTGATATTCAACATTCTTAATTATAAAATAATGAAAAAATCTTGCTGTTAAGAAAACTTTAATAAAAAAACTTAATATATATATATATATATATATATATATATATATATATATATACTCATATTCCATCAATAGGGAGCCCGAAATTGCATGTTCGACCTGCGATACGAAGCCCACTACCGACATACGAGGCCCGGTTTTGGGCTTCGAATTTTTTATAGTGTATATCGTTTTATTGGACCTTAAATATAGTAGAAGAAGAAGACTTGAAAAATTGCCCAGGGCTTCCTATTATTCTAATACCCATCAAAATATACGCGCCTGTGTTCACGGAAGTTGAACTAGATGGCGACACAGTAGAACTGTATGTTGCATGTATTTTTATGTAGTTGTCATATGATATGAGTCCCTAAGATTTGGCAACGTTGTTGACTACTTCAACTTAAATTGTTCAGCACTGTAGTATTAATTGGCGCTAAATCTTTTGTGGTCATGTGCTTGTTAAAGAAGAAATGAATAGGTCTAAGAAGATATTAGAGCTTGCTTTAAAAGCTCAAGGTAAGTTAACGTAACATACCTAAATTCAATAAATAACTTTAAATATTTTCTATATTTCAAAGAGTTTTTATTGTAAGAAAAAAACTGTCTATCAAGTTCCGTTAACGGACTCTCGTGGGATTCACAGTGGGAAATAACGATCTTTTCCTGCGGAACGGTAAAAAAAGAGTACTTTAAATTATCCGATCGGGCTGAAATTTTGTACGCTGACTTAAGGGACCTTTCTGCACCCCATCATGAAATTTCAACCCCATCAAACAATATTTAAGGGTGGCTTCCCCCTTTAAAACAATTTTTTTTCAGCGGAACGGTAAAAAAAGAGTACTTTAAATTATCCGATCGGGCTGAAATTTTTTACAGCGACTTTAAGGACCTCCCTGCACCCCATTCTAAAATTTCAACCCCATCGGAAAATATTTAGGGTTGGTTTACGCCTCCGAAACGATTTTTTCTGCGGAATGGTAAAAAACGAGTACTTTAAATTATCCGATCGGGCTGAAATTTTTTATGCTGACTTTAGGTACCACCCTGCACCCCATTCTAAAATTATAACCCGATCGGAAAATATTTAGGGTTGGTTTACGCCTCCGAAACGATGTTTTCTGTGGAATGGTAAAAAACGAGTACTTTAAATTTTCTATGCTGACTTAAGAGACCTTCCTGCACCCCATCCTAAAATTTAAACCCCATCGGAAAATATTTAAGGGTGGCTTCCCCTTTGAAACATTTTTTTTCAGCGGAACGGTAAAAACAGAGAACTTTAAATTATCCGATTGGCCTGAAATTGTTTGTGGTGACTTTAGGGATCTTCCTGCAACCCATTCTAAAATTTCAACCCCATCTGAAAATATTTAGGGTTGGTTTATGCCTGCAAAACGATTTTTTTCTGCGGAATGGTAAAAAACGAGTACTTTAAATTATCCGATCGGGCTGAATTTTTTTATGCTAACTTTAAGTACCCCCCTGCACCCCATTCTAAAATTATAACCCGATCGGAAAATATTTAGGGTTGGTTTACGCCTCCGAAACGATGTTTTCTGCGGAATGGTAAAAAACGAGTACTTTAAATTATCCGATCGGACTGAAATTTTTTACAGCGACTTTAAGGACCTCCCTGCACCCCATTCTAAAATTTCAACCCCATCGGAAAATATTTAGGGTTGGTTTACGCCTCCGAAACGATTTTTTCTGCGGAATGGTAAAAAACGAGTACTTTAAATTATCCGATCGGGCTGAAATTTTTTATGCTGACTTTAGGTACCACCCTGCACCCCATTCTAAAATTATAACCCGATCGGAAAATATTTAGGGTTGGTTTACGCCTCCGAAACGATGTTTTCTGTGGAATGGTAAAAAACGAGTACTTTAAATTTTCTATGCTGACTTAAGAGACCTTCCTGCACCCCATCCTAAAATTTAAACCCCATCGGAAAAACGATTTTTTTTTGCGGAATGGTAAAAAACGAGTACTTTAAATTATCTGATCGGGCTGAAATTATTTATGCTGACTTTAGGTACCACCCTGCACCCCATTCTAAAATCATAACCCGATCGGAAAATATTTAGGGTTGGTTTACGCCTCCGAAACGATGTTTTCTGCGGAATGGTAAAAAACGAGTACTTTAAATTATCAGATCGGACTGAAATTTTGTATGCTGACTTAAGAGATCTTCCTAAAATTTGAACCCCATCGGACAATATTTAAGGGTGGCTTCCCCCTTTGAAACATTTTTTTTTTCAGCGGAACGGTAAAAAATAGAACTTTCAATTATCCGATTGGGCTGAAAATTTTTGTGGTGACTTTAGGGACCTCCCTGCACCCTATCCTAAAATTTCAACCCCATCGGAAAATATTTAAGGTTGGTTTACGCCTGCGAAACGATTTTTTTCTGCGGAATGGTAAAAAACGAGAACTTTAAATTATCCGATCGGGCTGAAATTTTTTAGGGCGACTTTAGGGACCTCTCTGCACCCCATTCTAAAATTTCAACCCCATCAGAAAATATTTAGGGTTGGTTTACGCCTCCGAAACGATTTTTTCTGCGGAATGGTAAAAAACGAGTACTTTAAATTATCCGATCGGGCTGAAATTTTGTATGCTGACTTTACAGACCTTTCTGCATCCCATCCTAAAATTTAAACCCCATCGGAAAATATTTAAGGGTGGCTTCCCCTTTGAAACATTTTTTTTCAGCGGAACGGTAAAAACAGAGAACTTTAAATTATCCGATTGGCCTGAAATTTTTTGTGGTGACTTTAGGGATCTTCCTGCAACCCATTCTAAAATTTCAACCCCATCTGAAAATATTTAGGGTTGGTTTACGCCTGCAAAACGATTTTTTTCTGCGGAATGGTAAAAAACGAGTACTTTAAATTATCCGATCGGGCTGAATTTTTTTATGCTAACTTCAAGTACCCCCCTGCACCCCATTCTAAAATTATAACCCGATCGGAAAATATTTAGGGTTGGTTTACGCCTCCGAAACGATGTTTTCTGCGGAATGGTAAAAAACGAGTACTTTAAATTATCCGATCAGACTGAAATTTTGTATGCTGACTCAAGAGACCTTCCTGCACCCCATCCTAAAATTTGAACCCCATCGGACAATATTTAAGGCTGGCTTCCCCCTTTGAAACATTTTTTTTTCAGCGGAACGGTAAAAAATAGAACTTTCAATTATCCGATTGGGCTGAAAATTTGTGGTGACTTTAGGGACCTCCCTGCACCCCATCCTAAAATTTCAACCCCATCGGAAAATATTTAGGGTTGGTTTACACCTGCGAAACGATTTTTTTCTGCGGAATGGTAAAAAACGAGAACTTTAAATTATCCGATCGGGCTGAAATTTTTTACGGCGACTTTAGGGACCTCCCTGCACCCCATTTTAAAATTTTAACCCCATCGGAAAATATTTAGGGTTGGTTTACGCCTCCGAAACGATTTTTTCTGCGGAATTGTAAAAAACGAGTACTTTAAATTATCCGATCGGGCTGAAATTTTGTATGCTGACTTTGCAGACCTTCCTGCACCCCATCCTAAAATTTTAACCCCATCGGACAATATTTAACGGTGGCTTCCCCCTTTGAACCATTTTTTTTTTCAGCGGAACGGTAAAAAAAGAGAACTTTAAATTATTCGATTGGGCTGAAATTTTTTGTGGTGACTTTAGAGATCTCCCTGCACCCCATTCTAAAATTTCAACCCCATATGAAAATATTTAGGGTTGGTTTACGCCTACGAAACGATTTTTTTCTGCGGAATGGTAAAAAAACGAGTACTTTAAATTATCAGATCGGGCTGAAATATTGTATGCTGACTTTAGGTACCACCCTGCACCCCATTCTAAAATTATAACCCGATCGGAAAATATTTTAAGTTGATTTACGCCTGTGAAATGATTTTTTCCTGCGGAAGGGTAAAAAAAGAGTACTTTTAATTATCCGATCAGTCTAAAATTTTGTACGCTGACTTTAGGCACCTTCTTGCACCCGATCCTAAAATTATAACCCGATCAGAAAATATTTAGGGTTGGTTTACGCCTGCGAAACGATTTTTATCTGCGGAATGAAACAAAACGAGTACTTTAAATTTTCCAATCGAGCTGAAATTTTTTATGCTGACCTAAAGGACTTTCCTGCACCCCATCCTAAAATTTCAACCCCATTGGAAAATATTTAGGGTTGGTTTACGCCTCCGAAACTTTTTTTTCTGTGGAATAGTAAAAAACGAGTACTTGAAATTATCCGATCGGTATAAAATTTTTTATGCTGACTTAAGGGACCTTTCTGCATCCCATCATAAAATTTCAACCCCATCGAACAATATTCAAGGGTGACTTCCCCCTTTGAAACAATTTTTTTCAGCGGAACGGTAAAAAAAGAGTACTTTAAATTATCGGGCTGAAATTTTGTATGCTGACTTAAGGCACCTTCCTGCACCCCATCCCAAAATTATAACCTGATCGAAAAATATTTAGGGTTGGTTTACGCCTGCGAAACGATTTTTTTCTGCGGAATGGTGAAAAACGATTACTTTAAATTATCCGATAGGGCTGAAATTTTGTATGCTGACTTTATAGACCTCCCTGCACCCCATTCTAAAATTTCAACTCTATCGGAAAATTTTTAGGGTTGGTTTACGCCTGTGAAATAATTTTTTCCTGCAGAACGGTAAAAAAGAGTACTTTGAATTATCCGATCGGGCTGAAATTTTTTACAGCGACTTTAGGGACCTCCCTGCACCCCATTTTAAAATTTTAACCCCATCGGAAAATATTTAGGGTTGGTTTACGTCTGCGAAACGATTTTTTTCTGCGGAATGGTAAAAAACGAGAACTTTAAATTATCCGATCGGGCTGAAATTTTGTATGCTGACTTAAGAGACCTTCCCGCACCCCATCCTAAAATTTGAACCCCATCGGACAATATTTAATGGTGGCTTCCCCCTTTGAAACATTTTTCTAAATAAACGTTAACCTTATTTATTCCAAATTATGTTGATATTTTTTTACACCAGACCAAAACATCACTTTTTTAATAAAAAACAAAATAGTTTCATTACATTTTAAACATTTTAAATATTAAAAATAAAAACTACTTTTATAACAATATTATTCATTTATCATTAAAAAACAAGCGTTAAACTTTCATACAAAGACAACTTAAATAATTATTATATCGAATTTATAAGTAGGAAATATTGGCAACATCGCAGGGCTTCAAATAACTGTGAAAAATCAAAAAAATATGCATTTGGGCTTGCTATGACCGGAAAATATAATAGGGACTCGTATTAGCGTTACACATATATCTTTTTTCCTTGCCCCTAAACCCGGGCTTCGAATCACCTATGCTATGTATCGGGCCTCCTATTGATAGTTATACGTGTATATATATATATATATATATATATATATAAACAGTTCCAACGTTTCGAAGGTAACTGTTTATATATATATTAAGTTTTTTTATTAAAGTGTTCTTAACAGCAAGATTTTTTCTTTATTTTATATAAAAAGAACAAGAAATATTATAATTAATTCTTAATTATATACGTAATATTTATTTTTTTTTGTACTTTCAAATTCTTTCGAACCAAATACGTTGAGCGCCAAAAAACGTGGATAGATTTTTTTCTTTTCGACATTTAGGTATATGTTATTTTACGTCTTATACTTAATATTTTTTTTATTTTAAAAACTTTTTTTTTTGTTGTTCTTGGGCGCCAACAAAATGTGGATACAATATATAATAATTACAGTTGTAAAAAAACGTTTTTTTAAGGTCTGTTAAAAAAATTTTTTTGTTTTTTTTTTGTGAAAATATACAAAAAATTACAAATTTACTCTTTTAGGTTCAAACTTTTTTTTGTAGTTGTTATTACCTAGTTTTTATGTCAAAATACTTTTTTTTTTTTAATGAAATAAAAATTAAACATTATACAGTGACCTCACTTTTGTAATCTGTCAGACAAAAATTTTTTATTAGATTTGTTTATAATGCCCCGTCGTGAAAAAACCGCCGTGTCAAACATTTTTAATGATACAAAAACGAATGGAAAAATTCCCATTACTTTGAAGTAAAATACATTATGTGTAAAACATTGGCATAAAAAAATTGAATTTGTTTTGGTTTGGATGTAATTTTACAAATATAAAAAAAAACGGGCAGAAAGATTTTTTTTTAATTTTTTAAAATGCCTTATCGACTAATAAAGAAAAATTTTGGTTTTCATAACAATATGCAAAAAGTGCGGAAAGTTTAAATAAACCCTTCACAAATCGAAAAAAATATATGAATATATAAATTTGCAAAACAAGCACAATAAGCGCCTCAGGCAAAAAACTAATATGCAAAAAAGTAATTTTTAAACAGTCATTGCAAATAAAAAATAAAACATGAATTCATTAAAAAAAAAACACGAAATAAGCGAAAAATTTTAAAATTATTTGCAAAAAAGTAGATAAAAGTTAAAAAAAATGCATTTGTAAACTAATCACAACATTAGGGCCGCAGGCCTAAATTTTCATTAATACATAAAAGAATACATACACAATTTTTTTTTGTTTATTTTCTACAGCTTTAAATCTAATAATTTCGTAGGTGAAAATATTACAAAAGCGCAAAAAAAAAACTTTTTAAATTTGTTTTTTACAGGCAAATCTTTTATAAAGAAGTATAATGTAGGCGCCACAGGCGCAAATTTTCAATAAATAAGGTTTAAATAGCAAACCGTAGATTGGAAATAATAAAATTTTATATAACTTTTCCCGGTTTTCCAGAGAGTGGCCACTTTGTACATACGACAAAAAATGTTGGAAATTTAGTCCTCTTTATTTTCAAGTATGTAGAACTTTTATTGTCCTAGGATGCACCAATCTGAAGATATTTTAAATAATCTGGTTTTTGTGAAAAATACGTCAAAAAAATGACAGTTCCAAATCGAGTTCAATGTCTCAAAATTGTTTTTTTATTTGCGGCCTATACCCTATAAAATAAAAACAAAATCAAAACTCCCTGAATTATTTACATCGGCACTTAGTGCTACTAAGAGTGCCGATGTATTGAAATCTTCGCCGAAAAGTCAAAATCTTTGACCACGTTTTTTTCACATTTCTCGACGTTTTAGACCATTCTGAGTCGAAATCAGTAAAAAAAAATTTTGCGTTCGTCTGTCTGTCTGTCTGGGTGTAAACTCTCTAACTTCATTTCTACATGAGATATCGGCTAAAAATAGGGTAAAACTCCTATTTTTAGCGTTTTTTTACTTTTATTTATTTATAATTAAGGCAATTATTATTGTATTTGGTTAATTTAGACTTATATAAAAGATAATTTTAAATTGGTCAAAAAATGTTATAAACAACGTTTTCCTAAAACGCATTGTTTTCGAGATATTGGCGTTTAAAGCAGTAAAAGGTTTTTTTAGCATATCTCACATATTTATAATCTGATTTCAAAAAATTATATTTTAAATAAAAGCTCTTTTTAAGCCCTATAACAAATGTTATATAAAGTTTTTTGCTAAAATATAATGTTTTAAAGATACAGAATTTAAAATCAAACAAAACACCTAGTTTGGAAATTTGCAAACTAGATGGCTCTAGTGTACAATAGTGCCGATGTTTTGACAGGGTGCTTGCAACGTTTCATCTAGTTTTAGGTAAAACCGCTTTTATTCACCTGACGACTAGATTATTAGTTACGTATTTTTTATATTTAAAATTTATAGTTTGACGCATGGATCTGTGGCTACGGAAAATATGTTTAAAATGTGTGTGCAAGTGGGAGGCCCGTTGTAGGCACGCTCGCCTTATAACGCTCTAGACGGAAAAAAGAGAGCGCGAATGATTCCTCCCCCTTACGTCAGAGACTTTCTTTCATGCGGCGGTATATATTTTATTTTTTTTTTTTCTTCCCAGAAATACTCTTTGCTTGGAAGAAAAAAACGCATTGGGCGCCAACCAAATGTAGATAGAATATTTTCTTTACCACAGTTCCTTTTTAGGATCTCTGCCAGTTAGTTTGTCTTTTTAAACTTGTAATATAGTCATCCACACCGCAGAAAACCACCGACGCAAGGGGGAGGTATCACCGAATGGACAGCGCGCTCTCTTCTTTACGTCATAAGCGTGCGCGCGTGCAAGTGAGACTCACTCATATTCCACACATATTTTTAATAGGCACACATCTGTGTGTCAAACAATATACAGTCGGTCAAGTAAGAGCGTGTCACCTATAACGTGTAGTTGGTAAGAGAGAACCCTACTTTTTTTTCGAGGATATAGTTTACTTCCTGACGCACAATGCTTTGTACATAGAGACTACTTTTGAATATTATTTTTGGTGAACTAAAACGTTTTAAAACACGAGTGCTGCATACCCGTCACGATTCGAGGCTGTCTTCCTCTATTCGCATCCGAAAGGTCCTAAAATGACGCCTACAGCGGATGCGAAGTATATGGGCAAGTCGGGGACATTCGTCAACATGTGAGTTAAATGACACTCGGAAACGAAAAATTTTGACGACTTACTAGATCGTGGCTCAACAGGAAAAGTGTCGGCTAAGCACGAAAAATAATTTTAAACATGTTTTCTCAGAATACTGAGATAAGAGGCGAAAATACTGATGCAGTGAGGTTTGGATATTTCGCATGAAAAAAATCGGGATCACAATTTGAAGTGGCGAAGTGAAATAAAGAAACCTTTGTTGAGTGAAAAACAGAGAAAAACGACTCTTTTGGGCAAAGAAAAACATCGATCAATACTGGCCATCGCAGTCGCCCGATGCAAACCCCATCAAGCACAAGCTTCGCCGGAAAAAGGTGTACACATTAGAGCAGACGTCGCGAGACTCGGACAATTTGGAGGTCTTTGCCGTAGGAATATGTGAAAAATCTCGTCAAATTATGCCCCCATAATGCCAGGCGATCATTGACGCCAATGGGCACTGGGAGACTTCCTAAATTATTGCATTGATCTACCATTCATTGACTGTGAATTGATGTAAAAAAATTAGTATAAATAAATTCTTAAAAAAACAATGCGTGACACGCTCTTACTGTAATATCTATTGATATTTTTATCATTTAAATTAATTTTATTGTTCTTTTTTTTCAAACAAAACGCGTTGGGCCAGGGCCGTAGCCACGGAAAAATTAAACAGAAAAAAATTTGGGGCAAAAAAGTGTTAAGACCCCTAATTTTGGACGCCCCTGGTTTAAGTAACTACATGCAAATACTATGGGTAATAGGCCTTATTAAGAATAGATCAGTGATCAGCACAGCCCGGATCGAAGTAGCCATTTACCGGGAGCATGCAAAAAAAACTCTTTTTTCAAGTAAATAGACACTTTAAACTATTATTCATCAAGCGGAATGTCATGTCGACGCTGTTAATACTCACTTGGTCAAGGTCCATGACTCATGGAAAAAGACTTTAATTTTTTTTTTGAAAATTCCCAGGTAGCAAGGGATGTTATATTACAAGAAATTAACATCACTTTTGGGTGTATTTTTAAACTAAATCATAACATCACATAATATTGAAAAATAACATGTATTTAACATCACATTTGCAACATAACACGTGTGACGTGACAACCATGTTATTTAATAACAAATATTTAGCAACGCTGTGAATATATCGCATGTCACATATTAACGTGGCTTTCACGTGAATGTCATGTTATTTTGCTTCTCACCGACGTTCGAAGCAAAAAAATCGATATAAGATGATGTTGATAGAGTAAATTATTATAAGGAAATTGTATACACATTATACGATTTCCAATGGATAGGGGGCTCTGCCGGGCTTCTCAAGACTATGGACACGGATTAAAGGAATATATTCTCCGCTTAATCTGCAATTTCGTATTTAGAATCTATCTGTTTCAATCTGTGATTGTTTCAATTACTGATTGATTTTAAATCCGATTTTTTTATAGGGTTATAGCGTTTTTAATGGTTTTAATTTAGAAAAAGCTAATATCCTAGAATATTATTTAAATATTAAAGTACCAGTAACGGCATCCATAAGATATTAGATATAACAGGAATGTATAACATTATGATGTCACAAACACGTTATTTTCGGGATGTCATTGTGTGATGTTATTAGGGGCGGACTTAGGACATCCCCACCATGCTACATTCTTGTTAAATGAGACTACAATCTTAACATCACATGTCACATATTAACGTGACTTTCACGTGAATGTCATGTTATTTTGCTACCTGGGTTGTTTCCCTTTTCAAAAAACGATTAATTAATAAAAAAACACAAAAACAGACGAGTCATGGACCAAGTGACTCACTGAGCGTCGACATGACATTCCACTTGGTGAAAAATAGTTTAAAGTGTCTATTTACTTGAAAAAAGAGTTTTTTAATATTCTAATTTTTGCATGACAAAAACACAAAATTTAATGGAGAATCCAAATACATAATACGTATGTTTTTACATATTATGTAAATGTAGATTTTCTGGACATAGACGGACATTTGGATATCTAATGTCAATCCATAAAGTCCAATCTATACATTGGATATACTGGATATCCAGAAAGTATATTCCCTGGATATCTAATAGTTATTATGTGCTGTCTGGGTATTATGTAATTCTTTAACAGCCCGGGGCTTTTTCAACCCCTATGGCGGCTTTAGTATAGCGCCTTTTATTTCAAGCTAAAATTAACTTAAATACTTATATTCGGACGATTTTGGCATAAAATAAAAATAAATAACATTTTTATTAATATTTAATCATAAGAACTCCCGTAAAAATAAGAACAAACATCAAAATACAGACCAACTCAAAAGTTAGGTTAGATTATAAATTAGTCTTACCTTTTAAATTGCCAATTGTTGTTATACAATCATATCTTCATTGCCAAATTAGTGATACTAATTTAGTTTTAGTTTAAACAATAATTTAACACTTTTTTATTATAAATCGCTTCATTTTTGTACAAAACACACGACGGCTTTGCACCGGAAAGTTGGCGGCAAAACAAAATATTGCAAGCAGTGCCGGATTGGCCGATGATGGTATGTGATATTTTTATTTAGGTCCCTAATTTAATTTCCGCGGCAGGCCGTTAACAAGCGCCTAAATGCAGCTCTCTGTGCAGGATTTTGTTTGGTTTTTTCTTGGTTTGGACTTTTTTTTTTAATGAGAGGGCCTTGGTTTACGTTAACGTTGGTTTGGCGTCTGTTTGGTTTGGACTTTTTTGTAAAAAAATGTTTATTATTTAAAATAACATATTGAAAAACGGTCAGCGCATGCGCAGTTTATCAAAACGCTGCACATAGGCGCTCCTATGCCGTTAGCTACTTTCAGTTGTAACGAGTTTCTTTTCTTTTTAGGGTTCCATACCTCAAAACGAGATATTGAGTTCGGTATCATATGCAAAAGTTAATTCATTACGCATCTCTAAGGGCCACTTCCACCAATAATGGTTTAACTTTAAACGGATTAAATTGACTGCTGGCTAATCAGAAAGCAGCATTTTTGACTTAAACTCGGTTTAGGTGAGATAATCCCAGACAAAAAGTTGGTGCAAGTGGCCCTTAAATGTATAAAAAAAATTAATTAACTATCAATTTTTTAAAAATTGTATTTTTTTTATGTTAACTAAAAAATACTGATATCTTTATTTACGGGCCCTTTGCCAAAAAATTAAGAAAATGAATGCGTGTCTTTTTTTTGTGGGTCCTGTCCTATGAAATGAAAATCAAAGCGGTCCCTGTTTTATAGCGGGCCATTTTAATTTCTTTTTTACAGGCCCTTTGCAGGCCGACTTGCAGTCATCAGCCGCGTGACCATTGTTTGCAGGGGTCCTTCTAATAAACAAGGGCCCACACTTCCACGATTAATAGGAATAATTATAAATAATAAGTTACTAGCGAGGGGCCCGTAGTATACTTTGGGCCAGTACGCCGCTGCTTGGAATTTATTGTTGTTTACGTATTTTTAATTTTTTGTATTTTGTATACTGGGTGAGTTTCCCAGTGAGTTCTATTTCAGATTAATTTTCATTCGATAAAAACGAAACTTTAGTGATTTATTTTACATTGGCCATAAAATGGAGGATTTTTTTTTGTTTTACTTTTGGGATTTCCGGAAATGACCTCAACTTTTTGATTTTTAAATGGAACACCCTGTATATTTTTACATACACTAGACCGCAAAGTTAACCGGACACTAGAAAGGAGGGTATCGCATTTGGGCTAAATCGCCTGCAACGATAAGACGGATTAGACTTTACATGCTTATAGATACATAAAAAATAAATACTTAGCCAAAATTTCAGTCCTTTTTACATCCCGGAACATACTTTAATTAATTATTTTAATTAAGAATTTTCACATATGTCAATGTACAATTTGGCAACATTGCACGAAACTTCAAGTGTCAAATGTCATCTCGTCAAAATAAAAATAACTGCACATAAACTACTACAGTGGGGCCAAAGTGGGTCTGTGTTGTTTTCACTGCTCTTGACTATAGTATCAAA
This sequence comes from Brachypterus glaber, assembly GCA_958510825.1. Taxonomy (NCBI): domain Eukaryota; kingdom Metazoa; phylum Arthropoda; class Insecta; order Coleoptera; family Kateretidae; genus Brachypterus; species Brachypterus glaber. Next base: position 51,995,527 of record OY294045.1, on the reverse strand, counting down.
ATATTTGGTTGTGTTTTATTAGTTTTCACGGATTTAATATACTGTAATTCAATGTGTAATTAGGCTGGACTTATGTGACTAGTTTCTTAAGTTTCAGTACGATTATGGAGTTATTTTTGAGGTATTTATACTATAACATTGTAAGCAAACCATTAGCTTCAACGATAACCCAAAGAATCTAGTTCCATGGGACAGTGTTACCCAAGACAAGTAATTTAATCTGGCTTTCAACATGTTAAATTAGTTTATTTCCATGATATGATTTAAAACTAGAAGTTACACATACACTTTTAACTTATAATATTAATTAAATATATTTATTTAAAAATTAATATATCTAATTAATATTGAACAGTGTTTTTATTATACATTCTATCTAAACGTATTTATGTTGGTTTTGTAAATAAACAAAAAATATTGTTTTTTTTTCAGTATGATAGTCACATTTAGCGCAAGAATAATGCGATGTTGTCGGGTTTACGATATCAAATAATTCCTTAGTTTTTATTTTTTTTTTCATTTTGTTCTTTATCAACAAATAACACAGTTTTTTATCATTTCTTTTCATTATTTCGCACTTTTTTAAACAAAAACATATTTTTCTTATTTAGCCCAAAACTCCTATTTAAAACGATACCCTTCTTTGCCACAATTTTAATTGATTGATTGATTTTCATTACTTTTTTTTGAACCGTAAGTTGACTCTTTAGTAACGATGCTATGGTAAATTTTTTTATTCTGATTTTAATTTGAGAATACACAGAGTAAAAAAGTAAGAAGGTTTTTTTTTTCTAAATTTGTGACACCCTGTGGGGTTGATCAGCAATAACAGCGGATATTAATTGGAATCATACTATAGTCCTACCTTATATGAACATTTTTTAAGACGTCTTTAAGATGCATACGGCGAAAACCGACGTTCTTAAGACGTCTTAAATGACGAGCTACGACATCTTTAAGATCTCTTTAGGTCATCTTTGTGCTGTCTGGGTAGGAGCAAAAAACGCTCCGATTAAAGCGAATTCAACGTGAACGTGGTTTTAGTAGATTTTATATTCAAGTATTCTCATTTTTTGCCGCATTCTCTTAATAGCTTTAGAACCGTGTGTCCAACAATAAATAATTATTTATTGTTTTAAAACTCACCCGCTATACAAATTATGTAATTATACAAAAAAAATATATAAATGCAGTAACTTGTAATTAAATTAAACTAGGCATGAAGTTCAAAGTTTTAACTCCGTTTCAAAAAAAATGTTAAAACTTTAGCAACCGTTTAAAAATCCGATAAAAGCCTTCAGTCCGGCTCTGATTCCATCTAATGCTTTGTTTCGCGCCAAATGGCAGTGGTGTCTACGATTGTTGCACGCCTCGGCGTTTTTAATTTTAATTCTTAATAAATTCAATTATGATAAAAACACTATTGTTCAGTGAATTTGTGACAAAGATGTGAATGTACAAGAATGATTGGCGATTTGTTGTAAAAGGTAGGTAATTGTTATTATTAATAATAACTTATTAAGAACATAACCTAACTTTTAGACGTTTTAACTAACTACTTAATATAGATCTATATTACCTATTAGTTCGTTCGTTTTAGTATTAAATCATTTAATATAAATTTTATATAGGTACCCAGACAACACATAATAACCATTAGACCGCCCTATATCCACTGAACATTCACTCCATGATGGATCTCTAGTGGATATATCCATATATATATATATATAGGTATACCTATAGGTATACTGAATATGTATAGGCGTATATTTTCAAATATCCATGGGATAGAAACGCCGATTTCTAATGGCACGCTAAGAAGACGTTTCTCTAGATAAAGGGTCAGTTGCCGGCAAACCTGCGTGGCGTGTGTTGAAGCGAAGAGGTGGGTGAATAAAATAAATAATGAAAGTATTTTTTTGTTAATCTGTTAATTATGTATATTTGTACTACTTTTACGTAAATTCCAGTGTAATTTGGCATTTTTATATTCTTTATTAACTCTTAAATAAGTGTGTTTACACAAATTTATCAGATATTTGGTATGTTTTTTTATGTCCACTTTGAACTGGTCTGCTTACTGCCCCCCAGTATACAGTGAGTCAAAGACCGATTGGACACAGTGGCTCATGATCCACTGTGCCTCAACTGTGATTAAATGTTCCTGTATATTTATAATTAAAATTATTGTAGGAATTTTGCTCTTCCATTTTGAAAATTTTCAAAATTTAGGAAAGCCCTGTATTCGTGAAAATTTTTTTTTGCGTATTTTTGCGTTTATTGACATTTTATGTCGATATAAATCAATTTTAAGAACTCTTTAAGCTAGAGACTTTGACATACAGCCTGTATGTAACATACCTGTATGATACAGGTATGTTACCAAAAGTTCTCGCTCGGGATTGTTTACCAAAAACAATCCCGAGTGAGAACAATATTTGTTTACAAAAATTTGAAAATTTCATTATAAGGGTTTTTAGTATTGTTGAAAGCGAATCTGATAATAAACAAATTCTAACTCCACCCCCGCAGGGGTGAGGAAGTAAATATTTTAAAATATTTTTAATATTTTCGTGAAAATTTGAATATGGGGTTTTTTGAGGTTGCTAAAACTAAATCTTAAAATTATTTTTTTCCAAATCCACCCCCTTAGGGGTGGTGATGATTTTTTTGAAAATTGGTTTATACAATTTACAATCAATGTATACATTTAACAATGTTTTTCAGGGTCTTGATTTACGTTAGTTTATTTTGACTTTTGTTTTTTTTTTCTTACTTAAGAGTATCATTTTCAAGGGTTTGATTTACCTACGTTAATTAATTTTAAGTTTTGTTTTTTGTTACCAAAGAGTTTTATTTAAGTTTATTTAACTATGTAGGTATCAAAAATAATTTTTTTTTTAATTAATAAATTGACTTAATTTATTTAAATATCACCATTAACTGTACCCCATACTGACTCTCTCTACCCCTTGCAGTGATTCACTGTACCCCGTACTGGGGGCTTAGTGAATCAAATGACATACTGTCAAAAAAGTACTTGTAAAAAATCATGGTCTATTCATTTATAATTTAAACCTGCAAATTATGTTAGCTTAAAGATCAAAGAAACGTAGTATGAAAAAAAATCTGAGCTATTGTCAAAACTTTTAAAAATATGCGCTCTGAAAAAGTAAGTGACTCACTGTGCCCCCTGTTCCCCTATCTACTGGATATCCAGAAAGTAAGGTAAATGTCCCAAATATCGGACACGACCCAATTATCGGACACTTTTTCACGTTTTTACAAAAAACAAGATATTTAAGTATAATCAAACAAATATTTTTTATTTGAAATTATGAACATATTTGAATCACAGCGCTGTATCGTTTGCCACTTATATCGTATTTTTTAAGTCCTAATAACTAATAAACAGTCATGTGTCACCAGCCACGAAATATATAGCCTTTTTCTAAGCAAAGTAAGTAAGCCAGCGTTTAACTGAAAAGTGATTTTTTTTAATATTAGTTATTGTTAAAATGTCTATCAAACTCTTTCTAAATTCATAATATTGTAGTTTTATACCAATTTAAACCATTTTTGATTTTATTTTCAAGATATTTTTATATTAATATGCTGTCCGATAAATAGGACAATAAAATAAAGACAGTTCCATATATCGGACGGCCGTCCGATATATAGTATATTGTAGATGTTTTTTTAACTTCCAATATAAAAAAAAGGAAATATTTTTTTAAAACAAATGTTGTATACAATGGTTTTAAAGAGTATAAAGCTTTTTCTACCCATTTATCGGACTTTCTTTCAAATAAGCCGTTTATTAGGCATTTTTAATAACTGTCCGATATTTGGGTCTATCCTATAATTTTGTAAGACCTAAATATCCGACAACATAAATTAATGCAAAGCCCATGGACTTTCAATATTATCTGGATGATTATTTGATTGAGTTTTTTGTAGATCTCAGCTATGTTTAATTATAATCATGCAATTAAGCATATCTGTTCATAGAATAGTTATTTCAATTCTCTCATTAATTTTAAAGACACATATTAGTCAAGTAAAAACCTATACTATATATATTCTATAATAATAATAATATAAAATTTTATAATGTTTTGTCATAAAACCTGCAGCAAGTAAGTTTATAAAAAATAATGAGAAATATATACATTTGCAATATATTAATATATATTTTTTTTAATTTATTCATTATACATAGTCCGATAATTGGGACACAACTAGTCCGATATTTAGGACACTGTGTCCGATATTTGGGACATTCGTGTTTTTTTTTCGTATTTTACTTAATATTAAAAAACTATCAAAAATTAATATATATATTTAATAACTTTTTTTGATAAATGAATAAATTTGAAAACTAGAAATATACATTAAATAGTTATTAAGGTTCATATGTAATTTTAACACACCATCAAAGTCCGAAATTACTCTAAAGTGTCCGATATATGGGACCGTTACCCCTGGATATCTGCTAGTTATTATGTGCTGTTTGGTTAGTTATTTAGGAAATTATGTTTGTCCAAAAGCGTGGGAAACATTTAGGTATCTATAAAACATTAAAATTTTGAATATATTTTGAATATAGTCTAAGTTCATGTTTCCACTGGAAAGATTCACTTTCTCACACGAATTTGCGTGCGGAGTATACAATTTACACACCATGGTGTGTAGCTGCAGTGCGGAAAAGTACAACTTACAAACTCAAATGCGTGCGTAAAAGTGCTACTTTTGCAAGCTTGTAGAAAAACCTTTTTTTAAGCTGTAGGGAATGTTGCTGTAGCCGTTTTGGTATAGCACCTGTTCAAGTCGCTTGCAAATAACTTTACACTACGATACTTCAAGAACGCTTTAACACAGAGACTTGAAAATTGGAACAAAGATTTTATAAGTAGTGCAATTTTTTTTTTAATTTTAAGTCTCTATGTCAAAGCCTTCTTGAAATATCGTAGTGTAGTTGTTTTAATACGACTATAGTTGGAGCAACAAATCGCAACTTTTTTTTTTGCCCCGATCGGAAAGTAATTTTTTCTTACTAATTCGAGGACGTAGAATCCGAATCTGACCTTAGAAAAATTCCAGCACCTAAAATTTTTGAGATATAAGTTCAGGTAATAATGACGTTTTTTTTCAAACTCTTTAAAAAAAAGAGTAGAATTTTAAAAATTTTAGTGTATATTAAAAAAAATACGAGGAATTCAAAAATCTATATGTCAAGAACCTACTGTCAGAGTAAGTACGCGAAAAAAAATAAAAAGGTTAAAATGAAAGTGCAGAGTTTACTTAATTGCTCATTTGTGGCAAAACTATCAAATTTTTTTAAAAACTTTTTAGAACTTAATTTGTAGATTATAAAATTCTCTACAAAAATATTTATACAAATATTTTTTTATTTTGCTTAGTTTGTTCCTAAAAAGTAAATAAATGAACAAGATATAAAATTAAAGTACACAGTGTAAACTTTTTTCCCGAGCCCAAAAAATATATTTTTCCTATCAATTTAAAGGCGCAGAATCCAAATTTGACCTTAAAAAAAAATCAGCACGTCTTATTTTTTAAATTTTAATACGTGCAATTATGCCAATTTAAAAATAATTTATAAAACAAAATATTGTGTACTTTTTTTTTGTTTTTTTAATGGTTCTATATCATAAAAATGTTACTTTATTACATAAGAACCATAATACGTAATATTTTTTTAGTTCATTTTTGACCCTTTAGTAATGATTTTTGACAATTTTTAGTACGTGGCGATAAGCTTGTCCCCTTATGCACCCTTCTTCTTACCCTCCACCCCTACTTAGTTTTGTCACATTATCCATTTTTTTTTATTTTTTTTTTTCATAATATCCCTATTTATTCTACCTATGAATTTAAAGTTTCTATGTTTTAAGTTGGGTATTTTTTAACTAATATTGAGTCGCCGAATCCAAATTTGCCTTGGAATATTTTTGTCTCCCATGATTTTAGAACAAAGGAGGGATAAAATAATGATTTTTTAACATTTTTATCTTATTTTTCTCAGAAAACTTAGGTAATAGAAATATTCTGAGGCCAGATTCGGTTTCAGCGACCCAAAATTAGTTAAAAAACATATGACTCCAACCGGGGCAAGAAACCTTGTTGCCTAGTGTTATCAAAACGCTGTTTCTGACGAGGTTTCTGATGACCAGGTGCGGAGAGACAAAATTCTTTTGAATTTTGAATTTACGCATTTTTTTTAATAACATTTATGTTCCTTATAAGGATAAGTGTCCAATTATAATTATAATTATCAGCGCTACACCATTTAAGTTATCAAAGGTTATCCCAGTGTTTAAAAAATGTACAAAAAGGATCCATGCAAGTACAGGTCAATTTCGCTGTTGCCAGTGGTGTCAAACTTTTATGAATACGTACCTACTAAAAAACAGATATGTAATGATCATTAATCGGAATAAATTCAGTTATGACTCATCAACGTTGAAAATAAACAGAGAAACATAGGCTTACGGAATAATTTTGCCGAATTATGAGGGAAATTTTTATAAAGGTCACTAAATCGAAACATTTGACGACTAATTTGTTACACACAACAATATTGAATATACATATTAACTATAAATATGTAAATATATCGATGTTTTTCGAAGAAAATAAAAATGTAAATATTTAAAACCTCGCGTCAACGATATAATCGTCGCGGCGCCTATGCGAGCACTGGAAATTCGCCGATGAGTGGTAATGATTTTGAGGAAAATGCACTCTTTGCTAAAAATCAATTCGGATTTAGAAGAATTAAATAGACTATAATGGCTTCAATTATTAGGCTTTGAAAATAATGAGTTTATTCAAGCAATTTTATGTGATTTGACCAAAGCATTTGATTGTATTGACATTACACTCTTAAAAAAATTGAGACACTATGGCTTCAGCGAGTTTGCCCTGCCGTTGTTGGAAAATTATTTGAAAGGGCGGAAAATGGTCAAAAAGTCAATGGCTCTTTGCTAGGACCAGTACTTTTCCTCATTTATATAAATGATATCTTTATGGCAGTTGACGAAGCTGAGTTAGTTCTGTTTGCAGATGACCCCACCGCAATAATATCACATAAAATTTATGAAACCTTATAGCTTAGGGGGAATTCATAAAATCGTGCACTTTGTGACAAGTCTTTGAAATTTGGTATAGTCTTAGGCAACTTGTGCGCGACCTCTGGTGGCCTGTTTACTATAAATCCAATGTGGCCGCTTTCTGTATTGGTATTTTGAATAGATGGGCTTCTATTGACACAAAATCTTGAGTAATACCACTATAGATTCTAGGATACGAGGAATCCATTTCTCAGGTCTGATTTCAAAATCAATTTCAAGGTCATTACGTATTGTGATAGATAGATTAGGCAATACAATAGTTCACTCGAACGGTCGTGTGAAAGGGCCACCTTGCGGTGATATGCACACTCTCTGTTTTTTTTTGTAATCAAAAGGGATTCGATTGGAAAGGTTAAATCCAAATTTGCACCCGTGTGATTTTTTTTTGCAAAGTTATGTGCAAAAACGCATTTGTTTAATTCTCCTAAATAATTTTCCGTGGCACTGCAGTGCAAGCGAGATGTTCACAAGTGCGCGTGTTTCGGACCTTGCGGCAACGAGGCGGTTCCTGGTGTTTGGATTCACAAGTCGCATCTGTGCCTCAATGAATCCCCTGACGCAGGCGTTTGCGAGCTCAGATATAAAATGGACTTCTGATCTCTGGAAAAGCTGGTCCCTTGCCTTGGCTGTAGAGCGATAATCTTGATTGTATCCTTTTAAACATGTATTATTATTATTATTATTATTATTTTAATTTAATTTATATATGGCATTTTTGCTGGAATAAAGGTATTATTATTATTATTATTATTATTAATTTTTGCTTTGTAACTCGGCTTCGGCACGTCTCTCAACAAAAAATGAACATGATGTTTGTTCCTTATTGAATTCTCTACAATTTATTGAAAGTTCCGCTCGGGATTACTTTTGGTAAATATTCGTTTGGGGCAAAGGTAGCAAATGGGGAAAATACAATATTTTTTCACAAAAATTTAAAAATTGACATATAAAATCCTAAATAAAAAAACGTAAGAAATCCCTAGCGCCGCAGGCGAAAAATTTTACAAAAAATTTGATGGTTTTAACTTAATTTTCAAACAGTTTTACAATTCCAAATTTCACAAAAATGTAAGAAAGCTCTAGCGCCGCAGGCCAAAACTTTTACAAATTTAAAGGTGTATGATCCACTTGGGCATGCAATAAATGCCCTAAAAAAAGCTCGTTTTGGCGCTCCTTACTGATAATATTGTGGAGAAGGCTTCCCCTCCCTTTATTTACGTCCCTGATAAAAAACTTTCCGAATGAGTCCAAAAATTTGCCAAATGGAAAAAATTTGTGAGGGGAGGTGTCACGTGTTTATTTTAGTGAACGACACACTTTAAAATCGATAGTAGTATCCAAAACGATCGTCGTCGTGTTTAAATATATTTTTTTATCAAGACTAGGCCGTTATTATTAATAATAATTTTATTTTTTATTATTAAAAATAATGTTGGACTTTTAGTGTAATAATTTAATATGCTATTCACAGCGCCTGCGCTAGAATAGTATTATACGGTAGTTTCGAATTTTCTAAAATTTACAAAAATCGTCCTAGACAAAAAATTCTTGGATAAAAATTTGTTTCATGATAAACTTTTTTTTTGGCCTTCTGTCCGTCCGTCTGATGTCACGATTTTTATTTGTACGCTAACTCAAGAAATAATTACCCGAACGACTTAACATTGTCAGGAAAAATCAAGTTCCATGAGGAGAAGATCCATATTGTTTTTGAAAGTAATACCCTCAAAAACAAAAAAGTTATAGGGGTTAAACTTTTTAAAACAATAAAAAAATAATTTTTATTTTTTTTTTCATTTTCGTTTTACGCAAAAAGGAAATTAGAAAAGTTTATTTTTTATTTTTTTCGACAAAAAAAATATACTTATATATTTTTTCGTTTTTCAAAAAAATGAATTTTTTTTATTTATTTTTTTTATGTATTTGGGAAAATGCAATATTCCATTTTCTCAACTGTAGGGGTAGGGCCCACCCAAGACGGTTTGGGTAAAAGTTAAGTATACCCTTAAAGAAATATGGAGACTATACCTTCCAATGTATCCAAAATAGCATTTGTTATTTTTTTACTCGGGAATTTTACCTTCAAGGGGCCTACTTTAACCATTCTTGTGCACAAAATCTAAAACAAAGCATACCATCTATAGGCCCCGAACTATAGAAAAGACTATAGACTATAGAAACACCAACTAAATCTACAAGGGGGCCCACAGGGAATTTATAAGTCCCATTGGTGATATTGGTTTGAAACAGAAAATATGTTTATTCAATGCGCAGCTAAAATCTTAAGAGGGTTCATAATTAGCAATTAAAATGCATCCAGAAGGGGGCCTGAGACACCTAGGATGTACCAGTTGGGAAACTATTTTATAAATTATTCATGAAAAGTTCTCTGTTCCTCACTAATAAGCGGGGAAAAGTGGTACTTTTCCCGAAAAGTTTTCCTTTGGAAAGCTTATGTCAAACACTGGACAAAATTTTCGCCTGCGCCTTTTTTTAAATATGTGGTTGTTAATCTTAAAAGTAAAAATTGTAAAATTTTTGAATTTTTGTCAAACTTTAAACTGTTACACTGTTTTAAAATTAAAATAGTATTTCGCCTGATGCACTACGATTTTTTTTTTATTCGAGTGTAAAATTCAAGCGTGAAATCTGCAAAAATCTTCGCCTGCGGCGATAGAGCTTTCTTATATTTTTATCAAATTTTAAAATGTAATACTGTTTTAAAATTGACCACCAAAATTGTAAAAATTTTCGCCTGCACTAGGCTTTTTACGTTATTTTTGTTTTAATTTTATTCGAGTTATAAATAATGAGTTTATACTTTATTTATTTATAATCCCCCCAGAACGATAAGGACACCAAAACGAGCAGGGCCTTTTCCAAATGGACCACAGGTCTTCAATTCGTAAACATTTTCGCCTGCAGCGCTGGGGCTCCCTTAAGTTTTTTTTTTATTTAAGATTGTTAAACGTAAAAATTATAAAAACATGCGTTTTTGTAAAACTTTAAACTGTAACACTGTTTTAAAATTAAAATTGTATATCAGATTTGTATGTTTTTTTGTTTTCTTCATTCGAGTCAAAATTTCATGCGTGATATTTCTAGAAAATTTCGCATGCGGCGTATGCGGGTATAGAGCTTTCTTGTATTTTTATCAAATTTTAAATTGTAATACTGTTTTAAAATTAAAACAGACCATGAAGATTTAAAAAAAAATTGCCTGCGGCGCTAGGCTTTTTACGTTTTTATTTAACTTATACAGTTTACAATTTATTATTTATTTTCCCCCCAGAACGATAAGGACACCAAAACAAGGAAATATGCAGGGCCTTTTTTAAATTCGTAAAAATTTTAGCCTGCGGCGCTGGACTTCCTGTGTTTTTTAACTTTTAATTTAAGATTATTTAACGTAAAAATAGTAAAAATTTTGCATTTTTGTGAAACTTTAAATTGTAACAATGTTTTAAAATTAATAATAAAATTTGTAATAATGTTTTAAAATTAATAATAAAATTTGTAATAATTTGCCCCCCTCGGGGTGCGCATGTGCCGCATACGGCCTTTTGACTAGATAAGCAGTCTTTGTTTTAGTTTGTAGCGGTAATACTTTTTTTGTTCAAATCTACGACGGCCTTGATTCAGAATTTACGACTGAAGTGTGTGGTGAGCATGTGAGTGTATAGTGTTTTATTATAGGTACTCTTCACGGTTCTCAAACTTGAAGAGTATCATATACTGTGGTTTTCACAGTTCCAAAATCGTTGAAAATTACCCTAGATAAATTGATAACATACCTATTAGATATTTTTGAAATAGTCTCAATAATTTTAAGGAACATAAACCTAAATATGAAAAAGGTTCCTATAAACTTACGGACGTAAGAGGCTTGTAAAGGCCCAGCAAACATTGGTTTGTTGGCCGCCCGTTGGCCAAACATTGGCGTGCCTATGTTTCCTACATTGGGCCAATGTTGGAAAACCCACATTGGACCTAAATACTGAGGAGACATCAGTCGCCCTAAGACCGCATACGACGGGCCAATGTTGGCAAAACCTCATTGGTCCTACATTTTACGACCGAATTTATCGTTGGCTAAAGCGGCCTTCGGGCGGCCAATGTAGGACCAATGTAGTTTTGCCAACATTGTCCCGTCGTATGCGGCCTTAGGACGGCTGATGTTTCCGTAGTATGAAGGCCCACGGGCGGCCAACGAACCAGTGTTTGATCGGGGGGGGCTTCAAAAATTTATTTAATAAATTAAGAACCCTTTGAGCTATAGTAACGAGGTTTTACGTGTGATCTAATCTTAATAGGCCTATCCTAACAAGGGCCACAGGATTTTTCTGAAAGAATCATCAAAAAGGTTTTGTCAAGTCAGCTAGACTTTTTTGTAATATTGGTAAGCAAATTTAGCGCCGCAGTCAATTTTGATTATAATTTTCAAGGTCACGTATTTTCACGTCGAAATTTGAAAAGCAATTTATAAAAAAAAAATTGATCTAGACAGAGGAAATAAAATTTATAAATTAAAATTGTACTATCAAATTATTGGCAATCAAGTTTAGGGCCGCAGGTGAAAATTTTTACAGTTTACAGTTTTCAGGAAAAACAGTTTCTAAGAATACGAAAAGCAACTATTTTAATAATTATTATTTTTAAAACTTATTATGCTAAGCGCCGCAGTCGAAAAGTCTTAAGTTTTTGCATTACCTAAACACCTTAAAAGTTGACATGTAAATAATTTTATAAAATGTTAAAGCAAATACGAATCTCTAATGGATATTTCTCCATTTAGAATAGACAGGGACAAAAGTTCTACCCAAAAAGGATAAAAGTAATATCACCAACATAAAGAAAAAAAAATCTCCTAGATTTTATGTTGGCTGCACTGTGAGTAACGCCATTTTCTTTAGCCACTGTCATTGTGAGAGCTGCGTTTGATATTGTATTGATTTCAGTTTTTTGTGTTTTACTAAATATTGTGTTTTTATTTACTGACTATTATGGCACTTTTACGAGTTTTGATATTTAAATATTGTTTACCAAAGGTAAGTTCTTTCTTTATACCTTAGATTTAAAGACTAGGCGAAATACGTTTGGACTTTTGCAACCCTTGTAAAAACATCTTGGCATTTTGGTAGCTATAACAGAAATAACGCTTGTCATAAAATTAATTTCTTGAAATGTAGAAACTGGTAACGATATTAAAATATATAATAATAATATATAGTTAATAATAAATATAATAAACATTAAATAAATTCATATTTACCTCTTCATATTTGAGGTTATGTTTTGTAAATAAATAAACAGATTAAGCAACCAACCTAAGAACAATTAATAGGATTTATATTTTATTCTTTATTTTACTATTAAGATATCAGTTTTATTTCTTAGCAAAAAATATTCATTTCTTTAGCTTTATTTACAAAAATCAACGGTAATTGTTGATAAAAATTGAAAAAATTAAGTTGGTAGTGGCGTGCCGTGCAAAAATGAGATAGAGATAGGGTAGACGTCTTCTTTTTCATCATTCTATTTGTACAGGGCTCTATTGATACGCTAGATCTAAGGTTTGTGGAGAAGAAACTGTATGAACTAGGAATAAGAGGTAATATTCTAAAATGGATTATATCGTTCCTGTCTGAAAGACAACTATTAGTAAAAATAAATAACGAAACATTGGAAAAATTTAACATCGACATCGGCGCCGCCCAAGGATCAGTTCTAGCACCATTAATATTTTTACTATTTATCAATGATCTTAGACTTTCCGAGTTTATGATTAATTTCGCAGACGATACCTCATCAGTTGTGGTTGCTAGAACTAAAAACGAACTCCTAGAAAAAATACAAGATGTAATCAACAAAATGAACGAATGGTGTTTTAAAAACAAACTTATTCTCAACAAAGAAAAAACTGTCTTCGTCCATTTCTTCAACATGATACCAAGAATAACTCGCGTCTAGTTCAAACTCAACAAAGTTTCTTGGATCATACGTAGATGAAAAACTAAGATAGAACATTCAAATAGAACATGTTTGCAAAAAACTTAATAGCGCATACTTTGCTATTCTCAAGCTCAAACAAACCGTTAATCAAGAGGTTATTCTTAATGTTTATTAGGCTTTGGCATATGCACACATGTCATATAATATACTCCTATGGGGTAAATCCACAGACTTGGGCAGGGTTTTTATTGCTCAAAAGAGAATAATACGACTACTATTTGGACTAAAACCACGCGACTCGTGTAAACCAATCTTTAAGAGCAAAAAAATTCTAACTCTGATAAGTATCTACATATTTAAGTGCGCCAAGTATACTTACAAAAACCTACGCCTCTTCGACGCCAATAACCAAAATCATACCCACGATACGCGAAGCAAAGAAGAATTAAGAATTCCACGTCATCGATCAGTCATGTACGAAAGATCACCGCACTATAATTGCCTCAAAATTTTCAACCATCTGCCAAACGAAATAACCACCCTCAAACCCATTGGAAAATTTGAGAGCCGACTCAAACAGTTTCTTTATGAAAAAACTTTCTACTACATCAATGAATTTTTACCGAATTAATCACAATATTTTAACTTAATTAATGTGTAAACACTTTATATAATTATTTGTAAATATTATATTTGTATTTGTAAGTAATTATGACCTATCTTATGTCATGTAAATGATTAGAAGACCAATAAAGTATTATTATTATTATTATTATTATTATTATTATTATTATTATTATTATTATTATCATATATCATTTTTAGAACTTTTTTTAAGTTTTACCTTTTCAATTTTTTTTTCGCTAAAAAATACGGTTTTTTAATATTTTTTTTGTTGCAATTTTAATCGTTTAAAATTAGTTTAAAAGAATAATTAACGTATTTGCATCATGAAATTAAATTTCCCAACTTCTGATTGAGAAGTTTCCCAACTCAAAAAAATGTTTACTCTCAAAAAATTTTGATGACTAAAAAAAATTATTAACTGCATCCTCCGATTTCCCGACTCCACTCCCCAAAATTCCCAACTTTTCTCAAATCTGAAAAAATGCCAAACTTATTTCTCCAATTTTCCCAACTTTCTACCAATTTACCAAAATTTACCACTAAATTACTAAAATTTGCCACTCATTTTCCCAACTGGACAGTGTATTTCACCAACTCAAGGATGATTGGAGTTGAAGTCACTCTTGTTGTAATACCGTAGGATTAACCATTTTCGAGCAAAACTCGGAGCAAAATTAATTTGAAGGTAAAATTTCACGTTTTGAGTATTATATTATTTACAGCGCCTGCGCTAGAATAATATACGGTAGTTTCGAATTTTAAAACATTTTCAAAAAGCGTCCTAGACAAAAAATTTTTGGATATAAATTTGTTTCAGCAACTTTTTTTTTAATGTCCGTCTGTCCGTTGTCACGATTTTTGTATGTACACACGATAACTCAAGAACGAATAATCCGATCGACTCGAAATTTTCAGGAAAAATCAAGTTTTATGAGAGGTACATCTCTATTGTTTTTGAAAGTAATCCCCCCAAAAACAAAATAGTTATGGGAGGTAAAACTTAAAAAAAAAGCTTAAAGAAAATTCCAATTTTAAAAGTAATCCCCTCAAAAACAAAAAAAATATGGGGAGTCAAACTTAAAAAAAAAATTAAACCATCATTTCCATTTTTTTTTAAATTTTTTTCGCAAAAAAAATTAAAAAATAAATTAAAAAATTTTGAATTTTTTTTTTTTATTTTTTATATATATTTTTTTTATATATTTTTTCTTTTTTTCAAAAATTTTTCGTTTTTCAAAGAGAGATCTGATACCTTGGCATTACAATATCCAAAAACCTTACGAGGGATCAGCACGTCAAAAATAAAGAACGCGCTCGATCTCAAAAAACGATGACGTAGTGAGAGAGACTTTATAGCTACTTGTGCTACTTGGGCACTGGCGGAT
Organism: Brachypterus glaber; assembly: GCA_958510825.1. NCBI lineage: Eukaryota > Metazoa > Arthropoda > Insecta > Coleoptera > Kateretidae > Brachypterus > Brachypterus glaber. The sequence goes on along the minus strand of OY294045.1, from coordinate 51,980,406 downwards.
ATGTTTTGAATCACCAGGGCCAAAAAGAGGTGAAGGAAGTAGGTATATCAAGAAAAAAAAACAATGTACTGTCTGTGAAGAGTATGCTTTGGAAAGCGAAGCATTACATATCTTCACGGCTTGTTAAATAATTAAATAGGTATGTAAGCAGCGCAACCTTGAACAGTTGTTACATGATAGCAATTTTCAAATGTGATAATTTAATAAGCGTATATAATAAGTTATTAACAACGATTATTTTAAGGTTTGAAGTAAATTTATTTGATATAATTTATAAATATTTGTACGGACTGTCAGGATAGGAAAAGCGAGCGAAATACGCACCTGATTTAAACTTCAGCTTGGTATCTAACGCAGTTTAAAAGTTAGAACTTGTAAAGCTCTGAAACATTAAAATAAAGGACCCAAAATAAAAAAAACGAAACCTCTTTGGTTTCCCGAACAAAATCCAACTTTTGCCGAAAGCTACCGCCCCATAAGCCTACTATCCTCCCTAGGCAAAATATTCGAGAAAGTCATCCTAACCAGACTTCAAACTCTAGTTGAAGAACTAAAACTCCTTCTAAATGAGCAATTCGGTTTCCGAAACAGACAGTCCACAGTCCACCAGGTGGCTTGCCTGGTAGACTCAGTAACAGATGGACTAAATAGGCGCGAAGCCGCGGGACTGATCCTCCTGGACATCGCAAAAGCCTTAGACAAACAAAGTTTGGCACAAAGGTCTTGTAGCCAAACTCCACTTTCCCGGCCTCCCCCCAGGCATTACAAAACTCATAGCCTCCTTCCTCGGAGGCAGAGACCTCCAAGTAAAACTGGGCGCGACTGTAAGTCCAGCACCCGCAACATCAAAGCTGTCGTTCACCACTTTCCCCCCTTCTGTACAACCTCTTCACTGCAGATATTCCAAAAACACGGGGTACTGAAATAGCCCTGTTCGCCGACGACACCGGCATCCTAGCAAAAGTCAAAAATCCTCCAGCGCCAAATGGATGCCCTTATCAAATATTTCTCCAAATGGAAAATCAAAGTAAACGCCAACAAAACAAAAGGCATTCTAATCTCTAGGATTAGAAGAGGCCCACCTCAACCCATTCAGATAAATGGCCAAGCCATTAAAACCATGCCAAACACCTTGGCATTACAATATCCAAAAACCTTACGTTGGATCAAAACACCGCCTCTCCAAACTCTACCCCCTAATAGGTAGAAAGAGCCCCCCATCCATCAAAAACAAACTTCTTCTTTTCAACCAAACCCTAAAGCCGGTACTCCTCTACGGAGCCCCAGCCTGGAACAAAATAACCCTTGACAAAAAGCTCTCAACCAAACTTCAGGCCTTCCAAAACAAGGCACTCAGAATATGCCTCGATGCCCAGGGGCGGATTTATTTCATTTTTAGGGGGGGGCATCCATAAGGAAAAAATTTGCGTGCATTCATCAAAAATATAATTTTGAAGGTATTTCTATGCTAATATATTTAGCTGGTGGGGCACATGCCCCCCCCCCTCTAAATCCGCCCTTGTCGATGCCCCCTGGTTCATGAGGAACAACCAAATACACAGAAATCTCAAAATGCCCCTCCTAAAAACGGAAATCATCAGCAAGTCTTTTATACAAGATAATTTAGATCACCCAAACCCCCTCATTTCAAACTTTCTAGGTTAAGATCACGAAATCCACTACACCCACAAAAAGGTCAAAAACGTCCTCAACCAGCAATGGTACCCACCAATATAAGTAAACAAACTGTACAAGTGTTTTACAAGGTCGAACTAAAAGGGAATAACAGAGAACCGTGTTTTGGCAACAAACCTGTATGCCAAATTTCAAGTCTCTTTTGAAAAATTAAAAATAATTCTTCTCAAGATCATTAAGAGAGTATTGTGAGATCATTTTTTCTTTAGGGTTATGTCATTATTTTAAACACTAAAAAATTATACCCCTTCCCCTAGCGCCGTTACATCCGTTGATAAAAAAATTTAATTTTAAAGTCCTTAAAAACACCTATACCAATTTTTACGTAAAATTTTACAATGTCAATGTAAAATATATTTTATTATAAGTAAAACACTGAATACGGCCCTGTAATCGTAATGTATCAATTTAAATTAGTAATTTAAAATTACTCATTATGGCTCTTTAAAGAACATAATGAGTTTGATGATTTTAGTGCGCCACTGTCGATTTTTTTTTTTGCAAAAATTCTTTTTACTGTGAAATATCTTAGATGGGCTGGCTATTCATTTAGTAGTACATATCTAATGTTTAAGCCATATTTATACTACGGGTCAGGGACCCCGGTTCGGTGGCCAAAAGTCTTTAAAATCGACTTTCGAATTTAAAAAAGGGGACTGATTGGCATAGGCGCCGACTTTTTAAAATTCCAGGGGGCCAAAAATTTTTGATGTAAAAAGAATACATACATTTAAGTAATAAATTTTTATTAAATGAAAAAAAAATAATATTTCTGGAACCCTATGAACTATTCCTATTTTTGATGCTCAGATCGTGAAAAGTCCAAATCTTTATCCTTAGGCCATAGAACAGCCTTAGGATATCCTAAGGCCTGCTAGCTGGGAACTCTCTTAGGGCTCATTTCCGGACCAACCTTTTTATGAACTTTTTTTCATATTTTTGGACCCAGAATACCTCTTTAAATTTTGTAAAATTGAAGGTCTAAGGTCCACTTGGATACGTAAAATATACTTTATAAATGGCCCTGCATATTTGCTCGTTTTGGTGCCTTCATCGTTTGGGGGTAGAGAATAAATAAATAAAATACCTATAAACTAAAATAAACTGTCGACTTCGGTCCCCCTAAGTCAGACCCTGCAAATGTGTATAATGTGCGAGGCCCGTGTATAATGTGCGAGGCCACTATAGTGCTTACTAGAGATCGGATTTTACCGAGTCGTGACGTCAAAATCCATAGCCGGGTACAAAAAATTAATAATAATTTTATAAAAATGTTCTATAAGCTATCAAACTACTACATTTACAAAGAAAAGTATATAAATATTATGAAAATTGCCTAGCGTTGAAAATTAAAAAAAAAACAACTGTTCCGAAAATTATGATTTAGTTTGGACTTTTAAATAATCCAAATTTTATTTAATAGTATTGTAACATGGTGGCTGGGTATAACTATTATCAAGTTAAAAAAAATCTGCCTGGCCAATCCTTTTCTATTCGCAATAACCACTCACTTGACTCGTCACGTGACGTTTATAACTTGTGAAAAATGTTTTTAAAAAATTCTTCGAAATTATGATTTTTACTTAAATCTTTTTTTTTTCATATTATAAATAAAATATAAATAAAAAACAAAATTACACAACTAAAACATATAGTGTTTGACAAACACTGTTTGTAGAAAAAGCAAACTACAGACGAAATCTTTTTGTGTTTTATTCAATTTGTGAAGAGGTGACTGGAAGGTGAAATCTATTTGAACTCGTTATAAACATGTACTCTGCAGAGATCTAAAAGCTCTAAACTTGTTTCCGTATGCGTCACGTGACCTTTTATTGCGAATAAAAAACGATTGGCCAGGCAGATTTTTTTTTAACTTGGTAAAAGTAATACCCAGCCACCATGCCACAATACTATAAAATTAAATTTGGATTATTAAGGAGCCCAACTAAATCGTAATTTTCAGAATTGTTTTTTTTTTAATTTTCTTTTACTTAAATGAAACGTTAGGGGATTTTTTAAATATTTATATAATTTTCTTTGGTAATGTAGTAGTTTGGCAACATATTAAACATTTTTATAAAATTAATATGAATTTGTTAACTTATTTTTGACGTCACTACTCCCTAAAATCCGATGTGTAGTGCTTACGGTCCTGTGATCATCACCACGGGTCGGATCGAAGTAGCTATTACCGCGGGCATGCAAAAATTAAAATGTTAAAAAACTCTTTTTTTAAGTAAATAGACACTTTAAACTATTTTTCACCAATCAGAATTTCATGTCGACGGTGTTAATACTCAGTGAGTCACTTGGTCATGGTTCTGAATCATGGAGAAGGACTTAATTTTTTTTTGAAAATTGTTTGTATTTTCAAAAAACGAATAGTTAATACAAAAATATATTGTTTTTTTTATTAATTATTCGTTTTTTGAAAAATTTTCAAAAAAAAAATTAAAGTCTTTCTCTATGAGTCATGGACCATGACCAAGTGACTCAATGAGTAATAACAGCGTCGACATGACATTCTGCTTGGTGAAAAATAGTTTAAAGTGTCTATTTACTTGAAAAAAGAGTTTTTTTTAATTCTAATTTTTGCATGCCCCCGGTAATGGCAACTTCGATCCGACCCGTGGTGATCACTGATCAGTGATCACCCATAGCCTCAGTTTGACATCCGACCCTGGTCTATGGGTGATGGCAGGACCGCAACCAGAAAAAATGCAGAGAGGGCTCAGCCCCCAGCGACGCAGTATTTACCCCCTTGGACTTATGTAATTTCAAATAAATTTTGCTTTAAATGCATATTGATTATATCATAATCAACGTAAATTGCGTTACGTAAGAATCATATTTTTAGACTAACATTTCTTACAGTGCACGTTAAACTCGCACTCAAAAAATTTTCGATAAACCCTCGTATTTTACTATTAATGTTTTTTACCGTTTCTATTGGTATACGCGTATATGCCGCAGCATACGGTACACCAATAAATAAACACAGTGTATTACAATCTACAGTTAATTTCACTTTTAAATCAGGTTAGCCTAACCGAAACAGGTGAAGTAGTGATACTTTTTGGTTAGAGCAGCTTACATTCCGGGTAGTTGCATTGCGCAACACTGCAGTGCCCGAATACACGTGCACGGAGGTCATCGAACCGCCACGTGTCAGTGTGGGAGAGAGAGGCAAATAGTTCACTAACCCACTCTCTTCCTCTTCGCTTGGGAACAAAGCAAGTAGGTCACTTTCCCGTCGCTAGTTGGCGCTACCTGCCACCGTGCGCACTGCGTCACCGTCTAATAGAAGCGCGGTAGCATAGAGGGGGCACTGCGCGGCCAATCCGCAGCCGTAAAGCTGCTCCCCACCCTCGCATAGTCGTAGTGACTGGATGAAATGCCTGCGTTTCTTAATCTTCTAGAAACCGTCGTGTAGTGTGCATCGTTCAAGTTTTTCTCGCGTTTTTGATCAGTGCCCTTCAAGTTTATAATTATCCTACATTTTTTTACTTTTAGTGAGTTTTTACATTATTATTTACCATTTTTGGTAAGAGAATTGTTGAATTTTGGTATTTGTGTTGTATTTTATTGTACACGTTGCGCGACCTAGTTTTGAAACTTCCGCATTGCCTAGCAGCCATCTTGTAGGAAAACGTTTCCATATTTCAAGCGATGCTCCTTTGTTACGGTAGTTTTCCTTTGTTTTATCGCGTTATTTTATTCCGTTGCATTATTTTTCATGAGTTTCATGTAATTTGTGCTGGATTTTTTTGAATACGTGTACAAGGCTTTATGACGTAATCGCTAATTATGTTATTTCCCGCTGACTAATTTTTACGTAATCCAAACTGAAAACTTGTTATTTGTTAATTTTTACTTTTCTAGGAATTTCAACATAATCAGTGAAGATTTTACTCTCATTGGGTGAACAGGGGAGCGATTCGGGCTTACTTTTTTATAATAGTCAGTCTTTTTCTCTCTCCTATTCTATCCTTTGATACTCTACAATTTATCTACAATTTTACAGGTACAGTAGCGTTTCTTGCAAAAAAATATTTTAATTTTTAGTATAAGATCGTTCTTTTTATGGGAGTATCAGATAATACCTATCTAGTGAATACTCCGGTAGTTTGCTTCCCCCTATAAATTGAAAACTGGGTAAATCGGAGTAAATCTTGTATTTGTAAAAAAATACTTTTGTTATATTTCTGAATCAAATACCTAATTTTCGCAATAAAAAAGCAGAACACAGCCTCCCTAAAAAAACCAAAGGCGCCAAAAAACTTTCGCAAGGGCACCAAAACTTGTGAAGGGTGGAAAGTTGGATGCCGCGCCGTTTTTTATCAAATTTGATAAGAATCCTTTGTAGACATCAACTTTTGACCTCAGGGGCGCAAATATCGGTCAAGGGCGAAACATTTTTTATTTGCCATCATCCCTGCATTTATATTTTTTTCTACTTTGGCTATAGCCAAAGTTTTCTGATTTTTTTTTCTTATCGGGGTCGAGTCAGAGGAGGTAAAAAATGTAAAATTTTTAAAATTAGGAAGTTGAAGTTTGGAACGTTTTTTTTTGCATCGAAAATTCAAATAGTATATTAAAGCACTTATTCCATAACACGTTTTTAGCGCGCTAGTACTTTAGAAAACTCGCCTCAAGCGGCTTGTTTTCTAAACTTGTACTCGTGCGTTAAAAACGTATGTTAAGAAACTAGTACTTTAATATACTATTTGAATTTTCGTTGCAAAAAAACGTTGCAAACTTCAGCTTCATTTAAAATTCGGGTTATAACCTTAATGTTGTATAATTAATTAATTTAATTATAATTTCAAGAATAAGGTGAAAATTTTAAATTTTATTTTGGGGAAAAGTAACTTTTTAACAGGATTTTTAAAAATTCCGTTAATACTTCCACGCTAGCATAGACGAAGTAAATTCCTTCCACGTTACCTACTTATATGGCGGTGACGTAATACATACATCCACATTTTAAACGTTAGCAGTGCGTGAGATGAGGAACGCGTTATCTCATTTAAAATACAGTTACATTGAAAATAGATAAAACATTTGAAAGTTGGTCAAAGTTACAAAATTTTAATTTTACATTTATTTAAAATATTCAAATAGAAAGTTAGACCAATCTTACAGAAGAGTTTAACCCAAATTTGGTTTATCTAGGTATTATGAAATACATATGTATTATAATATTATTCAGATGTAGGTATTTATAATTATATACAGTGCGGTCCAAAAGTCACCTCCACCCTCTTCGACTTTAAATCTGTAACAGTTAAAGAAGACAACTCAACCTTTTCGCAAGGGGGTCATACTTTAAATATGTAAAGCAAAATTTCGCAATTTTAAACAAAAAAAAAACGTTTTTTTTACAACTAAAAAACTAAAAAAACAAAACGCCTTTATTTTGTGTTAAGGGCCATTATATTCACATAAAAGTAAAGTCTACAACTTAGATTTTAAATGTGGAACTCTTTATATTTTAGTACCTTTGGAAAAATTAAAAATAAATATTCTAAAATCGATAGTCTTACAACATTTTTGTACGTAAAAGTGTGTATTTAAGATTTGGAATTTTAGAATGGTTGGTTCTGTTTTATCTCATAATTAAATTCCTTTCAACGACAGAATACGACTCTGACGTCACATCGCGTAAATTAAAAAGCACTCTGTAGTGTAATTGAACCTTATTTATTAAGACAATACGTAATTAGTATATAGAAAATGTATATAAACAAAAATCATTTATTAAGTCTTAAGAAATATGTTTAAATTACACTATAGTGCTATTTAGTTTACGCGCTGTGACGTCAGAGTTGTGTTCTCTCGTTGAATGGGGTTTATACATGTTTTATCTAACGGTACTAAAATATACAATAAAAGTTTGGTTATACCTACTTATAGAACGATCAGGGAAATAAGGCAAACGTCGGGGAATTGAAAAGGGTCATCTGAAAAATCCGAAATTTAGCTACTTTTTGCCGAAATATTAAAAACGCTCAAAACTCCGAACCCGAATTTAACAATTTTATTTAATTCGAGATTTAACCCCTTCCTTACTTGTGAATTTAATCTTTAAATAGGTATAGACATATTTACCATTAAACATATGGAAAAAATTCTTGATATTTTTTAAGTTTGAGCAGGGGCGTCTAACAGCACCGGTTAGTCCGACCCCTGTCCGGAGCGTTCGTTTGTAGATGGCCAAATGGTCAAATCCGGAAGTAGGTTTTTTTTGCCAGGGGTTCAGCTTTTAGTACATTTTTTAATTTTTCTGCCAGATGTGAGGATCTTGTTTTTTAGTGCGGACAAAAGCCTAGAGACACCCCTGCGTTTGTCGGGGATTTTTGGTCAGGGAAAACCTAAAAAAGCCAGGGAATTTGAAAGATCAATAATTGTGGAAACCCTAAAAAACTAAAACTGACAAGTAACTAGGCCATCAGACAAATTACCTATTTACCAAGATAAACCTTTACTCAAAGAAGCACGTGTCTGTGATTCGCAATCGCTGATTGGTGGTTTCCTTAAATACACTAAATTGATTGCTGAAGCTGAATAAAACTGGGTAAATTCATCTTTACACAAAGTGATATATTTTACCTTCCCTTTCGCAATGCAATTTCCACAATGTCTAAAGCTAAAGAAACATTTTTAATATTATTTTTCGTTCCGCTTTTTTTCTTGTTGAATTTCTAAAGATCAGTAAATCTCAAAGTAAGTAAAATATGTAAAAAGAAAGCATTTATAATGTTGTATACATAATTTTATAACGGAGATCTGTGGCGGCCACAGTGTGACCTAGATATTTGAAACAGATTCAAAATGGCGCCCGTTAGTCCTTTGTTTCGTCATTTCCGAACTATCTAAAGTTAAAGATCGTCAATTGAATAGCGTTCATAGATAAATATAAATAAACTCGTGTGTTTTATAATTGCCGCATTTTCAAGGATACGGACGAAATCTTGCAAATAATGTTTTTAGGAAGGCTTATAAATATGATTCCGTTTGCCGCGGTTATACAGGGCCGGACTTTGCTATGAGCGAAGGGCGCAAATTCCATATAGCTGTTTTGTCTATAACTGCATGCAGTAAAAATACTGATGTCAGCAAAACATCACTTTCACATATGGTTTATATTTACAATTTGTAAATTAAAATAAAAAAAAAAAACTAAATAAATAATTTGTTTTTTATTTATTTTTTTTTACCATGTTTTACGGTGGCGAGAAAAATTGAGAATTGGTGTCTATGGACCAACAGAAACCTCTATTTTACAAATTGCTACGGTCGAAAGTTGTACGGCCGAAGAAATGCTTTTACCCCCTAAACTGTATTCTCCAGAGGTTCTCAATATTTGATTAAAATGAATTTCTTATGCCTATTGTTACACCAGGCGATCATTTATTATTTAATTAGCTAAAGCTAAATTATTTAGCCTAAATATAATCCTATTTGATTCTTAAAATATATCGCCTTCTAAATTCTGAAATATCGTATCTGAAAAATACCTCCCATTAAAAAAAAAACACCAAACCAGCAAACTACCAAACCAAACCATTATTAACGTAAACCAACGCCTCCCATTAAAAAAAAACACCAAACCAGCAAACTACCAAACCAAACCATTATTAACGTAAACCAACGCCTCCCATAAAAAAAACACCAAACCAGCAAACTACCAAACCAAACCATTGTTAACGTAAACCAATGCCTCCCATTAAAAAAAAAACACAAAACCAGCAAACTACCAAACCAAACCATTGTTAACGTAAACCAACGCACCCATTAAAAAAAAACACTAACCAGAAATTCGTGAGTATTTAATAATTTTTTGTTATAAAAATTTCAACAATTATTTTATTATATTTATTAATTTTCAGAGAATAGTAATAAGCAACCAGCTATATATCTCAATGTATAAATACTTGCCTACGCTTTGTGAGCTACTGAAATCAGTGCTGCCACTACTACAATCCTCGCTTTCGGCCGTATGATCTTCGGCCGTAATACCCACCTCGAGTAAACATACCTTTGGGGCTGTTCAACAATTGTCTCGGACCTAGGGGGGGGGGCTTAGGTCGCCTAGCTGAAAATGACGGCCCATACAAAATGGTCCAATTGTACGTGACGAAATGGTAATAATATAAAAAATAACAAAAATTCGGTGATATACATAATCGAGTTTTCGACCTTGAGCGACCTCCGCTCGCCCGCCATATTGGAAAAATGGTAAATCATAATCAGTTTTTCGAGAATATCTTCTCTCCAGCGCCACCTAGGTTAAAAATAGCTATTACACAAATTATAAAACATAAAATTTCCTGCCCCCGAACGTAAAATTTTGATGACTAAAAAAAAAGGTCCTCACCTCTGAAAAGTTAAAAACCAATTTTCTCAAGTAAACAATTTACTGACCAGTTTCCTTTTACTCCTCAATTTTTCAAACATACATTTTACCTAATCTGCCACTCAATTTTACCAACTGCACTCCATGGACACTGAATTTTCCCATGGGAGCACCCCAGAATATTTTGTTAATTTTATATTTGCTTGGTTTGGAAAAAATTTAACTAAAAAGGAAAAAAAAAAAAGTTAAGTAAAGGAACAAACAACTAAATTTATTATATTTAATATAATACAAAAAATAAAAACAGAAAACCGTGAGAACTTTTACATTGGCTTTAGTAAAGCCCTTTTTTTTCTGATTCGAAAAATGGTAGACTTTAAATTTATAAAGTAAATAGGTAAATTAAAAAAAAATATTGCCTATTAGTCCAAAAAACTTTTCTATTTTTATTTGTTTCTGAAATATCGCAGATTAAGAAATTTTTATCTGCGATATTTTGGAAAAAAATAGATATAGAAAAAAGGTAATTTTAATAAAAAATTAAATCAGTGCAGAGCACCCCCCCCCCCTCCCAGTTACGGGCATGCAAGGGTGTAAAATTTTTTCTTCCTCATTTGGTTTGCATTTGAATAGCATTTCAAAGGCATCGTCCGGCCCTGCCAGGACCGTAGCTAGCGGAGGGAGCCTTACCTCCGCCTATCTCAAAATTCTAAAAAGTTTCATGGGTTAAAAACATAAAAGTTGTAATTTTAGCAGTAGTGTAACCTTTTTTTTTTAATCATCAACTTTTTTGTTAAGGGGATAAAAGTTGTAATTTAGATTAAAAAAGTTGCGAGTTTTAACCTTCTCTCCCCTAAATCTAAATCTCTTCGCTACGGCCCTGGGTCCTGCGATTATAAGAGATGTTTTTATATTGGATCATACATCTCATTTCAAGGTTAGGTCTATTCTAGATCGTTGTGTAACAGTTCACGAGTTGGATCCGTGTACACTCTAATGCAAAAACGTTTCCACTTTTTTATGTACCTATTTATCGCCTTTTATTAAATTTTTATGAATCTTGATTCATAATTCTCACAAAACACCATTGTTCCATTACTTTTATACCGTTTCCTCGATAATTATTAATTTTTAATAAGTACCCACAATTATTTAAAAAATATATATAATTTCAGTGGCGGATCCACGGGTGTAAATGGGGGTAAATACCCCCCCCCCCAGGATAAAATAATCGTAAAATTTGTAGAAAAATATTTTTTTCTTAATGCGCATTTTCATAATATAATCAGAAAAAGCAGTAAGTGGCGCCAAAACGAGCTTTTTTTGAAGGTTTATAATATAATATTGCGTTTAAGTGGACCCTAGACCTTTAAATTCGTAAAAATTTTGGCCTGCGACTAGAGGTTTCTTACATTTTTGTTAAATTTGAAATTGTAAATACCTGCGGCGCTAGGTTTTCTCGCATTTTTGTGAAATTTTAAATAAAAAAACTGTTTAAAAATTAAAATAGTAAGTAAAAATTTTAGGGGGGAAGAGTTCAAAAATTGCAACTTTTTTTAGCCTAAAAACACAACTTTTTCCCTCGTCAAAAAAAAGTTTATGACTAAATGACTAAAAAAACAGGTCCCACCCTTTCTCAAAACTAAAAAAAATGACTAAAAAAAAGGTCCCTAGAAAAAATATGCAACTTTTATATTTTTAATCCATGAAATATGCAACTTTTTTGATTTCAAGATAGGTGGGGGGGGGGAGGCTCCCCCCACCCCCTCCATAGCTACGGCCCTGTCTACATGATACCACTAAAACAAGTATTCGTTTATTTATAAAGTTCAACCAATCCATCGACACATTTTAAAGATAAAAAACAAGTGACAATCGCCTAAACTAAAAATCGTAAAAAATATTTTTAATTGTGCTGTTCTTGATGTGTAAACCGAAAATATTCATAAATGTAGGGTGGAGAGAATGTTAAAATTTCATGTATTTTTTTTTGGTAAATAACCATGTATCTAGAAAGTGCGACGTATAGGAAAATTTTTGAAAACGAATAAATAAAAATGGTTTAGGGTTGTGTTATAAGCTTAAACTTAAGCCTTGTTTTTAATTAAATTGAATTAGCTACGCCTTAGCATATTGATAAAGTTTATCAATAGGCTAAGGGGTGGCTAATTTTTAAAATATCTATCAAAAAATGTATTTAATGTTTTAAATTATTATTTTAAAAATCTGCTGCCCCTAGCTATAAGTATTTTTATTTATATCCATAGAAATTCAATGAAGACGAAGTTGATGGTAACGGCTTGTAATACATATTTCTAAAATTGGCTACCAATATACGTAAGCATAGGGGCGGCAAAAAAAACTTTTTCGTAGAATATAAAGAGGGGCCGGACTTGTCCGTGCTATTATGATGACCCTGTGTGAGTAGGTATTATAAAAACATAACTTATGTAACATAACTATTTTTTTTAATTAAATTATTTTGAAACTAATTTGAAATAATTTTAACGTTGGTAGTAAATAAATATTTAAAATAAAAGTGAGCGTAAATCTGTTTGATAAGCTAAAAAATAGTGTTTAATAAACAGTGTTTATTCATTGAATTCGAAAGATAAGCATTCTAAATAGGACATATTATAATATTATTAAAGTAAAAAAAACTGCTATTCACAAAAAATTTTGATGCCAAAAAAATATTTTAAAAGGCATTTTAATTGCCCTAACTTGGTTTTTTTTAATGGCGCCCTGCAAGCTTTTTGAGTGATCAATAAAAGAAACTAAATTTTAAATTATTTCCTTTACGGAGCGTCCCTTAAAAGAATTAGGCGATGTAATAAAAAAAAATAAAAGCCTGATAAAAAATTAAATTAAATTAAATTGAATTAAAAGAACTTTTAATTACTACCTTAAACCCAGGGGCGGATTTATTTAATTTTAATGGGGCGGGGGCATCCATAAGGAAAAAAAATTGCGCTTTCACCAAAAATATAATTTTGAAGGTATTTCTATGCTAATATATCTCGCTGAGGGGGGGGAGGGCGGACATGGCCCCCATGCCCCCCCCCCCCCCCTAAATCCGCCCATGCTTAAACCCTACCCAGAGGTTTACCCGCCTCCCATAGGGTCATTCTCAGCCACTTTTATTTTAAACAAACATGTTGTTTCTTGCGAGGTTTCTTTTAATATGTTCTTACTGATTCAGTTACGTTTTTTTTTTCTTTACACAATATAGGCAGAGATTGTAGTCTCTGATATAGGGGTTATATCGAGGATTATACATGTATATATTTTTGGTTCGCAGCCTTAGCGAAGGCCATTCATTTGGGGGGAGGGGAATAAAGCTAATATTTTCAAAACTTTCCGATTTAATAATTACCAACTCGAAAAACGGCATTTTAACATAGACATCGACCTCGCCATTGATCGCATATAAATAAACATATGTCTAAAAATGCGTCATAAGGGAGCTACGCCCCTTTGAAAGTGGCTAAAAAATTGGCTTTTATTTAATAACTCAGGAACCCTTTGAGATATATCAACGAGGTTTTGCACGTCAACTAATCCTACCAAGGCCCGTCTTTATGTGTTATTTTCATGTACTTATTTCAACCAGGGGTGTGCGAACGGGGGGGGGGCTTATCAGTTTTTTGTCCCAAACTTTTTTCTGTGTAACTTTTTTGCAATTTTATTTTTGAAATATGATTCCTCAGGTCAAAATACATAAAAAAGGTACTCTTGTTGTAATACTGTAGGATTAACCGTTTTCGAGAAAAATTCATTTGAAGGTGAAATTCCACGGTTCGAGGAAGAAAAATTAAATACTAAAATGTTGAAAACCAAAATTTTAATGATGCAGGGCGAATTTACATTAAAAACTAAGAAAAAAACCTCATATACAGGTACTTCCAAAAATCAATCCTAATGGAGCCTATGGTCTCCTAAATATGCACCATTTTTAAAGGGCTATGGTAGCTTTAAAAGCGTTTTTTCGACCTACATGTATGGAAACTTTTTTTCTTAGTTTTTGGTGTAGAATAACATTGCATTATTAAAATTTTGGTTTTCGACATTTTAGTATTTAATTTTTCGTCCTCGAACCGTGAAATTTCACCTTCAAATGAACTTTTATCGAAAACGGTTAATCCTACAGTATTACAAAAAGAGTACCTTTTTTATGTATTTTGACCTGAGGAATCATATTTCAAAAATAAAATTGCAAAAAAGTTACACAGAAAAAAGTTTGGGACAAAAAACTAATAAGGCCCCCCCGTTTCGCACACCCCTGGTTTAAATAAGTACGTGAAAATGACACACAAAGATGGGCCTTATTAGGATTAATTCACGTGCAAAACCTCGTTAATATATCTCAAAGGGTTCCTGAGTTATTAAATAAAAACCGATTTTTTTAGCCAATTTCAAAGGGGCGTAGCTCCCTTATGACGCATTTTTAGACATATGTTTATAGGAACTTTTTGTCATATTTTATCATGTAGAATCACCTGTTAAATATATATAATATACAGGGTGTATTTGAAATAGGGTAGGAAATTTTAACAGGTGATATATTATATATATTTATATATTATGTTAAATATTTACTTACTTTTGTTGATTGCCTATTTTAGCTAGAATTAAACTAGTTTAATTAGAAAGAAAACAAACACACGCACTCGCTACTCACATCAGGTTGGACTAATCGTTTCAAGGTTATGCAAGGGCCGTTTGATTCTCCGAGCTTAGTTCTATCTTTTTCTAACTCTTTAATTAGAAAGAGAGAGAACTATACTCGGAGGGCCGGTGCCTCAACTTAAACAACCAATGACTTGCGCATCGCTTAGCGTACGTTGTCTAGAATAGGCTGGCAAAAAATGTCTTGAATAAAAACTTTTGATAAATATTAATAGCTAACTTTGAATTTTGTTGCTTCATTTTAAGGTCGGCGCGCCGCCGACTGACCCTATATTAGGCGGCGGCGGCGTGATCAGTCACGCCGACCAAGTTTGATCGGCGGCGGCGGCGTCCCAAAGTCAGTCGGCGGCGGCGGCGCGGCGCGGCGGCGCACACCTCTAGTTCTAAGGATTAAACAGGTGGTGGGTTATGATGGGGTAATTCAAATTTTTTTTTTTAATTTAATTTTGTTTATTATTTACGAGATTGTTTACCACTCTTTTAACTTTTGGCCCAGTAAAGTTAGCCTCCCCCAAATTAAGCTAAGCCCCCCCAAATCAAACTATAAAAGTAAAATAACGCATATATTTTTACATATATGTATATATAGGTATATAGGGGGCTCAAGTATCTATAGTGTAACATAGCAGGTTTAACCGGTTTAAAGATAAATTAAAGATAAATTTTTACTCATCAAGAATCAAAAATAAAAAAATTATATCCCCTCGGGACGTCCCTGGGATTTAAGATCTTTTCCTTCGAAGGACATACCGTATATCCTTGGGATATACGGGCAGTATATCCTCAGAACATACCTTTCGGGATATTCTTGGGATATACGATTAATGTCCCATTACATGCGACATTGAGAGGATATCTAGCACACAATATCCCCTAGGGGGGGGAAAATTTTAAACAGTTTTAAAATGGAACTCATAAAGAACATACTACTTTTTAAATCGTTTAGACCCGTAGGAGCCGAGAAAATTAAAAAAAAAACTATGTCCAAATTTGTCCTTATTTATAAAATTTTCCGGTTATATGACTCCACTATATGAATTTTTAATGCGAGCGCCATATAAGGAAATTATCAACGGGCCCTTCTAATAAAATAATAAAAGGGCCTACACTTTCACAATTAATAAAAATAATTATAAACAGTTGCTGCTAGCGAGGGGCGTGTATTATAAAGAAATATTAGTTTTTTTTTTAAATAATTATTTTAAAAACTTAGGGGTCATATTCATATTTGGAGGGGTAGATGCGGGTCTGCAGCCTCCCAGGTCCTGTTTTTTTTACACAACTACTAATTTAAGAATATAATAGTTTAATCATTACATACAGTTGGACCCACAAAAAACGCAAGATTTAAATATGCTAAAATGTCAATTTTACTAATTATTTTATAGTTTAAGTAAGATTTTAAGAAATAGGTTAGATTAATTTGACAATTAATTGTCAGTTTTTTCAAAGCTTATTACAGAAAATGCATGCGAATAATATTAAAAAAATAATAATATTAATAAACTGAAAAAACATTTAGAATATTTAATCAAATCAAAAATTAAAACAAAATATTTAGTAAATCTTATGAAAAAATAAAAATTTGAACTCTACTAACCAAATATATAATTTATGAAAATTATGATTTTCGTTTAAAAAAGGATTTTCCGGAGGTTTTTTTTTTCACTTTTTTAATCTTGGAACTATCGATGAGGCGACGGGCGATGGTTTTTGACACAGGAAAATTTGTATTGTTTATAGCATGCACCGCTTCTTGTAAATGGTATTCTCTCAAATAATTAAGTAAATTTTTATCCTGTATTTCATTTGAAATCTTTCTTTCCGAGTCTGCAGGCCCTTTCCTCCCTTATCTATTTTTTCTTCAATCTTAACCATTATTCTTTTTTCTATGATCTTAACACAACTCTCCGAAACACTAAATAACCTTGCCACAATTAAAGGTTTCTATAGAAATCACTAGCCATAATCACTTCCTTACATCCTGCTTCCAATATACTAATAGTTTGAGATTTCTTAACATTTCTTAACGCATTTCTAATTACTTTATAATTACTATAAGTAATTTTGACAAATATTGTCAACATGACAACGGCTTTGTTTGTATTGTAATTATTGAATTTACGCAACTAAATTTTCAATCTTGTTTTTTTTTTCGGATTCAACTGTACAATATTTGTTTAAATTAAATTAGATTAGATTAGATTAGATTAGATTAAATTAGATTAAAAATATAAGAAAGTGCTTGGGAAATAGGTACTTGGCCATGAGATTTCTTAAAAATAAAGTTATACCTGCCTACGTACCTATTCTTTTAAAATTCAGATGCGTTTGAAAATTGCGTAACCTGGAGAAAATGCAACTGCGGCGCTAAAGTACAATTTGTAACTATTGGCTGCGTTCAATGGAACCAGCAAAACTCATCGAAAGCTGTCAAATCACTACTGAACGGTATGATCAGTTTCGATTGACAGATGTCGCTGCAATCATTCCTCATCAACGTTTTGAGATGATTATACGTTATATTCGAGATAATGTGCAGTAACTACCCAGACAGCACATGATATCTTAAGGACGTCTTTTTTAGATCTTAATTATGTCTGGACGCCTAAAGACATGAAAAGGATACCTTATGGACTTCTTTTTAGGGATTGTTAAAAGATATCTGATTATGATGTCTATAAGATGTCTTTTAAGTATCGGTACAAGATGTCTTAACTTCGATACTCATCGCTAAAAATAAATAAATAGTCCAAACACAATCAACTATTAAAAAAAATTACCATTTTTTTAAAGAAATTTTTTTGAAAAACAAAAAATTTAAAAAAAAACATTTTTTTTTATTTACTTTTTACGAAAAACGAAAAAAATCAAAAAAAATTCAAAAAAGAAAATTTCAAAAATAAATTAAAAAAATCACATTTTTTTAAGACCTTTTTTTTGACAAACAAATTACCTCTCATTCTAGTTATTATTACGCTTTTTATATCAATACGACCGTACCTAGCAACGTAAATGGGAGGGGGTATTATGTTGTAAAGTCGCCTGTGCAAGGCGTCAGTAAGGCGTCTTAAAAAGATGTCTTAAAGACGTTACCTTTTGTAACATACGACGTCGTTAAGACGTCTTAAAGATGCATATACGGCGAAAACCGACGTTCTCAAGACGTCTTGAATGACGAGCTACGACATCTTTAAGATCTCATTAATTCATCCTTGTGCTGTCTGGGTAATACATATGCTGCTTTCGAATAAGGAATTAGACGAAGTTACGCGAATCGCACCCGAATTGATATGATTTTCGCCTTTTACCACACTTGATCAAGACTCGAGTCACTGCACAATATATCGAATTGGGTATTTCTAACCTCAAATGATGGTTGTCAGTCACAACTTGTGACAAGTGACAGATATTAGCCGTTCAGCAGTTTTCTAGGAAAACTTCATCAAGTAACTGGATTCCAGTGTTGCCGTTTTTAAATCCTTTTTTTTTCTTTTAAGTTAAAACGCTCGAAATATTAAATTAAAATCAAAATTAGATTTAAAAATCTAATTTTTATATAATAGATATATCTATAATTCTATATATCTAAAATATAAATCTATTCTTATAAGAAAAGCTCACGTTACGTAACGTTTTATATCCGGTGGCAGCAAACGTGTTAGAATAATACAAAAAAACTATTTAGGAATTTCCTTTAAGGAAAATTCATTTTAACACTGATGTCCCATATAAATTACTATGGAATATTTAATAGAAATCTATGGAAATTTATATGTATTAATATGGTCTATAAGCATACTATAAAAAACTATAGAAAACTATAGATAGTTGATCCTATTGGCTACATGGACTCAATAATTTTCTATATGGCTTGCTAAGCGGCATATAGATTCCCATAGATTTATAGTACCCTATATGTCTAACAAAATTCGCTTCCATACCTATAGTCTATAGTATTTTATAGGTAGAAAAATTCTTTGCCATATAGATTCTCATTGATCTATAGTAACTTATATGTGTAATCGCAATCTAGTTGTTGGAGATAAAAGAAATTCGCTTTATGTCAGTGCAACGGTTTACTTTGAAGAAAACAAATCTTTTCTAATAAAAAATGTAGACAAAATCAAAAATTTGGATGCGAATAACATAATAACAATTAAAAAAGTTTTTAATTTTTGTAAAAATTATTCAAAAGTTACAGTATGTGGGGACTTTAATATATGTTTTAATACTAACGATACCTGCTTCAAAGATTTTCAAGATTTATATAACTCCTTTAAATTTCTAGCAACAATTAAGGAACCAACAAGGTATAAAAATTGCCTGGACAATTTTCTTATTAATTTTTCTGATAATGTTAAGTATATTACTAGTGTTTCTGAACTGGGACTCTCAGATCATAAAGCTATCCATCTTGAATTTGAAAAAATTAATAACAAAACAGTAAGTAACTCAACTTTTAGACCATTTACTCATTCAGGCAAATTAATTTTTTTTGACCATATTGAACAAATTAATTGGGATTTTCTTGAAAATGATGATCTAGATATAAACTCAAAATTTTCAACTTTCAATAATAATATACGAAAAGCAATTACAGACTCTTTTCCCTTAAAAAAAATATTAAATCGTAAAAATCCCACGTGGTTTACAACAGAATTAAAACAAATGAGATCTGATCTAAGCCAAATTACTAACCTTCACAAAAGATTTCCTCACTTAAACTTAAATAATGAAATAAGGCAACAAAAAAAAGGTTATAAAAAAAAACCTTAAACAAGCTAAACTGAATATTAATGAGAAATATTTAAAAGATAACAGTTACAGTCCTAAATCATACTGGAATTTAATTAACCAAAATAGAAAACAAAAAAAGATTAATGTTTAAACCAATATCAAACCTCAAGAATTTAACGATTTTTTTATTAATGTTGCGAATGACCTTACTAAAAATTTAACTAACGTTGACATTTCTTATGACCAATATCTTCCAAATAACACCACTTTGCCAAATTTTAAATTTAAAGAAATTTCATTTGTAAATATGCTAGAAATTATAAATTCAATTAAAAATAAAAAAACCAGAGACCCTTATGAAATTAGCACTGAACTTATAAAAGAGATTAAATATTTAATCTATATACCACTTACAAAAATATTTAATGAATGCATAAATACTGGTATTTTTCCAGAAGATCTTAAATTGGCTAAGGTATGTCCTGTTCACAAAAAAGGTCCCACTAATGAAGCTAATAATTTTAGGCCAATAGCAATACTACCAGTTTTTTCGAAAATTTTTGAAGTAGCACTTAAAAATCAAATAGTTGATCATTTTGAAACAATTAAAGCTCTTTACAAACATCAATATGGATTTAGGAAAAAAAGATCTACAATCTTTGCGATTGAATATCTTATATCTCTTATAACGAAGGGTATGGAAGATACTGATATTGTTTGTGCAAAATTATACGATCTTCAAAAAGCATTTGATTGTGTTCCTCATGAAGTTCTTTTGAACAAAATGAAAAAATATTATAATTTTGATGATCTTAGTATAGAATTAATGAGATCTTATTTAATGAATAGGCGCCAATATACTATAATAAATGGTCAAATATCTAAAGAAGGCAATGTTGTTTCTGGGGTACCACAGGGAAGCGTTCTTGGGCCAGTACTATTTTTATTATTTATTAATGACATTAAGCAAGCTGTACCTGATGATGAACTTATTATGTTCGCAGATGACACAACATTAGTAGCTTCTGGCCAAAAAATAGAAACAATTAAATTAAATGTTAACAAAAGTGAGGATAATCTGTGTAAATGGTTTAGTGCAAATTTTCTAAGTTTAAACAAAAATAAAACATCTTCTATTTAATTTACTCACAGAAATATTTTAACTCAAACTAAAGATAATCCAAAATTTTTGGGTTTATATCTGGATCAGAAGTTAACCTGGATGCCGCATGTTTATGCTTTAGCAAAAAAATTAAATTCATCAATATTTTTAATAAGAAACCTATTAGACATCATACCATTTAATATATTAATCAACGCTTACCATTCATTATTTCTCTCTCATATTCGGTATGGTTTAACAATATGGGGTTTTAGCTCTCATGCTTCGCGTGTTTTTGGTCTTCAAAGAAGAGTGGTAAGAATAATGTCTGGAAGTAAATATAGAGATGGTGTAAGAGATAAATTTAAATCTTTAGAACTTCTAACTTTTCCGAGTTTACTTATATATGAATCTATATGTATGACTAGATGTAGACTTGCCACTTATTCAACATATGAGGATAACAATACGCGGAACATGCAGAAACTAAGATTACCATTTCTCCGACTTGAGTCTAGCAGAAACTGCAATAATTATTATGGTCCCCTTTTATATAACAAATTACCGCCATATATTAAAGCCTTAAATAAATCAAAATTTAAAAAAAAGTTAAAAACATTTTTCACTGTCAATCCATTTTATTCAATTGAGGAATTTTTAGAGAAAAAACTAGAAATTAGCGATTTCTCCCTTTAATCTTTTATATTAAATATTATATTTATTATATTATTGTTATTATTTACTATATTGTTAATTTTATATTTAATTTTTATGTATTTATGTTTTATTGTTCTATATATATTGCAAACAATTGTTTTATTGTAAAGCATATGAATAAATTACTAATCGTTACTAATCGTTATAAATCCAAATAAAAAATATAGGATAAAAGAAGGCCTTCGTAATGTGCACCGACGCATCAGTTAGTTACTACTAACCGTTAGTATACATTTATTTAAAAACTACATATGTACCTACGTAATATATTTTTGTTTGGCTTTTGTAGAAGATAAAGACAAATTACTGTAAAAAAATTCATAAAAGATTAAAAATTCCGTCGGGAAAATAAGGGCGGCGGAAACTGTTACTTATTTTTTTCGAAATTAATATTTATATATTAACTTTTTCAAAAAATAAATCTACCAGATCCACCTCAGTTTTAGTTCTTCAACATTTTTTATTAGAAAAGATTTGTTTTCTTCGAAGTAGACAGCTGCCGACGCCATTTTAATAGTTCCATATATAAATATATAGGCCTATAGTAATCTATATGGCAGCCATATAGGTTACTATAGGCCTATAGGTTTTTATATGAAATAACTGCAGTTACTCCATATAGAAACCTATATGCCTATAGTATTCTATATGGCAGCTATATAGATTGGACTTTTTTTTAACACGGAGTCTCGATTTTTTTCGCTATATATATTTCGTCCTAAGCCAAAAAGTCGTAACTCAAGTTTTGGTCGATTTTAATTTTTTTGGATTTTCATACAAATAAAGCTCTTTTCTACATGTATCCAAACCAAAATGGATAAATATTTATGATAAAACATGATGAAATGCTAACAAAGTTTGTCACATCTCAAAAATTCTAAAAAAACCTAAGCGATCTAGACGTAACTCATTTTCTTAAGCAAAATAGACGTATCTCTTAGTTAATTCTAAATTGCTTAAGATTATCACTTGTTTGTAGTTTACGTTTATGACAATTAATATCTGTCAAATTAAGTTACGTTTTTTTGGCTAAGCAAGGGTTATGTCTTTTAATGCAAATAACCAAAACGATGGTGAACCGTCTTCTGGTTCACCATCATTTGACGGTGATGAGAGAAAGTTATTATGTTACCTAGACTCGATATGTTTAAGTCTGCAATATTTACCAACAGGTTAACTGTTTATAATGAATCTTTTGTCCCCGTTGGAAAACTAAAAAGCGGAAAACCATTTGCAGTTCTTTGGCATGATGCCCTTTTTAAGAGAAAGAAAGAAGAAATAATAAGCACCTTTTATCAGTTTTTGATTAATAAGCGAGACATATCAAAAATAGTCATCTGGCTTGATAATTGCAGCGCCCAAAATAAAAACTGGACATTGTTTTCATTCTTAATTTATATGGTTAATTCAGATAAGATTTCTGCAAATGATATAACTTTAAAATATTTTGAGCCAGGTCATACTTTCATGGCTGCAGATTCCTTCCATCATAAAGTGGAACAGTCTATGAGAAAAATGGAAAACAAATTGTATGACTTCACTGATTTTATAAAGGCTGTTAAATTAACTTCTTCTCAAACTGAAGTATTTCCGATGGAATTGGATAATTGTTATATTTGGGAGGATTATTCCTCCCAGTATAAATTAAACAGTCTAGATCCTAGGCCATACCTTCACGAAATGGTCCAGGTAAAGGTACATAGAGGATCATATGAAATCGCCTACCAAAAAGATTTTGATGGTTCATCATTTACAGCAAACTTTCTTACAGCTAAAAGAAAAATCTTATTTTGCCACCACCATAAAAACAAGAAAAAGTACTGGGAATTTCAATCAAGAAAAAGGAAAATATTATCAAAAATTTGGGTGGAGTAATGAACAATAGACTTCAGTTTTGGGAAAGCCTGCCAGAAAGTAAAAATTAATTTTATTTTAAATAATTTTATTTTTGTGTTTCTTATTTTTAAAAAATATATATTTTTTGAATGAGTTGAATTTATTTACGTAAATTTAAACCAACTATAAGATTCTGTATTATAATTAAATCGAAATTAATTATAATTTTTATATAATATAATATTAAATTTATACAATATGCGTCTATTTAGCTAAGTAATTGTCGAGAAAACTGCTACTCCTAAGCGAATAAGACGTATATCAGGACATTAAGAATGTCATTTTTTTTTTCTATTTTACGTCTTATTTGCTAAGGAATTGCAATTTTCTCGGAAATTACTTAGCTAATTAGACGTATCTCATTTATATTATAATATATTGATGAATATGGATAAAATTTTATACAGAAATAATATTTACTTAACTTTTAGCATAAAGACTCTGATATATATCCAAAAATATCGGTGCTGATTTCAAATTTAGAAAATGTTCAATAGCTCAGAATATTTAAATTTTGAGTTGCGTCTTATTGCCTAAGCCAATAGCAGTATAGCTAGTTAAAAAAGCGGGGTGAAAAGTTTCGATTGGTTTTTGTTTATCAGTATAGTCGATTTTTTTATTATGATGACCGGGTTGTTTAATAATTAAATTAATTACATTAATAAAACATTCTGTATACCTATATATTTTATTCTTAAAAAAAATATTCGCACACTGTGCTTTTATTTGACACCGTCAAAAATAAAATATAATTAAAGCAAAATTTTAAAAAAGTATTCCTAAATAAAATACCTACTTCTCCAACAAAAATGTTATTATTTTTAGAAAACAATATTTTTTTTTTATTTTTTTTTTATCAAAAAAAAAATACATTGGTGGTTTTTCTAAGAAACTGGGTTGCGCCAATAACCAAAATATGAAATTACTACATAAATATAAAAAAAATTGTCGTCTTTTTTTTAATTTCTCTATTGAAAAGAAAATCTTTTGACGCATATTGGGGTTTTACAGGGAAAACTTTCTAAAATTAACATTCAGCGTCGCAAGCGAAAATTTTTATAAATCTCACATATTTTCAAAAAACCTCGGAATTTACAAAGATATTTAATTTTGTATACTGGAAAATTTTTAACCTAAGGTCACACATTTTCCAAACAATTCAAAATTTGGCAAGCAAATAAAATCTTTTAATTACAAATTTCTGCTGTATTTAGTTTTGGGTAATTTTTTTTCTGGTGCGTGGGATAGCCGAAGTTTGCGGAGTTGAGATAACATAACTGGAAATCATGTTTAGTGCCGCAGGCGAAAATTTTTGACTCTAAAACAAAATCATGTTTTTTTTCTTCATAACATAATTTTTATTTATTATTCATAAAATTTTAGCCTCCTACATATTTAAATAATTATTACGGTTTGCAAAACATTTTTAAATTCCCAACTGCAAAAATCATACGTATTCCCAACTGCACAATTTGTGTCCAACTGAACGTTTAAATACTGCTGCCAACAATATAATCATTTACCCCATAGTCACAGATTCATTAAAACCAAAAATAAAAAAAAAATTAAAAAAATAGAATTAAAAAAAGATTAAATTTTTTTAAAAGTTTCTTTTTTCGAAAAACGAAAAAAAAATAAAACAATTTTTTTAGACAACATTTCTCCCTTAACCCACCCCGATTTTTATCAAAAACAATCTCAGCCTTGAACTTTGGATAATCAACCCATGGTCAAAATTTGCTTTAGCTCGAAGCGTTTTTAATTTATCGAGGTCAAAAATTTCCCGGACACACAGACAGATTTTTTTTTGACGTAAATAATTTTTTTGCCTTCTAATTTTGAAAATTTTAAAAATTTCGGAAAGCCTTGTATTCGTGCAAAAATTTTTAAATATTTTTGTTGCGTATTTTTGCGTTTTATGACGTTTTATGTCAATATAAATCAATTTCAAGCAAAACAAAATGTTCGCTCGATCGGTCGGTCGATCGGTCTGTCCGGGAAATCTTGTGGGCACGATAACTTAAGAACTCTTTGAGCTAGAGATTTGAAATTTGGCATACAGGTATGTTACCAAAAGTTCTTGCTCGGGATTGGTGAACATTGGGGTGCAAATGTGAAAAAATACATTTTTTTTAGAAAAATTTGAAAATTGCTATATAGAGGTTTTTGAGGTTGCTGAAATTGAATATAATAATAAAATTTTTCTAACTCCACCCTCGAGGGGGTGAGGGGGTAAATATTTTTAAATATTTTTAATATTTTCTTTAAAATTGGTATATAGGAGTTTTTGGGGTCGAAGAATATGAATCTGATAATAAAATTTTTCTAATTTCACCCCCTGAGGTATGGGGGGTAGTTTTTGTGAAAACTGGTATATTGGGGTTTTTGAGTTTGCTGAAAGTGAATCTGATAAAAAAAAACTTCTAAATCCACCCCCTGAGGGGCAGGGAGTAGTTTTCGCGAAATTTAATTTATTGGGCTTTTTGAGGTTGCTGAAAGTGAATCTGATAATAAAAAAAATCTTACTCCACCCCCTGCCACGAGTAGTTTTCTTGTAAATTTATATATTTATAAAATTGAAGCTTATAATAACTTTTTTCTAATTTCACCCCCTAAGGGGAGGGGGGTGCCTTTTTAGAAAATTGGTATATTGGGGTTTTTCAGGTTGCTCAAAGAGAATCCGATAATAAAAAAATTCTCCACCTCCTGAGGGGCGGGGGGTGGTTCTCGTGAAAATTGGTGTATTGGGGTTTTAAGGTTGCTGAAAGTGAAACTGATAATAAAAAAAATTCTAACTCCACCACGTAAGGGGCGGGGAGAGGGGGGGGGGTAGTTTTCGTGAAATTTTTTATATTTATAAGGTTGCTAAAAGTGAATCTGATAATAGAAAAAATCCATTTCACGCGCGGAGGTGAAAAATGGGAAAGCTCTTGTACTGGGCAGTGTATTTTTTTATATAAAACGTCGAGAAACGTAAAAAAGCAATATGTTTTTTTCTATAATTTTTTTACTAACGCAAGACTTTGCTCGGAGAAAGTAAAAAAACACTGATACCCATTCCATGCAAAATTAAAAATACAAACGCTACTAGTTTTTCTAGTATCTCTGAATTTTAGACAGGAAGTGAATTTGCACATCGACCATTGTGCGTGACAATCTTGTTACCATGGCAAAGTTTGGGTGTGCCACACAACCTAACGCTGGGTGTTTATTGGTCCACACGCAACAGCCACGAATTTGTTATACAAAGGGAGTAAAAATGTACAGTCAAGTAAAAAAAACCTATCGCAAAATCCAATTAATTAAAAAATAGAAGTCGGCCAATTTCAAAACAAAATGATTTTTTTGTTTTTGTTTTGGGGCTGTTCGACAATTATGTCATCGTTCTAGGGTTGAGGGTTTCAGAGATCGAGTGACAAAAAGTGACGTGACTTTTTTAATAGTTAAACCGGAATTGCTTTTTTTTTGTTGTGTCCAAAATTCTTTTTTTTTACAAACTGATTCCTACATAGCTAGGTTTGGACTACGTATATAGGTATTTAAAACTTAAGTTATAAAACTAAATTATATAATTATACATAAAAAATTTCCAATAAAAATATTTTCAGAATATTTCTATTTCAGTAGTTAGGGGTGAAGGTTAATCTATCTGCGAAGTATTTTATTAGAAGATTAAAGTTAAAAAGATAGAAGGGTTAAATAATTTTAATAGCCCCTTTACAACTTTTTGTACGTAAAAATAGTATATTAAAGTACTAGTTTCATAACATACATAAAGTACTAGTGCTCTAAAAACGTGTTATGGAACGAGTGCTTTATACAATTTTTTCTATTTGGCTCTAAAATTTTAACAACTTACATTTAAATTAATGACTGATTTAGGGATTTTTGTTTTGGGCATTACAGTTTACACTATGTTTAAAATTCTAAGACCAAATGATATTTTGATATATTTTACAGTCATCTCTTCTTTTTTCACTGCAATTAACCAGTCCACAATTTTAACACGGTAAAAAATAACGCAAACACAAATTTTTGTAAAAAATTACTCTTTAAATCTACATTGACATTTGCACGCAAAACGTCAAGAGATAGGCTTTTGTATGTTGCCAACCCAACAGAAAAAAAAGTAGAGACCTCTTATGGGCCTATAAGAACACGCAAAATGCGTGTGATTATGAGCTTATAAGGGTCCAAAATAGAAAAATAATGTTTTATTACGCCACCCCACCCAACAACGTTTACGCAACAAAAAACATAAAAAAATTAAGCTTTAAAACAAAATTTTTTATCATGCTATGTAGAAAAGTAAAATTATTTTGCACGTTGTAGATCTTTACATGCACGCTTAATTTAAATATATCTAAACAAGGCTTGTTCAACAAGCCGTGAAGATGCTTCGCATTTCGTAGTATAATCCTCACGGTGCACTAGGGGGCTGTCCATATATTACGTAACGCGCCTAGGGTGGGGGTCAGAAAAATTGTTACAGTTTGTAACAGGGGGGATGGGGGTCTAGGTGAACGTTACGTAACGGTTAATAAATTTAATCTTTATTTTCTAAGCTTGGCAGATGTATTTTTATTTCAACATAAATTACTATTTAGTGGCCCACAATTCCCTTTTTCACACAAAAATTGACGAAACTATGCATATTTAAAAAATATTGTAATCAGTAAAAAAACTGTTGACATTGATATTAAAAAAAATACTGACCTGTTCTTGCGTGATCTTGCCGATGAATCATCGGAGATGATGCATTTTCGCGCGGTGTAGTCACAGAACACCAATGTGTGTACTATTTTGTGTACCTGTGCTTAAACAATATACGTGTTATATGTGACACTCAGTGAAAAAAAAGGTACCTAGTATTTTTTCCCTGTGTGATATTGATTATGAATATTTTTTTAAAGTTTGAGTGATTTTTTCGTGTAAATTTTTTTTAAGGTTATGTTATACTACTATTTTAGGTTCATGTTTGTTTTGTCGAGAAAAACGAATCAATAGTGAGAATACAGTTAAATTTATTGTAAAACTAAATTTTTATATTGTTACGCGTTACACAGGGGGGGGGGGTGTTGGTAAATGTGACAGTTTGTTACACAGGGGGGGGGGGTCAATTTTTTTGAAAAATTGCGTTACGTAATATATGGACAGCCCCTAGTGAAAGACGTTATTCCCACCCAGTTATTTTGGGGCCCTAAGCAAAATTCCGAAGGGTCGGCCTTAGCATTTCGGCGTTCTAAAGCAAGCGTTTACATTGGCGCCCATATCTAGAGATGATGCGAGGAATTCCCAACTTTTTACCCTGCAAAGTTTTGACTAAAACCTCTGAAAAAAAGATTAACTCCTGACAGATGGCTAAAAAAACTCATCACCTTAAAAAAAAGCTTTTTATAAGTTTTTTATAACTAAAAAAAGCTTTAGCCTGACGGAAAATTTTGATGACTAAAAAAAAGGGTTCTCACCTCACATGAAAAAAGCGCCTTAAACTTTTACCCCCGCCTTCATAGGAGAGTGTGAGGCTCTAGGCAGACTCAGACAAGACATCTTTGGAGTGGTTACACCAGCGATGAAAGAGTTGAGCCTCCTAGCCTGGTCAGATGTCATGAACTGGTTCATGAAGGTCGAGCAGATTCAGGAAGAGGGAGGATAGGCTTCAGGTTGGGTAGGTTTTCTTGGGTCAGACAAAAAGGGCCTTCTTGTCAGGCGTTGGAGCCTACCCAACTTTTACTACTACTACCCCTTTACCCCCTAGCGGATTTTTTGAAACGCCTCTTGCCGGCGCCCTTTTGGGCTAGAGCCCTGAAGCAGGGATTTTATTCGGCGTCGTGCTAACGCCGGCTCTGCTTCGCGGAGGACAATTGTCAGCCAGCTGAAGGCCGCAAGTTGGCATTCGTTGAAGCGGCTCATGAGCTATAGGAGAATGCAGCAGGCCGACCATTTGCCAACCAGTTTTCAAACCTTTTACCGCTCTTCTTTCAGTAGTTCTGATGGGCTTTAGGTGCGAAAGCGAAAGTCAGCAAAGCTATAACTTATGCAGAGTTTGACTGTTTTTTATCTGTCAAAAAAAAAGAAGGGAAACAGTTTAACTGCCAAAAGTTTTGACGACTAGTCAACAGCCAAGTCGCATTAATATTTGTCATTGCTTTTCATCAAATCCTAAAAGAAAATCTAAAAATTGTATACTCCCTTAGAACGATAAGGGCGCCAAAACAAGCAAATATGCAACCCCTTTTTCGTGGACCATAAAAAGCCAAATGGTCTATAGACTTTCAAATTAGATTAGGGGTAAGAAACATAATTGTACATTATTTGTTGCTGTTAATACGAACAAAAAAATTTAATCATTCTTAAAATAAACAAAAGTAGAGAATGTTTAAGCTTCAAAACAAAAAAAGAATCAGTGAAATCCATTAATTAGTTTTCGAAATATTTGAATTTAAAAAATGTCAATTTTTTAGGTATCCGGAAATCAATGTGCGGCACTGTATTAAGTAATATATTAAATAATTTATTGATTAATATATTAATAATCTAATAGGTATCCTATTAGATTTTTTTAATAGTTTATCTAATGTAAAAAAACTTTGTGTTTCCTTAAAAAAAATATATTATAAATATATGACATATGCTCATTTTTGTTTATGACAAAGCCAAAAAAAATAAAAAATGTACACATTTTATTTTATTTTTTTATTTTCAGTCCCGGGACTAGGTCATGTTTGCTGGTCCCGGGATTTGAATACCCTATGTACCACCCAGTTTTCCCAACTATAGTCAATTTTATAACCAAAAAAAGAAATAAAAGCTTATCGTTCCTACAAATTTACCAACTACCCAACTTTGCAGGGTATCCCAACGCCCCTGAACACTAGATTTTCCCAACTCGAGCGTGGTTAGAGGGGTGGCGCTCCTCACCTCTCCATCGCGTGACCCCTGGAGGGCCCTGTCTAAAATCTCAAATTTCGCTTAAGTTATATCAAATGATTTAACCTGATGTGGACTGGGCTATAAAATAAGCATTGGTGAGTTATATTTTGAAGGAAACTAAAGAAAAATAAAGTTTAATTTTATGAAAATATCGAGAGCTTCATAACATAGGGGCCTATCTTCTATAGTATATTAACACAGTTGATACGCCCCTATATGAAGCCCTCAATATATATAATTATAAAACCTATCACGGTTCACCTGGGCTATTATAAATAAAAATTTCGTGGACCCCTACATTTTTTGGACTAAAACATAACTGATGACATAAGAAATCAATTCCCATTTGAAAGAAAATCGTAAAAGATACACTTTTAGACAGATAAAAAAACGTTTTTTTGTGTCAAAGGTGTGTCAAAAAATCGCGATTTTCAAAATCAAAAACGCTCTCTGGCTTGAAAGTTCCTCCTTAGTAAAAAACAGTGGCCACTCAAAAATGAGCCAAATCGATAAATGTTTAGAGGTAGCTTAAAGCACTCAAACTTTAAAAAAAATCTGTACCTGTTTTTCGGATTAAATTTGATACCGATAAAAATTGAGAAAATTTTGGAGGCTTTCTTTTGTAATATTTAGAAACAATACAAAATGTAAGAACTAAAACAATTATATCCCCCCTCCCCTTAAGTTAGAACATGAAAAAATCGCCAATTATTTGAAGATTTCGCGAAAATTTTATTTTTGCAAGTTTTTAAAAGTGCATAAAAAATAGTTTTAAATAAAAAATCTGCAAAATTATATATTATTATATAAGCATATATACATGTTAACCTACATGACTATACAGAAAACATAATTTTTTTCCTCAAGTTGAGTAAAAAAAAATAATTTCGATTAGAAACCGGGTGGATTTTTCTGTTTTTTGCCTAAAACTTTTTTCGGTGTACTTTAACCTACATGACTATACAGAAAACATAATTTTTTTCCTCAAGTTGAGTAAAAAAAAATAATTTTGATTAGAAACCGGGTGGATTTTCTGTTTTTTGCCTAAAACTTTTTTCGGTGTACTTTTTTTTTGATTTTTTGGATGGAATACTTTTTTATGCAAAAATAAACAAAAAAGTTTCTGTGGTCTAACATCGCAGGTTTAACCGTTTTAAAGATAAATGCATTTAAAAATAAATTTTTACGCATGAAGAACCAAAAATAAAAAAATTCAAAAATATAAAGCATAAAACAAATATTTTAGTAATAAGTGGTTATTTAACATTAAAAACATAGAAAAAGTTTATATGCACCTTGGTCAAAAAATCATTCCTAAGGAAGTTATGTCCTTTTAAATATGCCCATTTTTAATAAATTTTCGCGAAATCTTCAAATAACACCGGCACACAAAAAAAAAAAAGTTGTTTGTACATCAGACACGACCTACCTACCGGCATGTATTTTGACCCGCTGAATCCGAATTTCAAGTCAGTTTGGGCCGTCCACCCTTCAATATTTCCCCTCATTCAGTTCATACATCAGTTTTAGAGATATTGCAATTTTTTGCTACTTTTAACATTTTTCAAGGTTTTTGTACAATTTCTATGATTTAGAACGGTTTATGGTCTAAATAAACTTCAGATTTGTATTCAGCGGATCGAAATACATAAGAATTATGCTTAATTTCGATTCATAAATTTTTTTTATGACTATTTATCCCATTTTTACTATTTTTACAATTTACTCGATATTGAAGGGTGGACGGCCCAAACTGACTTGAAATTCGGATTCAGCGGGTCAAAATACATGCCGGTAGGTAGGTCGTGTCTGATGTACAAACAACTTTTTTTTTTGTGTGCCGGTGTAATTGACGTTTTTTTATGTTCTAACTTAAGGGGAGAAGGAATATAATTTTTTTAGTTTTCTCACAATTAGTATTGTGTCTAAATATTACCAAAGAAACCCTTCAAAATTTCCTTAATTTTATATACAATCACTTTTTATCCGAAAAACAGATACCGATATTTTTCAAAGTTTGAGTGCTTTGAGCTACCTCTAAACATTAATCGATTTGGCTCATTTTTGAGTGGCCACAGTTTTTTACTAATGAGAAACTTTTGAGCCAGAGAGCGTTTTCGATTTCGCAAATCGGAATTTTTTGACACACCCTATTACTCAAAAAAAACGTTTTTTTATCTTTCTAGAAAAGTGTATCTTTTACGATTTTCTTTCAAATGGAAATTGATTTCTTATGTCATCAGGTATGTTTTAGTCCAAAAAATGTAGGGGACCACGAAATTTTTATTTAAAATCGCCCAGGTAAACCGTGATATACTACTGCAGCTACAGGCGTCTACAAAGAAGGCTCATGTTAAATTTTAAATTTATTGTATACTAGAACAGTCTTAGGTATAAACTACCTTTTCAAGAGGTCACCGGATGACTATGAATAAATAAAATAAATAAAACTATAGTCCTATAGCCATAGGCTAGCCTAGCCCGACCAGGACATCCAACCTGGATGATTTCCCAAAAATATCGATGATCAACCCTCAAGTTTATAAATGTGAAAAAAAGGTGTCTGATTTGTATCATTTTAGATCCTATAGGGTAAGAGTGATTCTTCCGAAAATAAATAATTTTAAGGGGCGTGATCAAAATAGATTCTACTACCTGCCAATACATTCTGAAATGGCACATTTAGGTACTTACTTAACATCTCTATGAAAAGCAGGCACGTAGCAAAGGCACTATGATTGGGGAGAGGGTGGTCCGCCCACATTCTGGCTAACTGACACCGCGAAAACTGTTATTTTTTTATCCCTACTCCCGTCAACCAAAAAAGTACTTTTTTTGGTGATAATCATCACCAAGAACAACCAGAAGGGCGCAAATATGACCATATTTGCGCACCCATATGGTTTGGGTGCGCAGATAGTAGAGGATGATGACTTTTTTCCTATATTTTGGACCCTATAGTGCTCGCTACAAGCGCAAAGTTGGTCATGGACGTTGATGAGGGCTAGCTGTTGAGTTAGTAAGTTTTGATTCAACCCCAAGGGGCACAAAGTTTTGCCAAAGTCCAAACCTAAAAAGAAGACTAATAGTCTTCTTACCGTCCGATCCTGATTTTCTGGTAAACCGGAAGCGACATTTTATGTTTTTTATATCAAATCGTGAATTTTTATGGTAATAAGGCGCTAAAAATATCTACAACATGGTGTATGCATAACTGGTTCGAAAGTCAGTATAAGCCGGTGGTTCCCTCTACTTCTAGCCCACATAAGTGGGCATATAAAGCGAAAAATGTGACCCACCAAAATTTCAAATTGGTCTCACCCCTTAAATTTGTTCATTGAGAGTAAGAGTATCATCCCCGAATTTTTTCAGAATTTAAAAAAAAATCTAGAGGTCGCTCACAGCCATTTTTTAAAAAGATATTTTTCTTTAGCTTTTTTATTTTTTTAATATATATAGCAACGTTTTCACGTCAACTCTGATGTAATATTTTGAAAACGCTGCTATGCGATAAATGGAGTTACTGCTTTCTAGCGTAGAGACGTAACGGAATTTAATAAATTTAATGTTTATTTCTAAGCTTGGCAGATGTATTTTTATTTCAACATAAATAACTATATAGTGGCCCATAATTCCCTTTTTCACACAAAAATTGACGAAACTATGCATATTTAAATAATATTGTAATCAGTAAAAAAACTGTTGAAATTGATATTAAAAAAAAATCCTACGGCCCTTTTTATGCGTGATCTTGCCAATGAATCATCGGCGATCTCACAGAACACCAATGTGTGTACTATTTTATGTACCTGTGCATAAACAATATACGTGTGTTATATGTGACACTCAGTGTAAAAAGAGGTACCTAGTATTTTTTTCCTGTGTGATATTGATTATGAATATTTTTTTTAAGTTTAAGTGATATTTTCGTGTAAATTTTTATTAAGGTTATGTTATACTATATTTTAGGTTAATGTTTGTTTTGTCGAGAAAAACGAATCAATAGTGAGAATACAGTTAAATTTATTGCGAAACAAAAATTTTATATTGTTACGCGTTACACAGGGGGGAGGGGGGTCAATTTTTTTAAAAAATTGCGTTACGTAATATATGGACAGCCCATAAGGTGGCAACTTTGGTAAATTCGACCCTGTAATCCACTGACTATTAATTAAAATATACCCATTAATTTTCATATTTATTTTTTTTTTAATTAAATTTCTCAGTACCAGTACTGTGATTTCCGGGGAACTTACTACACTCATAGAATATACCGAGAATATCTCGGTGAGAAACCTTAATTTTCAATCCCTAGAAGTGATTCACTTCCATTTACAATGGTATTTTCCACAACTCCTGTTTTAAAACACTGCAGCACGCTGTCTAAAATAAAATGTTAAATCTATGTTGCCAAAATATGAAGAGTACAACTTTCATAAGTGGTCAAACGCCATTGATTTGATTTTTCAAGAGAAACAAAAGTTTGATTTATTTTTTGCGGAACTGAAAAAAAAAATTATGTCATCGTATTATCTGTGTCTGAATTATACTGCAGTGACTCATTTGCGAAAGTGTACTAAAAAGTGAGGATCATGCCAATTCGGGTGCGGTACGCGTAACTCCGTCGGAGAGGGATTCCTTATACGAGAGCAGCATAATACGTTTTAGGTATGAGTCACTGCAGTCTAATTCAGGCACGGATAATCTGATACAGCAGCTCAAATACTTTTAATAAGGCCACCCTATTTAAAAAATTATGTTCTCATTATTATACTCTTTTCAGCGCTTAAGCGAAAATTTCAAAACGCCAAAAAAAGTCCTAGACAAAAAACTCTTGGATACAAATGTTTCATGAAAAAAACAAGAAACTTTAAAAATGTTCGTCTGAAATATACACGA
Source organism: Brachypterus glaber (assembly GCA_958510825.1). Lineage (NCBI taxonomy): Eukaryota > Metazoa > Arthropoda > Insecta > Coleoptera > Kateretidae > Brachypterus > Brachypterus glaber. Next base: position 51,945,376 of record OY294045.1, on the reverse strand, counting down.
TAATCCAAGAACGAATTATCCGATCGACTAGAAAATTTCAAGAAAAATCAAGTTCTATGAGAGATAGATCCCCATTGTTTTTAAAAATAATTCCTCAAACAGGGCCGTAGCGAAGAAGATTTAGTGGGGTAGGGGGGAGAGGGTCGAAAATTACTTACTTTTTTTAGTCTAAAACTACAACCCTCGATATAAAAGTTGACAACTAAAAAAAAACGTTCCCACTTCTGCTAAACTTTTATTCCCTCGGAAAAAAGGTAATTAAAAAAAAACATTAATTTATTATTCCATCAATCTATTTTCTAATTATCGTACAGCGTGATATTGGTAGACTACTGCTAAAATTACAACTTTTATATTTTTTACCCATGAAATATGCAGCAATTTCGAATTTTAAGATAGGCCCTGCCCCTAAAAGACGAAAAAGTTACGTTTTGAAAAATCCGAAAAAGTTGAAGTCCGATTAACGTCACTTTTTCAGAAAACAATACTCTTTTTAAAATCAATCCTACCAATTATGAAAAAAATCAATTAAAAAAAAAGTTTTAAGGGCGAGTTGATGAGAAAATAATGTTTACTTTGCAGTAAGAAATTGAAGTCGCCGATATATCGAAAGCGTAAGGCCTATCCTATGCTCGAATAACAAGCATAGTACACACGGCACATCAAGCCAACTACGGCATCGCATTCCACGGTGGGCTTTAAGCTTACGGAGATAAAAAAATCGAACTCCCCATAACTGACAACGGGATATTGTTTCTAATGCTTTCAGAATTACATGTTCATTGAGAACAAAATCGTTGGTGTAGCCGTTTTTTATTCCATCAAAAATTAGTATATTAGTATATATGTGACCCAAAAAAATTTCAAGTTAAAAAGTTTGGAGGTCTCACCCCTTAAATTTGTTTATTGGGGTAAGAGTATCATCCCTAATTGTTCTCAACATTTTTGAAAAAATCTGGAGGTCGTTCACAGTCATTTTTCACAAAATAGGTTTGCTTAGCTTTTTTTATTTTTTTTAAGGCCCAAGGATTTTTTATTTAAATCTTTTTAACACTAAACAGTATAAAGGGATAGTAAATTGCTAACCTCAAAAAAAATCTGAATTTTTCTTTCAAAATGGCGGTGCTGTGCCCTTTAAACTTTGAAAATTTACTACATTGCTAATTACAGGCACAAAAAAATGTTTTTCATTGACTTCAAACATTGTGCGTGTAGCCCAATATGTCCTCACATCAAAACAACTATATTTTTTATAATATATACATTTTTTTAACATTTTTGAGAGATAAATTCGGTTTTTAATGACAGGGTAGGACTCAAAATAAGGGAACTTCTATATAACGCGTTATATAGAATATGTTGAGTCCTACCCTGTCACTAAAAACCGATTTTATCTCTCAAAAATGTTAAAAAAAGTTTATATTATTTTTTCTGGATACCCTGTATATCCGATAAAAAAAATCTAGTTGTTTTTATGTGAGGACATATTGGGCTACACGCCATGTTGAAAGAAAAAATCAGATTTTTTTTGAGGTTAGCAATTTACTATCCCTTTATACCCTTTCGTGTTAGAAATATTTAAATAAAAAATCCTCGGGCCTTAAAAAAAAATAAAAAAAGCTAAGGAAACATAGATTTTTTCAAAAATTTTGAAAAAAAAATAGGGATGAAACTCTTACCCCAATAAACAAATATAAGGGATGAGACCTCCAAACCTTTTAATTTGAAATTTTTTTGGGTCACATTTATACTAATATACTAATTTTTGATGGAATAAAAAACGGCTACACCTACGATTTTGTTCTCAACGAACATGTAATTCTGAAAGCATTAGAAACAATATCCCGTTGTCAGTTATGGGGTGTTCGATTTTTTCATCTCTGTAAGCTTAAAGTGATTCTTATGTACTACGCTTGTTAGGCGGATCTCTGGATAGGCCCGTACTTGGCTCGGTAGTTGGTAAAACCAGGATACTAATATTTTAAGGGGCTGTCCATATATTACGTAACGCGCCCGGGGGGGGGGGGTCAGAGAAATTGTTACAGTTTGTGACAGGGGGGAGGGGGGGTCTAGGTAAACGTTACGTAACGGAATTGAATAAATTTAATGTTTATTTCCTAAGCTTGGTAGATGTATTTTTATTTAAACATAAATTACTATTTAGTGACCCATAATTCCCCTTTTCACACAAAAATTGACGAAACTATGCATATTTAAATAATATTGTAATCAGTAAAAAAACTGTTGACATTGATATTAAAAAAAAATCTTACGGCCCTGTTCTTGCGTGATCTTGCCGATGAATCATCGGCGATGATACATTTTCGCGCGGAATGTGTACTCACAGAACACTAATGTGTGTACTATTTTGTGTACCTGTGCATAAACAATATACGTGTTATATGTGACACTCAGTGTAAAAAGAGATATCTAGTATTTTTTCCCTGTGTGATATTGATTATGAATATTTTTTTAAAGTTTGAGTGATTTTTTCGTGTAAATTTTTTTTAAGGTTATGTTATACTATATTTTAGGTTCATGTTATTGCGAAACTATTTTTTTATATTGTTACGCGTTACACAGGGGGGGGTGTTGTTGGTAAATGTGACAGTTTGTTACACAGGGGGGAGGAGGGGGTCAATTTTTTGAAAAATTGCGTTACGTAATATATGGACAGTCCCTACACCTTTTTGCCTCTAACAGATCTCGAGTTTGAATCCCATCCTTGTTCATTTTTTTTAACTTTTTTATTTATTTTGCGTTTTAAACATTTTTAATCCACATATGAAAGTTGTAGTCTTCATATATGCCTGCATCTCGTATCTTTTCATTTAGCGTATTTTCGGAACATTCCATTCAAACGGCTATTCAGCGCAAGTCCGATGACATCATCTTACAGATTTGAATAGCCATGGAACGTAATCTAAACAATGAAACGTTTAGTTTCTATAGTTCTTACACATGGGTGATTCTCCATTTAAGGGCGAATTTGAATCGACGGAAAAAAAATTGACAAGAAAGAAACAAAATAAAGTAAAATATTTAAAAAATTTATAAATTTTGACTCCCCAAAATTAATTAAAAAAATTAAAAATACCTAGTTGAATAGGGATTTTTAAGAGCTTTAAAATGATGTGTCACATGACCCACTTTTTTAAAAAGTCCAAATTACGCGGTTGAGTGGGGATATATATGTTAACGTCAAAAGTTTACCCTCTGCTGAGCCAGGGACGCCCACAGGATTTTTTTATGGTGGTAAGCCTGTTTAGTTTTCTAACAGAATCAATACAAAGTTTTTGTCAAGTTACAAACAAGGTTGTAGCTAGACTCTTTTGCAATATTGGTAAGCAAGTTTAGCGCCGCAGCCAGGCGAGGACACGCACTTTCACGTCGAAATCTGAAAAACAATTCATTAAAAAAAACTTCAAATGGACATAGGAAATAAATCCTATTAATTAAAATTGTAATATTACATTATTACCAATAATTTATTGGTATTCAAGCTTAGAGCCGCAGGCGAAAGTTTTGAAAATATACAGTTTTCAGGACGAGCAATTTTTAAGAATTTAAAAATCAAATTATTTTATAAAACGTATTAAAATACAACGTATCATGTTCAGCGCCGCATGCAACATTTTTTAGAAATCTTAAGTTTTTGCATTTTCCAGACACCTCAGAATTTGAATGTGAATAATTTTATAAAATCTATTATTTAAAATTAAAATACGACATCATTTGGACTTTTTTGGCAACCAAGTTTTGCGCCGCAGGCGAAATTCTTAACAGTTTTTCCAGATAATCAAATTGTTTTATTAAACTTAAAATGGGTAAAATACAAACGATCATGTTTAACGCCGCAGGGGAAAATCTTTTTGATGATTCACATTTTCCAGTTTGGTGGATTATACTATTTTATAAAACCTACTAATAAAAATCTAAACAGTAGCGCCGCAGGCGAAAATTGTTGAAAGGCTTACCAGCAAAATAGTTAAATAATCATTTAAAAGAATTTAAGGGCTTGAATGTAGGGGGGGGGGGGTGCCGCCCGACAGCCTTCCTAAGTGCGCCACTGATTAAGGGTAGGTACATTAAAATTTTCACGGACCTGTGCCCGTGGCCCGTCGCGGCTTGATGAAAACAATAAGGAAGTCCCGTCGCGGCTTGATAAAATAGGAAAAAAAGTTTTTATCAAGGTTGGTCCGGAAATTAGCTCTAAGGAAGCTACGGCCCTTCGAATATGACATATTGAATGGGGAATAAAAAAAAACATCAATAAAATTTTAATGCTGCAGGGTGATTCTTTATTTAAAACTGAGCAAAAAAGTAGTATATTTCATTGATCCAAAACAAAAGCTGTATATTTTATGGATTCAAAATAAAAAAATCTTATATTTGTTGTATATTTCACGAAAGGGTGAGGACCTTTTTTTTTAGTCACTAACTTTTTTCCTCAAGAAAAAAAGTTGTATTTTTCTAAAAAAAACTTGCAATTTTTGACCTTCTCCCCCTCCCCCCACAAAATCTTCTTCGCTACGGCCCTGTCTGGATCCGCTCTTGGCTAAACAAAGCAACATGGGTTGATTGCATCCAATATTTTGGTGCTGGACCATGTCCTATTTTTTTACGTCAGGCAATATTAAGTTTTCGCCCCTCTTCGAGTAGTCACCTGATGGCAAAAAAAAAGGTCAACCAGTATCAATTACGCCCTTATTTATGACCCCCTTAATAAAAAAGTTCAAGAAATAGACAAAAAAACGCCCTATAGCTATTATATAGGGCTGTAAAAAATCAATTAGGATTCGTATAGAAATTCGTATACGTTTTTTATACGAGTCTAGTTAAAATTTAATATATGTATACGAAATTTCAACTAGATTCGTATAAAAAACGTATACGTATTTAGTACGGAATTGAAACATATTTGTGCGATATTTCGAATACGTTTATTGAATGTGTTTATACGAAATTTCATATACGTGTTTTATACGAGTCTAGTTGAAATTTCATATATGTATACGAAATTTCAACTAGATTCGTATAAAAAACGTATACGTTTTCTGAATGAATTTATACGAAATTTCAGATACGTTTTCAGAATCAATTTATACGAAATTTCATATACGTTTTCTGAATGAATTTATACGAAATTTCATATGCGATTTATATACATATATAATATTATATATTTGTGGATCAATGGTTTTAAATACACACACACACACACATTTTTGCCTGTATCTTGAAAACGCGAAGAGATATCAAAAAAATAACGAAAAAATCAACCCCCCTAGATATAAACGCTCACATAAATCCATTTTCAACAACATGATGACACCGGAAGTGGGAAAACCGGAAATGAGGAAACCGGAAGCCTCCAGATATCTTGATCCAAACCAATCCGATAATGTGTATCGAATTAGCTGACTGTTATAACAACAGTATTCCAAGAACGCGACTTTATTCATTTAAAAATGTTTGTTATTGGTAGGAAATAACATGTGGCGCCACCTATAGCATAGGAATTTTCGCCTTAAAACTGTAACTAAGTCAATATGAATCTGCTTTAACTTTTTAATTCGTATAAAAACATAGAAATGATAAATGAAATTTCGTATAAAAACATACTATGTAATTTCGTAAAAAAACGTATAACAGACATATACGCATTTTCATATTAAAGCGCAACAATCTAACGTATATGAAAATTCGTATAAAATTATATAGAAATCATATATGAAATGTCGTATAAAAAATACTATGTAATTTCGTAAAAAAACATATACGTATTTTTATATTAAAACGCAACAATTTAACTTATATGAAAATACGTGTAAAAACATGCTATGTAATTTCGTATAAGAACGCATAAAAGACATATACGAACTTTAATAAAAAAACGTATACACATATAAAATTCGTATAGACAAATAGAAATCAATTACATTTCGTATAGATTCATATACGAATTTTATACGATATATTTTTTTTCAGGGACAAGCAGGGCCGTAGCTATGGGGGGGGGGGAGCCTCCCCCCCTCCCTATATTGAAATCAAAAAAGTTGCATATTTTATGGATTAAAAACATAAAAGTTGCATATTTCATGGGTTAAAAAAAAATTAAATAATAAATTTTTAATTTTGAGAAAAAAAGTTTTAAATAATTTAATGGCTTAAAAATATAAAAGTTGGGATTTTTAGAATAAAAAAATTTGCATATTTCATGGATTAGAAATATAAAAGTTGCATATTTTTTGGAATTTTCAAATAACTTGCATATTTCGTGGATTTAAAATACAGAGCGGTCCAAAAGTCACCCCCCCCCCTTAACTTTTGAACCAGTTGAGATACCGACTTCAAATTTGGAACTTTTAAATAAGACAACTTAATCTATCTTTTAGCATATATTTAATACTTTCAGCTCTTAAAATGTGGGCAGGGGGGCATGGGGGCACATTTTTTTAAATGGAAAGGGGGGTCGTGTAATACATCATTTTAAAGCTTATAAAATTCTCCATTTAACTCCATATTTTTAAATTAAAAAAAAAAAATTGGTTTAAAATGGGTGGAAAATGGGTATTAATGTCAAAATTCCTCTAAAAAAAATAATTTTTTAAAAATGCCTAATTTCATCATAAAAAAATGTTAATTATACGTTTAAACTAATTTTAGTTGACATAAATAAAAATTTATAAAAAAAAAAACTTAAAAAATCGAATGTTTTAGCACAAAAAATTGAAAAATCAATACCTTAAAAAACATGTTTAAAAAATTTAAAAATGTTAGTTTAAATAGAGAATTTTATAAGCTTTAAAATGATGTATCACACGACCCCCCTTTCCATTTAAAAAAATGTCCCCCATCCCCCCTGCCCACATTTTAAGAGCTGAAAATATCAAATATATGCTAAAAGATAGTTTAAGTTGTCTTATTTAAGAGTTCTAAATTTGAAGTCGATATCTCAACTCGTTCAAAAGTTAAAAAGGGGGGGGGGGTGACTTTTGGACCGCACTTTATAAAACTTGCATATTTCATGAAGGGCGGGACATTTTTTTAGTCATTAACTTTTTTTGAGTTTTGAGAACGGGTAGGACCTATTTTTTTAGTCATGAACTTTTTTTTGTCGAGGAAAAAATATGTGTTTTTAGGCTAAAAAGGTTGTACCAAATCTCCTTCGCTACGGCCCTGGGGACAAGCCTTGCGGGGGTAAAATTAGAAAGTAATATTAAGAATAAATTATAAAATTCATTTGATTTAAATCGAATTTTTTACTGTTTTATAGTAAAATGTACCTTTTTTTACGATGACGACGTATCAAATTTTAAAATTAAAATATTATTTAAAATTATTGTATGAAATTCAGAAAAATTACATTTTCTTTTAAAACGTTGGTACAGATTTTGGTACCGATAAATTGCAAGAAATATTTTAAAATGTGAGGCACCCTCGGAGGCACCCCACCGTCGACCATGCGGTGGATCCTGTTTTGATTAAATTAAAATAAAATTTTGGGTAAAAATAAATACATGAATGTAATAGATTCTCTACTAAAAGAGTTGAAAAAAAACATTTTCTTGAGCGGCAACATGGCGGAATGTTGTAGATCAATAGGTTGCCCAAGTGGCGTCAGGCCCGTTCATTGCAGGCGCCGAGTAGCTCGTATTGATTGACCCACTAACCTGGATTTAGGCCCCGTTCTTCGCTGCCAGGCTTACTCTAGTCCTCGTAGAATATAGGAGAAAATTATATTTTTTCTTAGTAAATATTTCCTCCATATTTTATAAAAACATACAGCTACCAATAAAAGAATACCCTATAATTCATATTTACTAAAAAGAAAAAATGAGAAAACAATTAAATTCCGAAAAAATGTAGGTAGGTAATTTAAAATAAAACATTTTTTTTTCGAAAATAGTGTATTATGATCCAAGGACGAGAAATAATTATTCTCGCTCGCATGCGGAGATCGTAAATCGAGGCGTGAGTCGAGATTCACAATCGCGTAAGACCGAGATATATTTCTCGTCTGTGTATCATACGCTATTTTTTATTCGCTTGTGAACATATTTTCAACAAAAAAAGGTAAAAATAATAGGTAAAATTAGTTTTAATTTGGTTCTGTCAGTTATCTGACAATTTTCCATTAGAGACCGCAAAAGTACTTTGGTGGGCTGCAGACCGTCAAAGTATTTTGCAAGATTATCTTACAAGGATGTATCTAATTACTTTATGTACAAAAAATAAAATGTTTTATACAGGGCGTTCAAAATTAATATTTAAACTTTGGATTTTCAAACAAAAAAATCAATTTTTTTATATGTAATGCTATATTTTTTATTTGCTCATTAAATGAAGAATAAAATTCTACATTTAATGAGTAAATAAAAAATATAGTATTCCACTTAAAAAAATTGATTTTTTTTAATGGATTGCTATATTATTAAATGTAAAATTTAATTCTACATTTAATGAGCAAATAAAAAATATAGCATTCCATTAAAAAAAAATGATTTTTTTTATGTTTGAAAATCCAAAAGTTTAAATATTAATTTTGAACTGTATAAAACATTTAATTTTTTGTACATAAAGTAATTAGATACACCCTTGTAACGGAACGTTCAAGTATTACGTAACGCAAATTTTGATCATTTTGGACCCCCAACCCCCCCCCCCTTTAACGCTATTTTCCTATACCTTTAACATGTGCGTATTTTGTAAGTAAGGTGACATAATAAAAAAAATAACCCATTCCATTAAAAAAAATTAAGTCAGATGTTACCCACCCTAGGGGGACCATCTGGTATAGTTCAAAATATTTTTAGAATGTGCCTTTTTTAAAACCATACAACTTTTTCCGTTAAAGTTTTTCTCTAAAGTGGATACTTTACTATATATCGACCGACTCGGCTTCGTTGAGACACCCTGTATATAATAGTAGAAAATTATATTTTCTCCATATTTTATCAAACACATAATGCTACCAATAAAATAATACCCTATAATTCATATTTACAAAAAAGAAATATGAGAAAAAAATATTTAAAATTCCGAAAAAAAGTACAACAGGTGTAATTTAAAATAAACATTTTATTAATTATAAAAACATTTTTTTTAACAAAAAAAAAATGATATCACTTGTAGCTTATTGGGTCTATTTTAACCGCGGTAGTTTTATTTTAATAACTTAAAAAAAAGAGTGATTTGTTAGGTGATCACCTGAGTAGGGTGTAGTGAAAAAGGTACTTTTTTGAAATCAAAAATGCTTGGGTCCGGAAAATGTTGTACACCTTAGTGTACAAAAATGAGCGCCCTTAACATCTTGTGCAACTTTCAAAGTTATGAAATTTGAGTCAAAAATTGAGTTCAATGCATTTAATCCTAGGTTCATGTAGACCTAGTTTGGTATATTCGAAAGTGGTAATTATAAATGTTTTAAGTCATAAATATATTTTTTTGTTTATAAAAAGGCCGAAAAAGACACTTTTGTTACTGTGTAATTTTATCGTGTTTTGCGAATATTGAAACAAAACGTGGAATTATTTTTTATAGGTTTGAATAATCCTGGGTTAAAAGTCCAAACTTTTAAAAACAATATTATTATTACAAAATACTTCTCGTAGTAAATCAATAGTTTCCGGGAAGTCATCCCTATAGTTTACTACTACAAAAAAATAAGCCGTGAAGATATGCAATGCTACGTATTCTATAGTATACTCTTCACAGCTGATGGACATATCAAGATTTCTTGCCACGATACTAATGCTTGTTCCAGATTATTCTTCAAATCTTCAAAAGTCTAAATGACAGCTTCTTTATTATCAACAGTTTTTGCATTTCGCGAAGTGTCTCCAACCACTTTTCTGTTTGCGTTTAAACTTCCAAAATTCCTTGCACCAATCTTAAAATTACATTCTAACTAGAATGTTCTCTTTTCGGAACACCGATAAAAATTTTTCCTATGTTCATTACTTTGAAATAAATAAATAAAATTCAGTTATTGTATTTTTATTTTATTAATTTGTATTAAGAATTTATATGCAGTAAATCAATTAAAAGATCTGAGTTTCTAATAAAAAAAAAACACTACATTCAGCGCGCTGAATGGAGTTGCAGCGGCAGTTTGTTGCTGCCGTCTAAGACGGGTATCATAAAACCACCGCCGGATGGAATGACCCTATAAAAATAGAATATTTGATAGCCTCTGTCGGTTTTGTCACAATATAATAACCTAAAAAGATTCTAAAGTTGAAAGTCTTAAACAATGCACAAGTCAACCATTAAAATGCAACCATAGTTACTAATAAGTAGGGAAAAACTAGTTTTTAGGTAATTTAATCAGCAACAGGATTGGTCAGATTAAATAGCTTCCTTTTTAATTAGTATTGAAGATGGATTTTTTTTAATTTTTTTTCATATTTTCCAGAGGGTTTTTAATATACCCTCAAATTTCGGTACGCGAGTTCTGGAACAGGCTGTATATATATATCCGTATTCTTTCAATATACTTCTTAAAATATAATTGCTTTGATCTCGTGCGCGTACTTTATTTTTTATACTCTATGAAGGAGTGGCGACCCTATGTTTAAAACAGAAAAAATAAAAAAATGGTTTAAAAAGAATGAATTTCGTTCATGGTTTTTTTTATTTAAATTTTTCTAAGAAAGGTATAAAAAAGGTATATTCATCAAAATTTTTAGAAGAAAGACTTTTTATCGATATATCCGAGAGATATTTACTTTCCTAGAGATAAGTCGTGCGCTAGTAAAAAAATATAAAAAAATGTTATTGTTTTTACTTTCCCCAAGGAGCATTGCGTTAGTAAAAAAAAAAGAATCATTTATTGCTTTTTTTACGTTTCTCGACGTTTTAAATCAAAAAAATATGATTTCCGTCAAAAATAAATTTTTTCTGTCCGGGAAATTTGAGACCCCGATAACTCAAGAACGCTTCGAACTAAACACTTAAAATTTGGAACATAGGTTGATTATTCAAAGTTCTAGATTGAGATTGTTTTTGGTAATAATCGGAGTGGAATAAAAAAAAATCCAAAAAAAAGTTTTCAATGTATTTTTTCCAAAAAAAAGTATTTTTTTTTCAAAAAAAATATTTTTTTATTTATTTTTTTTGAAAATAATTTTTTTTTTCAAATTTGTTTCGTTTTTGATTTTAATAAACCTAGGCCTATAGGGAAAGTATTATTTTGTCAGCAGCAGTATTTTTTACGTTTTCTGTGCTTGTCTGCCCGCGAAATTTGTGACCCCGCTAACTGTAGAACGATTTGAGCAAAAGACTTCAAATATGGACCTTATCTTATCTTATCCAAAGTTCTGGGCTACGATTGCTTTTGGCAAAAGGTTTTTTCAAAATATGTGTTTTTTTTTAATCTTTAAGTGTTTTTTTACTGACTAACTATATTTTAGAACTCTAAAATTAAAAGTATTTTAATTTTTGTTAAGAAAAAAAAAATTAGAAAAAAGTCATTTTATCGATATATCCAATACAAGTATTTAATTTCCCAGAGAAAAGTCTTGCGTTAGTAAAAAAAAAAATTATTGCTTTTTTACGTTTCTCGACGTTTTATATCCAAAAAATGTGATTGCCGTCAAAAAAAAAATCTGTCTGTAGGTCTGTCTGGGAAACTTGTGACCACGATAACTCAAGACCGCTTTGATTTTTTTGTTTTTATTTTTTTTTCGTTTTAACAAAAAAATTACTTTTTTTTGAAAAAAGGCTTTTTTCAATTTTTTTTCTTATTTTTTTTTGATTATTTATTTTTTTTTCGTTTTTGATTTAAATGAACCTAGACCTAAAGGGGAAAGCATTATTTTGTTGGCAGCAGTATTTTTACGTTTTCTAGAAAAAGTTCTGGGCTAAGATTCCTTTTGGTAAAAGTCAGGGTTTTTGTCAAAAAAAAAATCTATTTTTTTTTTCCAAAAAAAATGTTTTTTTGTTTCAATGAACCTACAGGGGGTAGTATTATTTTGTTGGCAGCAGTAATCAACTTCCTACCTGTTTCAAACCAACCGCCCGGCCCTGCTAAGCTGATACTGACCCATATCCGTTTAAGAATCAATACTTATACCTTCCGTTTTCCAGTCTGTAAATTCCAGGTATGAGTTTTATTTATTTATGTCCACCCCAAAAATTAAGATTAATCTTCATTCGATAAAAACGAAACATTCGTGATTTATATTATTTTACATTGGCTATAAGATGGCGGATTTATTTTTTTTTTCACTTCCGGTTTAGCCGGAAGTGGCATATATATGATTTTTTTAAATGGAACACCCTTTAATTTTTTACATTTTTTAATTCAGTCGAAAATCCTATGTATGTAAACTGATACACATAATTTACCTTCTTTTTACTTACTTAATCTTCAAAGTACATCATAAATTTAGCATATACTCTACAAGTAAAGTTTACATGGACATTAAAAAATGGGAGTTCAGGAGAAAAACCCCGTTTTTTAGCTCTACTTCGCTGTCACTGATCAAATTTTTATTTTAATATTATTATATTTTTTAAGTAAGTTAAAACAAGGAACATAGAATTTTCGGCTGAATTTAAAAAAATACAGGGTGTTCCAATAAAATAAACAACATAACTATGCCACTTCCGGCGAAACCGGAAGTAAAACAAAAATATTAAATCCGCCATTTTATATAAATCACTAAAGTTTCGTTTTTATGAATAAAGATTAATCTTAATTTTGGGGGTGGACATAAATAAAACTCACCCGGTACATACCTACCTATAGTTTCTATTAAAATACAAAATACAATAAATATTTTTTGGCTCAGGTAGCTATTTAAAAGATTACAGCTCTAATTTTTAGTTTTGTAATTTTTTTTAGTTTTTTGTTTTTTGAAGAAATGGTGTAAATCCCAACCTTAAAAAAATTTCCCTTTCGTCATCTATGGGTTGATACAAATAGTAACGCCAGATTTACAAAAAATTTAAATTAAGAAAAAAACAAAAAACATATTTTTTGAAAAACTAAAAAAAAAAATAAAATAAAAAAAATCGAGGGGCTGACCACGAGGAAATCTTTTGTACAAGCCAAAGGAACTCAGGAGGAACTCTTTGCAAAATGGAGGAACTCTGGAGGAACTCTTTGCAAAATGGAGGAACTCTTTGCAAAAAGGAACTCTTTGCAAAAAGGAACTCTTTTGTACAAATTTCAGACGCGGTCAGAAACAATTATTATTTAAATAATAATAATTATTACCCATGTGGATTAACGTAAATGTTCAAACTAGATGAGCCGTTACAAACACTTTATCAAAATATCCTACCTTTGGGCGCCAATTTTTTTTTTTTTGAAGGGGCGCCAAGTTTGGCAGAAACCGACAGGGACAAAGCTTTTTCAGCTTTTTTTCCTGAAGGTAATTTTGGGGCGCCAATTTTTATTTTGAAGAGGCGCCGCCAAGTTTGGTAGAAACTGTCAGGGACAAAGCTTTTTTTCGTGAAGGTAAATCGAGGGCGCCATTTTTTATTTGAAGGGGCGCCAAGTTTGGTAGTAACCGTCAGGGACAAAGCTATTTATCCCGTATGTACGGGAAAAATTAAATTTTAGAAGCAGCGTACACAGTTGTAATATACGTTTTCCAAACACATTGACTATTCCACGTCACACAACTGCTGTTTTTAAACGTTGTTTCAGTTATATAGCCCCTAAACTTTATAATGCCTTAGAGCCTGGTTTCAAAACCCTTGCACTTAGCAGCTTTCGTGCTAATATTAAAAACTTTTTGTTTCAAAAATAATACCATACAATTTTTTTTTTTAATTATCGTCCTAGTTTTTTCTTTTTTCTTTAGTTAGATCTATGTCGATTTTCAATTATTTTTCTATTCAATTTTGTTTTTTTTTTCTTTTTTGTTTTTTTTTTCTAGATTTTGTTAATTTTTATTTTTTCTTATTATTATTTGTCAATTTCATATCTATGTATAATACTTTTAATACTTTGTAATCAAATATATATCATATCTCTTTGCATTACTCTTTTTAAGATAAAACTACATATGTAATTTTTGGTTAAGTGGAAGAACGATCTTGATCGAACTTCGCCATTTTGATGTATTTTTATATCAAATAAAGACGTTTATTATTTTATGAAGGTATTTCTTTTGGGCGCCAACTTTTTTTTTGTAGGGGCGCCAAGTTGAAACCGTCAGGGACAAAGCTTTTTTTTGAGGGTGCCTTATTGGCAGTAGTGCTTGCACAGCGGTAATTTCTACGGTTTATTTGCCAAAAATTACCCCTTCCAGAGAGGAACTCTTAAGGAACACAGGAGGAATTCCCAAGGAACTCTGGAGGAACTCTGAGGAACTCTTTGCAAAAAGGTACTCTTTTGTACAAATTTCAGACGCGGTCAGCCCCTCGAAAAAAATAGTTTTGGAGTCGTGGGTAAAATAAACTTTTGGACTTTTTTTTTATCTTGCAACCCTATTTTTTTTTCATAAATTTATTAAGATCATCCTTTAGAATATTTATATGCAAATAAAAAAAAATCTACCGGACTAAAATCGTTTTTTATTTTAAAAAATATGCGTATTAGCTCGTATTAGACCAGGCGACAAATACTTTGAAGTGGAAAAAATTTAAACAGGATTTTTTCTTACAAAATTTTTCTTTATACTGTGCCTGATAAACCCCTAAGTTTTCCCCCTCGAACTCAATCAGGACCCCCCTCCCCATTTTGAGGGGGGATTTAAAAAAAACTGTTTTTTGAGATTTCCTGGCTTATCGTTAAATTTTTGTTAAAAAAAGATATTTAACAAATTAAAGACAACTATAGTTGTTTAGTTTTTAATTTATAAATTCTCTATAAAATAGCTCTTAATCATTTTTTTTTAGATTAATATTTATTGAAATAATGGCTAAGTTCAAGCATTTATAGCTTTACTCCTTTTTGGGGGGTTTCAGGACTTTCAAGTCTTATCTATTTTATTTTTTTGTTCAAAATGGTTATAAAACATATTATAGAGAATAAATTTCTTTACAAAACTGGTATTATGCATTTATTTTTAACAATCTTTACAAAAAGTAGGATACTCTTATCTTAAAAAAAAAAAATTTTCATTTTTTTTTTCACTTTTTTAAATATTTTTCAACTGTAACTTTTTAACCGCTAGACCGATTCAGGTCCTTTTGGTCTATTTTGATAGAGAAATTATTACTGATGGATGCACTATATTAATTTGTATATTAGCTCAGTACACTTTTTCAATAGGACGTACCGTTTGGCCCCTGCTGTCTTGTTCAAATAAAGTGTTTTACCAATTTTACCCCCCTTACCCCATCTCGATTTTGACCAAAAACAATAGGGAGCGAGAAATCCACAAGTCAAAGCTGTGTTTCAAATTTAAAGTGTCTAGCTCAAAGTATATTTGATTCTTTATCTACTTGTTTTAGTAAAAATAGGAAGGTTTTTTGAAAATATTCGAGTTATTCGGGTAAAAATTAAAAAAATATATACAGAAATTTATATAGCGCACCCATCATGATGCATCAGTAATAAATTCTTGATCAAACTAGACCAAAAATACCTACCTGAATCGGTCTAGCGGTTCAAAAGTTACCGTTAATAAAACAAAGTTTATAAAAACGCGTATTTTTTTTTAAGTTAAGTTAAAAGACTCCTGCTTTTTGTAGAGATTTTTAAAAATAATAGTTTTGTAGAGAATTTTATTCTCTTTAATTTGTTATATAACCATTTTTACAAAAAAAAAAGTATATATACGCCTCTAAAATCATAAAAACCAATTTTATGTCGTGATACACCTCAAAAAGGACTAAAGCTATAAATGCTCGAAATTAGCCATTATTTCGATAAATATTAATCTGAAAAAAAAAATAAGACGCTATTTTGTAGAGAATTTAGTTGTCTTTAATTTGTTAAATGTTTATCTTAAACAAAAATTTACCGATAAGCCAGAAAAACTCAAAAAACTGTTTTTTTGAAAATCCAAAAAGTCCAAAATGGGGGGTTTCCGATCGGGTTCGAGGGGGAAACATAGGGGTTTATTCAGCACATTATTTAGAAAAATTTTGTAAAAAAAAATATTTTATTTTTATTTTTTCGGCCTGGTCTTATACAAGTATATTTTAAAATAAAAAATTTGTCCGGTAGATTTTTTTTGTTTATATAAAAATATTCAATATGATGATCTTGACGAATTTATGAAAAAAAATTAGGGTTGCAAGATGAAAAAACTAAATCCACCCAGGAGGGCGCCGTGTATATATTTAAAACAAAATAAATTTTCAAATTTTTGGTTAAGCCTTTGTTATTCTTATTTCTAAACGTTGTTGAGCAATAAACCTGAATTTTGGTAGACATCATTTTTACAAAATTTTCAACAAATTTTAGGGTTAGTCTCAACAAAAAGAATAAATAGATTTGGGTATCAAAAAATCTGCTTTTAGAAGTACCAGAACACTGTAAAAACACATGCCGCCATCTATGCTAAAATAGTAAAACTTGAAAATATCTATTTCTTTAATGGAGATTTCTCCCGTTAGATTAAACAAAGACAAAAGTTCTACCCAAAAAGGATAGAAGACATACATACACTCCCACTTCCACCCCACCAAACAAATTCTGTATTTGTTCTTTGTTGAACAAATACAATATTTACTTGGCCGGGCGAAAAGTGTAAAGAAATTACTGGCTCCATCTAAATTTTAGTAGAATTATCTTATTCTACAGATTTACATTAGCTATGTTCGTTCGTGCCGCTCACTGCTACACCTTCCGGCCAACCAAATAAATACTCTATTTGTTGTGTGAAAAACAAATACAGTATTTATTTGGTTGGCTGCAAAGTGTAGCACATGAGATAGAGAGAGGGTAGACGTCTTTTGTTTCATAATTCTAGTTGTAGAGAGCTCCATTAGCAGGTGGCTGATAAAAATTAAGATCATAGAAACCTGTAAGGCAATCTAGCCAAATTTTCTTAAACTCGCACAAGCGCCTAAATGCAGCTCTCTATGCAAGATTTTGTTTTGTTTTTTTGTTCTTCTTTTTTAATGAGGGGGCTTTGGTTTACGTTGGTTTGGCGTCTGTTTGGTGTTTTTTTTTGTAAAAAAATGTTTTTAATTTAAAATAAAATATTGAAAAACGGTCAGCGCATGGGCAGTTTATCAAAACGCTGCACAAAGGCGCTCCTACTCTTAGGGCTGCGTTAAGGAAAAACTTTAGGGCATATCCACAGGCTCGCATAACAAGCATAGTACATAAGAATGCGATGCCGTGATTGGCTTGATGTACCGTCATGTATCTTGTAAGCCAATCACGGTATTGCATTCTTATGTACTATGCTTGTTATGCGAGCCTGTGAATATGCACTTAGTGCAAAACAGAAATATGGTCCTCTTGATCATAAAATGTAATAAAGTCGTATTAGCGCTAGTGAACAGAAAATTTCAGCACCAAACGGTAATTTCTCCTGCGCCGCAGGTGGAATTTTTGATATATTTCAATTTACAATTACTTAGGATTAGTCACGGGCCGTGACTCACGGCTGAAAATGACGGTTATTAGGAACACTTCATCCAGCGGCGACAATCGCCGTTGAGCAAAGTTGCCGCTGGATGGAGTGGACCTAAAGGGTATGAGCATAAAACATATCCTTTTATTTTCCCCAATGAAAGTCTTGCGTTAGTTAAACAAATCGAAACATTTTTATTGCCTTTTTTCACGTTTCTCGTTTTTTTTTATATAAAAAAAATATGATTTTCGTCATAAAAAAAATTGTCTGTCGGTCTGCGTGTCTGGGAAATTTGTGACCACGATAACGCTTTGAGCTAATGTGGGGTAGGGGGGTAAAATGGGGTAAAAACAATTTTTTTTTAATTATTTTTCGTTCTAGGCTGGAATTGTTTTTGGTAAAAATTAATGTGGGGTAAGGGGGTAAAATGGGGTAAAAAATTTTTTTTCAAAAACAATTTTTTTTTAGATTATTTTTCGTTTTACGAAAAAAGAAACTTTTTTGAAAAAAAAAAAGAGAAAAAAATTTAGAATTTTTTTTTGTTTTTGGTTATAATGAACCTAGGCTTATAGGGGAAAGTATTATTTTGCTGCCAGCAGTATTTTATGTTTTAAACCCGCTACATCGGCTTTTATTACCTGTCATTTGGTTTTCAGCTGCAATTTAGCAAAAAAAAAATCACATCACATCCTATAATAAGAAAAATTTTTTCAGTTGAATTTAGTCAGCCTTAGCATCAGAGCCGGATGTATACTTCTTGCGCCTTACGCCAAAAATTATTTTGCGCCTTCACCATAATTTAAAAATTATAGCAAGAGGAAGGCGCCTGCATGCAGGCACAAGTTTACCTACTAGGTACATTTATTTTCCTACGACTAGGTAGTAGTTAGGGAGCGTTCAAGTATTACATAACGCAAAATTACGTAACGTTTTCGAGACCCCACACCCTCC
The DNA here is from genome assembly GCA_958510825.1 of Brachypterus glaber. Taxonomy (NCBI): domain Eukaryota; kingdom Metazoa; phylum Arthropoda; class Insecta; order Coleoptera; family Kateretidae; genus Brachypterus; species Brachypterus glaber. The sequence goes on along the minus strand of OY294045.1, from coordinate 51,926,930 downwards.
CCCAGCCGCTGGGGGCCAGCGCTTACGTAATACTTGAACGTTCCCTTAGTGCCGATTTCCCACCCGTTGCCTATGACAACAATTGGGAAGTGACAATCAGCTGATTTTACATATCTACTGTCAGAAAATTAGTAAACGTCAAACACATAACCTCAAATTGACAAACTAATTTTTGCGATTTTTTTATGTTTAGGCAAACCATTTTAGTGCACATCAAGTGCTTTTTTTACCCAGCTGCGCCTCTTAAAAACACTCTCGTGCACTAAAAACTAGGTTCGCGTACTCGGTGCGTATTACGCACTGCGTAATTACGTTCATGAACATGCAATACTTCACAAATGAAATTTTTGACCAATATATTGCAATACCTTCTAACTACAATATAAGCTAGAATAGTTTAAATGTAAGACTAAAACATCTTTAGGGACAATAAGTAACCATAAACCACTTTATTTATATTGATATAAATATTAAAAATAGAGTAAACAGCAACTTTAAGAACTGTTTTTGGTCGCTCCTGAAAAATTCGACTTTTCACACTTAGGAGGTATTGCAAGTTCATAGTTGATATACTATTAAAATTTAGGTGTTTTTCTCTTTTACTTTTCCCCAGGAGTCTTGCGTTACTTGAAAAAATTGTTCTGAACGTTTTGTATCTAAAAAAGATGATTTTCGTCAAAAATTTCTGTCTGTCGGCCCGTCTGACCATGATATCTTGAGAACGCTTTGAGCTGAAGACTTAAAATTTGGAACATATGTTCCTTATTCAAAGTTCTCGGTAAAATTCGAGGTGGGGTCATTCTGCCGCATGGCCAGTCCGCCACTGGTTATTCAGATAATTTTGTTTGACCAGTATACTACAGTATAACGAATATACGAAGTGTTTCAGGAAGGTGGTTGACCCCCCTTAACTTTTTCACTTTTTAAGTAGGTAGGATCTTGAAATCTGCAGAAGCTATATTATGTACAATTTAAGATTTTTTGAAACTTCCAGTTTCGCCGGAAATGCATCGAACTTTTAATTTTTAAATGGAACACCCTCTATATTTTTACATATTTTGATTCAGAAATAAATTCTGAGAACAAGCATGTGTCAAAAAGTCAAATTTTGAAAGGTCATGTAGTTTTTTAGTTAAATCTTTATTTTAAATCTTTTGTGTTTTAATGCCAAGTTCTTCCAAATAAACTATTCATGTGTGGTATCGAAATGTTCGCAAGAAAATTCTCTTTCATTTTAACCTAATGAGTCACCCTCTTTCCATTTGAAAAAATGACTTATTGACCAAAGTATGATTTTCGAACCTTTAAAAGCCCGCCACTTTTAGACTTTTGGGGAAATAAAATCAAAATAGTATTTTTCTGAAGATACTATACCAACAATTAAGCGAATAAGCTAATTTAAGGCACTAGTTTTAAAATAAAAATTTAAATAAAAAATGACATGACCTGCGGCACATGCTTGTTCGCAAAATTTATTTTTAAATCGAAATATGTAAAAATATACAGGGTGTTCCATTTAAAAATAGAAAGTTCGATACATTTCCGGTGAAAAAAAAATCCATAATATAGCTCCTGCAAATTTCACGATCCTACATAAAAAAGTAAAAAAGTTAAGGGGTGGTGAACCACCTTCCTGAAACACCCGGTATACAGGGTGATTCACCTAACAGAAAACACTCGTATTGTGACGTTATTACTAAAGTTATCAAAATAAAATTTATACCAGTTAATAATAGATCCAATAAGCTACAAACATAACAAAAGTTTTCTACTAGCTTTTGTTTTCAATAAACAGTATTTAGCAGTCATTTTAATTATTATTATTTTAAATAAAACAATATAATAGAAAAATATTTGTTATTTTTAGTTAATTGGTTAAAAAATATTTAATAGTTTTAAATTATTTCATTTTTAAATTTATTAATAAAATTTACTTATTTTTTTAAGGGCTATTTAACAAAAATCCTATGTATTTTATCAATTTTGACCTCCACTTAGATTTTCAAGATGAGACTAAATTTCATAAGAATTTTATAAATTGTCAAACTTAAATATTATCTAAATTGGATAAAAAAACCTTAACATTTCAAAAGAAACATTTTTAATATACGGTTATCGTCAAAGGAGCATCCAGGTCTATTCAGGTCTATGCGATTTTGGCCAGTATTGCCAAAGGCAATATGAGTCAAATTCGCATGCGGTTTTTGCCAATATTGTCAAAATAGAAATATTGTTTACGCACGTGAGTAGACCTGATTAGGAGTGACAAAAAGACAAAAACTTACTTTATTTAGATTAAAATATAATTTACACTATTTCCATCTAGGGGTTAGTTTAGGTACTTGGCGTTACTTAAGTACTTTTTTACTGATATACGAGGGTTGTTAAAAATATTAAATATCTTATTCTTTAAATATGGATTTAAGTTGCAAAAATAAAAAGTTGGTTTAAAAAATAAATTTACTAAAAGAAAAAATAAATGGATTTTCTAAATTTTGCATTTTCATTTAAAGTTATGTTTAAAATTTAGATAAGTATAATTGCAGCTCAAAAACAAAAGCTAGTGGAAAACTTCTGTTTAGGCAAATTTGTAGTTGTCTATTTATATTCACTGGTATAAAATTTATTTTGATAGCATTACCATTAACGCGACAAATATTGTGATTTGTGTTAGGTGAATCACGCTGTATACAGGGTGTTATTTAAGTACGTGGCCAAACTTCAAGGGGTGATTCTTTGAGTGATTCTAAGACAAAAGTTTATATAAACATAGGTCCGGTAATGCTTTGTTTTCAACAAAACTAAACTTAAAAAAAAAAAATTTCGTAAATATCTTAATAATCCTTTAGCCGATTTTGTTGAAATTTGGTAGTGTTATTTATGGTATTAAGGGGCTAATTTAGACCTAAATTAAAATTATTAAGTCCAGTGGCGTCCCGGAAGACACCTGAACCAATATTTTTGACAAAAAAAATGTGCGCCACTGACTTTTTTGCATTTTTTTTTCACATTAAGCAACTAAAAATACAACTTTTTTATTTCTAGCATTTTTTTAATTGGTTTAAAAAAAAATAAAAATCACTTTATTGCAATTCCCTGGGACAATAAAACAATAAGAATAAAAATTGTAAATAACAAGAAGACGCAAAGTAATATGACGTTCAAAATTGGTGACAGTTTTTAAGGTAATATATGTTGAGGAATGTTTATTAGTTTTTAGTTTTAGTGTTAGCGCCATGTCATATCAGGATCAGGTCGGTGTGGTGTCAGTGCCTAGCCACCTGCATAATGACATGTCGTTGGCATGGTATTTATATAATAATTTAATTTTTCAATTTAATAGAACTGTCAATCAATATAGTTAAAAAGTCTTATCAAAATAAATTATTCTATTTATTTTTACAGTAACAGTCTTGTATAGGTTCATCATAACCTATCAATATAAATGAATATTTTAAGCTAAAAATTATTTGTCTCATTTTGCCAGTGGCGTGCAATAAAGTGATTTTGATTTTTATTTTTTACACCCTGTGTGTTGAAAACGAAGCATTACCGGACCTATGTTTATGTAAACTTTTCGTCTTAGAATTACTCAAAGAATCACTCCTTGAACTTTGGCCACGTACTTAAATAACACCCTGTATATACAGGGTGTCCCAAAACTAGCCTGCCAAACTTTAATATCGAATTCTAGAACCGGAAATATTAAGAAAACTTCGTATATCTATAGGCCAAAAACCCTTGATTTTCCATATGCAGGGTGTTAAAGTGTAGTGCTGAGGATGGTTTTTGTTTAATATTTTCGAAACGTCCAAGGATAATTAATTGTAACTTTGTACACCTACTCAACTTATTGTACTTAAAAAGATGAAGTTACTCATAGCGATATAAAATGCACATAGACGGGCAAATGGGGGGGGGGGGACCTAAGGAAAGGAAAATAGGGCCCCAACTTTTTTTTGCGGGGGTTTTTATCAATTTCGATAACAAAATGTAGTAGCCTAAAGTTTTTAACAAATGGGCAAGGTCCATGGCAATGCCCATGGATCTATTGTGCCACGTTTTCAAGTAAAATCGGTTTTAAATAATTATGTTTTGTAGTATTTGCAGTAAAAATATAGCAATAAACAACACTTCTATCACCAAATGTCAAATTAAACATTTTCCATGGCCTACCAATTATTACCATATTTCGATTACGGAAACCGGGTAAATTTTGTTTACCTTAATTAAATACAAAATTAAACTTTGGCGATTTATGTAATTTTATATTGACTATATATAATATGAAATGGTGGATTTATTTTTTAGTTTCACTTCCGGTTTCGCCGGAAGTGGCATAAATATGTTTTTTCTTTAATGGAACACCCTGTAATTTAAAATTACTATTACTAATTTTTTACATTTTTGAGTTCAACCGAAAATTCTATGTATAAAAATCTGATTATTTTTTTTTTACTTTTTTTGTCGTTTTTATCGTATAAAAACGAGATTTGCATAATTTACCTTGTCTTTACTTAAGCTTAAAAAAATTAGTTGTCCGCTGGGATCATTGTTAAATACGTTCCACTGTACAAGTAAAGCAAAACCGTGATAACATTAATATGTTTTAACCCTCCAGTTACAAGACACATAATTTTGGGACACTTTTGTGTCATATAATTTTGCGACACTTTTTCGTAACGGTTCCAGCCCCCTACCCCCCGTCTAAAACATATTACTGTTAAAAATAAAACTAAATTAAATATTAAAATAAAAATTTGATCATTGACAGCGAATTAGAGATAAAAAAACTTTTTTTTCTCCTGAACTCTTATGTCCATGTAATGAAGATTAATCTTATTTTTTGGGGTGGACATAAATACAACTCATACGGTACACTACAAAACATAATTATTTAAAACCGACTTTACTTTAAAACGGGACACAATAGGTCCATGAGATAAGAGTATCTTTTTTTGTCAAAAACATCAGGCTACTACATTTTGTTATCAGAATTAATAAAAACCCCCACACACAAAAGTTAGGGCAATATTCTCCTTAGCTCCCCAGTTTTACCCGTCTATGTGCATTTTATATCGCTAAGAGTAACTTTATTTTTTTAGGTACAAAAAGTTTAGTAGGTGTACAAAGTTTCAATAAATTATCCTTAGACGTTTCGAATATATTAAACAAAAACCATCCTCAGCACTATACTTTTAATACCCTGTATCTGGAAAACCTAGGGTTTTTCTGCCTATGGTTATAAAGTTTTCTTAATATTTCCGGTTTAAGAATTCGCTATTAAAGTTTAACAGGCTAATTTTGGGACACCCTCTATACATAAATATATATTTTATAAAGTCAATATTATAAATAGACGAAACAATAAATTTAGGTAAATAAATGATAGATAATTCATACAAAAATTATTTAGATAAAAATTTATTCGGATAATGCCCAATTCTGGGTTAAACTACTTGCCAATGCAAATTTCAGCCTTACAAGAATTTTTGGCAGACTTACATCTCTATTCTCAATTTTCCCAACTCTCTAAAATCCCTACTGTACACAGTGTGTACAGTACACCAACACTACTCCGAAATCTAGATGACTGAAGGAACTAGGCTAAAGCCTCCAGATATCTTGTCATAAACTAATTTTAATTGTATTTTGTATTTCTTTATTTATTTGTTTATTTATTTATTTAGGTACTTGTTGTACTTTTCAATTTCCTTTTGACAATGTTTCCATTAATAGTTTTATGTACTAGATTGTATTTAGAACATTCTTGAGAAAATAAATTATTTATTATTATTATTATTATGTAATACACCGACAGAGAGGGATCGGGATGTATCGAAAATATACCGAATCTGGAGGTGTATTTGCAGGACTATTTAAATCTTTAAAACTAGTTTAAATAAATAATTAATAATAATTAATTTGATGTTAATTTATTTTGACACAATAAATTCATGTTTGACATTTCTAATTTTGGGAATAAAAAAGATCTAAATTCGTTAAATTTTATTAATATTAAATAAAAATAAGCTAGTAAGACATTAAAACTACCTTAATTTTGCATTTTAGTTGATATTTGGTTATAGAATTACAATATCAAGCTTGTCAAATCAAAGAACTAGAAAAGTGGTATATATTTGAGTTTCTGGTATATATTCGAGACGAAAATATGGCGTCGTTATGGTAATGCCTTGTTTTTTATTGGTTGAAACCGATATTATGATAGTTGAAAAAAATAGTCCGCAATATATGCATTCCATTAGTCACTTGACTCAAAAAATATGTCATGGTAAGTCATTGTCAAATATGTCAGAACAAAAAGCTGTGTAAAGAGAGATGTAACAAAGTACTTAGGAAGAACCTCCTCACGAATCGAGTCGTCTACTCTCGGTATAGTTTAATTGAAGAGACTAAATGCGCAATCCGTAAACCAGTTCAAAAAATGATTGGGTAAGGAAATAGCAGTTGGAATAGCAATTTAGTACACTATATGTGATTTATTAATTTATTACCTTTTAATTTGTGATTTTTATTTTTCTGTGATATTTTATTAGTATAGTATACAAATAAAATATCACAATGTATACTTATTTTTATTATGATATAAGCATTATGATACTAGTTTTTCTGTTTTGTAATTGAACGCAGTCTCATCGGCTATGCCGCTCGTCTGTTTTATTATTATTATTATTTATTTAGTTTATTATTAATATATTATTAATAACTTATTTCTTGGTAAACGTTAGGAATACGCGGACAAACAAACTATTAGAATAACACATTCTAGATTTTTACATAGTACAGGGTGATCGAAACTTCAGTACTTAGATCTGTCTCTCTCTACGTCTCTCAGTAACGGCAGTAGACATTTCAAAAAGGCATATTAACATCTCTACTCCACATTTCTCTACTCCATAACATCTCCGCTCCACAACAACTCTACTCTGCACTACGTACTTGCTCAATATCTAAAGATGATTTTTCCTTAGCGGAACAAAAACGTTAACATTTTTGTTTGCACTTTATAATTTTAAAATTGTCATTAAAATTTCAAAGATGAAAATTAAATACTTATAAACGCAACGACTTTGCTCCGCTAATCATCTTGAGATATTAAGCAAGTACGTAGTGCAGAGTATTGTTCTTGTGGAGTAGAGATGGCATGGAGTAGAGAAATGTGGAGTAGAGATGTTAATATGCCTTCAAAAATTATTTTTTTATATTAAATCCTCCTCACTTACATGGTATAGTAACTAGCCTCCAGACATCTTGAGCAATACAAACTTAATTTATTATTACAGAAACAGTAAGACTGTATCAGTTTATATTCACGTAGCTGTGACTAAACTTCGTTTTTGAAGTAAATAGTAATGAGATTTAAATTTAAAAAATAATTTTTGAAATTGCTCTTACCGTTACTAAGATACAGCTCTGAGTACTCGAGTTCCGATCACCCTGTTCATCCTAGGAAATTTTTTTTTTCGTTTCGCGAACCAGTAATTTATTATTAACTAAATTATAGAGTGCATATTGTACGGAGTAGAGTTTTTAGGGAGTAGGTCAAATGAGTGAGGAAGGATGTTATGGATCCACGGAGTAAAGTTGTTGTAGAGCGGGGATGTTGTGGAGTAGGGAGACGTTCGGTTTGAGCTCAAAAATAAAGACTAAAATGGAGTATAACACAAATGGCGCAAATATAAAACGTCGCAGAGAAATTGAGCAAAATCAAAAACAGCGCAAATAGTAAGCGTAGTAGCGTGTCTGCCATAATAAATGTTTATACAGGGTGTCCCAGAACTCGCGTTCATCCTTAAAGGTACATGAAAATATATGAAAAAGTTTATATTAACGTAGACCCGCAAATTAGTCCTAAGTGAGTATTATTAAGGTCAATTATTAAAAGTTATTTTAGTTTGTATATTTTGCCAGGGAGCGCATAGACGTGCGAAATGTCTGTAGCTTACCACATTTTTGTCCAAAACTTTTTTCAGTGTAATTTTTTTGCATTCTTTTTACAAATTAGGGATTCTTTGAGTAAAAATACATGAAAAAGATTCTCTTAGTGTAATACCGTAAAGGCAACTGTATCCGAGAAAAATCCATTTAAAAAAATTAAAGGATATGCTCCTAAAAAGTATTACATTTTAGAGTCCATGACTCACTTAATATTTATTTTTGGGCCAGGGTGTAACAAACTTTTTATCTTAGTTTTTAATGTGGAATTGCCCTGCAGTGTAAAATTATTTTATTATCGCTTTTTGGGCCCTTTTTAAGAGACATCCATTCAATGGGCAGTAAGTCCATTAAGACCCATTTGCGGCCCTATGTTTATATAAACTTTTGTTCGTATTTTTTGATGTAGTATACGTACCTTCAAGGATGGACGCGAGTTCTGGGACACCCTGTATATGTATTTATAATATCGTCATTATGTACTTATAATTTTATGATTTATAAAATAATATATATTATTAATATTTATGGTCCTTAAAGATTTTTATATGATTCATAAAATAAAATATATTATTAATATGTATTGGCCTTAAAGATTTTTTTAAGGTTGCAAACCAACTGGTTGGTTTGGTTGATTAAGCTTTGGGTTAAATATGTTCATTTTCATAAATGCGCTAACAATGTCTGCGCGTATGTATTTCATACGCAATAGATTTATGCGACATTTTTACCTAGCGCTGTATTTGAAAGAAAGATTTTTGTATAGCGCTATTTTTACAATTCGCTTAAAATTACATGCGCTATTTTTGATTGCGCTGCTTTATCCCCTCAACACATGGAAAGTAAGAATGTTAAGAAGTAGCCTACTCCAAGTAGGAAAATTGAGAGTAGGGATGTTAGTATGCAGCATATTTTTCTCATTTTATCTAATCCGACTGGGATTAAATAACAACAAACAACAAATTTTAACAACATAAAATAGGCTTCTCACTTAATATCTTTATAAAAAAATATACAATAGCAAGGTTTCAATACATACAGGTTGAATCAAAGATAGGTTAAAAAATGATTTCACATAAAAAAAGTTTGAAAAACTTCCGAGGAACATATATTTAAAAATGGCACCTAGAGAAGCTTCAAGTCTCTAACAAGGGTGAGAATAATTCGGCGTAAGCCCCAAAAATTATTAAAAAAGTAAAGTAATAAAATTAAACTATATTCTGTTAAACGATTGGTTAGGGCCATACTTAAAATACATAACTTACTAGGGGGGGGGGGAGATTATGCTTAGCTTACGATACGTTATGAGCGAGAGGAGAAACTGCTATAGCGTTTTTTTTAACCAAAAAAAAATTAAGGACGGTTTTGGCTGCTAGTGTTACGTATTTATAGGGCGTTAGGAAGCGTTACATAGGAAGTGGGGGGTCAAAATTGCAAAATTTTGAGTTACATATTTATGGATTGTTTACCTAGTCATTAACACTGAACTAAGAATTTAACCAATAAAATAAAATGTGTCAAATAATTGACTATTCATTGGTCAAAATTTTAATGAGTTTAGTGTTAACGACCTCTTAATGGAAACGTTATAAAATAATCATTAGAATAAGATTGTTTGATCTCAATTGCATAAAAATAGCCATTTTACGACCTAAGTTTCATAAAACTTTTTCATATTTTTTTATGCAAAATCGCCCCTTAAAAACCTATTTTTACGACACATTTTAACTCAAAATTTCGAACAGACGCAAAAGATCTTTCTTGAAAAGTTCAGAAGCGATAATAAAACGCAGTAATGTTTATAAGGTCTTGTTTTACTTGATATATCACGGAAACATAATTGCTCCTCAGTTATATTTGTACAAATTCTATGGATACAGGGTTATTTTTTAAATGGTATAGCATCTCTAACTTTTTTATTTAAAGTAATAAACGTGGCATTATGGTTTTTTGAGCCAAGTTTCATCATATAATTATGTAACCAGGGTCCCCACAGATCAGGGAAATTGAAAAAAAACTATTGTCTGTACAATAAATGTTACCTAAAACTGCAGAAAAATGTTTCCAATCAAAAAAATAAAAACTGTCTAAAGAACAATGTTAAAAATAGGCCGTTTTTGGCCTCTTCGAGCAAACGTATGAAACTTATCAATTCCTATAGATTTGGACATGCTGAACCCGATTCTGGCCTTTAAAATTACAGAAACAGTGTGGAAGATTGTGTTTTTTTCGTATAAAGCTAAAATTAGGTCGATTCTCAGCTAATTGCCAGGTGTAAAAAATAGTTATTTTTGTAATAAGAGCGCAAAATGACTGATTTCTGCTTGAGAGTGAAATTTGCTGATCGAGGCGTCTAGCCGAGATCAGCAATCACGCGAAAGCAGAAATCACATTTTGCGCTCTTAATACAAACAACATTTTCTCTACGATCTAAAATAAATAAATACATTTCAGACAGTAAGTTACAAGGTTACAAGGTCGCAGTACTTGAGTACAATTTTCTGCAAATCTGTTGGTGTAAAAGTAAAATCCTAATCACAGTAATTCTCCATAATTTCTTCGTAACAACAAATATATAGCACACGAAAGTGAGATTTGATTCAAAATAAATAATAATTTCATATTAAAAAAATGGCGGACCAACATCTCGTCGCATATAACTGACATATAAGTGACAGCCGTTTAACGATTGACATGCCGGTTGCCTACAATGTGCGCGCGAAAAAAATCACTTTTCTGCTTGCTATCATGGTAACAAGCAGTAAATTAAAATACTAAGAAATAGGTTATTTTGAAGTCTGAAAACTTAATTTGTTTTTTATTAGATCGTAGAAAAATATTTTTTTATAGATTTGGGCACGCTGAACACGATTCCGTTCTCAAAAGTGACGGTGTGGAAGACTTTTTTTCCTCGTAAAAAGGTTAAAATAGGTCAATTCTGAGCTAACAATGCAAGTAAAAATAGTATATTATTCAATTAATCCTTCGGGTGATTAGGCCACTTGCCTATCGGGTCGTGTCGCAAAATTCACTGATTAATAGCAATTATTTTACGATCGTTAAATAATATACTATTTTTACTGGCATCGTTACCTCATAATTGACCTATTTTAACCTTTTTACGAAGAAAAAAACAGTCTTTCATACTATTTCTGTCACTTTTTAGAACGGAATCGTGTTCAGCATGCCAAAATCTATAAAAAATATATTTCTTTAAACCTGGCATCGTTAGCTCAAAATCGGCCTAATTTTACCTTTCTGCGAAAAAAAAAACAGTCTTCCACGCCGTTTGTGTAATTTTAAAGGTCAGAATCGTGTTCAGCATGTCCAAATCTATAGGAATTGATATGTTTGCATGAAGGGGCCAAAAACGGCCATTGATCTAGGTGACCCAAACATCAATGATAACTTAAAAAAGAAACGCCAAGTTTAAACTTCCAGAAAAAAAAATCAAAAGTATTCATGCTATTTGCGTCACAGAAGGGCTTGTGGGGTCTTAAGTTAAAAAATTTTCGAACCATATGTACATGTAAACATTTTTTTATGCCCCTTAAGCCCACCTAGATATGCACACAGTGGTTTTAAAAACTTTTTGGTGTGTTACACACCTTGATTTTAATACGCACCCTGATTTTAATACGGAGTCCGATATTGAATATGAATGAAAAGTCCGATAATCGGACAACCCGAAAAAAGGTGTAATAACTCTTATGAAGAGTGCATAAGAGATAATGCACTTTTCTTCGGGTTGTTTGATATATAGTTTTAAAAATCATGTTGGATGCACAACCGGCAACTAAATAGATCTAACATTAGATACCTAATATTTGATAAAAGGTAGATAAACGTTATTCTGACGTATAAACTGACTGATAAAAAGATATTCTTAAGTCACGATCTTAGAGCGTCGACATGCGTCCAGCAGCACGTCTGCCGCGAGATGCCAGCGGCAGTAAAAAATATGTAAACGTCACTTTTGCGAACCGACGCTACTCAAATATTTTGTTTAAAACAAATAAAATTGTAAATAAATCCATGTAGCGAGTTATTTTACATTTAAATGTACCTATTTTTATAAAATTTTCTTCTTGAGAAAGACAGTCACATGACACACGATAAACATAACCTAAACAAGCCAGCGGCAGCCGTGCAGTTAAATATTTTCAACTTCATCTGTCAAAATCGGCAGCATAAAAACAATTGTGTCTTAAAGACACGTTCTCAGAGCAAAAAGGTGCTGCGGCGTAATCATGGCGGCATATATATAAAGCCTCCTCCCAATTGTTTTTCATGCTGCCGATTTGACAGATGAAGTTAAAAATATTCGACTTCACCGCTACCGCTGGCTTGTTGAGGTTATGTTTATCGTGTCAAGTGATTTGGACTTTGTCAACAAGAAAATTTTATAGAAAAAGGAGATTTAAATGTAAAATTACTCACTACGTGGATTTATTTACAATTTTATTCGTTTTAAACAAAATATTTGGGTAGCCTCGGTTCGCAAAAGTGACGTTGTAAAATGTTTTCCTGCCGCTGGCATCTCGCGACAGACATGCTGCTGGATGCATGTCGACGCTGTGAGAACATGACTTTAGACAAAAGTTTGCGCGAAGATTGTTTTAAATAAAATATTAGAAGTGTTGTATCATTAAAAAATAGCCCTGTATACATATTTTTCCTTAAGAATGTCGACCGCGAATGATATCTAATACTAGTCTTCAAAAGTTTTACATAAGAAAAAATAGAAAGATAAATAGTTTTGATTTTGAAGACTGGCGGAATGAATTAATCCCGAAGATATCTCACGTGGTCACTTTAAATAGTGCAGTCAATTTAACCCCGGAAAAACTTCCAGCAAGCTGAATTTTTGTATACAACTTAATTTTGTCATTTAAAATTGTGTTAAAATTCCCCATCGATACAGAAATAACATAATATTCTAATTTAATTTCTAAAAGTAAAAGGTGTTGAGCGTGATTCCCCCTAAAGAGATGTTAAGATTTTACTGAAAGTTTTTGTCCAAATTTTTTGTTACATTCATTCCGTTGAGGGGTATAGTACAAACTGTGCATATATCAGCTCAATTCACTTTCTAACATTTTTGAGATATCTGCTGCTTTGACTTCAGATACAAAAGGAAAGCGTCCTATATTGGGCGCATATTATCTTTTACATGTCAAATCTTATAATATTTTTAAAACGGTATTAATGGCAAATGCAATTACCACTTTTTATTTAAGGACGGCAGTAAAGCCCCGAGTAACTCATAACACAAGCTAAATATCTATGAAAACTTTTGATACTTTATTTAAAATGACAAAATAAAAGTGTATACAAAAATCACCTTGCTGAAACATTTCCGAAGAGATCCCTATTTTTCATCTATTATGACTGGACTATTTAGCTCAGTGTGCAGTAAAATAATGAATTAAATTGTTTACTGGCATGTCAGTCTATACAGTTATCTTCTGTTTTGCAGGGAGAAGTATCTAAGTATATTTTCAATGCTCGTTCTCTACCGGGAGAGTAATACTTGGTGTTTAGCCTTCCCAATCTGGTGTCTTCTTTGATTTTTAACTCTTTTCGCTCTTCCTCCGTTAACTCCTTCATCTTTTCGCGGTTATCCCTGAAAAAATAAGCATAATTAAAAATACTGCTGCCAACAAAACAATACTTACCCCTAAATGTAACAAACGGGAAAAACAAAAAAATAATTTTGACAGAAATACAGCAATATAATTACAGTATTATGCACTAGAAAAGTAACGGTTGGTATTACTAGTAACGCCTGTACAGCTCTTAACTTTACTTATAAATAGCCCAGTAAACACAGAGGTCTATTTTGTGTCGAAATGTCCACCTATTTAACGTTTATTTTACGTATATTTATGTCTATACGTATAAATATACGTTTAATAGGCGGACATTCTAAAGAAAAATAGATCTTTAGTATGTCAGATTTATGTAATTTTTAAAATTTATGGTATTTTCAATATTGGAAATTCTAGGTTATAATACATTTTGAAAAGGGATCCGATCCAATAATCCAACATTTTTGACTCAAAACTCAATAATTCACACGATTAATAACCATTTCTATGGTTAACTAATACTTAAAACATTAAAATCAAAATATTCATAACATGGAAAATTCGATGCACTGGTGAGTGCCGAGACGGTCACATCTGTCCCTTACAAAGGCCACGCTGAGACTAAACCTTGTATAGTTGGTTAATAAATTAAACATTTTATGATTGACTGTATGTTGGTATAACTGGAAACATTAAATACTACAAATTATCGCAAAGTAATATATGAAGGCGAAGCCTATTTGAAGAAGTTCTAAAAATATCGACTTCCCTGCTTTATCAAAATTACTGTCCACCTCCCCTAATCTCCATTCAAACTATTCCCTAATATAATAATTATAATCCAAACAAACTAGTAGTAACTACTGTCGATATTTAAGTTACATAATTATATTTTTGAATCTATTTATCATTTTGAAAATTCAAATATCGTTAAGGATTTTTAAATGATAATTATCAGGTGGTATTTCGGTCCTGCGCATATCGACAGAACAAAGCTACGCATTCATTCATTAATTTGCAGACACGCAAAGAAGTCGGTTGAAAAATGTCAAATTAGCGGAGTGCGCTATGAATAAGTTCACATGATGTATCGTCGTCAAATATTCGAATACTCGTTAATATATTTGTTGTAAAAGACCCAAATGTTATCGTTTCCATACATTAACCCATTCTCCTCACAAACCTCAACATCATCATCAAGAATCCATCATTCTGTGCACAGAATCCCTTTTTCCTTCTACCCATTAAAAATTAGCAGTCCACTATCTCTCGTTTCGTTTTCATAAATTAAAAGTCGCTATATGATAAGTTAGAAGACTTATCGAGGGCATAGTTTTTTATTTAACTTAGTCGATATTTTCAGAATGTTTTTAGGAATTCCTATAAGTTGCGGGTTTGGATCTTTTTTTAAATAAAATGTTATCTCTACTTCTATTAAGGCCAGGGATAAACCGCTGAAAAAACTTTGTACACCTACATTTCTTCTGGGAAGTAATCCCTTAACATTTTTTCGTTTTTTTTTACTTTAAGATTACCTCGAAGAATCTTGAAAATTACATAAAAAGGTCCCACAAATAGAAAAGAATAGATTTCCTCAAAAGATTACCCTCAAGATTTCCTCCAATTTGTACACCTGAATTCCTCAGCGTGCTCCTCGTACTAAAGGCTAAAAGAAAATTACTCACCTATAAAGGAAAACGTTGCCATCTTCATTAGCGTTTAAAGGCCAATGTTCTAAAAGGGTAACATTAGGATTCCAGTCTAATATTTTATCGTCCTCGATATCGAGCAGATGTACGTCGGAGGGGAATGTCGCTTTCACGTGCGCAATATCCACATTCTCCAACGGAATGCCCGATATACCGGCTATTTTCTGTTTTAGTTCCTCTATTTTGGTCGATTCTAGATTTACTTCTTCAAAAGGTTTGAGCTCAATACTCGAAGGGCACCACTGTCTTAAAAATAAGGTTAATTGGGTGTTACTATCTACGGTCTCGGGCTCAACCAGCTCCTGAATGTACATATCCGTGTCTCCTCTCGAGATAAATATATCACTTCCGAAAATTTGATCATCTAAGTAAACTTTACGAGGTCTCCTCCAAATTTTCTCCCGTAACCGGGCTTTGCTGTACGGTATTTCGATCATGTGTTGTTTTTTTGCCTTTAAAAGTATCTCTTTCTTTACTGTACTGACATTTTGACCTTTGGCAACGATATGTTCGAATAAGAATACGTTTGGATCCATATAGTCCGGTTTTAAGTGATATATTTTACAACTATATTCGTCCCTCCTTAACACTCGACCTAACTTAATCACTAATCTCTCCGAGTCATTTATTGACTCCAGGCGCTCTGAAATCGTGGACCATTCGTTTTCTGCAAAGACAAAAAAAAAATTAAAAGTGAAGACAATAACTCATGTACAATGCGGTCCAACAGTCCTCCCCTCTTAACATTTGATCGAATGGAGATATTAACTGGAACACTCAAATAAGACAACTTAAGCCATCTTTTGGAATATATTTGATATTTTAAAACTTGGTAAATGGGTAAAAAAAAATTAATATTGTTTATATGCCATACTTTTATTATGAAATTGCTGAGGTCTAAATTTTACATTTATAATTTAAAATTAATCTATTTATTTTTATTAACAGCCCAATAAAATTATATTTTACACAGTATGAACGCACCCTAACAAAACTAATCAAAATTTATCCAATCGAAACACTTTTTTACGAAATTAAGTTACAGTTCATTTCAAAGCGGCCAAACAAGAAATTACAGTTATAATTCATGTGTTGTATTTAGTTAGTTTTGTATTTTACCGTTAAATTTAGAGTTTTTTGAATTGTAGTTGTTTTTGTTTTTTTAAGATAAATTAGAAAATAAAAAATTAAAATTTTGGTGGAAATGTTGTAGCTTTTTTTAATGGAATGCTATATTTTTTATTTACTTATTAAATGTAATTTTATGACAAGATGACATAATAAAAAATATACCATTCCATTTAAAAAAATTAAGTCAGATGTTACCCACCCTAGGAGAACCATCATGTATATTTCAAAATATTTTTAGAATGTGCCTTTTTTTTTATACCATACAACTTTTCTCTTTAAAGTTTTTCTCTAAAGTGGATACTTTACTATATATCGACCGAGTCGGCTTCGTTGAGACACCCTGTATACAAAAAGTTTGAGTTGTCTTATTTATGTGCTTCAAATTTGATATCGCAACTCGTTTAAAAGTTAAGAGGGGAGGGGGGTGACTTTAACACGGCACTGTACATGAAACATGCAAATAACATACGAACGAATCACGAATTTTAAGAAAAGCTAAACTCTACTTTGAAAGTTTACAAGCAACATGGAACTGCGACTGTATCATAGCAGCTTTTTTATTTGTGTTTTTTTTTTATCAGCACAAGCTTATCGACGGCTCCGTCCGCAAAGTGACCAACTTTAAGTTTTTTCGAAATTGAGTTTTACTTCTTTGAAGTAAAAATAAGTTTTTAAAAACCAAATCAAGATGTAAACAAAACGGGAACGGGAGCCTTCTTCGAAAAATTTACCGCGAAATGTTTTTTTCCGCGCAAAGGATTAAAGCGATAAAAATTTAACGCGAAAAAATATTAAAGCGAAATAAAAATAGCGAAAACTATTACCACGAAATGTTTAAATAGCGAAATGCAATTACCGCGAAAAATATATAGCGAAAGTAATAGCCGCGAAAATATTTAACGCGCAAAGCAAATTCCGAGTCTAATTTTAAATTATAAAAATACGTTTTTTTTACAATACTTTTTCGTTAGCTACGCCAAGTTTAATATATTATATTACCAATTTGTTTAATTAAGTTTAATAATTGCAGAATTAACAAAATTTTAATATAACTAAATTGTTTGGTTTTTAAAATTATAATTATATTACTAATAAATATAATATAATATATAACTAATTTCTTTATATTGGTGTTATAATTTTAGTATTTTAAAAAACATAAATATGATTAATTTGTCTGGTTTTGTTTTTGATAAAAAATAAAAACAAAACTATGATTATAAAATAAGCGTTTCATTCAAAAAATTATAATATATATTTTAAGGTTATTTTTTTTAATTAAAATTTAGGCGCGAATATCATATTTCGCGGCGAAAGTATGCGCGATCATATTATTACGACGTAAAAGTATGCGCGATTTTTATTGTCGCGATAATAGTTTCCGCGGTAAATGTTTTCGCGGTGAAACCTTTCGAGGTTAAATCATTGCGCGGTAAATGTTTTCGCGGTAAACGTTTTCGTGGTAAAAGTTTCGCGGTAAATTTTTCGGCAAAGTCTCCTAGATCCAAACAAAACTTGGAGTAAGCCACATTGGGGACGAAGCCTTTATAGTCCAGGAGGCAGTGAATTTTCTTGTTACTAATTTTCTCAGTCAGCGAACATTGATAGGATTGATTTGTGAGTGATTCTAAGCAAGGAAACGTATATTCAATGGAGGTTCTCCGATGGGTTACGTCAGCGTCAGGTTAAGCGCGCTTAACGAGCATTGGTCATGCCTGCAAGGCTTTGGTAATCATTATAGCTAGATTATTGTTTAAGATATTGTTATAATGCAAACTATCACCTGACAAATAAAGGACTACCAAAATAAGGACATTTTCAGTTTTTCACCTGCAAGACGTATTTGGTATGCTTACGGATCAGCCAGATTGTTTTTTTACCTAATTTTAGTGTACGACTTGATAGCAGAACCATTTTCATTAGTTTAATAAAGGTGTAACGCATTTGTATCTTCTAAAGCATTTTGTGACTTAACCCATCAGAAAACCCCCCACTGAATATACGAATCATTCAATGATCAATCCTATCGATGTTCGCTGACAGAAAATTAGTACCAAAAAACTGCCTCCTGGACTATTATGCTTTATTGAATTGGAGCAATAAAATACTTACAAGCAATAAGCTTTAAAAAACATTTAATATTATTACCTGTCGCAGTTGATAGACCTACAAATAAAAAAAACTTAAGTCGTGAAGATAAATAAATAAAAAATTAAATGTCTGTTTTTTCGAAAAACCTGTTGATTTGGAATGAACAGGTCCACAAGCCTCATCGACGGCAAAAAATTGTATTAACCCGGAACCCAATGAATTGATTAATTAAGATCAAAAAAGGCTCGCCGCGGCGCACTATGTCGTAAATGGGTCGGAAATGCATAAAATTATTGCAAATATTTCTTTCCTGCAACTTTTAGTGTATTTTTTAAAAACTTTAAAGGCCGATATCTACTTTAAAAAAAATCCTGGGTGATTTGGATTCAGGACAAAGAGTTTCCAAAAAAAAATTACTGAAAAATGCAGAAGCCCGAGTGCGCCCAAAAAATAGTTGCAATTTGTAGTTTAGTTTTGTTTTCTATGAAATCCAGTATACCCCTTAAGGGGCCCTTAGACACAGGGGCGTTCCGAGGGCCCAGTCGGCAATTTCAGCAGAAGAGTCTCCAAATTTAAGTGGAGTCTGCCGGCAATTTGACTGGACAAGATCGATGATCTTTTTTGTATCAGTTAGTTTTTTTAAGTTATATCTTTTTGGGGTACAAAATTCTAGGTTGAAAAAACATTTTTGGTAGTCTAAAAATTTTTAGATGTGACAAGGTGACAAACTTTTTTGGTAGTCGGAAATTTTAGAAGTTAGTAATTAGTTTTTTCAGAGACAAACAGGCAACTTTTGTTTTTGGCAGTCGGTAAATCTTACTCCCCCCCCCACCTCGGAACGCCCCTGTTTAGGCACCTTTTGAGCTGAAATAAAAAATCTTACCGTGTGCTTTTCCATACTGTCTATAAACTTTAAAATACTCAGCCGGCACTCGGACCACTACTTCCAGACACTTCTTGAAACTCTCCAGCGTCATCCGGTTGTCTACCAACACCCGGCAACACCGCGAATAAGACGCGTCCTGGCCGTTACTCTGGTGCACCACGCTGGTAACCTAAAAAAATATATTTTATACAGTAAGATAATCCACTGCTTTATCTATAGGAACCGCATTAGTAAGAAGACAACTTTAAAACAAAAGTTATGTAATTTGCGAGGTGATTTGATCGTTCTTGAGTTAAGGTTGTAAGTTTTTCTGGAGAGAATGACCTCCAGGGTAAATCTACATGTTACCTTGTGGTAACGCACGTTACAGCCGCAGACAAAATTACATTCTTTTAAATATTTTAGCGCTTAGGACCATTTTTAAATTGTTTGCCTGTTGAAATTAATTAGTATTTATAAAGCTAAAAGTAACACATTTAAAACTATTTTAATATCTGCAATGGCTAAAAAATTAGGAACAATTAATTTAGTAAATTTTGGCAGCCTATAACTTGAAAACAAATGAGCGCAGAAAAAAAGACATGAGGCATATTTAAATTTAAAGATCTTTTAATGTCATAAATAAAAAATCGTTTACCATGGGGAAAAAATATAGAGGTCGCCACAGGGCCAACGAGTATTATTATGAAAGCGTCATTCGGTATTTAACTTGTAGTACAGGGGAGACTATAAAACACGGTTTATGATTTTTTTTAATATCCCTTACAATTTTCGAGAAAAAGGACGAGGGCGGGAATTCTGAATCACCCTGTACAAAATTAAAAAAAGAAACAGAGATTTATATATTTTTTCAATTAAAAAAAATGCAATGGGAATATGATCAGAGTACTGTACCTTTTGGGCTGGCGGCCTGTGTGCATAGTAGTTACGCCACTGAGTTAAATAAATAAAGCTTAAAGTGAAAAAAATATTACCTTAAAGAAGACCGGTCTGTTTTCCATCAACCTTTCTTCGGAGCACCAGTTGATCTCCTCGCCAGGATGGCCCAGCACGTCGTAGTTGTAGGTGTCCTCGGCCACGTCTATGGGCGAGGCCATGTGCTGATCGGCAGGAGAGTTGCTACGCGAAAGAATGGCAATGGCTGAAAAAAAACACATTATGAATACTCAATCCAAAACGTGTTAAAGACTAGACTTTTTATGGGCCTATACACCTTTTCAAGTTGTAAATAGGAAAGTGTAAAGAATTTCAAGTTAAATTTCAGAAAGTATAAATTGTAATTCAGATTTGCAAGTTATATTTCAGAAAGTGTAAATTGTAATTCAGATTTTCAACTTATATTTCAGAAAGTGTAAATTGTAATTCAGATTTGCAATTTATATTTCAGAAAGTATAAATTAAATTTCAGAAAGTGTAAATTATATTTCAGAAATTATAACTTTATATTATTCTTACAGAGTAAATTGTATTTCAGAAAGTGTAAATTGTATTTCAGAAAGTGTAAATTGTATTTCAGAAAGTGTAAATTGTATTTCAGAAAGTGTAAATTAAATTTCAGAAATATTTATCTATCGAGAAACTTATAATTTATTTTTTATAATTTATACGAATGTAATATAATGAAGTGACCTAGCCATTTAGAAATTAATTTTGTTAAATGTTTAATTTTATGTAAAAAATACCTTTTTTTTATTTTAATTTATTGCTGTTCAATATTTAATACCGAATATATGTATAATACATAACTGCTACTTTTTTTAAATTTTGTTGAATAAAATAATACGTTCCGAAATAAAAATTATGATTTCTGATTTACAAATTACCGTTTCCTAAAATTAATTTACACTTTTTGAAATTGAATTTACAGATCCAAATTTAAATAAAATAACACATTCTGAAAATTAATTTATACTTTCTGAAATATAATTTACACTTTCTGAATTTCAACTTACGCTTTCTGAAATATATATTACAAATCTGAATTTTAATTTATACTTTCTGAAATATAACTTGCAAATCTGAATTACAATTTACACTTTCTGAAATATAATTTAAAAATCTGATTTATAATTTATACTTTCTGAAATTTATTTTAAAAAACTGAATAACAAATTACACTGTCTGAAATTAATATCACACTTTCTGATTTACAACTTGAAAAGGTGTAGTTGTAGTGAGAAAAATAATGAAGGTCTAATAATTTTTTTATTCGCTTCTATTCGGTTAGAAATGTTAAGTTAAAAGTGACACTTTTGTGGCTGCAGCCCGCCAAAGTACTTTTGCGGTCCCTTATGGAAAATTTCATAGCGGTTGTGTTTGTCTTTTGTTTTAATTTGGCGGGCTGCAGCCCTTATGAAAAATTGTCAGATAACTGACATAACCAAATTAATAGTTATTTATATACCAAGGGACTAAACTGGGTGTTTTAGTCCCGCTGAATTAGAAATGCAAGGGACTAAAACAGCCAAGTTTAGTCCTGAGGTATATACACTATTTTTTGCAGGACCAAACATAATTTAGGTAGGTAGATAAAATTAAAATTAAAAACCACGCGTCTAAAATCGGTTGTTTTATTTTCGTAATTAAATCAAGATGCCTGTAAATTGTCAGTTTCATGGCTATCGCGACTTTAATTGTTTTTTAATATGGTTGACACAAAGGTCAAAAAAATGGACGAAGATGATAAATTTTAAGTTATGTATAAATTGTTATAACAATGTTATTTTTAAAGGTTTTCTTTGTTAAAATCAAATTGATTTGAATCGCTAATTTATTACAAAACACCACCAAACCTAATTTTTGAACCAGCAAAGCACATAGTAAGTATAGTATTTTAATATTATCAAGGTTGCCGTGATTTTTATTCCCTAGGGAGAAAAACGGCAAGTTTAGTCCCGAAAATGAAAGCGTAAAATTAGGTTTTAGTCTTGGTCGTGCAAAAAACTAATTTTAATTATTATTTTTACCATTTTTTTGTTAAAAATATGTTTACAAGCGAATAAAAAATAGCGTATGATACACGGACGAGAAATATATCTCGGTCTTACGCGGTTGTGAATCTCGGCTCACGCTTCGATTCACAATCTCCGCATGCGACCGAGAAACATCTCTCATCCTTGGATCATAATATACTATTTTTGCGGTGGATTGGTTTTCTATTAATAGGACTCTAAGCCAAAAAAGCCAAAATTAATTAATTAAAATATCTTTATTCGTTTGTTTTTATTAACTTCTAAATCCAAAACGTAAGATTTTTTCGTATTTTTTGGCTGTATTTTCATGAAAATTTTATATAAATACTAAAGATATTATGGTTATAATTTTTATAAGAAACACTATCACACATGTGAGGTTTGTAAAAATAAAAACAGCTTTAGATTGAATCCAGTAACGAAGATTTTACGGGGAGTTATTTAAAGTGTTGGTGGTGTGTTGTCGAATGTTTTTAAGTAAATTAAATTACATCTAAAAATTTTCGGGATCACTTTCGAGAGTCCCGAACAATTTTTTTTTTTATATCGCAATTACATTAAAACTTAAGACAAAATTCGCCCAAAATAACATTACCTGGAGCATCTCCCACCAAAGTCCTATCGCTGTCGCTCAAACTGCTGTCTTCGCTGTTGCTGTTGCTCTGGTCGCCGGAGGACGCGTCCATGTAGGCGGTGGGCTGCGGCGACGCGCGCATGCTAGGCGAGTTCGTGCCCCGATCGCTGTTGGCTAGCTCCAGCTTGTCCAGGTTCTGGTTTAGGTCCAACGAGGGAATTGACAGAGATTCTAGAGTACCTAGAAAGCAAAGATAATTTATTACATTTAAAAACAATGATACATTAAGTAGATCTACTTCTATAGAATATGTCAGAAAAAATAACTGAAGACATATAAATTGTATCATAAAATAAAATATTAAGACTGTTCCACTGGCCAGTTAAAGTTGTCAACTGCATAATAACACTCAATTAATACTTTTTTTAATAAGTTTCTAAAAATGTGAGTGTTTTTATTTTCTTTAATAAAAGTTGGTAAATTATTATAAAGTATGCCTTATAACCTTTTACTTATTATAGTACATAAGAATGCGATGCCAGGATTGGCTTGATGTGTCGTCATGTATCTTGTAATGTTGTTATGCGAGCCTCTGGATAGGCCTTAAGTTGTAATTGTAACCTAAAAGTTTGACGTTTTCCTTTTGTTCAATATAATTTACGTTTGTACAATGTAGAATATGCTAAATTAGTGTGTGTATGAAGAATAAACCAAAAAAGTACTTTTTTCTATACCATACAAAATAACATTAACTATAACCATTTTTTTATGAACTTTCTCTTCTTTTATTAGCTTTAACGACCGTCAATCATTGTCATAGACAAAAAATGTCACAATATTTTATATTTTAAAAGGTGCGAGTTTTTAACCAATGATGTAGCTTAAAAATCGCAGGAATTTTAAACTACCTGCTTGCATAATTGGACGGACTATAAATTACACCCACATCTGGGCTAAAGTGTGCTTACTAAACACTGCTAAGCTGAGCCCTTGCTGTAATAAAATCTTTCTTAACTCAGAATGTAATATACTATTACTCACCAACGTCAGTGTCCGGAAGTACCACATTCACGCTGATAAGATGCTTAAAAACCCACATTGATTTGTATAGTTTCGACCGGCCTCTTATTTTCTGGGTATCTGCACCCTCTCCATTGGCGACGTACAATTTATAGTTGATCCTTTTGGGATCAAAATTAAGCTGAAATATCAAATTTTAATAAATTATATGAAGAAAAACCATTATATATCGGGTGTCACAAGAAGTACTGCCTACGAATTATCTCCGTAACTATAAGAGATAACCCTTTTAAAATTTGCAGTGCTTATATGAGACATGAAAATCCTTATTTTGGCATAACCATCAAAACATAATTCTTTTCCGGTCTAACCGGAAGTTATATCAACTTTTCAATTGAAACCCTGTATTTGTGTACATTTTTAAATTCACCTTTAACTTTTCTCTTTTTATAAATTTATCGCAAGTCGATATTTGTATTAAAGAGGGCTGAAATGTCCATATTGGACTAATTTAGAAACTTGACATTTTAAACCTTTTAGTAACGGGTCTTTCAATAGGAGTGATAGGTTTTTACATAGAGATTTCTCAGTTCGTGATATATATACTTTTTTGCTTCTAGGTGCCAAAATATTCAGTATAGTTTGCAGTTTTATCATGCAGCGTTTGAGGCTTCCCGATCGTTTAGAAATTATTAAAAAATATTACCAAAGTTCAAGCTCAGTTGTAGGTGCTCAAAGTTTGTTCACCAGAGAATTGGTTCGCCGTCACTGCGCAGGCTATACGCCGCACTGTGGAAAAGTTCGAGTATGAGTTCACTTTACAGGACAATACGCCACCAACAAGACAACGAAACAGGCGAAGTGAGGAGAATATCGCAGCTGCAGCGGCCAGTATTGCCGATGAGTCAAATTTGTCGATTTCACGACGATCGCAACATCTAGCAAGCAGGCTAGGAAATTACACTTTTTTGAAAAAAATGCCAAATTCCCTGACTTACATGTTTCAATTTCCATTTCCCTAACTTCCTAATTTCCCTGACTGGTGGGAACCTTGCAATTATTGTCTAAATAAAGTACAATTAAACATTTCATAAAAATGCAAGAAAGCTCCATTGAATCAGGCGAAAACTTATGAATTTGAAGATCAATTATAAATTTAAATTTTATAAAAAATTTATAGTAAGCCCCAAACACACGTCCCCCCAGATGGAAATAGGTTTAAAAAAAATAGCAAGATTAGATGACTATTAATTATGTTAGCAAAGGGTCTGTAAACTTCAAAACCTAGGAGAACGAAATCCTAATGAGCAATAGTTCCTAAATAGTGGTAAAAGTTCTTCCGCTTGTTAGACAAAAGTAATAAACTGCAAATTCTTTTGCACAATTCTATTAGTGTTTTTGTTGATAATTTCCATTTTGTTTAGATCAAATCTCTATATGTTTCCACTTTTGAGAAAAGCCATTCCAAAGTTTTATAAAAATTTAAATTTGTCATTTTTTGAGGCTCATATTTATATTATTATATATACAATATATATTACAAATAGAGTCACAATTTTTTTATAAAGAAGTATAATGCAGGCGCCGCAGGCGCAACTTGTTAATAACTAAGGTTTAAATAGCAAACCGTGGATTGGAAATAATAAAACTTTATATAACTTTTCTTAAATTTTTGCTTTTTTCAAAGTTTTCCCCGACTTCTCACAAAATCCCAAACTTTTCCCGGTCGGTCAAATTTCCTGACTTTTCCCGGTTTTCCAGAGAGTGTCCACCCTGGCATAGCATTACATGTCTTCACCGCTTGTTGTATAATCTAATTCGACCATAGGTCAATTTTAGGCCTTTTAAAATAAATTATTTACCTGTGCATCGTCGCGTCTGGTATGCAACAAATCGGCTTCCGTTCCGTGCAACCAGCCAAACTCGATGGTGTCGCGATCCATGTTTAGTGCTGCGCACAGATTTTGCTTCAACGTGCCTATCGTGTCGTCCGGATGCACCCTTATCGAAACCGCCTCGTCCACGTCGCCAGTCTCCAGGTTGATCGGCAGCACTGTCATGTTGATGCCGCCACTTTTGTATGTTGGAAATTCCTCACCTGAAAAGTTATATAAAAACAATCTGAAATGCGGTAATTATTCCATCCATTCACATAGTTCGCCAGGAACATTTAGATGAACAAATTGTGAAAATGGTTAGTGACAGTTCCTTAAAATCGCTGTTACGACACATCTCTACTATAGAGATGTACTAATAATAAATAATAATACTAAACCATTAACGCGACTGAAAAACGCGGCAGAAAAATCTAAACATGCACCCTGGTAGATTAATTTTTGACTGCATAATATCACTTAAGTCATGCATTCTGTGCAATGTTTTATTCAACACCTGTTTATCTTGCCTATTGTTTTTAACATTTTTTTGTTCACATATTTTTTGGTTGTCCTAGTGAGACTAATCTACTTGCATTATCCAACTGAGAATATTTTTCAGTATTTAGTTTTGATTTGCCAAGGCGGCCTCGAGCCAGTCTATTTTACCAAACTCAGGGAAATAGTTTAATTTTATTCCTTTTAAAGCGTTATTAACGGTTAATACCGCTTTTATTTAGTTGTATTTTCTTTATTTAAACATTAAAAAAAAATATCTTTCAAATAACACTCGAGTCTTCGAACATTGAGAATAATTCGGCTTTTTTCATAAAAGTTAATTGTCTGGAAATAATTATAAAACATTATTGTTTTTGGAGCGCTTATTCAATGAATAATATTTATTGAAAACAACGCCGCAAGCGGTTTTTTCTTTCAAATTTGGACACTTGTACCAAAAACTTTTTTGTGAAACTAATATCATACAGCCTGTTCCAGAACTCGCGTACCGAAATTTGAGGGTATATTAAAAACCCTCTGGAAAATATGAAAAAAATTCAAAAAAAAATCCATCTTCGTTCAATTCAAAAATAAGAACGCTTTAAGTGGACCAATACTGTTGCTGATTATAAATTACCATTAAAGGTTGAATTTGTAGCTATGGAAGCAAATTTAATTATTGCAGGTACATATTCTGTAGGTTGACATGGTAATTAATGTGACATAAATATTTATTAATGTCATAAAAAAATATCAAAACTTTCATGATGTTTACTTCAGAAGAGTATTGCGAAATGCTAATTTTTTATGGCGAGTGTGGCCGGAGTGCTTCAGCTACATCTGCAGAATATTCTATTCGTTTTCCCAATAGAGAACATCCTAGCAGAAATGTTATTTTAAGATTGGTGCAAAGGGCAAGAAATTCTGGAAATTTAACTCCAAACAAAAAAGAGATTGGAGGCGCTCCGCGAACTGCAAGAACTGTTGATAATGAAGAAGCTGTCATTCAGGCTTTTGAAGAAGAACCTGAAACAAGCCTTAGTATCGTGGCTAGAAATCTTGATATGTCTAAGACCTCTGTTCAACGAATTCTAAAAGATGAAAAAATGCATCCCTTTCATTACACTCGAGTACAATGCTTGACACCGGAGGACTATCCTTTACGAGTCGAATTTTGCACATGGCTGTTGCAGAAACATCAAGAAAATGAAAACTTTGTAAAAAGCATTCTTTTTACGGATGAGTCTGGGTTTCAAAGAGATGGTTTTTTTAATTCAAGGAATTCTCATGTTTGGGGACAGGAAAATCCCCATGCCTTCAGGCAAGGAATACCCCAACGAAGGTTTTCCTTGAATATTTGGGCCGGAATATTGGGAGATGCTATAGTAAGTTATAGTAAATGCTTAAAATATTTGTTTTTAGATTGGACCCCATGAGTTTCCTGGCAGATTGAATGGCGAAACCTACAGTAACTTCTTAAGGGATGAAGTGGAAAATCTTATTGATGACATCCCACTTCAAAGGTTGGCAAATGTGGATAACATCTGGTTTCAACATGATGGCTGTCCAGTGCATTTCTCAGAAACGGCAAGAAGCCAACTCGACATCAGTTTTCCAAACAGTTGGATAGGCCGTGGGGGTCCCAGAAGGTGGCCTCCTAGATCCCCTGATCTCACTCCAATGGACTTCTTTTTATGGGGCCATGTAAAAAATTTAGTGTATAGAAATATGCCAGACACTGTAGAAGAACTAGGAGACCGAATACATGAAGCGCTTGAGTCAGTAACTCCAAATATGATTATTAATGCCAGGAGAAGTCTGTTAAAAAGAGCTGCTTTATGTGTTCAAGTTGGTGGAGGTCATTTTGAACATATTCTTTAGCATGCTTCATACATTGAACGCGAGTTTGCTAAAAATAATGCGTTTCTTCATCTTTTAGAGTTCATTAAACACAGGACAGACATATCAAGATTTCTTGCCACGATACTAATGCTTGTTCCAGATTATTCTTCAAAAGTCTAAATGACAGCTTCTTTATTATCAACAGTTTTTGCATTTCGCGAAGTGTCTCCAACCACTTTTCTGTTTGCGTTTAAACTTCCTTGCCCTCTGCACCAATCTTAAAATTACATTCTGGCTAGAATGTTCTCTTTTCGGAACACCGATAAAAAATTTTCCTATGTTCATTACTTTGAAATAAATAAATAAAATTCAGTTATTGTATTTTTATTTTATTAAGAATTTATAGCCAGTAAATCAATTAAAAGATCTGAGTTTCTAATAAAAAAAACACTACATTCAGCGCGCTGAATGGAGTTGCAGCGGCAGTTTGTTGCTGCCGTCTAAGACGGGTATCATAAAACCACCGCCGGATGGAGTGACCCTATAAAAATAGAATATTTGATAGCCTCTGTCGGTTTTGTCAAAATATAATAACCTAAAAAGATTCTAAAGTTGAAAGTCTTAAACAATGCACGAGTCAACCATTAAAATGCAACCATAGTTACTAATAAGTAGGGAAAAACTATTTTTTAGGTAATTTAACATCAGCAACAGGATTGGTCAGATTAAATAGCTTCCTTTTTAATTAGTATTGAAGATGGATTTTTTTTTAAATTTTTTTCATATTTTCCAGAGGGTTTTTAATATACCCTCAAATTTCGGTACGCGAGTTCTAGAACAGGCTGTATATTATTGAGGAAAACCATGTAATGAAATTGTAATAGTTTCGATAAATAAATAATTTGTTATTAAACGCAAATATAAAAACATATTTTTTATCATAACAGAACTTACCTGGATTTCGAATTTCTAAAAACCAATCAGTATAAAGCATATTTACTTTGCTGGTAGTGATATCATAAAACTTAATATCATTTGAAGGAAAGCTGCAATCAATGCAATCATGCTTATTATTATAAATGACTATCCTGCAATCTTCTACTGGCACAGTTAACTTGAACCTGTAAAAAAAGAGTACAAATTTATAAAGACAGGAATATTTTAATTTTAATCAAAATTATTAGTAGACTGCAGTTTGCACTACTGGCCCTCATCTACCCTGTACGGTCATTGGTAAAACATTTTCAGACTTCATTTATTTCAGAAGTCATTATTATTATTATTAATATAAAGATAAAGGCAGAGGATTGCTCCTATAAAGCCCCAAATTACAAAAATTATACATTAGATTGGTGTATATTTGTGCGCCATCTACCTGTAGATGTAGACAACTACTTATACTTCTAATCTACCATTCAAAGTTTTCAGAATAGGAAAAGTATAAGTTATCTACGTATAGAAACAAATGGCGCACAAATATCGACAATCTAATGACTTAACTCCTGAAACTAAGTCTAAAATTTTTTTCTCAATGAGCGTCATTAAATAAAAGTTCGACGTCAAAAAAGTAGGTTATTTAAATTACATAAAAAAAATAATTCGGCGTTGTCATTTATCAAAAAAACTACATCTTATTGTCGAGTTTGGACACTGTCCTGTTTTATTAAAAGCAGTAGATTATGTGAGTAAACTAACTATGGTAACGGCGTTTTTCTTTTGTCACCTTAGCGTTTCTGTAGTGGCTGCGCCACAGATCTAGTACTCTTAGAGGGCAAAATTACTTTTTTACATTCTGATAAGCAGAATTTTTTAGAATATTTCAATCTATCTATTCATATTTTGGCGGTCGGAGTTGTTCATATGTTTACACTGACAGAACACTAGCGTAATTAATAACGTAATTAGGTATACAATAAAGTTGTATAGAATACAACAACAAACAAGTAAACGTGTTCGGTATTTATAAACGAGTGCAGTTGTTCGATTTACAACAACAATGTTTAATTTACATAATTATATTTTTTAATCTTTATATTGAAAATTCAAATCTAGGGGATTTTTGAAATAAATAACTATTCGGGTGGATTCGTCATGCGCATCGGCATAACTAAACCACGTGAATTAAGTTCGTTGACATAAATTGACAGACACGCAAACAAGTCGGTTGAAAATTACCTAGCGTCTCGTTCGGTAGCGCTAGGCATAAATTCACGTGATAAGTCGGCATCATGTAAAAAATCGTCGTTATTATATTTGTCGAAAATACCTATTCATTCTGTCAAATACTCTCGTTTCAAACTCATATTCATCCTCACAAACCTCAACCTCAACAAGGAGCCATCATGTGCACATGAACATCAGGAACATCAAAGCTTCAAAAAAAGGTCAGTGAAATACCTATTTATCCCTTCTACCCTTATTTGAAACCCCCTAAGCAGTCCACTATCGCTCGTTTCGTTTTCGTTAATTTAAAGTCGCTATATGCCAGGTTGGAGAGTTATCGAAGGGATACATTTTTTATCTAACCTGGACAAAAAAATTGGACGCATTTTCTTATCACCCGCAGAAATCAGGCCGGTTTGGCAGCCGAGCTTGTAAATCCGCAGGTTCGGCCACGTCAAGGTTCTCGATCCATACCACAGACAATTCACCTGACCCGTCCGCCCGATTGGCTAGGTCACAGTGCTGAGCGTCTGGTCTCTCCGCACCCGCTCGGTGTCTGCATGTGGGCTATGCTTCTCCACCAACTTTGGTGTAATATATTTTAAATTAACATATTACATCTATGTGCACATAAAAACTACATATCACATGTAATTATATGTATGTACTGTACATCATGTACATGCTTATCGTTGGATATACTTATGCACATAACAATTTTAGCCCAAAATGCCTACTTCCAATATTTTAGTAAAACATTTATTAGAATCAGTTGATTTATTAATCATCTTTCCTCAAAAAACTATTATAGTGACAAAAACGTTTGTGTAATATTAAATAATTTGAATCTACAATTTTAATAGTTTATTTAATATAACGTTATAATGTTTTAGAATAATGGTAAAAATTGTATCCTAAAAGTTGGCACAACAATGTTTTGCATTAATATTTTTAGATTTTTCAGTGTAACGAATTCATTATAATGTTAGAAAAAAATCGATTTTTTTTACTAAAATTAGAGTGTGAAGTCACATAGGGGGAGGGGGGTCATGACTTTTTGACAATGTGTGACATGGGGTGGGGGTCTAAAATCACCTAAAAAAGTGTGACGTATTTTATGGACGACCCCTTACGAATTTTTGATCAAAACTATTTTTTTTTTATTTTTTATTGAAATTTACAATATTTAACCCGCCTAAAATTGCTTTAGATTTTTTTCCTGTTATCAGCAAGTTATTTAGAGTTGGTTTTATTTTTTTTAATTTTTTTATTAAAATTTATAATTTTTTATAATTTTGTCTTTTTAGAACATTTGGATGTTGCCCCACTGTGGGTCGTAGGAAATAGTTTTTGTATTAAGAGCGCAAAATAACTGATTTCGAAAGCAGAAATGTCATTTTGCGCTCGTAGCACAAACAACATTTTTTCTACGATCTAAATTAAATAAAAAAAATTCAGGCAGTAAGTTCCTAACCTTACAAGGACGCAGCACAATTTTCTGCAAATCACACCAGTAGAAGTAAAATCTTCATCACTGTCACTCACCATAATTCCTTTGTAACCACAAATATTTAGCACAAAAAATTGAGATTTGATTGAAAATAAACAATTTTATATTAAAAAAATGGCGGACCACATCTTGTAGCATATAACTGACAGCTGTTTTATGACTGACTTGCTGCGGCATGCTGTCACGGTAACGAGCAGAAAAGTAAAATGCTAAGAAATAGGTTATTTCGCAGTCTGAAAACTTCATTTGTTTTTGTAGAAATATTAACTTTTATATTAGATCGTAGAAAAAGTCATTTTCGTACGACCTAGTTTACACGAAATAATGAAAAATGCATGTTCACTATATATACTCGTTAGGATATTTTCTATCGCACAAGTACATAGTGCATATTTGAATGAAATGACAACTATGCACACCTATTTATTCAAACGATTACACATAGCATTCATTTTCACAAAAGTCATTTGACGTTTATAAAATTTAAACATTTCAAAACTAAACACAGGTATTCTTTAAAGTATACATTTTTAAAGAGTCTAGACTGTAGAACGAACGAAAAATGTTCTTCAAAACTCGTTTGCGACAAGTCCTTAGTGTACTCGAATCATTTTCTGACTTCGCTTCGCGTCGTCAAAAAAGCTTCATTCTAAGGACTAAAGTCGCTTACTCGTTACGAAAACTACTAATTTGTTCGCATTGTATTGTTTTACCTGTAATGCGCATGACTGGCAGCATCAGCCAACGTAGAATCATTATAAACCGACACTTTGGTATCCATCAGCACGCCCGTCAGAGGATGTCTACAATAGACGTTCAACTTGACCATGTCGTTCTCTTTCTCCCGGTTTACGCGATCTTCTTCTTCCTTTTGCTGCATGTTTTCGAACAGGGCCTGAATATGCGGAGGAAAATGGTCAATGTCGATCGCCTTCGTGTTCCTGTCCTTGTCGATCTGTCGATACATCAGCATGTACGCGTTCGTGCTCGAGCTGTACGCACCGGAGTAGTAGGCGCGTTGCGGACCACCGCCGTAGGTTTTTCGGATGTCGTCTTCTGTTATCTGGCGAGAAAAATACGAAATAGTTATTTATAATACAAGGGCGAAAAGTTAAATGTTACGATTGATTACGTTTTTAGAAGCCGAGAGACTCCGGCCCGATGGTAATAAACCTACGAAATCAAAAAGAGGGTATCACTTTTGGGCCCAGCTGCTCCCGATTACCAAACTTTGCACACTTGTAGATATCCAAAAAATATTCAGATTCACAAAATTTTAGGTCTCATACCATTCCAGAACATCTTCAAATAAGCTCTTCTAATGTTAAAATTTTGACAAGCAAAATTCAAATTGGCAACACCTTATCTACTTATCTATTTCATACTTATACAATTAATACTTAGACACGTAGTATCGATGATATACATTTGACTAGTCACTTTATCTCTGCCTATTTCCAATATAAAAATGAAGGATTAAATACTTTTTTTTACTAAAGAGGTATTTATTTATTTATTTGATACAAAAAAATTAAAACCTATTTAAATTTAAAATATAAAATAAAAGTATCAATCAATATTAAGATTTTTATTTTAAACGCCAGATAATTATAATGGCAACAATAATTAGTAAGTAGTTTTTTTTTTAATATGAGACCTTATGTGAACTTTTTTATCTTGAAAACACCATGTTTGGAAACGGCCACAATTAAATATTTCGAGTGTAATAAATATAGGAAGAGCCTTTCAAAAGTTGCATCTAAAAATAATTTTTTATAACACAGGACAGAACACAGGAATGGAGCTTGGGCTTAGCCAGAAAATAACTTCAGTATTTTTGTCCAATGCCAATTGGACAAGGTGAAATATCATTATTATGTTCTAACGCTGTCATTTTAGCCAAAGACTATATTTCGTAATGTAATCGGGAAATTGGAAAATAATGAGAATAATGTATATGCCCTGGACAAGATCTATTATGTGTACTGCAGAATATTCTATTCTGATCCCATAGCTTTATCATCGCTTTTCTGCTGGTTATGAATTTCAGCCACGGACCTCTAAAAACATTTTCCACATTTTCATTATTTTAAACTTCCATCTCATTATTTTACTCAGTTTCGGAGGCTGTCTCCAATTGCCTAAAATATAGTTAGACTTCGTAAAACCATGGGTAAAATGAATAGCAGCGTTACAACATAATAATAATATTTTAACTTGTTGTTGAAAATCGGCATAACATTGGAGGCAAATCTGCCGAATTTTTTTAAAAAGCATTAATAGGTTTTATCAAGATGGGCATTGAAAAACATAATTTGATTTAGTATGACAGGTAAGAATTAATTTTTAAAGTAAGGTTATTTATTTGTCAAATTCAAAACATACAAAGCAAAAACACAGTATCCGCTTTGATTTTTTTTTCTAAAAATTAAAATTAGTAGAAAAAAATTTTTCGGAAAAATAAAACAACCTAATTTACATAACTTTTCTAATTATAAAGCATTATAAGAATAATTTAAATAGTACAATACAAAAAACTAACAAAAAGTCCAGTACTTACTGTATTTTATCCTAGACGGTTTTTGTCAAAAGCTTAACCCAACTTTTAAAATCTCTTTTCAAAATGATATGATGTAAAATTTACGATTTCAATGCCTCCCTTGATAAAACTTATTAATGCTTTTTTAAAAAAATCGGCAGAAATGCGGGAGTTATCTTCTGGCTCAGCCAATGCCACATCCCTGTATTCTCGAAGGTCAACTAAAAATTATCTGTAGATGATATTATTTGCAACTTTTGAAACGCTTTTTTTATTAATACAGCCATTACAACCGAAACATTTAACTGGAGTAATTTCAGAATTATTTTTGACAAGTTAACAATTAAAATGTCACATATTATTTATGTGTCACTCACTTCTGACTATAGATGAAAACAATAATGTTTATTTTTGATAAAGGAGGATCTCGGGTTTTGGGCCATCGGCCGTCGTTCATAAGATTTTGCACAGACACGGGTCTGTGTGAATTTTGGTGATGACTTTTTCAAAAAGAAAAAATCAATCTGACAACAGGGCATATTATTAAGTAGTATAAATAATTTAGTTCTCCTCGTCATTTTTGACATCACAAATAACTTGTGTCAGTAAATTGTTAAATAAAATAAAATAGTTTTATAGAAATAGAAACTGATTTAAAGAATTTATTATGTATTATACTACATATGTACAGTATACAAGATATAACAGTTATTTAATAAGGAAGAAACTCTTCGACCGGGTAAATTGGATCAAAATAGATTACAGATTATAAAGAAAGTGCATGAAATGATTGTATATAACACTGCAGTACTGATCTATTCTTTTTATGAAAGAACAATTATAATGGGATGGTTTGGAATAGATTTGTTGCATTAAAAATTATTTGTAAAGTTATGAGTGTAGTATTTTTATCATAAATAGTATAAAATATCTGTGTACCCTATTGAAAATGACGGGTCTGGGCGGGTATAAATGGTTCACAAACCGGACTTTAGCGGGTGAAGTTCATCCGCTCAAGTCCCGCGTAGACCCGGCATTTTCAACAGGGTCCTGAACAACTTTAAATAAATAAATAAAATATTCTCCGTCCGTAGACTTTGAGGTTGGTGTTTATTTAGTTTTAATATGTGTTTAAAAGTTAAAACTGATTTAAATTCAACGTTTTTTTCATGAAGAAATTGGAAACAAAATTCATGAATATGAGAATTCCTTAAGGAAAATTATGTAGTGTATAGGCGCGATTCGATGCTCTTAGTTTCTTTAGTGAAAACGTTTTCTCTCAGATTGAGCAAAGCAAATTAAAACCTGGTATTACCAATTAGTATATAGTTGCTCTAATATATTATGCAATCTGGAAATGTGTGAAAAGAAGAACAAGAAGAAACTGTACCATAAGATTTTATAATTACCATCCGCGGACGGAAAATCTCCCTTAAATTAAGATTTTGTATCCCCTTTAAATTAGTTTCTAGCTTCAAGTTTGTATAGGTTATATTACTGTTGTTCATAAAGTTCTAGATATATTACATAAAAACTCTTTTTATTCATGTACCTATCGCATCCAAATACTTTATTGGTGCCATTTTATCAAAAATTTACTTGACAATTAGTTTTCATTCAAGTCACGCCAAAAAGGCTCGACTTAAGTCATGTTAGAAAATCTTGACTAGTTGACTTTGTCTCCTAATAAAAAGCAATATTGCCAAGATGTAAATTTTTAGTTAATTTTATTAAAATATTTTTTTAACAATTAGTACTAAATAAACAGTTTAAATTGATTAGTTCTCTATTTCTTATCATTTTAAACCTAAAACAAATACTTTTAATATGGCCCAAAATACCCCCCTAAAACGATATCCTCCTTTAATGTAAATTATTATTTAAGATAATTTTACCAATTTTAACCTAAATACAGTTCTTTATCATTAATATAATTATTCATAATTATTTCAAACCAAAATATATATTTTTTTAATGGGCCCAAAATCCCTATCCAAAACGATATCCTCCTTTAACTGTAACAAAACTGTATGTGATGGATTTTTTTTTAATAATTTTCCCATAATCAGCACCAAAAATACCACATAAATCACCAATTACATTTGGGACATTTTTTTTTCCCAGCCCTGTGTAATTGAAATGAAAATAGTAACCAGCTCTTAGAGTAAAAGTTTTGCGCACCTAGTGTTTTACTTTATTCATAAAATAAAGTGGGGACTCTAACCCTATATCGCATACAATTTTTTCATGATAAAAAATATTTGGGTTTAAAATTAACCGTTCAGCCCCTCCCCCATAGATTGCCTTCGCTACGGCTCTGTGTAAACTTACCGCAGTAACACTCTGATCATTAAAACAGAACCATTGATCTTTATCGAAATCTTTGATGTAAGCGTAATAGTGTCCGCCAGAGGCGCTGCCCGAATGGATCATAATGCTGAACAATTCGTAAACGTATGGGCCTTTGGCATCTTCATGGTGGTTATTTCCAGAACTGAGATCAATACCTAAGAAATATATGTATATATAGTTACAGTTTTGCCACGTGTACCAAAATGTGTTTTAGAATGGATTCACTGAACCATGAGATTTTTAATGGTACAAAAGCAGTTGAAAATTGATGTACCAGGTGAGTTTTATTTATGTCCACCCCCTAAATTAAGATTAATCGTCATTCGATAAAAACGAAACATGTGTGACTTATATAATTTTTCTATTTTGCGACTCTAATCACACGCATTTTGCGTGTTCTTATAGGCCCATAAGAGGTCTCTACTTTTTTTTCTGTTGGGTGCCAACATACAAAAACCTATCTCATGACGTTTTGCGTGAAAATGTCAATGTCGATTTAAAGTTTATTTTTTTACAAAATTTAGTGTTTGGGTTATTTTTTACCGTGTTAAAATTGTGGACTGGTTAATTGCAGTGAAAAAAGAAGAGATGTAAAATATATCAAAATATCATTTGTTCTTAGAATTTTAAACATAGTATAAACTGTAATGCCAACCCAAAACAAAAATCCCTAAATCAGTCATCAATTTAAATGTAAGTTTTTTAAATTTTAGAGCAAAATAGAAAAATTTGTATAAAGCACTCGTTTTATAAGACTTTTTTAGAGCACTAGTACTTTAGAAAACTCGCCGCAAGCGGCTTGTTTTCTAAACTTGTACTCGTGCGCTAAAAACGTATGTTATGAAACTAGTACTTAATATACTATTTACATTGGCTATAAAATGGCGGATTTAATTTTTTTGTTCAATTCCGCTTTCGCTGGAAGTGGCATAAATGTTTTTTTTTTTAATGGAACACCCTGTAATTTTTTACATTTTTGAATTCAGCCATATAAAAAACTAGTCAATGCAAGCTTTTGATCAGAAAGATGGAATCTACATCATACTAAAAATTCAGAATTTTTGACCGAAAACCAGTTTCATAAAAATAAGAAAATTCAATTACTTTTTCAAGATTGTTTGTGAAACTCCAGGTTTTCCATGACCCTTAGGAAGCCTGAGAAAAATATTTTTAAAAAATTTTGGTATACCTTCATCACTGTTAGCACAGTTGTCGTCCTGGCCGTTAACCGTGGAGGATACATCCGTGCCTTGACAACTCTCGTCGTCCGCCGACCCCGAGTCGGTCGTGCTGCAATCGTCGCTTTTTACCACTGCATCTCGCTCCTCTATACCTTCGTTTTCTGTCCTTGCTGCTGGTATAAACGAGTTTAGGTTTAGAACTCCTGGAAACACGACTCTGAAAATTAAAACAAAAATAAATTTTATGTTTCTACAATTTTATCTGCTGTTAATGGGGCTTCAACATGACAGTAACGTTAGTTTTACTAACAAAAGACTCAGTTATAACATTTTTGAATTAAGCATGTGCTTCTTTGAACAAAGTTTCGTCTTCTGAAATAATTTACCTAGTTACTTTTTTGAAACCTCCGGCCGTGTTGGTTTTTCCAGAAATAACCCCAAATTTGATTTTTTTTAAATTTAACACCCAGCATTTTTCTACATCTTATATTTAACGTCTGTATAGAAAATTAATTTGGGAAGTAATTCTAAACAACCAGTAATTAATAATAATATATTTATTAGAACTTAAGACTTAAGTCTTCATAGTAATTTAACTTAAGAGTATGAAAATTGACATTTTAGATGTTATGAAGAACTTTTTTACCTGGGAATGAGTTATACTATCAATTTTAGAATTTGCCTTTTTTTTAAATGTATACTGACATAGAAGATATAAAATAGTTTGTTTTATCACTTGAGCTGTAGTTTCAGATGTGAGCGTCAGTACAATAAATATACACGGTGTATTTGAAATAGCGTAGGAAATTTTAACAGATTCTACATCATAAAATATGACAAAAAGTTCCTATAAACATATGTCTAAAAATGCGTCATAAGGGAGCTACGCCCCTTTGAAAGTGACTAAAAAAATCGGTCTTTATTTAATAACTCAGGAACCCTTTGA
This sequence comes from Brachypterus glaber, assembly GCA_958510825.1. Lineage (NCBI taxonomy): Eukaryota > Metazoa > Arthropoda > Insecta > Coleoptera > Kateretidae > Brachypterus > Brachypterus glaber. The sequence goes on along the minus strand of OY294045.1, from coordinate 51,888,095 downwards.
GATATATCAACGAGGTTTTGCACGTCAACTAATCCTACCAAGGCCCGTTTTTATGTATTATTTTCATGTATTTACTTACCTTTTTACCTTTTTTTATGTATTTTGACCTCAGGAATCATATTTCAAAAATAAAATTGCAAAAAAGTTACACAGAAAAAAGTTTGGGACAAAAAACTGATAAGGCCCCCCCGTTTCAGACACCCCTGGTTTAAATAACGTGAAAATGACATACAAAGATGGGCCTTATTAGGATTAATTCACGTGCAAAACCTCGTTAATATATCTCAAAGGGTTCCTGAGTTATTAAATAAAAACCGATTTTTTTAGCCAATTTCAAAGGGGCGAACTCCCTTATGACGCATTTTTAGACATATGTTTATAGGAACTTTTTGTCATATTTTATCATGTAGAATCACCTGTTAAAATTTCCTACGCTATTTCAAATACACCCTGTATTATAATAAATAAATACAAACTATACAGTGTACAAATGTATAACACAAAATTTAAAAGTTAGTTTGAAAAAAGTTATTTCTAGAAAAAAAAGAAGTAAAATTTTTCCTAAGATGAAACTCTGCGCAAGAAGCTTATGCTTAATAGTTGAAATAAAAACGTAACTTCAAAATACGCAGTAAAAAAAAATCCTGAGCCATTCTCTAAAGTTTGGTTTGGATCTATTAAGTCCATGTACAAATATTTTTAATTAGTTCACCCCTCGAGATATCCATTTCTGCATAATTGAAAAGAAGCATATCAGTCGAGTATGGTGTAAAACTTAGTAAAGCCTAAAAACTAAATAAATAAATATTAATATAAAATACTCACTTATCATTCAGTTTGATCCTATGCATGGTGCTATAATCGAAATCGAATCGTTTCAAGTGTAAGGTTAGCAAATACGGAAACTTGGTAAATTTTAATCCTTTATGCGCATCACATTTTTTCTTACATTTCTCGCAATGATACTGATTATTCCCGTCTAAAGTCTCCGGTTGCACAAACGCCCTTAGTGCTTCTTCCACACTGTTATAAGCAACATTGCTCCCGAAAGGTCTTACTGGTAATGGTATATCTTGAAAAGTATCTTCCCTCGAACTCTCTGTTCCACATTCCAAGCACTTTACGTAATCCAACATTTTTCCTTCGTAGAGATCATTTATAAGATTGGCTTGTCTAGTGTCCTTGAACTTCTGTTCCAGAGCGTCGAACATGACTCTGCACAGTTCCTGGATGTCGTGTTGATGCCATGCATCGCTGCCTTGCCAACCAAAGCTGGTGGTCAGCTCTGTGGTTTCAACTGCTGACTTCGAGGAGGTTTGTAAGTTTAGAAAAAGTTTTTGAAGTTGGTATGGAATCGAACGAATTTCGTTCACGCCGTCGAACTCCCAATTGTATAACGCGTTTCTAAATTCTGGAGTCATGTACAAAGCTTGTAAAAGACTGTTTAAATAGCAAGTCATTGCTTGGTTAACTAATCCAACATAGTTTGATGATTCTGTAAAAAAATATCGTTTTTATTTTTTTAATAAAAGTTACGGTTAATTTACTAAAATTAATTTAAAAGTTTCATATACCGGGTTACCCAAGTTTTCTGTTCCAATTATAATAATTATTTATTAATTAAACTCTATTTAACGAGAGAATACGACATAAATATATTTTTTTTTTAATGGAACACCCTGTAATTTTTTACATTTTTGAATTCAGCTGAATATTCTATGTATAAAAAACTGATTGTTTTTTTTTACTTTTTTTTTTTTCGTTTTTACCGTATAAAAACGAGATTTACATAATTTACCTTGTTTTTACCTACTTAACTACGAAATTGCGATAGGATCGACAATTTTGGGGGTTTCGTCTACATCACATTTTTAAATTGGTTCAAAAGTATTTTATTCGTTTTCTACACCTTTTCTTACCCAGAAACCGATTTTATTTAACAAATAAAATGTGATGTAGACCGATCGTTCGATTCTATCGCGATTTCGTAGTTAAACTTAGAAAAATATAAAACTAATATTAAAATAGTGACAGCGAATAAGAGCGAAAAAAAAACATTTTTTCGCCTGAACTCCTTTTTTTTTAATGTACATGTAAACTTTATTTGTAGATAACTTTTCCGCTATTTTTCTTATGCCAAATTTATAATGTACTTTGAAGATTAAGTAAGTAAAAAGAATGTAAATTGGGCACACAATGCGAGATGAAAATAGGTTACGAAGCATTTTTCCCAATATCTTTCACAGGGATTAAATTGAAGATTACATATTTTGTGCATGTTGATACATGAACAAGTGAATACTATGTTTAATTTTAAGTGTTTTAGTCAAAACGTTTAAAAGTTATATGGGAAAAAGTTTAACAATTTACTGTCATCTCACAATGTAGGTTGGTAGGTTTCTGCGGTCCAATTATGTGTATCTCGTTTTTATACAATAAAAACAAAAACGAAAAAAAAAATAAAAAAAAACAATCATACATAGAATTTTCGGCTGAATTCAAAAATGTAAAAAATTACAGGGTGTTCCATTAAAAAAAAAACATATTTATTTCCGGCCAAACCGGAAGTGAAACAAAAAAATTAAATCCGCTATTTTATAACCAATGTAAAATTATATAAATCAACAAAGTTTCGTTCTTATCGAAAGAAGATTAATCTTAATTTTTGGGGTGGACATAAATAGAACTCGGTATACAAAAATAATTTATTATGTCTTCATATAAGTTTCAATTACCCTACAGAGTGCTATTTAGTTTACGCGCTGTGATATCAGAGTCGTATTCTTCTCTTCGTGAATGGAGTTTATTTTATTTATTTCAGTTATACAGACATAGAGATTTATGGAGAGCCTCAAATAAGCTTTTGGCTATATTTCTATTACTTTAATAGATATTTCTATACATTTCATACAATTTTATTCAAAGCAAAACCTTAGATGGGACTAAAACCACTTTTATTTGCCCTGTAAAAACTTCCAACAGGGTTCTGACATATCGTTACCTATAAATTTTGGGCCGCTGAAGCGCGCTGAATCAGAATTTGAAGGCACAATTTCCCACTAACGTCTACGTCCCACATTCAACTCGGTCTTTCGCGCTGTTGCCAAATTGTGCAATTTAATTTATTTGGTTTTTGGTTGTCTTGGTGTTTTTTTTTTGGTTTGGTTTTTGGTTGTTTTGGTGTATTTGCAAAAAAAACACCAAAACAACCAAAAACCAAATATTTAATATATCTGCACAATTTGGCAACAGCGCGAAAGACCGAGTTGCATTTGGGACGTAGACGCTAGTTAATTCCCCCATCACGTCAGGTTTTCAAGAAAAATGAGCTTAGGTATTGCTTAGGACACCCGGAATTTCTAAAAATATATAAAAAACATATTCTTGCTTACCATTTACAATAATTGGCCTCAAATTTGTTTTCGACGAAGTACCTTGATACTTGAGCCGGACTTTTCGGTTATCGATCTTGGAGAAGGAGGTGTCGGGCACTTCGCCGGTCGTCGGCGAGGCGGAGGCGCCCAGCAGGAGGTCGTCCTCGGCCACGTCGAAGGCCTTTTTCTCGTGACTGACGATCACTTCGTTGCACTCGGATGGCAGACATTTTACGCCGACTTCTGCCAACGTTTTGTCTTTATGATCGTTTAGAACAAACTGAAAATAAAACCTCCATTCAGTTTAACCTATTCTGCCGTCCTATGAAAGACCTGCGTATCTCCATTTGACCCATAGCAACGTTTTCACGTCTACTCGGTGTAATATTTTGAAAACGCTGGTATGCTACAAATGGAGATACGTCGGTCTTTCATAGCACGGCAGTATTATCGCCCAGTGATCTATTCATAGGGAACGTTCAAGTATACCGTAACGCAAATTGTACCAAAATTCATACACTTCATACCCCGTTTCTCGCGTTATCAAAGGCTGTAGAGATTTCATGTTTTAACTGTGCCAAAGTTATGACTGTCTGCTAAAAAAATAAAATTAGGGATAATAATTTTTTTTTTGGGAAACGGAATGGAGAATAGCAAGTTTTATACATCGTTAAATTCCGAATGACAAGTGCATTCAATTCAATAGCTTAAAAAATAAAGGCTTGCGATCTGAAAAAAATATGGGTCAGTCCAAGGAAGGCATAATGTTTGAGCAGGGCCGGACAAAGCCAACCCGGGCCCGGGAAAACTTTATTTCTGCCCCCCCTTCATTTTTCTAAAAGGACCTCACCTCTAAAAAAAAGTTTACCTATGGCAGGAAATTTTCGCCGGGCCCCGGGGAATCTCCCTCCCCCTGAATCCGTGTTTGTGTGATTGTTTAGTAACATAAAAGAAATACTTATTTTAAACATGTGAAAACCTTATTTAATCAAATCTTTGCCTTTTAAAATGACTGAGAAAAAGCCTGTAAATAACATTTTGGGAAAACGACACAGCAAAATTTTGAAAAAAAAAACGAATATCTAGTAAGTTGTGTCCGTAGACACTTTCATGTACTACTAAGGTCTTTGCCAAAGCCCCTTGTCATTGTTCTTTAGGTATTAAAGTTATTTGTACAAAGCCGTAGAAGGGACATAATAATTACTTTTTTAAATGAGATTTAATTCTGTAATACTAACTCAGAGTAAATATTTAATTCGTTGTTACTAACACCGAATTAAATGTTTTTTCTGCGATAATATTGCAGAATAAATTCATTTTCTCTTAGTTACTATCACATAAATAAATAATTTTCTATTTATTCTGCAATAATAATACAGAATTAAATATTTTCTCTGTGTTGAGAACTATTTATTTCGAAATACTATTACAGAGAAAATGATTTATTTCTGTGTTAGTAACAGAGCGAAAATGATTTAATTCTGTGATAGTAACACAGAGAAAAAGATTTATTTCTGTGTTAGTAACACAGAGAAAATATTTTATTCTGTATTAGTATTACAGAATAAATAGAAAATGATTTATTTCTGTGATAGTAACACAGAGAAAATATTGAATTCAGTCTTAGTATCACATAATTAAATATTTTCTCTGTGTTGAGATCTATTTATTTCGCTAATACTATTACAGAGAAAATGATTTATTTCTGTGTTAGTAACACAACGAAAATGATTTAATTCTGTGATAGTACCACAGAGAAAATGATCTATTTCTGTGTTAGTAACGGCATTTTAACATCTCTATTCCACATTTCTCTATTCCAAACATCTCTATTCCACATTTCTCTATTCCATAACATCTCTATTCCACACTACTCTACTCTGCACTACGTACTTGCTTAATATAATTTTTCCTTAGCGTAACAAAGTCGTTGCATTTATTAGTATGTAATTAGTATTTTTGAATTTTGTTAATTATTATTTTAATAATTAATATGTATTGTATTTGTTGTAATAGATTTGTATCCCAAACATAGAAATTTAAATTTATTATCTGTTTATGGTAAAAACTATGTTTTTTTAAGTGAGTGTCAATTTTAATTAAGTTAATTATAGAGCGCAAACACAAATTTTAACGTTTTTGTTCCGCTAAGGAAAAATTATCTTTAGATATTAGGCAAGTACGTAGTGCAGAGTAGAGTAGTGTGGAATAGAGATGTTATGGAATAGAGAAATGTGGAATAGAGAAATTTGGAATAGATGATAAAATGCCTTAGTAACACAGCAAAAATTATTTAATTCTGTACTAGTATTACAGAATAAATGGAAAATGATTTATTTCTTTTATTTAAAAAAGTAATTATTATGTCCCTTCTACGCCTTCGTATATTTGTCTTTACTTACATTTTCTCCATCTTTGTTTTGTATGATAATTTGTATTTCATCTGGGTTGTATTCATGCTCAGTGGCGAAGTATGCGAAAATACTCTCAATTGTTTTGGTTGGTCTCAGTTCAATGGTCGATGTGGATTTCTTTCCATTCTCGGCGATGGTGTCTTGTATAGCACACTTTATGGGGCCTTCTTCTTGGAAGCACACCATCTCTTAAAAATAAAAACAAGCTAAAACGGATAACCTTTCTAGAGGGTTGGAAATATATTTTTTCTACGACTTTCTTAGAATGTTAGTCAAATCCTATTGCGGTATACACAGCGTGTCAAAAGTCGTCAGCCGCCGCCCCCACTTTAACTTTTGGACGGCTTAAGATATCAACTTGAAATTTAAAACATATAGATAACATAACCCAAATAATTTTTTGATACCTATATATTTGGTATGCCTAGGGGGCACGATGGAGACAGGGGGCAAGGGCGGAAATGTTTTAAATAGGAAAGTGGGTCGTGTGATACACCATTCTAAAGCTTATAAAATTCTCTATTTGCCCACATATTTTTTTTATTTTTTCGGAACAATTTTTGGGGTCATTTTAAAGCCCCAAAAATGGGAATTTTCGCCATTTCTTTGAAAAAATTAAACAATTTTTGAAAAATGTTTTATTTCATGATGCAAATACATCAGTTATACTTTTAAACTAACTTTGAACGATATAAATAAAATTTTACAAAAAATATCTTTAAAAACGCATTTTTAGCAAAAAAAAAATAAAAATGAAAAAAAAGGTCTAAAAAATTAAAAATTATACAGACGAATAGAGAATTTTATAGGCTTTAAAATGTCCCCCCTTGCCCCCCTGTCACCATTGTGCCCCTAAGCATATCAAATATATACTAAAAAATTATTTGGGTTATGTTATTTAAGTGTTTTAAATTTTAAGTTAATATCTTAAGCCGTTCAAAAGTTAAATTTGGGGGGGGGGCAGACTTTTGACACGCTCTGTATGCAACGTATTAAGTTTTATGGCACATTCCGTGATAGGTTTCATATACCGTAAGAGGTTTCATATTTTTAGCAAAATCAACAAAATACAAAATTTCCTATAAAATATTAAATAATTAGTTAAAAATTAAAATATTGGATGTAAATTATTGTTTTTTTATTAAAACTTTTGGTTATTATGTAATTTATATAAAAAAAATTAATGTATAAAACTTCAGTTGTAGAAAAAGTATATTCTGCAACACGTGTAGAATGGCTATTCTTCACTCGTGGACAGGGCCGTAGCGACGAAGTTTTTGTGGGGGGGGGGAGAAGGTCAAAAATTACAAATTTTTTTAGCATTTTTCCTTGAAAAAAAAAGTAAAAAAAAAAATTCCCCACCCTTTCGTAAAATATAAAACTTTGGTATTTTGAATTCCTGCAATATACGACTTTTGTATTTTGAATCCATAAAATATACAACTTTTGTTTTGGATCAATGAAATATACAACTTTTCAAGATGGGTGTGGGGGGGGATAAACCGTTAAAATTTTAAAACGGCCGTGTATAAAGTATAGTATTATTTATTAACAAGCCGTGAAGATATGTAATGCTATGCATTCCAATATATGATATTCCCAGTAAATGGTATATTGCATTTTCCCAAAAATAAACAATAAAAAAATTATTTTTTTTTTAATGATCTTTCTTTTTGTAAAAAACGAAAAAAAATTGAGAATTTTTTTTCAAAAAAAAAAAAAATAAATAAAAAAAAAGAAAAAAAAATGTTCAAAATTTTTTCAATTTTTTTGAAAAAGTTTAACCCTCCATAACTTTTTTGTTTTTTTTTTTGGGAGATTACTTTCAAAAACAATAGGGATCTTCTCGTCATTGATTTTTCATGAAAATAACACCGAGTCGATCGGATAATTCGTTTTGGAGTTATCGTGTCCACAAAAATCGTGATATCGGACAGACGGACGGACTTTTACAAAGTTTCTTATTTTTTCATGAAACACATTTGTATCCAAGAATTAGCATAGCGTAACTTCAAAATTATATTTTTGATGAATGCGCAATTTTATTCCTTATAGATAGCCCCCCTTTAAAATTAAATAAATCCGCCCCTTGTCCTATACCCATACAAAAAAATGCTTTTGTATTTATTTCAACTTCTGTTACCAAAAAGAGCCTTGTCATGATTTTTTTAGGTGAGTCAGGATCAAAATTTTACGCACTTGACTGTGTTTCGTCTAAAAGACAAAATGCATGACCTAATTACATGAAACTAACGGTACCAGGTAGTAAACATCCCCTTCCAGGTACCAAATCCAAGAAATAAAGGTCACAGGATTATTTCCTAATTAGGTAGCCTGGATTAAAGGTAAGTGATAAGCAAAGCGTTGCGGTCAATTTCGTAACAGTTGCAATTTTGCCACAGTTTCGATAACATCTCTCAAAATTTTTAGTGAAAGTGAAAAGTGTTTTAGTGATGGAATCTTTTATTCAAGGTATGTTTATTATATTTATGTAAAAAATACAGTTTTTGTTGGGTAGTTGTACTTAAAATATGATTTTTTTTTGAAAATTTCTTTAATCTCTAATTTTCAAAGACCACAACTTTTGACCTAGACCTGCCTTTAGGCTAATTTTTTGATGTAGTGCCCTATATTCACGTTTAATTACCAGTAATGATTTTGGCCCGAAACTAAAATTATGTGTTTTTTTTAGAACAAGTCGTCACCGATTCTTCGGAAATTGATTATGATGACGAGTCATCATCCGATGACTTTTAGTTTTCATTGTTATGTTTTAGGACGAATCATTTATATAGTATGTCAAGATTTATTAATTTGTTTTAATTTTGTTAATTTGTATTCGATATTGCACTTTTACGTTTACCTTATTGTCTTATCCTCGTATTATTTCATTGTAAAAAATAAAATCTTTTTTTTTATGAAAATAATGTTTTGTTCTCTCTGATATACCCTTGTTATTGCATAATATACAAGTCTATGCAATTAAAACAAATAATATAATTTTGTCCAGCTAGCTATACACTAGAAGAAACACTGTGCCTTGGTAAGTGTGCGCCACCCTAGATCGAGTGTTCAGTTGACGCTAAAAAAAGGCGTCAACCTGCATCAATTATATCCTACTGTGACAAAAGTTTAACACGTTCGCTGCGTTAGCCACTTATTGGTTCCCAGCTCAGACTGCGTTTCGGGGCATATATGTCCCGAACGTACTTTGCACAGACCGCGTTTCGGGGTATATATGATACGAAAACATACTTGCACATAATTAGATACTGTGACCTAGAGATTTTCGTTAGACAAAAAAAATAAGCTTATCTTATTAAGGAAGCTACGTTTAATATTGAAGAGGTGCAGGAGTTAGTTTTGTCTTTACTGAAAGAAATTATAACCAAAAATAAATAACACAATTTATAAAGTTTTAATCACTTTTACTTGAGGTGCGTTTCGAGGAATATTTACCTCGTTAGCAATTTTATTATTTTTTATTGCAAAAAAAAACATATTTTATAATAATAATAATAATAATAATATTTATTTACCATCGAAGATACATAAAAGTACATATGGCAAGTCATAATACAAGTGATTCACAAAAAATATAGAAATGGAAATATAAGATATTAAAAATAATTTAAAAATATAACAGAATAAATAAATATACATCAGAATAAAAACAATACATTAAGACAATTAAAAGATAAATTTAAAGATATAAGACAGTTAAAAAACACAATTAAAATAAAGTAGAAAAATTAATAAATACACATTAAAATATAACAAGACGCTAAAACAATTAAAAAATAAAATATATAAATAAATACTGATTAAAATATAAAAGACAATAAAACAATTAAAAGATAAAATAAACTCTAAATAACACAGTAAATAAAATAAATACTTAAGTATCTAACAAAAATTCATTAACGGAATAGTATGCTTTTATAATAAAAAATGATTTAACTGTCTTTTTAAAAATATTATAAGATGAAATTTCACGCAGATCTGACGGTAGTTTATTATAAAACGTTACACAAGAATATAACGGTGATCTTTTATAGAATGATGTTCTATGACGTGGTATTTCCAGATTACGGCTCTGTCTAGTTCTGTAAGAGTTGATATCAGAGCGAACTGTGAACTTTTCAAAATTCTTTTTTACGTATAGGACACACCTATAAATGTAAATACTAAACACAGTCAATATACTTTTTTGTTTAAATACCTCTCTACACGTTTCCCTAAAGTCCATACCAAATATTAATCTAAGAAGCCTCTTTTGAGCAACAAAAACTCTGAGCAAGTTATAACCACTGCCCCAACTGATAATATTGTAAGAAATGTGTGAATAAGCCAGCGAGTAGTACAAGCTGAGTATTCCCGGCTCGTCTAATTCACTCTTCATTTTTAGGATACCAAAGTATGCACTACTAAGCTTCTTACAAACCATGTTTATATGTGTATCCCAGGAAAGATTCTGATCAAAATGGGTTCCTAGAAATTTTGTTGTCTCACTCAGTGAAATATCAGGGATTGTGAAACCCTGGGGAAGACCTCGTCTGATACAGAAATTTATTGCAACTGTTTTACTGCTATTTAATATTAATTTATTTCTCCGACACCACGACTCAAAATCATTAATTACCCTTAATACCAATAAATAAAGTTCCACCGAACTAAAAGCAGAAAGTAAAATAGTTGTGTCATCGGCAAACATGACAATTAAAATATTTTTTATATAATCTGGGAGGTCATTAATATAAATTAGGAACAATAAAGGCCCCAATATGGATCCTTGAGGCACGCCTAATTTGGAAAAAAATACTTCTGAGCGTATTTTTTTATTTAATCTAATAAATGATTGTCTTTTAACCAAATAGGAATAAAGGAAGTTTACAATGTACTGAGGCATTCCTGTGTTTTCTAATTTAATTTTAACAAAATCAGGACGTACTGTGTCAAATGCCTTTGTTAAATCGAACTGAAGACAAATGACAAATTTATTATTATCCAGTTCCGAATAAACAAAGTCGAGCAGTTGAAAAGTTGCCGATTCAACTGATTTATCCTTTCGGAAACCATGCTGTGAGGATGATAAAATTTTATTTTGTTCTAAGTAATCTACAACTAACTTAAATACTATTTTTTCTATGATTTTAGAAAATGTGGGCAAAATGGATATTTGGCGATAATTATCAATATTACTTTTATCACCTTTTTTATGCAACGGAGAAATTACAGCCGTTTTAAGTATATCAGGAAAATAGCCTTGAAATAACGATTGGTTAACTAGATATATAAAAGGTACTATAACTATATCCATGATCTTTGAGATAATGTTTAATGATAAACCGTCATTTCCACAAGACTTTTTATTTTTAATAGAATTCATAGCATTATAAACATCAAATTCTGTAATGGGTTGGGTGTTAAAAGGAACATTACAGTTAAAATTGGAGAAAGTACATGGTAGAGATAGATTTGAACCAAAATGATGCTTTGCCGCATTTTCCGCTGCAGTTGCAAAATAAAAACCGAAAACATTAGCAATTTCATATTCATCATTGTAAACCTTAGAATTAAAATTTATTTCAGCAATTGTATTAACATTTTTAACACGACCTAGTTTTTCATTTATAATTTGCCATATAGCTTTAGTTTTGTTATTAGCAAGGTTTATTTTATTTGTATTAAACTTTATTTTAGCACATTTTATGTTAAATCTATATTGGTTTTTAGCTAGCTTATACTGCTGAGAAGAAATTCTATTTTGGGACAATAGATAAAAAAAATGTTTTAATTGTATACCCTCAGTAATTATACTATCAGTTAACCAGCCCTTTTCAACCTTACGTGACTTTGAATTCTTTAAAACTTTTTTATTGGCAAGAGGACAAGATACATCGAAACACCAAATAACCGACTCAAGAAACCATACATAAGCATTTTCAATATCAAAACTATATATTTGGTCCCAGGGAATATTTAACAGTCTTACCCTAAATTCCTCTATATTATTTATATTAATTTTCCTACACAAAACAGATAACTTGGAATTGGAATCTTTTATTTCAACAGGCATTTTAACACTAAACTTGTGACAAAAATGATCGGCAATATTCGGATTAATTTCACAAGAATATAAAGTACTGTGAATATTAGTAGCCATGTAGTCGATGCTAGTTTGACTAGTGTAGCCATTTTTATTGGTGAAAACTCTAGTGTTACCAGATGTACTAGGTATAATATGAAACGATGATAAAATATCTAAAAAAATCCTACAATTGCCATCATTCTTGTTCAAGTCAATGTTAAAATCGCCACATAAAACTATATATGTAAATTTGTTGGAAGCGGTTTTAAGTATCTGAGTCAAAATGTCAAAAAACAAATCAATACTACCCGTGCATGGTCTGTAAATAGAAATAATACATAACTTCGTATCATGAAAAGCAACACAGACTGCAGAAATCTCAACATTTCCCTCAGTGGACAAATCACTAATAAGTGGCAAATCTACAGTATGAAGATCTGCATTTACAAAAATGGCAGATCCTCCATGTACAGTATTTCTCCTACAAAAAAAAGAATTAAGTTTAAAATAAGGTAAATATAAACTACTAACATTGTCATGCAAAATCCAGTGTTCAGATATGCATAAAACTTGCACATTGTGTTGTGCTAAAAAGACCTCTAAAAGATCATATTTGCATAAGAAACCCTGTAAATTTATGTGAGAAATACTTAAATCAAAGTTATCTATAAAAAATCACCATTACTAGTTTGTGCATTTGCATTAGAGATAATACTGTGAACTTCATCGTCTTGTATGCTGATAACCGAATTGTCTAAATTGCATATCTGCTGACTATTCTGCTGCTGCTGATGCTGCTGCCGCTGCTGTTCTTGATCTATTTTTTGTAGTTGCAAAAATTCATCGGAAGGTTTTAGTTTTACCTCTATAATTGTGTTGTTTATAAAAACACTTTCATTTCTGATGAAAGTGAAAATCCTTTTGCTGATAACGGCTTTTGCTTTTTTTGAAAGCATATTTATCCTATGTAAGTAGAGGGGTTTATCGGTAGAATTGTTGACATCACAAATGTTTAAGGAAAATTGTTTTTTCAGTGAGTTAATAATTTTAAATAAATGGATGTTGTGGCCATATATAATTTTATTAAGTTCATCACTTATTGAATACATTTCTGTTAAAAAAATTACGTTCGTATGTCTATTGAGAACTGCAAATTTTTGTACCAGTTTTTTATTTATATCATTATTATTTAACCACAATAAAACTATGTCATTTTTTGAAAAATTACTTGCATTATTAGTAACTGTATTCAGTAAGATTTCAGTCGTAGCATTCGGTTTCACGTACGAAAATATTTCGAATTGTTTTAACGATTTTTCTAAATATTGTCGTAAGTTTAATCCACTATTGCCTGCTACAAGTAAAACTTTTGGTTTAGCTTTATGTAGTTTTTCACTAATGTAATTTTGCATTTGTACAGGTGGTGCCGATTTAGAAATATTTTCCCTAGAAGTTGGATTAAAATTATTACTTTCAGTAGATACCTGAATGCTTCTTGATTTAGTAAACTTTTTTATTGATGTTTGGGTACTATTATTTACTAAAATTTTAGGATATAGTTCAGTATTCTGAGTTTGAAAATCACTATCATTTTTTGTTGACTTTTCTTCTAAAGTACTTGTACTAACTACTTCTGTTTGTGTTTCAACGCTTATTGTTTTTTTTTGTAAGCAAGTTTTTCATATACTCCATATGTTCTTTATACCCTCTCATTTCTATGTCAAGTCTTTTTATTTTATTATTTAGTTTTTCAATCACCTCATTTTTTTCCGTTAATTTAAACTGAGCATCTGTCAGTTTGTTTCTCAGATCTGTAACAATATCTACTTCGTCCGTTAATTTAGAAAAATTTTCTTCGTCACAGGTAATTTCTAGTATGCTTATGTTACTATTATTACATTTTTTGTTTTCTAATATTTTAATTTTACTGTTTTTGTTAATCATTTGTGGATTTTTAATCAAATTATTTTTTATTGCATTTCTGGTGACTCTTTTATTTCCATTATTTTCCATTATCGTCGTGTAATATAAGTACAAAATGTAGAATAAAAAACAACTTTGTAGATGAGATGGACCATTAGCTGTATGCCACACGCTAATTTTGATATCGTATTCTTATCACAAAAAGTGTTTATTTACAAAAGTAATATGCATTTACTCACTTATAAGAAGAGATTTTCAAAATTTTATTCTTCGCTATGAGAATTGTGTCACTAATCACTCACAAAACATCATAATAAAATTTATACTTTACTTTATTTTCAGTATATTAGATTTTTAATAGGAGCAAACACAATTATACGTCATCGTCCATGCTCACGCACAATAAATAAAAATACTTTTGGTTTTATTTTTGTTATTTAGTTTTTAATTTTCTATAATACTATTTTTTGTTTATTTTAAATAACCAGTCATCGGCGAATTTCCAGTGCTCGCATAGGCGCCGCGTCGATTCTATCGTTGACGCGAGGTTTTAAATATTTACATTTTTATTTTCTTCGAAAAACACCGATATATTTACATATTTATAGTTAATATGTATATTCAATATTAGTCAATTTTTTGTGGTAACGCCGGTTAACCAGTATGTTACTCTTTCTCTGTTTAATTGATGAGTTAAAAAGAGAGAGAAATACATATTCCCCTAACTTGGTTAGTATCCGCTGCTCCACAAAAAATAGGCAATTGTTGTGTGTAACAAATTAGTCGTCAAATGTTTCGATTTAGTGACCTTTATAAAAATTTTCCTCATAATTCGGCAAAATTATTTCGTAAGCCTATGTTTCTGTGTTTATTTTCAACGTTGATGAGTCATAACTGAATTTATTCCGATTAATGTAAATAACACAAGCCCACAAAAAAAAAGTTGTCTGTGCTGGGGTTGAAACCCACCTATTCTTAGGGAACGTTCAAGTATTACGTAACGCGAAATTTGGTCATTTTTTCAACATCATCAGTAGTTTGTTTGGATATTTAAGAGACAGGCTCAGTGCCTATGGCTTTTTTGTCTAAAATATGAATTAGTTTGAATGGATATTTGGGGGAGTGAGTCTCTACTTACTGATGCTGGAGTTGCATCTGTCATGAATTTGTGAAAGTGGCAGGGGGAGGGGGATGAGGAGGGATGGAATAGGGAGGGAAGGGATGTGTGGGGGGAGTAAAACTAGCTCACTGATGCTGAAAAAGCATCTGTCCTGGTTTGGTGGGTACCATTACTGGTTGAGGGCGTTTTTGATCTTTTTGTGAGTGTAGTGGATTTCGTGGTCGTAATTTGGGATGAGGGGGTTTGGGTGATCTAAATTGTCTGGTATAAAAGACTTGCTGTGACGGATGATTTCCGTTTTTAGGAGGCGCATGTCGAGATCTGTGTATTTGGGTGTTCCTCACGAACCAGGGGGCATCGACACATATTCTGAGTACCTTGTTTTGGAAGGCCTGAAGTTTGGCTGCTAGGGTTTTGTTAAGGGTGATTTTGTTTCAGGCTGGGGCTCCGTAGAGGAAAACTGAAACGCAGCGAATGTGTTAAAAGTTAACTAAAAAGAGCTTATATGAGGTTGCGAAAAATTAATTTATTAAAAATTTTAGTTACCAACAAGCTGTATGCAATATATTATAATAAATATAATAAATAATAATAAATAAAGCATATACACATAATAATTAAAGCATAAGTATGTTATAAGACATTTTATCAATGTGCTGTTATCTGCCAATGCCTAATAGCAGAAGTATTTTATTAATTCACGTTAAGTAACTTGAGAAAAGTATAGCACAGCAGCGGACTGGCCGGCCATGGCCCAGGCTTCACCCGAAATATACAATGGACCCCTTGCTAGCAACTTATTTTTTTACTAACGCTAAACTGTCCCTGTAGAAAGTAAAAGATGATTTCTGTGAACCTTTTTTTTTGTGTGTCCAGAACATTTGAATCGGTTGTTACTAAAACCGATATTTAACAATGTGCTAAGTGCAAAAAAATTAGGAATTTGAGTAAATACTTCTTTAGTGTTTAGTAACTGTTACTGCACACTAAAAGTGTTTACTCAAATTCCTATTTTTTTGCACTTAGCACATTATGAAATATCGGTTTTGACTTAGAGTGTATTAGTAATAACCAATTCATTTGTGTCCACGATAACTCAAGAAAGCTTTGAGCTAAAGACTTTAGTTTTTTTTTATACAAAGTTCTTGACTGGGATTGTTTTTGGTAAAAATCGGAATGAGAAATGGGAGTCAAAAAGTTTTTTTTTTTAATGTGAAAAATCAAAATAAAATCAGGGTAAGTATTCTTTTGTTGGCAGCAGTATTTTTAACAGTTATATCACGCGAAAATGTGTTTTTCAAGGTCAAACACTGTAAAATGAAAAATTAGAAACACTTGTTTGTTTTTGTTTGGATGGTCATTTACCGGACCAAAACCTACGCACCGCACATCTGTGACGATTATTGAACTATTTTTAAAAATTTTAAAAACAGACCAAAACATACAAAAATGCACAGTTAGAAAAAATAAATAAATAAAAACAGCCGCAAAAGTACTTTTTTTTAAGTAATTTTATTTTGTGATGACTTTATGACAATTTGGGTAATTTTATGAATTTATAAAACTTTGGATCATGAAATGAAATTATTTTTGGTAAAAATAGTTTTTTTTTTTAATCGGTTGAACGATTTTTTTGAGTATCAAATATTTAAAAAAAATCTTCAAAAATAAAAAATTCACTTTTTTTCTTTTTTTTTGTAAAATTATGACCTATTTATTACAGGGTTCTTGGAGTTATTTTCATTGTTGCTGCTTATATTTATGTATTCCAATTATTCTAAGTAAGTCTTTTCAAGAGTATATTTTAAATATTGTGTTAGATTTTGTTAATAATTGTTTTATTGTAGTGGTGTGTGTACAGAGCCAGATTTACTGAAATTTCACACCTGGACAATGGATAATTATCCATATTATAATATGCCCCTATCTCCCTGATTTTCTGATGAGCAGGAAAAGCTTCTCTTAAAACACTGAAAAGAAGCAGTTTTTTTTTTACTTTTTGTATTTTCTTGTTTATTATTCCAATAAATATTAAAATTAAATAAAAGCAACCCTGAATAGCTCAGGGGCCATTCTTACAACCAAAAATAATCGAAATTCACACATTAACACCCAAAACACCCATTATGAAACTCCTATAAATCCAATCCCTGGCTATATATATTTGAAAACAAGCTCTGAAAAAGTTTAAACACAGGTTAAACGAGACCAAAGACCAACAGACAGAAAAAAATTAAAACTAAAAGGTCTTTAACTTAAAAAGTTCCCCCCTAAATTTAGTTACCTAATGGGAAATCTGGACCTGTGTATCACTTGAAAAATCAAATAGCTATATGGGATTTTTTATTGTTTCTAGACTTTATTTCTATAGCACTTCTTTGAATTTGAGGGCTCACATGATTTCACAATCCAATTAATTTCGAGTAGTTTTTACAAAGACCTTCTGTTTTTTTATTTAAGCATTTTTCGAAGGAGGTGGTGGTAGATGGCCTCAATAAATTAGCAGGTAGGAAAAGTTTTAATGTTTTTAACTTAGCATAACTATATAGCTGTAATAGCTTAATAAAAATATCTATAAATATTTATTTTGTATCTGTTATACTCTTGCAGACATAAAATGCAAATAAACGTATCATATAAACTTACACTGGGCATTACAAAATTATATTGGACATTTAAAAGAAGCATTTTGGCTATCATCCAAAAGATAAATATAGAAATAAATGTGTACGCAAATACTACACATTAAATTTCATTCTAATAACTATATAAGTACAACGTTGCTTACCGTATCTATTAGCACACAAATACTGTACTAAATTATTTTTCACTCAGCCAAAAAAATCTGTCAGTGGACCTAAAATATAAATTGTCAATTAATATTTTTCAAAACAGGTTAATACGTTTCTTCCTATTTTCACTGTTACATACTTAAATTGGTTTTAAAAATATCTGTTTAGCTATTAATTTTAGAATATTTTTACGTATTTTTTAATTCTAATGACAGCACAAATATTCATTGTAAAATGTTTACGTCACTGGTTATACAGTCACAGACAAAAGTAATCGAATTGGGTGAAATTATGTATGGTAAACTATAAACTGTTATACTTGGTAAAGTTTTAAAACACACTTTTGCAATAAATTCTATTTTTTGAACTGTTATTTCTTACCGGAGAAAAATGACATGTGTTAAGTCACTGGACGCCATTTTCTGCGGAGTTTTTATCTTTCGCCGCAGTGGCAGCACTAAAAAACTTCTTCTTCTTCACTAAAAAACTTTTTACTCAAAAATTTGGACCTTTACAGGTCTCTGACCTTCATAAAAATTTTGCTGCCTTACATGTGTTTGAACCAATTATCTGTATACAAAGCTTTAACAAAACAAAGTGTTAAAAATAATCTAGGTTATATATTCCTGGGTATTACTTCAGGTGGAACTGTTGTCAAATTTCTCACCTGTAACTGTCACCAGCAAAGAAAACGTCACCAGTGACGTTTCTAACAGCTGCTGTTCCACCTAAAATAGCTAAATATTTTTAAAAATTGTTGAATCAACAACAATGACAAATTGTCATTGACAACTAATATTTATAATAAATTAACTTATAATTTATCATTGACAAATTTTTTTATAGTAAAGCAATTTATTAAATTTAGGGGCAGTTTTTATTAGCAAACTTGTAGTGCCGCGGCCCGCAGGCAAATTTTTTAGAAATCTCTAGTGATGCCGCTAGAAATTTCAAATTTCAGTGGCAGACAGGGCCGTAGCTATGGGATTTTTTAAGTATTTAACTTTTTTTTTTAGGGTGGGACCTTTTTTTTTTTTTAGTCATGATTTTTTTTTAAATTTTTTGTCGAGGAAAAAAGTTGTGTTTTTAGGCTAAAAAAAAAGTTGTAATTTTTGACCTCCTCCCCCCCTACCAAATCTCCTTCGCTACGGCCCTGGTGGCAGAAACAACATTTTCCAACTATAGATTGCCACGGGGCGCCGCTCCCTACCACACCACGGTGGTGTCACCCAAGGGCGTAGATGAGGGGGGTAATTACCCCCCCCATAGGCGTGGGGGCCAATTTTGTTTGCAGGGCGCCAAGTTTGGTAGAAACCGTCAGGGACACAGTTTTTTTTCTTGTTGGTTTTTTTTTGGGCGCCAAATATGGTAGAAACCGTCATGACGCGTCAGGAACAAAGCTTTTGTCTTAAGGTATTTTTTTGGGCGCTGTCATTTTTTTTTGTAGGGGCGCCACGTTTGGTAGAAACCGTCAGGGACAAAGCTTTTTTTCTTGATGGCATTGTTTAGGGGGAAATTTTTTTTTGTAGGCGCACAAAGCTTTATTTTAGGGTGTTTTTTCTTTTGCTAGGTGCGCCAAATTTGAGACTTCAAAGGCCGGCCCTGGGTATTACCCCTCCCATAGAAGAAAATGATCCCCTTGTGTCACCACCACACAGACTGTGTGACACAGCTGAGCTGAGCAGTAAAAATAAGTGTGACACCAAGTGACAGCTGGGCCGGGAGTAAAATGTGGCAACAGTTCCACCTTGACAAATTGTCATTCTCTATTCCTCTTCTTCTACATATTTTTTGCTCAAGAAAGCTTGTTGATTTCTTTTTTAAAGTCTTTATTCAGTTTCCAAATAATCATTTGGAAAGTTTCAATGGTGTTGTGTCTTGTCGAGCTCAGGGACATAGAGAATATATTTTTTGATAAAGAATCTCAAATATTCTCGAAACGGGCCCAAAAGAATCGACCGGACCCGTGTATGTATTGTGTTGTGGAATAATACGGTGGAAAGTGATTTTGTTGAAATCACCACAAGTATGTATAAATACCTATATTATTTATATTTATAATAACGGTATTTGGTCCTAATTATTATACTGGAACAATGTCTGACTTGAGAAAATCAGTATTAGGAGGCAACAAAGGAAGAAGACTACTAACAGGCCCAGTTCAAAATTTTAATCCAGTAAAATGGTCAAAATACTTTGATACAGAAAAGCTGATCAAAACTAACAATGGTAATTTTCATATTTATAAAAGAGGCAATGTAGGGCCTTTAATTGTATGTCTACATGGAGGAGGATACTCAGGACTTACTTGGGCACTATTATCGACTGAATTATTCCAATCTATAGACTGCCAAATTGTTGCTTTAGATCTCCGAGGACATGGATTTACTACAACCACTAATGATAGTGATTTGTCATTGGAAACCTTAGCAAATGATGTCGTCCAAGTTATAGAAACTCTTTTAGAGAATAGTGATGATCCTGTTGTTCTTGTGGGGCACAGTATGGGTGGATCTGTAGCTGTAGAAGCTGCAATACACACAAAAAATCTTGTAGGACTTTGTGTAATTGATGTTGTTGAAGGTACAGCAATGGATGCATTATCTTCAATGCAAAGCTATTTGAGAGGAAGGCCTAAACAATTTTCTTCCCTGCATAATGCTATAAAATGGTCTTATAAGGGAGGGCAGACTCATAATATTGAGGCAGCCAGGGTTTCTATGCCTGGACAACTTATCAACATTAAAGGAGGAAATCTGGCACCAGCTGATTTTGAAGATAAGACAGAAAATGAGCTCAATGAAGAAGAAAAAAACAGGTAAAACACTTATATATAGGCAGGTCTGGTAAAAAAAGTTTATTTTTAGCCAAAAGGATAAAATCAAAGCTATATTGCTTCCCTATTTTAAAAATTTTCAAAATTTAAGGAAAGCCTTGTATTTTTGCAAAAATTTTCAAAAAAATTTTTAATAGCATTAGCATTAGAGAACGACTAGTACAGATACTCATATTGGCATATCAACATTTTTTCAAAATGTTGGTATTGGCAGAAATGCTGATATGAATGCTGATACTATTAACCACAGAAAATGCTGATAATATTAACTACAGAAAATGCTGATAATATTAACCACAGAAAATAAAATCAAAGAGAGAGAGAGAGATGCAGAATATCATTTTTAATTAGATACTATTTGCAAATGCATATTGGATTAAATTCGTTTCTGTTTGTATATGCGCAATATCATTTTTAATTAGATATTATTCGCAAATGCTTAACATGTTTTAATTAGTTTCTATTCGCATATGCAGAATATCATTTTCAATTAGCAACTATTTGCAAATGCGTATCTGATTTAATTCGTTTGAACCTTTTGAATCCGTTTTTGCAAATTGAAAAGTAATTTTCAATTAGCATTTGCGAATTGATTCGGATTCAAACAGATTAAAAATAAAATCTTTTTAATCCGTTTTAGTTCGCAAATGCTTATTCAAATTTTGAATTGCTTTTCACCGACGTTTGCATAAAAAAAGGCGATATAAGATTATCTAGATGATGTATGTAAAGTAAATTACCGAGGGAAATTGTATATACATTATACGTTTTTCAATGGATAGGATGCTTTGCCGCGGCACAACCCCGCTCTAATTGAAGTCTGGATAAAAGTTTTCAGGTACTATGATAATTTTTCTACAAGCTCTTGAAAAACGGAAAAAAATATTTTCAAGAGCATTTTTCTCGAAAACGGAAAAATATAACGATTTACTATCGGAATCTTTCAACAAAATATGTAATTTATTGTCACAGTTATTCTGCAGAAGATTATTTACCATTATTTACCAAAAACAACTTTTCTGGATTTAGCTTTAAATGGTTCTGTAATGTGTAGACCTTCTGCTACCATGATCCATAATCAGATTTTTCTGTAGAGCTACTTCATCTCATTAATTCTTCAGGAATGCCGTGAGATGCTAACTATTGCTAAACTATAACAAAGTCAACATCAGTATCGGCAAAAAAAAACCCTGTACCAGTCTATCCCTAATTAGTATGTAGTAAACATTTTGGTTTGATTCCACTCCTGAGAAATGGTGAAGCCAAAATAAAAAGAGGTGATATAATTGTCACAATATATCCTGATAACACAAAATTTGGCGACGAAGTTCCAGCGAAAAAATATCTTGGCACAAAATAGCCGACAACAAATATCCCGGCGACCAAATATTTTGGGCCACTGTCAGTAAACAGTCGTAACCACCTCAAAAAGTAATCACAACCATACCAAAAAACAACTTCAACCAATCCCAAAACAATTCCATCCAAACCAAAAACTTTATTTTTAGCTTTTTAATTTAGGAAAATATTCATCAGAAATAAACGTTTTTAATTGGGCCTGGTTGGGGTTCTTATAGTGGTAGAAATTGGATTAAATAAAAGGGTTTCTTTTAGTCAATTACCACGATTTATTTTATTTAATCCAATTTCTAATAAAAAGTCCAAAACCCTTTTATTATTTAATTTATTTTAAGCATTGGGATATTCTATTTTTTATTTATTTAATGTTTTTGGCGAATTTATTTTTTTTTTCACAGACATGGATACTGAATTTTTATATGCTAGATGCTTTTGATAAAAGTAATTTTTCCTAAAAAAAATATGTTGATTCCACTTTTCCTAGGATCCTTCAATTTTTTTTTTTAGTTAGGGGGCTACTATGACTTTTTGCCTTTGTAGGGATTTTTTTTTATTTGATACAATTGATCATTTTTATCAAATTGATCGGAGTTTTCTTCCAATATATTAATTTTTTATAATGTTTAGCCCCCATAACTTTTTTATTTTTGGCGTGATTCTTTTCTTAAAAATTCGAAGTCGACCGGATTTTATTTCTTAAGTTATTGCGCGGCAAGAAAACGTAACCAACAAACGGACAAAAATTTGTGATAATGTAAAATTTTCGAGATATTTAAAGTATTTTCATGATATTTTGTCATTGGATTAAATCCACGTCAACTAGCCCCTAGACCCGGAACTCATCTCTCCGATTTTGCTAAAATTTTGAATGTCCCCATAACTTAGTGTTTATATATCCCCATTAATGGCGTTTTGCGAAAAAATCGTTGTTTCCGAGATATTAGGGTGGGTCATTTGCCTTTTTCAAAATCGGAAACAGGCATGTAATTAATTCGTAATAACTCAACTTCTATTGAAGGTAGATACTTTATTCGTATGGATTTAAAAAGAGAATTAAATTATGGTCTAGAAAGCCCATTTTTTTTACTCATCCTTACATTTCCGAAATGGCGGACCGGCATGCCAATTCGGGAAAGTTTATATTTTGTATCCCCAAAATAGCTTATCTTCGATTTATTTTTTATTTTTTACTATTTACTCGTATTTAGTGGTAGTATATCCCTATAAAATATTTTGACTATTGAGTCAATAGTATTGACATATTTGTGGGAGATATGGCCAACAAGGTGCGACCAGAACCTATTTTCTTTTTCATTTTTACCTCTGTGAGGAATGTAATGGAGAAATCCACTCCATTGCACAATATTATTAATTTCGTTAATTATTTGATAAAAACGATCTTTAATAATAATATATAGGGTGTACCAAAAATATAGAAACACCCTATATTTTTGGTTTAATTAACTAAACATAAATTTTTGGTTTACTCTAAAATATATTTAGATATTGTCCATTTTGAAGTTTTTTTTTATTTTTTAGACAATATTAGAAACAGGAAGGGAAAGGGGCTGTTAACCTTTAACACAAAATCATAATTTGCAGCATGGCTGCTGCTACTGACTATTAATGAAATGCAGCAAAAATCATTATTAACACAAAACCAAAACAATAAAACTTTTAAAAGTAATAAAAATCTATCCTAATTTTCTTCATTTAATGTAGTTTCCAGGTGCATCATTGCGATGTGTCCTGTAAAAAAAATAAAAATATTTTATTTTATTATTTGCTCACCACGATCATATTTTGATACTCATTAAAACGTAAGCAAAACGTTAATACTCTTTTTTATTAATTATTTTAATATTAACATTAACATAACAAACCTCTTATAAAAACATCTGTTTGCTAGTTATGCGTTCTTTTTGTCCAAATTATACCTGTTGTTGTTAGTTTCTATGTTGACATGTCAACATTGCTTGCAATGGCTATGGGAACGTTCAAGTATTACGTAACGCAAAATGTACCAAAATTCATACACTTCATACCTCGGTTGTCGCGTTATTCAAGGCTGTAGAGATTTCATATTTTGGCTACCCCCCCTAACACCCCCCCCCTATTAGGGGGGGGGGGTAGCGAAAATATGAAATCTCTATAATCTATAATAACGCGAGAACCGGGGTATGAAGTGTATGAATTTTGGTACAATTTGCGTTACGTAATACTTGAACGTTCCCTATCGTGCCTTTTTAGTTTTAGGATTTGTAAAAAAAGAAATTTGTGTTTATCTTGTTAAAGTAATATTTAATTTTTTGCTTCGTTACGTGTTTTTAATTGCCCCGTTGACAAATACACTTACTTTTGTTATTTGTTAAATCAGAAAAAAATACTTCTTTGGGCCCGAAATAAAAAATATTGCAGATTTCACCAAATAAATATTTTTTTAAACGAAACTAAATTATTTAACTTTGATTAACTGGCTAAAGGTTCATAAAATGGTTTAGGTCCGTGGCATTTTTAATGCACGTTACTGTGGCGATTTGCCTTTTGGGAACAAGTGAACAGATAACAGTGACCACATTAATAGATGGCACCATACTTTTATATATATCTAACGTTTTATTTATATTTATTTAACTTTGCTTAACCGGCTAAAGATTCATAAAAAAAGTGTTATCAGATTCAGTTTCAACGTCCCCAAAAACCCCGATATACAAATTTTGACGAAAATATAGAAAAAAATTAAAAATATTTACCCCCTCGCACCCGTTGGGGTGGAATTAGATTTTTTTTATTATCAGATTCACTTTCAGTAACTTCAAAAAGCCCAATATACCAGTTTTCACAAAAACTACCATCAGGGTGTGCAATTAGAAAATTTTAATTATCAGATTCATATACGTCGACCCCAAAAACCTCTATATACCAATTTTGAAGAAAATATTGAAAATATTTAAAAATATTTACCCCCACGCCCTCTCGGGGGTAGAGTTTAAAAAATTTTATTATCAGATTCAATTCCAGCAACCTCAAAAACCCCTATATAGCAACTTTCAATTTTTTTTTAAAGAAAATGTATTTTCCCCATTTGCCCCCCTTGCCGCACCCCAATGTTCACCAAAAACAATCCCGCGCGAGAACTTTTGGTAACATAGCTGTATACCAAATTTTAAATCTCTACCTTAAAGCGTTCATAAGTTATCGTGTCCACGAGATTTCCCGCATAGACCGATCGACCGACCGACAATTTTTTTTTGCTTGAAATTGATTTATATCAACATAAAACGTCATAAAACGCAAAAATACGCAAAAAAGATTTTTGAAAATTTTTGCACGAAATTTTCAAAATGGGAAATAGGCCCGTTTTGGCCCACTCGTGCAAACGTATGAGACCTGTCAATTCCTATAGATTTGGATGTGCTGAATATGATACCGGCCTTTAAAATTAAAGAAACGGTGTGGAAGACTGTTTTTTGTTTGGTAAAAATGTAAAATTAGGTCGATTCTGAGCTAACGATGCCAGGCGTAAAAAATATATTATATATGGATTTGGGCACGCTGAACACGATTCCGTTCTCAAAAGTGACAGAAACAGTGTGAAAGACAGTTTTTTTTTTCGTAAAAAGGTTAAAATGTGTCAATTCTGAGCTAACAATGTCACTAAAAATAGTATAGTATATTCAACGATCGTATAATAATGCTATTCAGGGTGAATTTTACGACATAAGCCGATAGGCGAGTGACGTAAGCATCCGTATATAAGTAGTAGTAGTAAATTTTTTGGGTTGGCCAAACCCGGACAACTAGGACATTTCTGGCCCTTTTTGTCACCCCAGGCAATCACAGCCATTTACTAATTTGGGTCCTCCCTGAACCTGCCCGTCCTTTCAATAAAAGTCAGGATATTGGCCCAAGGGAGATCTCTTAGTTCCTCTTGGTTGAGTCTTTGAGTTTCAAAGACTTGCAACCTGATCCTGTCGTATCTGACACACTCGGCTAAGTAATGAAAGGATGTTCCATCCTCTCCGCACTCTGGGCATAGCGGACTCTCTAGAATCCGCATTGTTGCCAGGTGCTTCCTTAGCTTGCAGTGGCCCGTGAGGACCCCTACAAGTTGTCTGAGTGCAGTTCTTCCTTTTTCCAGCAACCAGTCGGTCTTTGATTTGCTTGGGCCAGCCAGGAAGTCCCTAGCTTGCCGGCAACCGTCGACCGCTCCTTTAGCTTGTTATAAGCCCACTCATCGAGAGCGGTCTTTACTTGCTTCCTTGTAACACCTAATATAGGTTCCGGCCCCGTGCAGGCCATCCCTGATCCGAGTCTTGCAAGTTCATCTGCCTTCTCGTTTCCAGGAATTCCACTATGACCCGGTACCCATACCAGTTGAACGTTTTTGGTCCTTTCTAACTCTTCCAAGGCTTCTGCACACTCCCTGACTAGGAGTGACCTAGGGATTGCATAATGCCTTTAGAGCGGCTTGACTGTCCGAGCAGATGTATATGCTGCCTTATTTCCCTGCAATTTGTCGCCTCCTGTATGGCATAGACCTCAGCCTGGAAGACAGTGGAAAAGCGGCCAAGTGGAAAACTCTTTTGCAAGTCCAGGTCCTCCACGAAGAGTCCTGCCCCAGAGCTTTGGATACCTTCCATACGCGAGCCGTCTGTATAGCACGCCAAAGCGTTTGGCGTAAATTGTATTTCTTTCTTTTCCCATTCCTACTTTGTCGGAATCCTGAGAGAGAAACTTCTATCGAACTTTAATCGGTCCTCTGCTTCAATCACTCTGATACTACTAATTGGGATATCCCTTTCGGAAATATCAGCGATTTTGCCATGACCGTAGTTCGCCTTCCCGCCCATCCAACTACCAGAGTCCCTAAGTCTGAGAAAGCTAGCCATTGCCTCCTTCTGGATCCAGATGGAGAGTGACGGCAGTCCCAGTAGGACCTCCAGAGCAGCTTGAGGTGTATATAAAGTATAGTATTCTACTTGCGTATAATAGCTATTAATCATTCGTGTTATTACTCCACTCGCCATCGGCTCGTGTCGAAAAATTCACCCTCATTGATTAATAGCAATTATTATACGATCGTTGAATAATATACTACTTTTACTGTCATCGTTAGCTTATTACTGACCTATTTTAGCCATTTTACGAAGAAAAAAATAGTCTTCCACACCGTTTTTCTTACTTTTGAGAACGGAATCGTGTTCAGCGTGCCCAAATTTACACGTTTGCGCGAATGGTCCAAAAACGGCCTATTTTTAACATTGTGCTTTCCCGGACAGAACGACCGACTACTTTTTTTTTTGCTTGAAATTGATTTTTATCGAAAAAACGTCATAATACGCAAAAACAAGCAAACAAAAATTGAAAAGTTTTACACGAATACAAGGCTTTCCCGAAATTTCGAAAATGTTTAAAATGGGAAAGCAAAATTAACTAACGAATAAATTTTTTTTTTAATCACCACCACTTTTAACACTTAGGTACCTCTTTTGCTTTACAGTGAAGAATTCAAAAAACCTCTACCCTCACAAATGACAACAGGCCTAAGCGAAATTTCGGAAGAATCAGAAGAAATTCCAAAAGGTTTACCACCTCTGCCCTTTAAGACTACGCTTGCAAGCATACCAACAAACCAGGAGATGATGTACACCTGGAGAATTGACCTTAGCAAAACTGAAGCTTTCTGGCCCGGTTGGTTTAAGGGTCTGTCTAACAAATTTCTGCAAGTTCCTTGTCCTAAGATATTGCTCCTTGCCAATATACATGGGTTGGACACCACCTTGACTGTGGGCCAAATGCAAGGGAAATTTCAGCTACAGGTGTTGTCAAAATCCGGACACGCCATCCATGAAGACCAGCCGCATCATGTATCTGATATACTAGTTGGATTTTTAGTTAAACAAAGAATAGCCAATGCAAAACAGGGATTTGTTGCTCCACCTCCTTGTTGTTAATTTAAATTTTATTTTTTTTTTTTAAATAAATCTTATTTATTTGTGATACAGTTTTTGTGTTAAATACTGCTGCCAACAAAAGAATTTTTTCTCTGTAGGGACACTAGATCTAGGCCTTCAAACAAACAATATTTTTTTTTAAAACGAAAAAAAAAACTAAAAACAAAAACAAAACAATTGTTTTTTTTTTCAAAAAATGTTTTTTTTTAGATGTTTTTTTTTAACCGAAAAAAAATTTTTTTTTAAAAAAAAATTGTTTTTACCCCATTTTCTCACTCTGATTTTTACCAAAAATAATCTAGAACTTTGGTTTGGTTGTTGTTTGGTCCAAATTTAAAGTCTTTAGTCAAAGCGTTCTCTGGTTATCGTGATCACAAGTTTCTCCGACAGACAGATTTTTTTTACGGAAATTATCTTTTATAGAGAGATTTTTTTTTCTTTTTTACTAACTCAATACTTTCCTTAGGAAAAGTAAAATGCATTAAATGCAGAAGTGTAGCATTATCTTACCAACATATATTAACCATGAGGAGCCTTAAGCTTTTTCTAGGCGCTCTCCATTTGGCTTTTTAGGCGCTCATGATTTTTTTAACAAAAATTTGACGAAATTCCAATTTTCAACACTTATTTAATCACCTCAATTTTTTTATTTTAACAAAAAATATATGGTCAACGAGAAAATGTTATGTGATTTTACGTGCATGGTGTACACATTTTATTTAACAAACAAATGCATTCGGAATTTTTATGTTTGTTTTTTTTAAGAACCAAAGGCTAAAAAAACTAAAATAAATACTTATACTCAATAAACACACAGTTTATTGAGTATAAGTATTTATTTTTGTTTTTTTAGCCTTTGGTTCTTGCATTTTAAAGTATAAATTGTTATTTTTTCCCTAATAATACACATGTTAAACAAAAAAAACACAAGTTTTTTTTACTTTTATATTTTTAATATATTTTTTTTTCGATTTTTTCACTTTTCTCGACTTTTCCGAAGTTTTAAGACTTTGTTAAAAAATGTCTGTCTGTTTGTCGGTCAGTTACCACGATAACTCGAGTACGTTTTGAGCTATATATAAACTATTATAAACCAAAAGAAACTATCAACGCCGGGCCCCCCTTGAACCCGGGCTCCGGAGACGCTACAAAAATTTTTAGATTTTCGTATAAAATTTTAGGATGTCGGGGGGGCAACATTGTTTCTTCAAATGCAATAAATTTATTATATTATTATTATACTATAGCTTTGTTCGGGATACGCTAGAATCAATTCTGGACTACTGTTTATTGGTTATTTAAAGTCACATGGTAATAAGGATTAAACCTCCATTGGTCAGAACCAGTTCTGAACAGTTCTGAACTCGAATCTCGAACAAGCCTTATACATAGGCGCCGACTTTTCAAAATCCCAGGGGGGCCCAAATTATATTGAAATACAAAATCATATAAAAGATATGTGGGTTTTGTTTATGACTGGGGAAGATCCATGAAATCAGTCTGGGGGGGGGGAGTAAATTTCAAAAAAACATATTCACCGCAAATGTTTACAGCCTCTATACACAAAGAAAAATAAATTTAAAAATCTGGCGTCTCGCCAAAATTCTAAAAATTGACCAGATATGCCTGCCAACCAGATATTACTGTCACCCAATAAGTTTTAATTTTAAATCATTACATATATAAAAAAGCCTGTCACCCAATAAGTTTTAATTTTAAATCATTACATATATAAAAAAGCCTGGCGCCGCAGGCAATTTTTTTTGCTAATAGGTACATTAAAAAGTTACAATCTTAAATTAAAACAAATGTCGGGAATTGTACAAATTTGATGGTATATTTTAGGTTTAAAACAGTTAAAATTTTAGAAAAATGCAATAACTCCATAGCGCCGCAGTCAATTTTTTTATATGAGATTTAAGTACAGTATCCAGTTTTATAATTTGGAACTTTACAAAAATATAAGAAAATTTTATTGCCACAGGCGAAAATTTTTATGAAATCGAAGATTTATTATGAGTATAGACAATTTTTTATGCATGGCCCTTCGGCCCCCCCGGAGTCGGCGCCTATGTATTACTATTAGTAGTATTATATAGTATTACTATATATACATACATATATCCAGTAAAAAGTAATGAGTAGAACGTAGATATTACGTTTTATAGGTAAGTAATCAACAAGGCAGGATCGTATTCAAAGAAAATTAACTTTCAATAGAAATGTATAGTATTAAAAAATAAGAAGTACCAAAGTAGCATAAACTTTTTATTTTAAAAATATTATTTTTAAATTAAAAATTAAAATTTTATATTTATTTTTAAAAATTAAAAATATTTATTAAAAAATAATAAAAACTACTAAGAGTCCGGTTCTGTAAAATCGCCACCAAGGTGCTAAAAAAGATTTCGCGCGCTGGTCCGGTTTTCTTCTAGTGTTCTGTGGTTTTCTTGCTATGAAAGGTATTCGCATAGCGACTCTATCTTCATCCATGTTTCGGATCCGAGCTAACCATGTATTTGAAATTGGCGCCATACTTTTCAGCCGGAAGTATAATAAAAACCTTGTTGCTTTTTTTTATAAAAGAAAACGAGGAATTTAAATAAAATATTAGTTTAATAGGCAAGATAAACCATTTTTTGTGTAAAATACATAGATTTATAATGATTAATCAATAAAAATGGTAAAAAAATGCATTCAAAAGTTTTCGATTGACGTCACTTCCGGTTATTTAGTGATCTAGTACAAAAAGAAAATTCCTAACCAACGCCAAGTCGCCATTACTGTGATCTGGTGATTTTGGTAATATTTTTCAATTTTTGGTAATATTTTTGTTTGGCGCGTGAAATGGAAAGTGAAGAAACTGATAAGAATATTTTGAATAATGAAGAGTCTGAAGATTCCGAAATAAACGTGATACCTGTTCAGTTAGTGGAATCGTACGATTCAGTTTCTTTGTCGCCCACAAACAGTTCAAATATTATTAGGGGAAAATATTATAAACAAACATATCGGCCAGCATGGGAATCAATGCCAGATTTTAAAGGTAACTGATTTTTTAAATAGTTTTTATTTTTTTCCAAAATTAGGGCTTCTAATATCGATTTTTCATTTTTTAGGCTGGCTAAGAGGTGTTCAGGGAGAACCAACAAGAGCTTATTGTATTTATTGTAATAAAACATTACACGCACATCGTTTAAGTTTGCTAAAACACACTTGTACGGTGAGACATCAGAAAGCTGCACAAATATATTCTAACCGTAAGGTAAATAACAATATTCTGCACCAATATAAGGGTTAACTAGGATTTGGTCTTCTATCAAACATTAAAAAAATAGATTCTATTTAGGAAGAGTATCCCCGTCCGTACGCATATCGCACTATGAATGCAAGACCACCATAAGTTATGGTCCATTATGGACTTTATGGACCGTCCATAACTCAAAAAAAAAAAACTAGTATGGTTTGTTTTGTTTTGTACCTCTGTACTTGGTGAAAATATACAAACTCCAATTAACTATTCCAATTACTTTATAAGTTACGTTATAATGTAATATATATATTCAAGTAATAAATTTGAGTTTGTTATCATTCATCATTGATGATTGATGAATCATCAAGTACAGAGGTACAAAAAAAAACATACCACAGTTTTTTTCACATTCACATAACTAAATTTTCTGGAAAACATGAAATTCTAGTTAACCCTACTTTTCCATTATTTTTAAAATCAAGTGTACAGATGTACAAAACAAACCATACCACAGTTTTTTTTTTTGAGTTATGCGATATGCGGACGTTGATAATTTTTTAATTAACGTCCGCAAATGTAAATTCTACATAAGAGTTTGCGGACTTCGATTATTTTTAAATCAACGTCCGCAAATTTTTATAACCTTAAAATATCTGTGCGTCTTGTGAAAAAACATGAGTGAAATTATATTAAATGCGAAATTTTCATAGATTAAGTCTATAACTGAATAAATAAAGCCGTTTACTTAAATTTGATTGGTTCAATAAATAGCCCATTGAAATGCACAAGAGTAAGGTTAATAAAAAATCCACAAAAATTGGAGTTGCGGCTTTTCAGCTTAGTAGGGCAGTATAAGTATGCCATTTTTTTTTTTTTTGAGATTTTGACAGTTTTAGGTTTGGTTTAAAACCATCAAATTCTCATCAAAAAATGGTGTATAAGCCTCTATGTTATGAAAAAAAAAGCCCATTTATATAAAAATATAAATGTATTAAATTTCAGTTGTGTAAAAGGTATGGTCTGTAACAAGTGTAGAATGGCTATTCCTCACTCGTTGACTGTCCCCCTCGCCACTGTTGTGACTCAGGTGACAAGCATACACTCGTTTGGAATATGCATCATTTTACATTAGTAATTTATTCATATGCTTTACAATAAAACAATTGTTTGCAATATATATAGAACAATAAAACATAAATACATAAAAATTAAATATAAAATTAACAATATAGTAAATAATAACAATAATATAATAAATATAATATTTAATATAAAAGATTAAAGGGAGAAATCGCTAATTTCTAGTTTTTTCTCTAAAAATTCCTCAATTGAATAAAATGGATTGACAGTGAAAAATGTTTTTAACTTTTTTTTAAGTTTTGATTTATTTAAGGCTTTAATATATGGCGGTAATTTGTTATATAAAAGGGGACCATAATAATTATTGCACTTTCTGCTAGACTCAAGTCGGAGAAATGGTAATCTTAGTTTCTGCATGTTCCGCGTATTGTTATCCTCATATGTTGAATAAGTGGCAAGTCTACATCTAGTCATACATATAGATTCATATATAAGTAAACTCGAAAAAGTTAGAAGTTCTAAAGATTTAAATTTATCTCTTACACCATCTCTATATTTACTTCCAGACATTATTCTTACCACTCTTCTTTGAAGACCAAAAACACGCGAAGCATGAGAGCTAAAACCCCATATTGTTAAACCATACCGAATATGAGAGAGAAATAATGAATGGTAAGCGTTGATTAATATATTAAATGGTATGATGTCTAATAGGTTTCTTATTAAAAATATTGATGAATTTAATTTTTTTGCTAAAGTATCAACATGCGGCATCCAGGTTAACTTCTGATCCAGATATAAACCCAAAAATTTTGGATTATCTTTAGTTTGAGTTAAAATATTTCTGTGAGTAAAGTAAATAGAAGTAGTTTTATTTTTGTTTAAACTTAGAGAATTTGCACTAAACCATTTACACAGATTATCCTCACTTTTGTTAACATTTAATTTAATTGTTTCTATTTTTTGGCCAGAAGCTACTAATGTTGTGTCATCTGCGAACATAATAAGTTCATCATCAGGTACAGCTTGCTTAATGTCATTAATAAATAATAAAAATAGTACTGGCCCAAGAACGCTTCCCTGTGGTACCCCAGAAACAACATTGCCTTCTTTAGATATTTGACCATTTATTATAGTATATTGGCGCCTATTCATTAAATAAGATCTCATTAATTCTATACTAAGATCATCAAAATTATAATATTTTTTCATTTTGTTCAAAAGAACTTTATGAGGAACACAATCAAATGCTTTTTGAAGATCGTATAATTTTGCACAAACAATATCAGTATCTTCCATACCCTTCGTTATAAGAGATATAAGATATTCAATCGCAAAGATTGTACATCTCTTTTTTCTAAATCCATATTGATGTTTGTAAAGAGCTTTAATTGTTTCAAAATGATCAACTATTTGATTTTTAAGTGCTACTTCAAAAATTTTCGAAAAAACTGGTAGTATTGCTATTGGCCTAAAATTATTAGCTTCATTAGTGGGACCTTTTTTGTGAACAGGACATACCTTAGCCAATTTAAGATCTTCTGGAAAAATACCAGTATTTATGCATTCATTAAATATTTTTGTAAGTGGTATATAGATTAAATATTTAATCTCTTTTATGAGTTCAGTGCTAATTTCATAAGGGTCTCTGGTTTTTTTATTTTTAATTGAATTTATAATTTCTAGCATATTTACAAATGAAATATCTTTAAATTTAAAATTTGGCAAAGTGGTGTTATTTGGAAGATATTGGTCATAAGAAATGTCAACGTTAGTTAAATTTTTAGTAAGGTCATTCGCAACATTAATAAAAAAATCGTTAAATTCTTGAGGTTTGATATTGGTTTAAACATTAATCTTTTTTTGTTTTCTATTTTGGTTAATTAAATTCCAGTATGATTTAGGACTGTAACTGTTATATTTTAAATATTTCTCATTAAAATTCAGTTTAGCTTGTTTAAGGTTTTTTTTATAACCATTTTTTTGTTGCCTTATTTCATTATTTAAGTTTAAGTGAGGAAATCTTTTGTGAAGGTTAGTAATTTGGCTTAGATCAGATCTCATTTGTTTTAATTCTGTTGTAAACCACGTGGGATTTTTACGATTTAATATTTTTTTTAAGGGAAAAGAGTCTGTAATTGCTTTTCGTATATTATTATTGAAAGTTGAAAATTTTGAGTTTATATCTAGATCATCATTTTCAAGAAAATCCTAATTAATTTGTTCAATATGGTAAAAAAAAATTAATTTGCCTGAATGAGTAAATGGTCTAAAAGTTGAGTTACTTACTGTTTTGTTACTAATTTTTTCAAATTTAAGATGGATAGCTTTATGATCTGAGAGTCCCAGTTCAGAAACACTAGTAATATACTTAACATTATCAGAAAAATTAATAAGAAAATTGTCCAGGCAATATTTATACCTTGTTGGTTCCTTAATTGTTGCTAGAAATTTAAAGGAGTTATATAAATCTTGAAAATCTTTGAAGCAGGTATCGTTAGTATTAAAACATATATTAAAGTCCCCACATACTGTAACTTTTGAATAATTTTTACAAAAATTAAAAACTTTTTCAATTGTCAATAAAAATTTGTTAAAATCTGAGTTAGGTGGATGATAAATACATACCAATATTAAGTTTTCTTTGGGAATTTCCACGGCAGCTATTTCAATTATTTTTTCTAATGAAAGATTATTTAATTTATTTATTGGTTTGGCTAATAAGTTTTTTTTTGCATAAAATTAGTGATCCTCCCTTTTCTCTAACAGGTCTGCAATAAGCAGATACTACAGAATAATTAGGTATTATAAAATTTTCTAACTCCCAATCTTTTAAGTGATGTTCAGTAATATAGAAAATGTCAAAATTATTAACATGGTTAAGATACGCATCAATTTCAATAGTTTTATTGCGAGCTGATTGTGCATTTAAGTGAGAAATATTGAATCTCAAACCTTAATTAATTACTTTGCCATTTTCGAAAAAGATATTTACTGACTAATATACCTTTTGACCATTTAATGGTCAGTTAAGTTAAGTATATTAATATTTTCATCTTTGGAAATACCTACTTTAAATGAGGAGTATGTTATTTTATTGGCATGTTTTGGATTTATTTTTGAACAGATGGTTTTTGAAGAACCAAAGTTTTTTTTAATTGTTTTTCTAAGTTTTGTTTCTGTGATTTCAGTTGAGAGTCTTGAAATGTAGTACCAGTTATATTGAATGGTTTCTACTGATTTCAGTTCATTATTTTCAGCGTTACCCATAATTTTTTCATTTCCTATATTTCTATAATCTGATGATCTTGGTTTATTATTATTATTATTGTTAGTCAAAGTAATTAAATTTAGGTCAGCGATTCCTATAATGTTAACTTTTTTTTCTATATTTTTATTTAATTTGTCTTCTTTTTTCTGTTTATTTTTTCTTTTATTTTTAGGTTCAATAAAGCTAGATTCATTTGTATCCATTAATGTTATAAATGAACCATTAAAATTAGTTAATGTATCTTCTGGTATAGATACGTAGTTATTTTCCTCTTTGCGTATTAAATAATTTTGATGTGTTGGCATTCTAGGATCAGTTACTACTCTCATTAGTTCAATATTTGAATCCTTTAGGATTTTTACCTGAGTTTCCAATTGATTTATTTTCTCTAGAAGTTCGTTATGTTTTTCATTAATAATTTGCGATACAATTCTGGTTAAATCTTCTTCAGTAATTCCTCTAGACATGATTTATAGTTGTTTAAAATTACTCCAATGTTCTTGTAAAATTTCTTTAAAAAAAGTGATTTTTGTTCAAGACTTCTTGTTGAATATGATAATAGTATATTTCTCAACGAAGGGTAGACTTATTTTTGTTATTTTCTGGCTTTATTTTGTAAAAACTTGTAAAATTTAAGATAAAAATTATTGACGTGTTACTTCAAATTGACAAGTCTGGTTACTTTACACTTGTTATCTAGCCTAATATTGGTCATACAATATAAAATTTAAAATATAAAATTTTGCTGTGAAAATAAGATTTTTTTTTCATTTTAAACATATATTTTAATTTTTAATTTTTTGTGTTTCAAAAAAATTTATTGAAAATTGTTGGCTTTTTATTAAAAAAAAATCTAAAAATATTTTTCAGCATTTTTTTTCATGTGCCAAATAATAGACAATTGTCTATTATAGGTACTTAAGTACCTATCTCAGAAAGTCCAAACCCCATTTTGGATGAATCCCATTTTTTAATAAAAACGATCTCATTTGAAATCTTTAGTCAAACTCAAGAACACTTTGAGTCTTAAAGTGTTCTTGAGTTATACCTATATGAGTTTTAATCCATGTACACCCCCTAAAATGGGATTGTTTTCAGTTCAATCAAAGAAAATTTTTTGTTGCTTATATTTCTTAACAAGGGCTACAAAATGGCGCACAAAATAATTTTTTTGCACTTCTGGTTTCGCCGGAAACTATGTTAGATTTTATTGTTTGATTGACACCCCCTGTATATTTTTGCATTTTTGGACACAGAAAATAAATTTACATTAAAAAAAAATCATTTAATTTTTTTAATTTTTTTTTAGTGCGTTTTTTTTTATTAACATACAAGATTTATTTCTTATTAATTGAATCTAATTTATTTACCAAATGTGGGAAAACTAGAAATTTTATGTAAAAATTAAAATGTGGTTTATTATTCCATCAATCTATTTTCTAATCATCGTATAGAGTGATATTGGTAGACTGACAGTTTCGGGCTGCTGGCCCTCTTCAGTACCAAGAGCCAACTCTGCACGCTGATTAAGAAAACGTTTTTAGACTTTACTCGCAAAAGGAATATAGCCATTAGATTGATGTAGACTTGTGCGCCATCTATTTCTAGATGTAGACAACTACTCATACCTCTCCTAATCTGGAGACTTTGAATGGTAGCAAGTTGAAGACTTGTGTGTCTCAAGCACATAGTACCACTAACGGGTGGTTAGACGTAAAATTAGTAAGGACAGAAATTTTTAATTTTAAACAAAATTATAAAAATATTAATTTATTATTCCATCAATCTATTTTCTAATCATCGTACAGAGTGATATTGGTAGACTGACAGTTTCGGGCTGCTGGCCCTCTTCAGTACCAAGAGTCAACTCTGCACGATGATTAAGAAAACGTATTTAGACTTTACTCGCAAAAGGAATATAGCCATTAGATTGATGTAGACTTGTGCGCCATCTATTTCTAGATGTAGACAACTACTCATACCTCTCTTAATCTGGAGACTTTGAATGGTAGCAAGTTGAAGACTTGTGTGTCTCAAGCACATAGTACCACTAACGGGTGGTTAGACGTAAAATTAGTAAGGACAGAAATTTTTAATTTTAAACAAAATTATAAAAATATTAATTTATTATTCCATCAATCTATTTTCTAATCATCGTACAGAGTGATATTGGTAGACTGACAGTTTCGGGCTGCTGGCCCTCTTCAGTACCAAGAGTCAACTCTGCACGCGGATTAAGAAAACGTTTTTAGACTTTTTGGTATTTTTTTTGTACTTAAAATTTTTTTAAACGGGTTTTCCTTCATAATTTTATTTTTTTTTAAATGGCAACCCCCTTGTCTTAACTTTTTGGTGCGCTATTATAAGGGCTACAAAATAGCGTACTCTTTTTTTGTTCACTTCCAGTTTTGCCGGATTAGGCTTCTTTTTAATAAATAAAAAATTAATAAAATTATTTTTTTTAGATGTATTTTTTTTTTCTGAATTCAAAAATTCTAAAATAAACAGGAGTTGTTATTTAAAAGAATAAAATCTACTTAGTTTCCGGCGAAACCGGGAGTGCAAAAAAATAATTTTTCACGTTATTTTGTAGCCCTTGTTAAGAAATATAAGCTACAAAAAATTCGCCTTGATCGGACTGAAAACAATTCCATTTTAAGGAGTGTACATAGATTAAAACTCACTCGGTAGACTTTACAAGTCTTTCCAGACAGATAGTTCAGTAGACTGTTTTTTTTTGTGACAACATTTATAATTTCTGAGATAATTTTCAAATAATATCTATTTCAAAAGTTAGAAATTTTAAATTTGGAACATATGCCATAAAACGTCAACTTTTAACATAAAAAGTACATTTAAGTGATTTCAGGTTTAACCGTAAATGACACCAACTTCCGATCATTTAATGGGACACCCTATATATTTTTTCATATACCAAGCGGCTAATTGCAGCTCGCCGTGCCGGAGTTTGTTTTGGTATTTTGATGTTTGGTGTTTTTTTCTTTAATGGGGGCTTGGTTTACGTTAACTTTGGTTTGGTGTCTGTTTGGTGTGTTTTTTTTGTAAAAAATTGTTTTTTAATTAATTATATTATTTCTTGTTCTTTTTATATAAAATAATGAAAAAATCTTGCTGTTATCTTAATTTTTTACTTATTTACATATCTTAACTAAACACCTATACCTATACTTTATACACTTATACATCTATACACCTTTACACCTTTACATATTTTAATTAATTTTCATCTATCAGTTTTTTGACAATTAGATTTTAAATTTATATAAATTTTTATTTCTATTTTTAATTTTTACCCTGAAGAAGAAGGGACAAATTACCTTCGAAACGTTGGAACTGTTCATATATATTTAGTTTTTTATTAACAGCAATATTTTTTCATTATTTCATTCGTTTTTTAATTAAAATAATTTATTGAAAAACGGTCAGCGCATGCGCAGTTTAGATTGGCGCGGCATAACGAGCTGCTTATAACCGCTCCTTCCATATAGAATGATTCTACGCTTCATTTTGAGACATTAGAAATGTCAATTTTTCGGTATCATTGTACTCGGAATAAAACGTAGAATTAAAATATGTAAAAATCTGTAGGGTGTCCCATTTAAAAATCGAAAGTTGGTGTCATTTCCAGTTGAACCGGAAGTGACCATAATGTACTTTCTATGTTAACAGTTGACGTTTAATGGCGATAAGAGAAGTTCCAAATTTGAAATCTCTAACTTATAGAATACACCTGGTATAATTTTTAAAAGATTGTGTATTACAATTTCAGAAAAGAAATCCTGGAATGGACGAGACCGAAATTCAAACTGTCCTAATCAACGAGGATGGCATCCCCATCAATCAAGAGGACATTGACACAGAAGAAATCGCCGAATACACGGAAGCCATGGTGGAAGAAGAAGCAGAGGATGAAGAAGATGCAGAATCTGACCATGAAGCGCAGAAGACAGTTGCTGTTAATTTCAAGGTAAAATACCAAACACTTAGGAGCTGATCGGAGCTGATCAACAAAAACGTCACCGCAATTAGACAGTTTTTGACTCCCTACTTTGAGTAAGGAGCCTATGGTCCAGATTTGAAGTATTCTTATTAAGCGTTCTTATGGTCACATTTTTTTCTGGACCAACCATCTGACACAAAAAAAGAATCGCGGAAATCAGTTTTTTACATATAAAACGATGAGAGCGTAAAAAAAACAATAAAAAAAATTCAATTTTTTTTTAACCAAGGAGTCGTCCATAAAAATACGTCACACCTTTGGGGGGGGTCAGGCATTTGTGACATGGGGGGAGGCGGGGGGCTTGGTTTGGAGTGTGACGTCACACCAAACATTTTGTTGACCTACTTAAAATGAATCGCTACGCAAAGTGCTACAGAATTACTATAATACAGAGTACGATGAATGACGACAACTCAGATGATGAAGATGTAATATAATTGGAAAACAAAGAAGTGGATACCTGTTGCATTCCTGAACATAAAAAAAACGGTGATTGCCATGATTCTGGTCGTTTGGATCGCTGAAAAAAAAAGTCGCTATAGCCCGAACTAAAAGACAATCTTTTGGCCAAAAAATAACAAATTGGCGACGTTTTTTTTTTGAAAAAAGTCCGCCAAAGTTGGCTAAAAAAATTTAATATAGTTCGGGCTATAGCGACTTTAATACTGAATAATATCCCGTTTTTTTTTCAGTCGATCCAAATGGCCAAGACTTTGTGACAATGTGTGACATGGGGGAGGGGGTCTAAAATCACCTAAAAAAAAAGTGTGACTTATTTTATGGGACCACCCCCCAACGCAGAACTTTCCTTGGGGTAAAGTAAAATAACCGAAAATTTCCTTATAAGAAATTTTTTTCGAGTTTTTTTTTTTGGGGGGGGCATAAATATTTAGGGGGTGTCGGCCAGAGTGACGAAGCGCAACGAGGGTGGAAAAGGGTCAACAATAGCGTGACGTAATACCCCCCAGGCTACCTGAATTTGGGTTTGACGTTTTCTGTCTTCTAATTAGAAGACACAAACCAACATTCAGACGCTAGATCTAGGTCTTAAGTTAGTTGCTAACTTAAGACCTAGATCTAGTGTCCCTACAGGTACCCCCTTCCTCTACGCCGCATTTTTATAATTTTCCACTTTTTGTCGTATTAACAATAAAATATTGGCAAAAACAGATTTTTTTCCATTTGCCCAACGCTTATTTCTATGAAAGAAATTTTGACAACAAATCTCTGGTAATAAGAACTGGCAAATTTGCCACTATGACTCCACTATTAGTGGAACGAATAATAGTACAATTAAAATATAAAAAAAAGTATTGGAACATTTTGAAATATTATTATAATATAATTTATATTATAAATTAAAAAAAATGTGTGGCCACTTTTTTTGACATCCTGTATACACAAACAGTTATTGCAGGGAGTCCCAGCCAAACCACCGATTTCCACCCACGTCCTGGACACGACCAGAGGAACTCCAGTCTCTGGCCTCCAGGTCAGTCTCTACAAATTGATCGATGGCCGTTGGACCTACATCAACGAAGGAGTGACCAACTCTTCTGGCAGGTTTTCAGCGTTTTTGGACCGACTCAGTTTTAATCCAGGCCGCTATAAGCTACATTACGATGTAGATAGATATTTCGAATCCAGAAAGCAGGAGTCGCTCTATCCCTTTATTGAGGTAAGCAACTAATATAGCTGTGACGTCAGAGTCGCATTCTAAGATTGACACGAGTATAGAATGTCGAATAAAAATACTGTACCTACAATATTACTAAAATGTATTTTTTTAACTACAGCTTGAAATTTTTTATGTAACTTTTTCATAATCTAGTTTTTCATTTATATCATTGAAATAAAGTTATTTAACACATTGAACCCCACATTAAATTACTAGTCTGGGGCCACACTGTCAAGGGCAGTTACAACACACTTACACTTAGCCCCACAGTCGTAGTTGTTTTTATTTTAACATGACACTCGACACTTAACTATCATTGGGTGTAATGTTGCCAAATCCCCCATTAACACATGTCAAAATTCGTAATTAAAATAATTGGAGTATGTTTCATAAGAACATAAGAAGGGCGGAAATTTTGGGGAAGTATTTATTTTTTAAATACAGGGGATCAATAACTGGCATGCAAAAATGTAAGAGGTGATTCTTCATCCAAAAATATCAAAAATAAAGTTCCTATAAAGGTTGGTCCGCAAATGAGCCCTAAGGGAGCTACGGCCCTTCAAAATTGTAATAAAAATAAGGTTTTTATTTAATTACTCTGGTACCCTTTAAGTTAGAGCGACGAGCTTTTGCATGTATACTAGTATTAATAAGGGCAATAAGTTTATGTTAATTTTTGCAGCATTAAAATTTTATTCATGCTTTTTTTGTTCCCCATTCAATATGTCATCTTCGAAGGGCCATAGCTCCCTTAGGGCTTATTTCCAGACCAACCTTTATAGAAACTTTTTTTCATATTTTTGGATGTATAATCACCTTTTAAATTTTGTCATGGCAGTTACTGATCACCCTGTATCGATAAGCCTGTAAACTTTTATTGTTGCAGGTGATGTAGCCCAAAATACTATACCTCCCTTTGTTGGATGGTTTGAAAACTAAGAAATGTCAAACATTGATATTTCTAAAGAGTTTCGCCTTCGGCTTTAAACATGATAAATTGTATTTTAAGAGGTTTTCCTACCCATTAAGTCCGAATATAAAATAATTTGCTTATCTTGAAAAATTTCGTCTGCAACGCTAAACTTGATTAGCAATTACAATTTTAATTAATACATTTTGGAAAATTGTTTACATTTCAGGTTCTGAAACTTGAAAAAGTAATATTTCCAAAAAATTTCGCCTGCGGCGCTAAACCTGCTGGCCAGTACAATTTTAATTAACTTTTATAAAAATAATTTACATATGCAAGTTCTCATGATCCGGAAAATGCCAAAAACATAAGATTTTTTCGTTTGGACTTTTTTTTAAATAAAACTTTGAAAATTCTAATCAAACTTGCCTGAGGCGTTAAACTTGCTTATCAATATTGCCAAAATGTCTGGTTACATCTCAGCCTACACCATTAATTGTAACTTGACAAAAATAGGCTTTAGGCACCGTAAGAAAAATTCAGGTCTATTCACGTGCGTAAACAATATTGCTAAATCGCATACGATTTGGCCACTATTGCCAATGGCAATGGCGGGTTAAAAAACAATTTTCAAATTTCAATTTTTTTCAAAAACAAAAAATTTTTCTTTATTTTCGTTTTGTAAAAAGCGAAAAAAAATGATTTTTTTTAAATAATAGTTATATTTAAAAAAAATTAACCCCCCATAACTTTTTTGTTATTGGAGGGATTACTTTCAAAATTGGTAGAATTGATCTTTATAATAAAAGTATG
This sequence comes from Brachypterus glaber, assembly GCA_958510825.1. Taxonomy (NCBI): domain Eukaryota; kingdom Metazoa; phylum Arthropoda; class Insecta; order Coleoptera; family Kateretidae; genus Brachypterus; species Brachypterus glaber. Next base: position 51,845,203 of record OY294045.1, on the reverse strand, counting down.
TTTTCCTGAAAAAGTTACGTTAATCGGAATTTTCTTTCACCTTTTTTCGATTTTTAAATTTTTTTGAAAATTCGACTACCGTATATTATTCTAGCGCAGGCGCTGTGAATAATATAAAATTACGACATAACCCGAGAATACATCGACTTCAAATTTGGAGGGTAACACTGAGCATATTCAGATTTCATGTGATGTTAACCGACTCCGCTATTTTTTAACTTTTGTGATTCTGAATGAATTAAATTTTGTTTTTTATTTTCAGATTGTATTTGACAGCACACTCTATTCAGAGAATTATCATATTGCAATGCTTTTGAGCCCGTTTGGTTACACCACGTACCGAGGATCGTAAAACGCAGTAGAAATTAATAATTTCTAGATTTATAGCCTGAAAGTTGTAGGGCAAATGGGGTCCTGAAGTAAATTTTCTAAGGCCCATAGTGAAAAAAGGTACGAAAATTTTCCTTTGAAACAGTGTCTCACAATTCAAATTTGTTGCCCTGTTGTGAGGCTAGAGTTCCTTAGTGTGACATTTTCTGCCAAGAAAAAGACTAAAACATTAGAGGGAAACAGCAAACCTGCAAACGTATTTTTAGCCTTTTCCGGATATGACTAGTTTCTCTTCTAGTTATAAATATGTCAAAATATATTTTTAAGGTTATTGGTGATGGCATATTTTTACACAACATTTTCTTTCATAATTATTTATGATCAAAATTACTTCTTATATTAAGGACAGAAAGTTTTTAATTTTAAACAAAATTATAAAAATATTAATTTATTATTCCATCAATCTATTTTCTAATAATCGTACAGAGTGATATTGGTAGACTGACAGTTACGGGCTGCTGGCCCTCTTCAGTACCAAGAGTCAACTCTGCACGCTGATTAAGAAAACTTGCTACTTGCTACCATTCAAAGTCTCCAGACTAGGAGAGGTATGAGTAGTTGTCTACATCTAGCAATAGATGGCGCACAAGCCTACATCAATCTAATGGCTATATTCTTTTTGCGAATAAAGTCTAAAACCGTTTTCTTAATCAGCGTGCAGAGTTGACTCTTTGTACTGAAGAGGGCCAGCAGCCCGAAACTGTGAGTCTACCAATATCACTCTGTATGATGATTAGATAATAGATTGATGGAATAATAAATTAATACTTCTTATATATTTTTACAGCTGCGTAATGCAAAAGTAGACTTCTTTGTACGTACCTCGCATATTTTTTAATCTTTTTCTATTTTACACGTGGGATTACTAGATAAATGGAACCCATTTTCTTCCGAGTTATTGCAAATTGTTTTGCTTGTTTGTTTAACCTCGTATTATTCTGCTTAATTAGGCATCCTGTATGTCCAGAACTTGTTTGGGCTAGTAGTAGGGGGAACCAACGGCTTTAACTGACTTTCGCATCAGTTTCTAGGAGGGTGTCTGTTTCAGCAAAATTTCAAATATTAATTAAAAAAGGCAATCAGCGCGGGTGGGAATCGAATTGACACTAGCCGACGTGTCAAGGATATGAATTAGACGCATTAACCCGTTTGGTAGTCTCTCCTTAAATTAAAACTCAACATTCAAAAACTATTTTCTTAGAAAATGTGCTCTCATGTAATTTGTGACATCTAATGTCAAAACAGTTACCAAACAAAATAGGTTGTTAACAAATAACAATTTTACTAGATTTTTTGTTTCAACTCTCTTTTTCTAGACAGAAAACGTCACATTAAGGCACTCTATGTGATCCTAGATATTTAGATTATTAAATAAAGCTTTGAGCAACTGCTACGGTATCTTATAGCCGATTTATAGTTGTCCATCCCGTCGGTGTCCGGTCAGTGGGCCGAAACGGACCTAAAAGCTTATAGGACACCCTATATCTCTAACATATTTGAAAAAAAATGATGTATAATAGGTTGCATAATTTTTTTTGACATGTTTGTCAAATAAAACTAATAAATTACAATTTATAAAAAAATATAATTTTTATAATGTATGTTTTAAAAAATTTCAATAATGTCAATAAAAAATGGTTTGTATAGTGAAATTAAATTGATTTAGTTCGCCGTGGTAAATTGGAAAGTTAAAAAAAGTTCTTTCTTAAATTATATATTCTTTATTTTTTATTAACCTTTTGGTTGTTGAAAAAAAGGAAACAAATTAATTTAATTGGACTAGTACTGAGGAAAAACAAATATAAACTTCTTAAAGTCATATTACTAATAAAAGTTGTTGGTAAGTTTGGAAATTGAATAATTTTTTTACGCTAATATACCAATTCGGTAAACCACTTACATATTCTTTATTGTTTTTACTTAAATGTTTAATAAATATATTGTTATTTAAACTTTTAAAACCTTTTTATTAAAAAATAATTATTTTTCACAATTCATTTTATAATTGTAACATATATGGCCTGTTTCATCAAGCAAGATAGTAAATTAAAAATCGCACATAAATATTTTTACAACAGGTTTGAATAGTATATGTTTTTGTATAGAATATAGTTATGTTTTATAAAATAAACTACGCAGTATATTCGCACATCCAATATTCGAATCTGTTTTGAAATTATTCACTGTGCGATTTTTATTTTACTCTCTTGCTTGATGAAACAGACCATAGTTAATAATTTTTATATTAATGATTTATCGCATTCACAAAAAAAATACGTCTAGAGTGGCGGTTTCAATTTTCCAAAAAAAATCCGCGTTCGCCAATTTTTTAAAGAAATCAAACTGCAACACATAAAACTGTTAGTTCCGTTTCGCCCACTGACCGGACCCCATCCCGTCAACCTAGATCTAGTGTCCTTACGTCAACCTGCTAACGTTAGAGTTGTTCTCTAGCGAATCTTTTTAATTTAAATATCTCAAAACGAAAAAGCTAATTATGTTTTTGGCAATTTTTTATTTAATTTTATGTAGAATAAAAAAACATGAAAAAGGCTTGTTATAAAAAAATCGGATCCTCATTAAAATGATTAGAAAATGTTCTTTTCTAATTTATCATGAAACAACTACATTACAGCGTCAGCCAGGAATATACATTTTCTGAACACGTTCTAGACTACCTGAATGACATTTGGTGACGGTTTTGCTTGAACGAAATTGTATATCATTCAGGGACACTAAAATCTGTAGTTTTTTCATACAGTCATAATTCATTTAGTGTTACGTTTTTTTGCATGAGTTCTGATATCTTGTTTCAAGGCTGATTTAGTCAAGATTTAACAAAGTAAACGTAACTATGATTAGTTTTAAGGCTTTAAGGTGATAAAAATCTGGGGGCCGGTCTTTGTTCGCGAAAAAACTTCGCGGCCGAAACACCACTAGCAAAACATCCAAAATTTTAGTCTGGCAAGAACAAAACTTCGTATTAACATTAATTTGCATAACAACTTCGCAAGCCATTATACAGGGTGTCTCAACCAAGCCGAGTCGGTCCATATGTATTAAAGTATCCACTTTAGAGAAAAACTTTAAAGGGAAAAGTTGTATGGTTTTAAAAAAGGCACATTCTAAAAATATTTTAAAATATACACAATGGCCCTCCTAGGGTGGGTAACATCTGACTTAATTTTTTTAAATGGAATAGTATATTTTTTATTATGTCATCCTACAATGTAATTTTTTGGGTTGTTTTTTTTTTACTTTTATAATAAAAGGTGTTGCAAAATAAAATAAATATTTAAAATATTAAACATTAGATTGTTATTTTGTTTATTATGTACCTACTAGAGCACTAGATAAGTAGTTTGTTAGGGTAGGTGGGCTTTTGAGTCGTTCCGTAGGAGAGTACCGACATACCCACGATTTCAGACCGCAAGAAATTTTCCTAGAAACAGGACTAGTCGTTGCCAGGGCAAAAGCATTGTTGATATCGAGTCTGTTTTACACAAAACATTTGGGCTAACTCGAGGTTTTTTTTTTAGGTTAAAAGTGTTTGACATTATTGTGACATTTTCAATATTTTTATGCAAATTTTCTAATAAAATAGTTTTTTTAATGTGTTTTGTTCAAGAATTGTATAAAAGCTATAGTGCATTCTGTTTTTTTTTTATTTAATGAGTTAAATATTATATATATATATATATATATATATATATATATATATATATATATCCGGCCGACCAAATTGAGTCCACACATTACTCCTGTACATTACATTTTGACTCCGGAATTATTTTGACTCCGAATATCGGAGTCAAAATAGTTTTTCTTTACAAAATGACCATTAAACCATATTTAACTCTTTTTTTCATATTACGTGAGACATAGCATCATAACTATTCCGCTAATACTAATAGTTTTGTAGAGTGACGTATGTACGCCTGTAAATTTAACGTATAATCGGATGCAAAATAGTCGGTTTTAGTTCAACCTTTTGAAACATAGAGGCGCTGACGCACGCTGATCAATATACGAATCATCAATATACGCTTTCATATTGACGACTAATTTGTTTCCGACGGCTTGGCAACGTTGTATTGTTAAACATTGTCTTGGTACATGAATTCTTAACTTTCGTGAATTGGTAAAAGAACAAATAGTTGTACATATTTAAATTATAAATGGTTTAGTAGCCCCCTCTTAACTTTTAAACGAGTTAAATAGAAAGGGGATCGTGGGATACATTTTTTACTTAGGTATATACCTGTTCAAACTAACAAAACAAAAAGTTTTACTTTACTATAGTTATTGGTGAAGTTATCACAAAAAAATCGAATCATAGAACAATTTTACCGCCTAAAATGACACGTACTCAAAAACTGTTACACACAAAATAAAAATAGAGTGGCAAAATTCAAATTGAACTTTATATAGAAAGGGGATCGTGGAATATATTTTTTACTTAAATAACTCAAACTAACAAACAAAAAGTTTTACTTTACCTTAGTCATTGGCGAAGTTATCACAAAAAAAAAATCGAAGCATAGAACAATTTTACTGCCTAAAATGAAACATAGCGATGTACTAAAAAACTATTTCCATACAAAAATAAAAAATAGAGTATCAAAAGTGTAATTAAATTTTATATATGTGTTATAGATTGCAAAAAATATAACGCCATACTTTTTAAGTTATTATATTAACCTTAGATATTTTTACTTCTATTTTGACTCCGTATAATATATTTTGACTCCGTATATAATATTTTGACTCCGTATAATAATATATTTTGGCTCCGTATATAATATTTTGACTCCATATAATATATTTTGACTCCGTATATTACGGAGACCCGAAAATAATATTGGCGCTAACTTTACATAACTTTATATAAACTTATGTGTTACGTAAACCATTAAATACTCCATATTCGTGTTGAATTTTACATTTCTATTATACTAGAAAACGAGATAACAGAACACACAACCAGGGGGCACTTTGGAGACAAATTATATTTGATGGTTATAATTTTTATTTTTCCTTGAACATAAATTGATTTCATATTCTATGCTACATTTTACATTTGGAAGTAAAATAACTAATAAAGTGCCCGGGGCCACGTTATGTTTTAAGTTTTTATTATTATTTGGAAGCGTCAGAATAATTTAAGCGTGCCCCCGTGGATTTTTTTTATTATAATAAACCTACCCAATAAAAAATAATTCGGCGGCCGATGGGCGGTAAAGTGATGGCAAATGATTATCGCTTTTTGACGTTGGAATGACGTCTGATCGTCGGTCGGCAAAATGATGGCAAATGATAATTGAAATACTAAATCAGCTCAACGTCGGTCCGCCGTCGGCTTAATGATAATCGAAATACTACATCGGCTCAACGTCGGACCGCCGCCAGCATCTGACTAAACCATCAAATATAATTTGTCCCCCTGGTTGTGGTTTTTGTTATCTGCCAAATATAACGCAATACTTTTTAAGATTGTAATATGGTTACTGTGCCCCGGTGGCCACTATTATTTTTGAATAGGTTTTGTATTTGTTACTGTTCTTAAACCACATAAACAATATGCTAGTATACATTACAAATAATGCCCAAAAAGATCGTTATTGTTTTAATTGACTATACTAGTGTAAATCCAGGGGGTGTACTTTAAATTTTTGGGTGGGGATTAATATGTGGGGATTAGTAATCTTGGTTATGTGGTTCTTTATTCGGCATGCCTTTAAAGAGTGAACAAGTGCAGTGCTTTATTTTTGATATAAAATGAGTAATCCAGCATCTAAAACGACAGGTAAGTATAGTATTTTTCATTTTACATACAATACTTTAAATATATAAATAATGCCTTGTTTTTTTATACCTAATGTTTAAAACCATTAATTTTCCAATTGCCTTTGAATCGACGATAGATATTTTTTATTTCTATTTTGACTCCGTATATTATATTTTGACTCCGTATATATTATTTTGACTCCGTATATAATATTTTGACTCCGTATAATATATTTTGACTCCGTATATTACGGAGATCCGATAATAATTTTAGCGCCAACTTTATATAAATGTTATATTTGTTTAATTTACATTGATTAAACATTAAACTCATGGATATGGAGTACTTCATATCCATGTTAAATTTCACATTTCTATTACACTAGAAAAACACATTAATACCTTCAGTAATGATGATTTAAAATAAATAAAACAAATTAATAGTAAATAAATAAATACCTTTAATAACTAGTATAGTTTGTTTAGTCTTTTACTTATTTATTCTTATTTCATAGTTGTCCCTTTTATTTCGCTTCCTCCACTTACCTTTTACTGTAAGATGGTTACTGTGCCCCGGTGGCCACTGTAAGATTATTTTTGACTAGGCCTAGTCAAAAATAATCTTACAGTGGTACATATGGGTATTGATTTAAAAATAACAAAATTGTTACTTTTCTTAAACCAAATAAACAATACCCTAGTATAAATGGCTAATAATCCCCAAAAAGATAGTTATTGTTTGAATTGACTATACTGGTATAAATCCAGGTTGTGTACCTTTAAATTTTTTGGATAGGGATGGATGCTATTAAAATATTTGTTTTTTATTCGCTATTTGTTTTTTAACGAGTGAACAAGTATATAAAATGAGTAATCTAGCAACTAAAACGACAGGTAAAAAATAAACATAAATTAAACCATTAAAATATAATATTCAAATATATGTCAGTGTTTCAAATGAACTGCTTATAAAATAGTATGTTAAGCTTGGCAACGTTGCGGAAGCAAAATAGTGCAGCTTATGAAAGTTGTATGTTGAAATGGAAGTAAAATAGTCGGTAATATGAAAGCCAGATATACAAGTTGGATTCATAATGATCGCTAATATAAACGGAGTCAAAATATTGGCAATAATGAAAAAAATGTATATTTGAAAAATAAGATAATTCCAATAAAATATATACCAATCAACTCGAAATCCTTTTTTAAACAATATATTTTAGGTCAATAATGTCTAAACTAGCTCCTTCTGCAGGACGCAATTTGACCGCAATATGTAATGAAGCAAAATAGATAGTGTGATGTATATATATATATATATATATATATATATATATATATATATATATATGCGAGTGGCA
>OY294045.1:51795465-51837465 GCA_958510825.1 Brachypterus glaber | reverse complement strand
CAGGGGCACTTGTAGCCGCTCCATTTACCAAAACTGCCGCCGCGGCTCTGCAGCAGCCACAGAACAGCCCCACTGAGTCAGCGGCAATGCTGCTGCAGTTAAACAAAAGAAGACCAGTAAAATTTTTGGGGATGGGCGAAAATGGGTTCTTTTATAAGAATCTTTTTACAATATCTTGTACTTGCTACTTTTTGACGATCAAAATATGTTTTCTATTTTTTTTCAAATCTCTTTTTTATTATGTAGTTTTGGCGCAAAAATCAGATACTCATGTTGTTTGCGTTTATTCTTTCAGTAAAATTAATACATATTTTAATAAAAGTTTATCTACTACATATTTTAAGAATTTGACGTAAAAAAGGTTAACTAAATCATTAATTAATCAACTTCTTTGCTGTTCAGTTTTACATTATATATTTTTCGTTTTCATATAATCCAATTTCTTTCGTCATATTTTTTTTCCTGAACCCAAATACTAATCTTAAAATACTATTTTTTTATAGAATTAAGCATAAAACTAAGTTATATGAATTTTTAAGTAAAAAAAAATAAAAATCCGTTGACATATTTTTGAACAAACTCCTCTTAAGAATAATTACTTTTAAGATCATTATTTGGGTACAGGAGAAAAACCATTCCGAAAAAAGGTTAAATAATATCCACAGGAACGAAAAATATCCAATACAAAACGAAACAGCAAAGAAAATCCAATTGAGCTGGTTTTCCACCAAACACTTTCCATATCTAGTAAACCTAAGACGACATTTTAACAAAGTTAATGTTAATTTTACTAAAATACATAAAATATCAAATCTGGAAAGAGTAGGTGCTTTTTGTACCAAAACTATAATTGTAATTTTGACGCAAGATTTGGATTCAAAGAAAAATTTAAATTGGAAAACCTTTTGAAAAGTAGCAAGTTTAAAATATTATAAAAAGTAAGCAAACAAAATCTTATAAAAGAACCAATTCACAGCACCATTTAAAAAATGGATTCCTTCTGATTTTGAGTTCGCCTATCAAAAAATATATAAATCTTATGTTCCGTCCCTAATGCCAAAAACGGGCTATTTAACACGTTCGCGCCGACGTGTGCCACCGGTGGTACACGGACGTCTTGCCTGAGGGCCGACGTACGCCACCGGTACACGATTTAATACTGTTTCTAAACGCCTCTAAATGAATTGCTTGTCAGGTATACTTACGATATTGGATTTAAGGCTGGATATATAGTGTATATACATCGGTGAACCAGGGTTTTCGCATTCGGCCGAAAATATGGATTATACCATGTTAATAAAATACAAACAATTTTAAACAAAATATCACAAAAATACATTGTCGGCTATAGTCGAGTCCAAACGTGTTAACCGGGTCTCCTTGAACTTAATCGGGCAGCCGTGGGAAATACAAGTTTAAAATTTAGTAGTAGGGGTGTAGGGGCTACACCTACAGCCTGAATATGAACCCTGCTTTATGGGGGATACACAGCCAACAGCCAGGCAACAGCCCCCACCACTACCAACTGCAGTAGAACTTTCTCTTTTTGAAAAAAAAATTGGAACACGCTATAGTTATTACTCTAAAATGTCGGATACCCATTATTTTGTTTATATGTTTATTTTTGCAAGACCTAGATTTTATAGTGAAAACTTTTCACTAAACATAGTTGGATTAAATATCAGAAGAAAGGGTTTGACATGAAACTAAAATATTTTTATAACGGTGAACAAAATTCATGTTGGTTTTTCAGCTTTGGTGGAAAATTAAGTAAAATAAAATACTATAATTCAATTTGCTGGGGAGTTCCATTTCATCCGTGAAGGTGGAACATGTTTGCGGCGCGATTTATAATTCGTTTAACGGCCTGACTATTTCGAACCCTAAGCAACAGAGCCGTAACTCATATATTGTCATTTTTCACGACAGCTAAATTTCTAAAAATTTTTTTTTGTTATTTAAGGGTGGGTAAATGATTAAAGTGGAAAAGGAAGTCATGTGATACATCATTTGAAAGCATATAAAATTCTCTATTTAACTGTATAAATATTTATTGTTTATTTATTGTTTGTTCCTGATAATATTCAAGTTTAGAATTTCTTACTTTAGTGATTTTAGGTAAACTTTTGGTAAATGATTAAAGTGGAAAAGGAAGTCATGTGATACATCATTTGAAAGCATATAAAATTCTCTATTTAACTGTATAAATATTTATTGTTTATTTATTGTTTGTTCCTGATAATATTCAAGTTTAGAATTTCTTACTTTAGTGATTTTAGGTAAACTTTTGGTTAAAATGGCCTGTGGAGAAATCTGAGTAGTACCACCATATGTGTCTTTTTTCAAGGCGTTTACCTATGAGTATAACTCAAAATGGGTCTAACTTGAGTTACATCCTTGTTGTATGGGAGTGTCGATTTTATGTTAAAGTGTGTTTGTAATGAAAATAATACTTCTAAAACATTTATATATATTTAAATTAATTTTACAATTGAAATCTGATGTGCTTATGTTGAGAAGAAATTTATTAATTTGAAATGATTAGAGACTCATTTTCAGTCTCTAATACTTGTACCTGGTCAAAAAGAACAATAGTTCAAGACCATTAAGACTTTGTGGTCATTTTAATTTAGTGTCCAAAAAGTCATTTTAAAAAAGAAGTAATTAGCTGGTATCAATTTTGCTTAACTTTTTGCTTAAAATTAATGGATTTTTTTACCATAATTATATTTGACAGTAGGGTAAAATTCACTGTCCCTGATGTTTTGCATTTATAAAAAATTGAAATAGCGGTCGTGACCAAACCCTTCTTCTAGTGTTTTTATGTTTTTTATGTAATTTAACAAAAAATTAATAGACTTTAAAACTATACATCAAGACTTTTTTTGTTCCTCGAATTGAAAATTTTTTATGGATCACGGTGTACAGTCTGGCATGTATTAAATACGTTATTATTACAGGGTTCCCACCAAAAAGTGACTCAAATTCCAGGTATTTTCCAGGTTTTCCAGGTAAAAATTATTAAAATTCTAGGTATTGTAAAATAGTTTTAGTATATAATAATAATATTAAAGTAACAAAAAATTAAAAAAAAAATATTTTTTTTTCGATTTTTGTTTTCGAAAAAAATCATTTCGGGTAATTTATTGTCATACCAAGTACATTGTAAATTTTGTAAAATCAATTTTTTTTCGAAAAAAAATCTTCAAAAAATGAATAAAAAAAAGAAAAATAGATTTTTAGCAAAAGTGACAATTTTAATCATAATGGAACAAAAATGCAGCGATTTGAAGGTTTGGGGGTTTCTTTGATATACTTTGAGGTTGAAAAAAAAAAACAAAAAAGTACTTTCTTTACTCGGCTGCGCCTAGTAAGAAAAAAGCACTCTGGTGCACTAAAAACTAGGTTCGCGTACTCGGTGCCTAATATACTATTTTATCATTGCTCTACGACCATTTTTTGCCAAGTTACTTTCAAAATCACCTAAATATTTAGGTTGTTTTTTTATATCCTTTAATTTTTGTGCTATTTAATTCCTCTTAAAAAAAATATATTTTTGTGTTAAATTCCAGATAAAAAACGTGTTTTTTAAGAATGCATGGCATGGCCACCGGATTCGGCACCTATGATTAGTAATATTACACGTTATTAGTAATATAAATAAAGTCTGACATTTATTATACATGTTAGTAATATTATAGTAATAATAACTTTTATCCAATACATACAGATAATGAGACAATTACCAGGTTAATTTTAAACAGAAAAACTCAATAATAACCCCCGCGTGGCTTTTACTTTATTGAGTGGATAATTATTTATTTTACCCACTCAACTGTTACTTGTCAAATTATTTTCTTCTAAATGTCATTAAAATTTTTAATAATAGTTATTTATGGTACTAGTGGGTAAAGTAACCTTGTATGGCACTCATGGGTAAACCGATATTGCCCTCTCGAAAATTAACCTGCTTGGCTGACGCCTCGCAGGTTAATTTTCTCATGGGCTTTTACATCTTACTTTACCCACTAGCACCATAAATAACTATTACATTATTGCTATAATAGTAAAAACCTTCTTTTCGCATACGCGCAATTACAATTCGGTAAAATAACGTTAGGGGTCGTGCACAAATTTTGGTAAGTTTTTTTTTTGGGGGAGGAAGGACGTTGTCAAAAATCTTACAATGTTTTACAAAGGGGCGGGGGATCTGATGTAAGTAAGTTTTAATATAGTTTAAGTTGAATTCTTTAACACATTGCAGTTGAGGCCAAAGGTCAGAGTTTTTATTCTTAATTCTTACGAACAAATTTCACACTTTGAGATTATGTACCATGTTTACTCAAACAGGAAATATCTAGCTGTTGCATTAAGTCACATGTTTATATTTTCACTGGTTTTGCCACAAAAGACCAATAGAAAAACCACGTAACCAACAAATGAACGAAAACAGATCTCACGAACTAAACGAACTGTTCAAAATTCAAAGTTTTTGATGTTTTCTATAATGTTTATAAATTTCTTCTCCTTACCCCTAAAGATAAGGGTTTTTCAAGCTTTTTATAGTTTTTTAGATGACTGGGCATTTTTCGGTATAATCATTGGTATCACACACTTTAAATTCAAGCACCTACACCTAAAAATAATGGTAGTTTACTTAAAGACGTATTCACTTTTACTTTTCCAAAGTCTTACGTTAGTAAAAATTTATTTTTGTTTGTTTTTTTTTACGAAAAATTCTTGAAATATAAATATTTTCAAAAATGTGTTTTTTTTTTTAAATTTTTCCTTTTTATTTTCTGAAAAAAACAATGTTTGGATATTTTTTTTTAACGATTGTTTACCCAGCGAATTTCTCGAAAACTAAAGGAGATATTTCAGTTTTGCAAGAATAAATAACTTTTTTTTTAATGGCACCTATATAATGTTTTGCTCGGATTGGATCGACCTTGAGTTAAAAGTGATAATTTTTTTATTGTCCTTTGTAAATTATGCCTTATTAAAATAAAACAATAAAACTTACAAGAACATGATTTTCTTGTTTTATTTTTTTGTTTAATGTGCCTTATCTGACCGTTAAAAAAAATTTCGTCACGAAGTAACCTATCTGCCGACACAGGTGTATACATAATATCCCAAGGTACAAAAAGCATAAAAGTACTGAAAATCTGCGAGGGTTCTTCAAGAAAAAGCCATTAAATACACATAAAACTTTAAAATGCTCTCCTGAAAAAAGAGATATGCGACGATATAATGTATGTAGGTAAACTTATTTATTTTATATGTAGGTGTACTTATCTTTTGGTATTTTTCTTGAGGACCTTGCAAATGTAAAAGTGCCCACAAGATCCTAGGAGCTGTCAGTAAGAACTCAAATATTTTTAATTTTAATTGGAGTAAATAATAAACAAGGATAATAGTATCGACTTTATTAATAAAACTGCAACGGGTTCATAAAAAATCTACACAGGTACGTATCCAAAGGGGGAGGATTATCCTTATCCTTTCATTGGTAGTTGGTAAATCTTAGGAATATGAAATAAGTAATTTTAAAAACTAATAATTTTTCATCTGTGGCGCTAGAAAATATTCTTTAATAAGCCACATTCTAATATAATCTATGTATGTCATAAGCGTTTGGTCTAGAGCTGGTACAATATCTCATTTTAACCCTGAAACACAAGTCCACCTCACTCTATCTTAAAAAACATAATTTTTATCAAAATTTAACGGCAAATGCAGTAAATTTCAATAATAAAAAAATGTGTAAAAGGTACGTGTTTTTAACCAATCATGTAGTCTGAAAATCGCGGGAATTATAAACTTCTTTCTTGCAGGATGGAATGAACTATAGAATGGGGCAGGGTGGAGTTATTTTAATGCGTACTCAAGGCTAAAAACGTTCATAAGACATTGTACCAGCTTTAAAACGATTTTTTTATGTAGAGCCTGGGGTTTTTATGTAAAGGCTAGGTTTCTCATGTAAACCAGTAGGGTTTAAACCTAGGGTTTGACATGTAAAGCCTAGGTTTTTCATGGAAAGTCTAGATATTTCATGAAATTCCGATAGATTGTGTAAAATTTTAACTTTACATGATCTGCCTTGGGTTTTCATAAAAAAAGCTATATATAGCCTCTAGACTTAATATTTAAAACTTAGGCTAAGCATGAAAAAACAGATGCCTACGAAATAAATTATATTATGATACATGATCTACCATATTTAAGCAGATGATTTAAAATTAAAACATTCTGGCACTTTAGGACAAATCCGTTTTACACCATATGCCTAAGACATAATATATAATTATACAGATAATACATCGATTTAGTTACACTTGAAAGTAGAATTCGTATCCCAGCATATCTTTTACTAAACTGAAATACAAATCGCGACTGCTGTCCTAACGCTGAACGACTGATCCCGAGTTCACCCGAGAGTAGGGCAGCACGGCTATAAGCGGATACGAATTCTACTTTGAAGTGTATACTAAACAGATGCATAATCTGTTTATTTTATAATTTTATTAGCTGAAATTCTGGGTGCTTGTAAAATTCATAACTTTGAAATAAAAATATATCTATTCTAGGTTATGTTTATGTTTTCCCATGAAGAAAATTCTGTTTCATCATGTAATTGTTTTTTTTTTTTAATTTTTGCCTGCAGCTAAAGGTTTTTGCCACATTTGTTTAGTCAAATTTTAATGTACTCGAATGTAACTTATTCATATGACCAAAATTTTGAAGTGATTACAAAATGCGTGACTTTGAACTAATTCAAACGCTTTTTTATTAATTGGAATTTAGTTGGAAATTTTTGTTTTCCCCCCATGGGGCCCAACGACTTTTTATCGGTATACACCTGAATCTACGCTAAATATAATTTTTTATTAAAATTACATACATAAAAATATATACAGGGTGGGCCGTCTAAAAATTATCAGTCGTTTCTTGGCGTTAGCTATTATAGCTATAATAGACAAATTTTCACGAACACTATGACCTAGGAATTAACCTAGTAACCTAAAAATTTGACGTTTTGCTTGTTTTAAATATAATTTGCGTTTGTACAATATGTAAGTATGTATAATATGTGAGTGTATGAAGAATAAACCAAAGAAGAACCTTTTTCAATACTTTTAACGACCACTCAATGTGAAAAAATGTAAACAAATATCTCAATATCTTATATTCTAAAAGGTACGTGTTTTTAACCAATCATGTGGCGGGAATTTTTAAACTACTATCACGCATGACCATAATCAGAATTGATACTTTTATTACAATAACAGGAATTTTAAATTATTTCTAATTTTTGCCGAGTTTGTTTAATACATACCTATGCCGAATAAGATTATATGTCCGTAATACAGACAACTTATTCGGCATAGGTATGTATTAAAGAAACGCCAAAAATAAAAAAAAATAATTTAAAATTTCTGTTGTGCGACCCTGTTATTGTAATGAAAGTATAAACTCTGACCATACATGAAAATGAATGTAAACATCCATTTTCGTGTGGCTTAACTCCAAAACATGAAATACTGGATTATTTTTATGAATAAAAAGTTTAATTTATATGATATACCGGGTGAGTTTCAGTCCATGGACACTCCCTAAAATTAAGTTTTCAATCCGATCAAAGCGATGTTTAAATAGCTTACATATCTCAACAATGGCTACAAAATACCATACAGTGGGTTAGGCTAAATGTGAAACCCAGGGTAATTGTGACATGTCCTGTTATAATTCTTCTAAACTAGTTTATATCCAATCCAACCCTGGCATTAGGTTTTTGACAGTATTAAATATTTCGCGTAAAATTTCGATTTGATTTAAACTTGTTTAGAAGAATTACAACAGGACATGTCACAATTACCCTGGGTGTCACATTTAGCCTAACCCACTGTACGAAATAAAAACACGTAGAAAAAAAACTAATAAAAAAATACAAAGCTTTTTTGGAATGTAAATTTGTTTTTTGGATTTAAAAATGCAAAAATATACAGGGGGTGTTATTAAAAAAAATAATGTAACTTAGTTTCCGACGAAACCGAAAGTGCAAAAAAATTATTTTGTTCGCCAATTTGTAGCCCTTGTTAAGAAATGTAAGCTACAATTTTGTTTTTATCGGATTGAAAACAATTCCATTTTAGGGGGTATCCATGGACTGAAACTCACCCGGTATTTGAAATCATCAATATTTTGATAGCTCTTACATAAAAGCGCGAAAAAAAAACGATAATTCTCAGATGGCCTTGTATAAACTAAATCTAATATTGCACTTTAGTCCAAGAATCGCCTTCAGCAAGCATCAGTTTGAGATAAAGTTTATATTATATAAAAATTAATGGTTTATATTATAAACTTCTAATTTTATTAAAAACAATAAATACTTTTATTAATATTAATTTACCCCATAAAAAATTTCTGATGAAGACCGGTTCCAAATCATATAAAAACTCGAAATCGAAATCTCATGACTTTCATATGGAAATTCTTAAACCGCATGTAACTTATGAAATCTTATGTAAATTGATAGGAAGTCATAAGAGATTTATAAATTTTAAAAACAATATTCTTACCAGAAAATATGGTTTTCTTCAGCACATCTGAATTATGAAATCCTAAAAAAGTTCGTGGGATACCAAAGCACTTTGATCAGAATTTTTTTATAGGTTAACTAATTATTTAACAGCCTCAGATAGTCTAGTTAAGCAATAACCACTGGTTAATTTAGATTAACAGAATTAATTATTTGAGGGCAACATTAGATAAACGACCAAATTTTGGCACGGACATTCAGAAAATATTTAGGAGCAATAATCCTATAAATATTTGGTATCACTGAAGAAAGTCCGCCATCTTGGGTAAATGGTGGCCATTTAGTTTTTTTACTAATAACACCTAAGAATCGTTAGATTGTTGTTCTTTCTGGGTATCTATGCCAAAATGCCCTTTTTAAATTTTATTCTTGATTTACTAATACCTTTAGTTAGGATTTACAGACTGCTGTTGATTAGGATCTGTGGGAAGTTTTTGATTAGGATCTACTGGAATCTGTTGTTTGGGATCTTCAACATATGGTTGATTGGGATCTTCAGCATACTTTTGATTGGGGTCTTCAGCATACTGTTGATTTGGGTCTTCTGCATACTGTTGATTTGGGTCTTCGGCATAGTGTTGATTGGGGTCGTACTGTTGATTAGGATCTTCAGCATACTGTTGGTTAGGGTCGTACTGTTGATTAAGGTCATAGTGCTGATTTGGATCATATGGTTGATTAGGGTCATATTGATACTGTTGATTAGGGTCCATTCCATATTGATCATATTGTTGATCAGCTCCTTCTGCATATTGCCCCTCCGTTCCCTCAACATATGGTTGATTGGGATCATATTGCCCTTCTGTACCTTCTGCATACTGTTGATTAGGGTCATATTGTTGATTATTATTATTATTATTATTATTATTATTAAAAATTTGAAAAGGGCAGAGGAATAATCCTATTGTGCCCAAAAATGCATAACGAAGTGTATAAACAATTGTCTATCGAAAAAAAAAAAAACATAAATAAATAAACAAATAAATGCAATAAAATGATTAAACAAGAAAAACTACATTAAGGAATTGGCAAGCCAAAGGTCATAGCGATTTTTAAAACTGTTTATTGACGTTGCATTAACTACACTTTCCTCAAGAGAGTTCCACTGCAAAAAAACACGGTTTGTTAAGAACTGTTCTCTGGTACTGGTTTTAAAGTTCTCACGCACAAGTTTAAAGCTGTGTCCTCGAAGTCTTGGATCATTTGTCAGAGTGAATAAGTGGCGCAGGTCTTTGGAGTAAGTGTTTTGCAGGATTCGGTAAGTCTGAATCATGTCGCCACGTTGTCTTCTAGCGGTGAGTAGAGGTAGATTTAGGATTTCTAGACGTTCGTGGTAATCGAGATGGTAGAGACCTTGAACCCATTTAGTATTCTTCCGTTGGACTCCCTCGAGTAGCTGCACATCTCTAATAAACCTGGGACTCCAAATTACATTATTATATTCCAAAAGTGGCCTAATGTAAGACTTGTATAACGTTCGAAAAAGCTGTGAGTTGGGCGAGCTGAAAGACTTTTTTATCATAAATGAAACAGAGTTCGCTCTTCTCACAACAGAACTAATATGTTCTGACCAACACAATGTACTGTTTATGGTGACACCTAAATCCACTTGACTGTAAACTGGCTTGACACTGTTACCACCTAACAAGTATATTTGACGGGGATTATTCTTGCCTATGTGTAGTACTGTACATTTTTGTGGGTTTAAAGGTATGAGCCAGTCTTCGCACCATTTTTCAAGGTTATACAAGTCCTGCTGAAGAAGTGGAGTATCGGTGAGAGGATTGGCATATAACTTGGAGTCGTCAGCGTAAAAACTATGTGAGCATGAAAGGTGGAATGGAAGATCTGCTGTATATATCAGGTAGAGTATTGGTCCAAGTACTGAACCCTGTGGTACACCTGAACCGACTGTTCTAGTTGAGGAAGACGATTTACCAACTCTCACTGAAAAATGCCTATTGTAAAGAAATGCTTTAATCCATCTTAGCAATTTACCCCTAATTCCAAAATGCCTAAGCTTATGGAGAAGCCTCTTTTTAGGTACTCGTTCAAAAGCCTTGGAAAAATCGAGATATAGTACGTCCACAGGTTCACCTCTATCAATTGATTTACTCCATGCTTGAAGGCATTCCAAAAGATTAGTGGTGGTGGAGCGTCCAGGCAGAAAACCATGCTGTGCATCGGGTATGATTTTATTTTTTAGTATAAAGTCGACAAGCACATCAGCGATTATTCGTTCCATAACTTTTGAGCTGCTGGGCAACAGGCTGATAGGTCGATAGTTGTTCGGATCTAACTTGTCTCCCTTTTTAAATATGGGTGTAACTGAAGCGAAAAGCCACTGATCTGGAAGAGTACCACTCTGAAAAGATGACTGCATAATTTTAGAGAGTGGTTTCGCTAAAACATCTGCGCAGTTTTTGAGGACCTTGTTCGAAATGAAGTCAGGACCAGGAGAACTTGACGTGCATAACTTGGTAAGGTGATTACGAACAGTCTCCTCTGTAAATTCCACTTCTTCTAAGCTTAACTCAACTCTAGGACACCTTATTGGGGGAAGTTGTCCATCTGGCTCCATAGAGTACGATTCTTCGAAAACGTTTGCTAAAGTATCAGCTGTTTCGCCATTTGAGGAACACAGAATCCCATTACTTTTCTTTACAATGGGAGTGGAAACAGAGGACGAAAGTTGAGACCGGGTGTAGGATCATACTGTTGATTAGGTTCGTTTGGTGGATTCAACTGATCATTGCTCGTGTATTGTGGTTCTTCTTCCTTAACGGGTTCTTCCTTTCGAATTTCCTGAAGGTTTGTAGATGGTCGGTCTTGACTGTTTTTTCGGGAAAGAGGTTTGGCCGATGATACGCTGCCGGTGCGACTGCGGGACTGTACTGGCGATGGCTGGTTCACGTGAGGTTGTGCGTGGCGCTGGCTGTTACCGATTGCAGAACGTTCTTCGTCTAAATTAAAATGAATTATAATAGTAATTTGTAAAATGGCGTTTTTTTTTGCAGTAGAAAGCCTTATAGGTTTTGTGTTTTATGACGTGTTATGTCGAAATAATCAATTTTCGGTCGATCTGTCTGGCCGAAAAAATTACATGCACGGATTAATGTAATTGGGAATACTTGTTTCTAATAGGGTGCTTGCTACTATTTATCTAGTTACTTAAATGTCAGGACCTACCTTTGATAACTGTCGCCGGAAACTGTGGCTGGCTTAGTATACTGTTTAAACGGCTTAGGTTAGTTTGTAGTTCCCGTATTTCCTCCCTATAACATATAACAACACGCTGGATTAAAACAGGTTTACCAGATAGCTGCTTTTCAGCAACTGCTTGTCGGAGTTTGTCTCACAGCCCTACATCAGCCTATGTTAAAAATACCCAAATTACCCTAATAGATTTCATAGGATTTTTTTTCTATTCAAGTTTTTTAGGGAAATAGTTGAAGGCAAACTCTTTAGGGGTATTATTTAGATTCTGATGAATATTTTGACAATCAAAGAGAACAAATCCCGTAACTTAATTGCCACATTTAAAGTAGATTAGTTTAGCATGTTCTGTGTAGTAGTGCTCTCTATAGAGATTATTATATCTAGACCTTTACTGGTATAAATAAACTACATGTGTTTCGACTCCCTGACAACGGGAAAATATTTTACATTTACCTCAATTTATATTAATAGACTTTTATTCTTTTTTATTTTGCCAATTTTTTTAGGGTAAGGAAATACTTAGGGGAAATTATTCTGGTGAATATTATTTATAATTTTTGCAACAAACTATAAATTATTCAAAAATTTTGTTGCCACACCATAAGTATGAATGGGTTTAAAATATAATAACACAAACTTGAACTAACCTTGATCCATTGCAATGGTTTAAACTACAATCAATCTTTGGGGGAATTGTTTTTAATCTGGTCAGTACTGTTTACAGATTTTGTCACAAACTGCAGGTCAGGGAATTAAAAGGGAAAACCTAAAATTTAGCTTTTTCGCCTAAAGGGAAATATTTAAAAATTAGGGAATTTCGTTTTCAGGTTTTGTTACTTTTTTAATAAGGGATCGTCCATAAACTACGTCACGCAAATTGACCAAAATTCATACACTTCATACCCCTCCCAATAGGGGGTAGCCAAAATATAAAATCTACAGCCTTTAATAACGCCGGAAACGGGTATGAAGTGTATGAATTTTGGTCAATTTGCGTGACGTATTTTATGGACGACCCCTATCGATTTTGTGTACCATAAATCCTTGCGTAATATACTAATTTACTTTTCATAACCTGGATAAACTTGCAGCAATTTTATTTAAGTCGAGATTCAACCCATAACTTGAGAATTTTGGCACAGAACTCTGAATAAATTCATTAAATATAAAAACAATTTTTTAGTGTATTACTGAGATTAAGTCAGGGAAGTATATAACTTTAAAAATGGTCAGGGAAAAACTGGAAACGGGAGTTTTGGAAACTAATCCTGTAATTTAATTGCCAATGCAATTTATTACATTATAAGTCGCACTGTTTGGCTAATTATCTCCCTGAGAAAAGGCCACTTTAAGGGAAGAAGAAGAAGAAGTCGCACTGTTTCCCAGAAAAATTAAGATGAACAAAATTAACAAAAAAATGGAAGATGGGTCCTTGTAAAGGAAGGTCTGGACATTACAGGACCACTCACAGTGAAACCCTATAGGTTCTATTTTGCTTAACATTTCTTCGAGGAGGAACCAAAATTAATTGATTTTAATACTACCACTTGAGTTTCGAATCCGTTTATAAAATCGAGCTTTTGCTTAAGCTGATTTTCTTCGTAATGCAATTGCATTATGAAGAAAATCAGATTTTTATTAGTTGTAAATGCATTTGCATTTTTCCTACGACCTAGTTAGTAGTTAGTGCCTATTACCCACCCGTTGCTTATGACAACGGTTGGGAAGTTAAAATCAGCTGATTTTACATATCTGCTGTCAGAAAATTAGTAAACGTCAAACACATGACCTCAATTGACAAACTAATTTTAAGATAATTTTTGCGGTAGAATATCAGCCCCTCCGAGAACCTATTCTGAATTCATCCCTGTACTAAATATTTTATTAATAATTTCACCGTTTTATATATAACAGCTATATTACAAATATTTTACTGTTCATCGACACACCGTGAAAATATAAAATTATTAAAGAAAATTTGAACTAACCTTTCGAGGTTTGGGCACCACTTTAACACTGATATCGACTTTAATGGGTTCCTTGCGTTTGGCGGTTCGGACTGTCGACGAATCGGACTCGTTTTTTTTGCCTGTCGTCCCTGCCAGACACAAGGATAATATTAGTAAAAGTCAAAACGGCCCATATTAATAGACGACGAATTATTACAATATTCTCTCCAATTACACTGTGCGACAAAATCGAAAATATAGGTCTAATATAGTCGAGTCCCCAAGGGGTTTCGCTACTTTAGGTCGTTTGGAGCGATTTTTTTTTAGCTCACGCTAATTATATACAAGACCCATTTTTCAAGTTAGCGTTACATAAGTTTGGGACGTGCATTCTATCAAAAGTCATGAAAAAAAGTTCATATAAAATTATGTCCAAAAAGGGAGCTACGGTCCTTCAGTGATAGGCCCGTAAATTAGATTTTTCTTTAATATCTCAGAACCCCTTTGAGCTACAGAAATGAGTTTATGCATGTGTTTTTATATCAACACGGCCTGTTATTATATACTACTTTCATGTGGCAATTTTAGCCAGGGGCGGGCCAAACGGGAAAGCTCAAGCACTTTTTGCCCAGTTTTTTTTTCAGCGTAACTTTTTTGCCGTTTTTTAGTTTAAATATGATCCTATACATAAAAATACATAAAAACACCTACTTAATTGGGTCCTTAAAGAGATAAATAAATAAATAAAAGGTCATATGATGTAATCATCTAAGACTTACTGTTTACGAGAAAGTGCAATAAAAAGAAATATCTTTAGTGAGAAAAAAAAGCAATATACGATTCAGAGTAAAGATTATACTATGAAATGCGAAGTCACTAAAGCCTAAGATATTACTTTTAATTGCATTTTTCTGGTAAACAGTGAGCCTTAGATGATTACATCATATGACCTTTTTTATGTATAGGATCATATTCAAACTAAAAAACAGCAAAAAAGTTACGCTGAAAAAAGAATTGGGCAAAAAAGTGCTGGGGCCTTCCCGTTTGACCCACCCTTGGTTAAAATTAAAACATGAAAATACTATATATTAAGAGGCCTTGTTGATATAAAAACATGCATAAACTCATTTCTGTAGCTCAAAGGGTTCCTGAGATAATAAACGAAAATCTAATTAGCGGCTGTCACTGAAGGACCGTAGCTCCCTTACGAAGCATTTTTGGACATAAGTTTATATGAACTTTTTTTCATGTCTTTTGATAGGAATTCACCTCCCAAAGTTATTAAACGCTAACTTTAAAAATGGGTCTTGCATATTAGGGTGCATTGGAAACTTTAAATAAATAAATCGCTTAAATGACCTAAAGTAGTGAAACCCCTTGGAGACTCGACTATAGTGGTCCTAAATTAACGACTGACATTGACAGATCTCTTGCCTAAATTTTCTGTCGCACAGTGTTAACCCTAATAACATGTTATTAGTCCAAAAGTCACGCCCCTCTTAACTTTTGAAGGAGTTGAGGTGACGACTTCAAATTTAAAACACATAAATAAGACTCTTTTAAATATATTCTATATTTTTATCTTTTAAAATGTGGTCCGGGGGGCATAGGGGGAGGATTTTTTTAAGCAAATAAAATTCTCTAGTTGACCATATATTTTTTATTTTTTAAGTATTTTTTAAAGATTGTAATTTTTTAATTTTTTTTTGCTAAAAATACGATTTTTAAGATTTTTATTTGTAAAATCTTATTTATATCATTTAAAATTAATTTAAAAGTATACTTTTTGTATTTTTATCATGAAATTAACGATTTTTCAAAAATTGTTTGATTTGTTTAATTAATTTAATTAATTAAATCTTCACCAAATTTCCGTTTTCAAAATAATTTGAACCTCCAAAAAATGTCTTGAACAAATAAAAAAAACGTGGTGGAATAGATAATTTTATAAGCTTTAAATTGATGTATCACTCGACCTCTCTTTCCCTTTAAAAAAATTTCCCCCCTGCCCAAATTTTAAAATCTAAAAATATCAAATATATTTAAAAAGATAGTTTAAGTTGTCTTATTTACGTGTTCTAAATTTGAATTCTATGTATCAACTGGTTTAAAAGTTGAGAGGGTGGGGTGACTTTTAGACCGCTCTGTATACTTGAAGCGGCAAATGGATGAAGGTGTAACATTTTTTAAAATTTTGAAAATTACAATGAATAAAGGAGGTATAAGACCCTTCTATGATAATATCAAACAAATTTCAAATAAAAAAAAAACACAATACCTAGAGCACTTCAAAGGTAGGTTTGTTCGTGTAGGTGGGTAGTTTGAGTGGTTCCGTAGTGGCAGTGTGTAAACTGCCTACCCACCCAAACAAACCTGTGCTCCAGTGCTCTAATAATACCTCTATGGGGCGCACAGAGGGGTTTCTTTATTAAAAAAAAGTGTACAAGGATTGTGAGGAACATAGGATTGTGGAAGATTGTCTAAAAGATTGTATAAAATTTTAATGAAGATTGTTAGGGATTGTGGGACGATTTCAGATGATTGTGGAAGATTTTAGATGATTTTGGAGGCTTGGGGAGGATTTTAGATGATTTTATATAAAGTAATTGTCAAGAATTGTAGAAGATTGTTGGATAGGTGTACAAGGATTGTCCAATAAATAAACCCCTCGGGGCGCACTCACATCTCTACTCTTTTACTTCTCTACTCGTTTATTTGACGTCTCTGTATATAAATTTAATTATTTTTATTAGTACTAGCGAGATATATTAGCATAGAAATACCTTCAAAATTGTATTTTTGGTGAAAGCGTAATGTTTTTTCCTTATGGATGCCCCCCCCCCTTAAAATGAAATAAATCCGCCCCTGAAGGGTTATAATAAACGTGTGGGTTAGGCGTTTTTAATAATTTGCTTTTTTTGCCCCACGCAAATATTTACTTTAACTATTCTTGATTAAAAAAATATGAACGTATTTAAGACTAGCAAAGAGAAGATTTTATGCAAAAACAACCTTATAAGAAATGTGTGGGTTAGGCCCTTTTGATAATTAAGGATATTGTTTAGGCCTTTATTTCAAGTTTTTTTTTTGTTGTTGAAATCTACATAAAATACAATTAATATTAAGTATAAATATCATTGGAAAAAAAATTACATTTTTGCTTCTCCTGTAATATAATAATATTGTGGGTTACTCCCTTATAAGGGCTTTACATATGTTAGTTGCACTGTTCATTTGTAGAAACAAGCCGTAAAGATATGCATTGCATGCACAATGGATAATGTGTATATTGAATTTTGAAAAAAAGAGACAGTTTTTTAAAAATTTAACCTCCCCCAATAACTTTTTGATTTTTAGGGGGATTGTTTTCAAAAACAATAGTGATCTTCCTGAAAATTTCGAGTCGATAGTGTAATTCGTTCTTGAGTTATCCTGTCCACAAAAACGTGACATCGGACAGACATTTCAAAGTTTTTTATTTTTTCATGAAACACTGTATCTAAGAGTATTTTGTCTAGGATGTTTTTTGGCGATTTTGGGAAATTCTAAATAACCGTATTATACTATTCTTGCGCTTACGCGCTGTGAATAGTATAATAACATGCTTTATTATTTTTATCAGTTAGGCTGCAACACTAAGCCTCGGCATAAAAGAAATATAAAAAATACTAATTTATGATTTATGGACTGTGGTTTGCAATATCATGTTAACCAACACTGAGAAATTGTAGTGGGTTGTTGGACATTTTATTTGATGTATTTTAAACGATTTGAATCCAAAACTTTAAGAACAGACGAGGTGATAAATGTGAAAAAAATAATGTATGTAATTTCTTAACAATCATTTCTGAAAGTTGGATCACCCTGATACATAAACAATTGAAGTTTGCATTTTAAGTGTTCTGGTCAAAACGTTTTAAATATATTAAAGAAAAAGTTCAGCATCTTACTGTCATCTCAGAATGTGGGTTAACATATTATTGCATAACACAATCCATATAGCTGATAGAGAAATATTGTAATAATTCAAGTCCTCGAAAGTATTTTATAAAAAAATCATTAAACTAATTAAAACCAAAAAAAAAACCTTTTTTGGTAAAATATGGTTAAAATGGAAAAATGAAATGAGTCTTACTTGTGTTTTTGACTAGCGACGTCCAGCTTTTCGGTGAGTACGTGACACTCGGTCGACAGTTTGTCCATGAGTTGATTTTGGGAGTGGATCATACCCTCTAATTCGGTTACCGTGGCCGCTGCAACAACACCCGTGTAAAAAGATTTTTAAAGATCATATATGGTATGTTCATGATCATATATGGTCACATATGGTTTTCTGTATGATAACGTGTATAATCATATATTGTATAAAAGTATATATGTCCATATATGAACATACATGGTCATATAAAAAGATACATATAGGTACACCTTTAAATATGATTAAGGGAAAAGCGCAGTGCACATGGTGCCTGTTTTCTAATTAAGAGGTCGTTAGTTTGTCTCATTTGATTTATATCATATTTAAACATATAAAAATATATTATAATATATAGGTAGAATTTATATATGAACATTTCATAAATAATTTTATATGATCATATTAAATCTTTTTACACGGGTATTTATTTTGACTGAAATAGGAAATCTTAAGCCATATGGGTGATCATGGGATATTATTTTATCTTTAATAGAATAGTCCTTGTTATGTTTTACCATTTTCTTATCAAATTTGATTTTTGGTTTCTATATCTATCTTTTTATATAACCGGAATCGTATCCGTTAAAGTAATAATCTTTTTAATTTGATCTTAATAACACTGGCCTGCATTTGAAAACCTTTTAAATAGACCAGGCGGTATCTGTTTGTTTTAGGTTGGGTGAATCGGATAGTATCCTACATTTTTGGATCAATGGGTCCAGAATATCACTAGAAATGATATTTTCACTAAGCGCATAAAATAAACCGTTCATTTTTTTTTCTCCTTTTCGTTCATATATCTCTGGAACTATTCATTTCAGACAAATATTGAAGAGGAACAAAAGTTTTGTAATTTAATTTTATACGTGATAAAATTGGTTGCAAATCGAAAATAATAATAATTATTATTGCAAAAATAGTAAAAATCACAAAAAGGGGTAAAACATCGAGATTTTTGGGATTTTTTTTTTCGGATACTTATAGTATATTTAGGACCTTCAACATTGACCCAAGAAAGCTTTATGGTGTGCTGAATCATCCCACCAAATTTCATCAAAATCGGTCTGATAGTTTTTGCACAATAATTTTGAAATCTAGATTTTGAAAAAAAAAAATGCAAATTTTCAAAATTATGCAAAATTGAAAATAAAGCCCTTAGATACTTGAAAAAATCGGTCTGATAGTTTTTGCACAATAATTTTGAAATCTAGATTTTGAAAAAAAAAATGCAAATTTTCAAAATTATGCAAAATTGAAAATAAAGCCCTTAGATACTTGAAAATTTAATCACATATAGAAGAGATCTCAAACTTTCAAATGTTTTTTGAAAAATTAAAATCCGTTAATTAGGAGAGCCTAGGCAGTTGTTTAAACATTTGTCGAATTTTTGCGCTTATAAACAATTAGAACAATTTTTTAGATGAATTAGTTTTTTTTTTAATATATATTGAAAGTACTCGGAAAGACGCTTCTTTTGAAAAAAATTATGATGATTGGTTCATTAGTTTCGAAGTTATGATCGTTCAAAGTTGACCGCCATTTACACTGAAACTAAATAGCGTTCAATATGAACGATCATAATGAACGAATCATCATATTTTTTTTTTCAAAAAGCGTCTTTCTGAGTAATTTCAATATATTAATATATCAATATATTAAAAAAAAAAAACAAATTAATCGAAAATTCATAAAGTCATTCTAATTGTTTATTAGGCTAGGCTCTCCTAACTAACGGATTTTAATTTTTCAAAAAGCATTTGAAAGTTTGAGCTTTCTTCTATATGTGATTAAATATTCAACGGATTTATTTTAAACTTTGGATAATTTTGAAAATTGCAATTTTTTTTCAAAATCTGGATTGCAAAATTATTGTGCAAAAACTATCAGACCGATTTTGATGAAATTTGATGAAAAATCTCAATCTCATTTTTTTGATTTGCAACCAATTTTATCATGTATAAAATTCAATTACAAAACTTTTTTCCTCTTCAATATTTGTCTGAAATGAATAGTTCCAGAGATATATGAACGAAAAGGAGAAAAAAAATAATTTCTTCTCTATTTTGCAACATTTTGTTAAATAAAAAGTGAAGCCCACGGTTTATTTTATGCGCACAGTGAAATTATAAATTTCTAGTGGTATTCTGGACTCATTGATCCAAAAATGTAGGATAATATCCGATTTACCCAAACATGTGTGTTTTGAAACAGATACCGCTTGGTCTAAAAAGCGTTTAGCCTATCTCAAGTGATCTTTTAAAATTACGGAGTGATAATTCTAAAACTGCCTTCAGTTTCCTCCTATCACGTAACTACCACGCGATGGACCAGAGGAGGGTTTTCTGCGGACAAAATTCTCTTTATAGTCGTTCTTTCATTATAACTAGTATCTAGGGATGTTTGAGGTCGCTGAATACGAATCTTCTATTTTAAATCGGCTGATGTCCAATTTCGTTTAAATTTGACAATGAAAATATCGATCCACCATTTTTAGTTCGCCATTTTGAATTGATTGATTCTCAAAAGATGCCATAAGGCATGGTGAATATTTACACCAAATATTATCAAAATGTATCATTAAAAAAAAATGGACCATCCTAATGTCGCGGATTTTGTTTAAGGATTTTTTAATATTTAAAATCAGCAATGTCAAAAATGGTCTTTTGGAAAAATTCAGGTTTTGTTACCTTTTCTATTCTGGGACCCCTACGTCACAATCTCGTCTCCTCTCCAACAAAATTTTCAAATAAAAAAAAAATCACGAGACAAGTCTAAACTCCCAAAAATTAAATATGATGCAGGCCTTTGTAATTAACCTTTAATAGAAAAATTAATTTCCAAACCAGATTTAAATTAATAAATGCTTATATATTTATATATTTAAATTGCTTATGCATAAGCAATTTAGGTCGCACTTAAACTTGAGGTTAATCCTTTATGTACCACGATTCAGAAACAAAATTAAATTTGGACTTTGTCAGGAAAGAATCGAGTGGCACTGTAACACTTTCTTCCCGGACGTTTTCCGTATATACAAAATCTGGAAGTAAAAAAAAAACAACTTCCCAAAAATCAACTCATGGTTCAGGAAAAATAAAAAAATATGCATTCCGAACAATAGAGCAAAAATCTTATTTACATTTTAACCGATTTTAGCACTTGAGGAGGTAAATTTCAAAGCGAAATACCTATTTGACTTCGTGACAGTAGCTTGTCAAATAATTGACAAAGGCAAAAACTGCGTTTTGAAATTCGCCTCCTCCCTTAACTAACTAACTCCCTTAAAAAATTATTTTTTACCGTGTTTGTTTTCCATATCGTGGATCATGGAGGTCAGCTCCTTTTCCCGTTCATCCTTGGGAGGCGGTAAGGCCATAATTTCATTCCCTCCTCTGTGTGATTTGTTTCTCTCTTCCGAAAGAGCAGCATTCATATTAATCTAAAAAGCACGTTTTTAGAATATAACTTAGTTTTCTTAAAAT
This sequence comes from Brachypterus glaber, assembly GCA_958510825.1. Classification (NCBI taxonomy): domain Eukaryota; kingdom Metazoa; phylum Arthropoda; class Insecta; order Coleoptera; family Kateretidae; genus Brachypterus; species Brachypterus glaber. Next base: position 51,816,012 of record OY294045.1, on the reverse strand, counting down.
TTTGAAATATTTTGTGAGAACTAGTAATACCATAATAGTAGGGCGGGCCGATTTTTTTGAAATTTAAGTGTGGCTAGTAAAAAAAAGTAACAACTTGTTTCCCTTATGCCTCCCGCAGAATCACGATTTAAAACCTAGACTTTTTTTTAAATCCCAAATGTAACTGGGTCCCAAAGGCCCTTTTCAACGAATTATTTTTCTACGGGGGGTGTAAAAACCCAAACATTTAAAGTAAAAAACAATACAAGTTGTAACTCTTTTTTTACCACCCTACTGAAAATGACTGGCCTGTGATGGAATAAATGGTGTATAAACAGGACTTGAGCGGATGACATTCACCCGCTCAAGTCCGGTTCGTGCGCCATTTATGCCGCACAGACCCATAATTTTTAATAGGGTACCCGCATCTTTTTTTTTTGTTTATTTAGTTACGAACAAATAATAATGGCGCGTGCGTTGAAAATAACTTTCTTTTGTACCAGCTGAAAAAAGCAGACTACACATTCGGATTTAGTAAAACAGTACCACTTGCTCCCGCATAAAAAATACCCCTGTTAAATAAGTTATTCGCTAACTACATTTGTGATTACCTCTTTTTCCAAAGAAGAAACTTGCTCATTTAACCGAATATTCTCCCTCCTGCTGTGAATGAGATCGGCATCTGCTCTGTCCAGTCTCTGTCTCAAAGATTGAATTTCGGCCTGTAAACACGCCATCTCTTGTTTGTTCTGTCGTTCGTTCCGTTCGTTCGCCATATTTAACGCGCTGATTTGTTGCTCCAAGGTGCTTTTCTCAACCCCGCTCACTCCAATATCAGATTGTAAATTAACTAAAAAAAAACAGTACCAGATCAATAGGTGTCTTTATTTGATGTTTTATTTCAAAATTAAACAACTTCATTTCCAAGAAGGGTGAACTAGCACTAATTACCCATTCAATTTCAACAATGGATAAATCATTTCTTTAACTATTATATTTGCCTATTTTTTGTGGAGCAGCGGTTACTAACCAAGTTAGGGGAATATGTATTTCTCTCTCTTTTTAACTCGTCAATTAAACAGAGAAAGAGTAACATACTGGTTAACCGGCGTTACCACAAAAAATTGACTATTGTGTTATAAGAAATTGTTGATTTTGTTAAGTCAGAAAACTAAAGAAGATCCACAAAATGCCTGTATCAAATATATATGTTTTTTCTTCTTTATACAGGTTAAACAGATATTGAGACCGTCAGCCAGCCCCCACCCATTTAGGTCATGCCCCTTGATAACGTCTATGTCGGCCATGCCCCTGATGAATTTACTTTTAGTCACGCTTTCTGCGCGAAAAATGCGATTTATTTCTGGCGGTTAAAAAAAAACGCTACCGATTTTTAAAAAACCGCTCAGAAACTTATGCTAGTTTTTGATAACCAGTAGTAGCTTCTAAGCGAGAGAGGTTTTTTGAAAACAACAATACCAATTATTTGAAAACCGGTTGCGTTTTTTTTTAATTGCCATTTTGTGACATTATCAAGTAGCTTGTCCAGAAGTAAGTGATTAAGGGGCGTCACCTAAACGGGAGTGTGTGAACTGGCTTAACTGTCCCAGTAACTAGTATAATTATCTTCTTAACACGCTAAAAACCAATATTTAGTTTAAAATGGATACACCTCATAACTCAGTCCCAAAGGGTTAAAGTACTTTGGCTTTATTATTGCTATTATCACTGATGTACTTGTTCTGTTATATTCTTTTATTAAATACTTACTGATTTTGTTTTGCATCTCTTTTTTAAGTTCGTCAATTAAAGCCTGTTTTTGCATCAGTTCTCGTCGCATGTCGGCATTTTCTCTGCGTTGTTTGTCTAAATCCATTTGCATTTTGTTGGTTTGTTCCCACTGAACGCCCAGTTCAGTTGACAGTTGTTCTATTTGCTGGGTGTACCTTAAGGTGGAGTGAAATATTTTATCTATGTTGGTTGCTAACCCCCAGATAGCATAAAAATACAAAAAAAAAACAATTGAATCCATATACAACCCCCACTGAGATATAAATATTAACAAGTTCTGCTAAAAAATAGGTCTATTCAATGGATCGAAAGTTATAGTGTCCACGGAGACGGCCAGTGCATAGGCAGAAAGACAGTATTATGATGGTGGAATGGATAAGCCTTCGTAATTTATTCCAAAAATATACGAACTATTTTGAAAGCGCTGAAATATAAATTCTATATATTCGGTATATTTTTAAGTACGTAATAAATTACTTTTGGGTGGTACAACTGAGGTAACGTTCAAGTATTACGTAACGCAAATTTTGATCATTTTGGACCCCCCTGTAACGCTATTTTCCTATACCATTAACATGGGCGTAACACTCCAAAATGATTAAAAAGGATTAATTTTCATTCGATAATAACGAAACTTTGGTGATTTATATAATTTTACATTGGCTATAAAACGGTGGATTTATTTTTCCTCACGAATTATAAATATTTTTAGCAAAAAAAAAAAAAAAATATTATAAATTTTTCATTTAATGAATGGTACCCATCCCCGGCACCCCAATTTCCCATATTGGTACGCACTATGGGCCATGAGACCTTCGTTTTTGGCCAAAACTCGGCTATTGGCCGTAATATCGTAAAAATTAGTAACAAGGGGTTTTCGAGGATGCTGAAACTGAATCTGATTCGAGATCTGTTTATAACAATACAAAATTCAAAATGGCGGATGCAATATGGCTGCCAAATCTGTTATATTTTATTGGATTCCAATGAAAATTGGTATTCAGGGGTTTTCGAGGATGCTGAAACCGAAATGTTTTTAAAAAGTTAAAATTCAAAATGGCAGATCCAATATGGTGGCAAAATCTGTAAAATTTAATTGGATTCTGATGAAAATTGGTATATGGGGGTTTTTGAGGATTCTTAAACAGAATCTGCTTTCAAAAATTCAAAACTCCAAATGACAGATACAACTTAAAAAATTAAAATTCAAAATGGCGGATGCAATTTGGCGGCAAAATCTGTAAAATGTCATTCAGGGGTTTTTAAGGATACTTAAATAAAATCTGTTTTCAAAAATTCAAAACTCCAAATGGCAGATACAATATGGCGGCATAATATGTAAAATTTAATTGGATTCTGTGGAAATTGGTGTTCAGGGGTTTTCGAGGATGCTAAAACAGAATCTGTTTTCAAAAAATTCAATATGGCGGCAAAATAAATTAATTTTTTTTTGAATTCGGATTTAAATAGGTACATTCAAGGGTATTCAAGGATGCTGAAATTGATAACTGAAATTAAATTAATTGATACGAAATTCATCGAGTTTAATTTGTATAGGTAAAAAGTATTAAAAAACGTAATATTATTAAGTTATACTTCCTTTAAAAATTTTCATTTAAATCTATGTTTAAATCCTGTCCTAAAATATTAATTAATTAAACAATTTTCAAATTTTTGTGAAAAAATATTGTATTTTCCCCATTTGCCCCCTTGCCCCACCCCAATATTTACCAAAAACAATCCCGAGCGAGAACTTTTGGTAATATACGTGTATGTCAAATTTCAAGTCTCTAGCTAGCTTAAAGCGTTCTTAAGTTAACGTGCCCACAATAGGGACACTAGGTCTAGGTCTTAAGTTAGCAAGGCGACAGTCTGTCGCCTTGCTAACTTAGATCTAGTGTCCCTAGCCCACAAGATTTCCCGAAAAGACCGATCGACTGACTGACCGACCTTTCGACCGACCGACCCACCGAATTTTTGTTTTTTTTTTGCTTTTGCTGTTTTATGAAACGCAATAAAACGTAAAAAAAGCAACAAAAAAAATTGAAAATTTTTGCACAAATACAAGGTTTTCCCAAACATTTTGAAATTTTTTAAAATGGACAGGCTACCAAATGACGGTTGCGTTATTCAAAGTTATTTTACATTGAAAGTGAAAAATTTGCTTAAAATATTCTTCTAATTTAAAAGTACACACATCATAAGAAATAATTTTTGTTATTAAATATGATATTTAATTAGTTTATAACTTTTTAATTATTTTAATTTAAAACAAAACTTAAATGATTGCATATTCAAAAGTATAGTATTTATTTTAATAATAAAAGCATTGAAAAAATTATATGGTTTTTTCTAGTTTAAACCCTTGTAGAAAACAAACGCTTTAATATAATGTAATAAAATTTTGAGAATAATTGCCCTAACTATTCATTATTTGGTTACCCTATTTACTTTTTGGAAATTCAAAAGTCAATTTTGTAGACTTTTTGCCAAAAAGGTAGGTCTCTTAGCCCATAGTGGTACGGTACCAATGGTACCTAATGTATAAGAATGTAAAGTGTACCTTCGTTCTACAGAAGATCTCTCGTCGGCCACTCTTCGTCCCTGTAAAGGAAATATAGTCTGAATTAAATTCGAATACCATTGGGAAAGAATAAAATTTTAAATAAAAAGTTAAGAACTATTACATAGGTACTATTAATTTTGGAACAGTATAACTTTGTCTTATTTTTTCAGAATAAACGGTGTATTATTTAAATGGGATTTTTTTTTTAATAAGTAAAGATGAAATTTAGCGCCTTGGAAAGTATTTTTTTTATTGGAAATAGTACTTGCGATCTTTTTTTAATGATAATACTAATTAACACAGCCCTGCAAATTTACCTTTTTTCTGCTTCATGGATGAGAATATATGATTTTGGAAAACTTAAGCTAGCTGATATATATATATATATTTATATATATTTATTTATTTTTTTAAACGATTTCGTTTGGGTTTTATTTGCAATATTCGTCAACCGTCCGTCCAGTCCTTGATTTTTATTGTCTGGAAGGCAAATAGTCAATTTTATTTTTCCAAATAATTATTATAACAAAAATTCTTTTGATCAGTATCTTTATTGTACCGTAAATTATTTATACCGAAATATTATTAGCTGGTTTTTAGATTTGATCTTTATTTAATTATTTTTGTACCAAATTTTTATTATACCAAATATTCTTTGGATCGCAATTATTTTTTTAACAAAAATCATTTCGACCGGTTTTTCGTTTGATCAATTTTTATTATACCGATTTTTTTATACATTTGCGTGAGACCCGATTTGACCCAAGTACAATGGGTAATAAAAAAATATCACTAAAAGTAATTTTTAAACCACTAATCATAGCTGCCTTGATTCAATATTTTGCTTAGATTCTGTGCCTATAGTCCGTCCAATTATGCAAGATAGTAGTTTAAAATTCCCGCGATTTTGAAGCTACATCATCGGAAAAAAACTCGTAACTTTTAACATATAAAATATTGTGACATTTTTTGTCCATGACAATGATTGACGGTCGTTAAAGCTAATAAAAAAAGAGAAAGTTACACAAAAAAATAGTTATACTTAATGGGTTTTTACCCTGTAGTATATTAGTATAGAGATTTTCTTGGGAATAGGGTTAATAAAACCAATTGAGTTTTTTTAACTATTTAGTAACATTTCGGAGGAGACTGTGAAAATCCCTCCGAAACGTTACTAAATAGTTAAAAAGACTCGATTGGTTTTATTAACCCTATTCCCAAGAAAATCTCTATACTGTTATAGTTAATGTTATTTTGTATGGTATTGAAAAAGGTACTTTTTTGGTTTATTCTTCATACACTCACACTAAATTAGCATATTCTACATATTGTACAAACGTAAATTATATTGAACACAAGGAAAACGTCAAATTTTTAGGTTACAATTACAACTTAAGGCCTATACAGAGGCTCGCATAACAACCATTACAAGATACATGACAGCAAATCAAGCAAATCCTGGCATAGCATTCTTATCTACTATGCTTGTTATGCGTCTTTTTGGATAGGCCCTTTCTAGGAAAACATCTGTGAAATTTTTGATACACTATGATTTATGCATAATTATGCTATTTATGCGCTCTGTGGTGTAAAACGGGCTGCATCCCTTACTATCTTGCATAACTGGACGGAGTATAGTTTGTTACGTTTTAGTAATCTTAGTAGTAAGTTTACAAAAGGTAATTTCTTACTTGGTCAGAAATAGCCTCTCTTAATTTCCCATGTTGCCTATCCAGTTCGTCCTTTAACCGTCGTATTTCCAACTCAGCTGCATTTTTTTCATACTGTGCTTGTTCGGCAACATCCAAACTCCGTTTCACTTTGTCGCACGTATCGTTTTCCTTGTCGCGTAAACAAGAAAGAGCGTTTTGTAGTTTTGTGACTGTGTCCTGAAGTATTTCTTTTTCTCTGAAGACATAAAAGTATTTGTACAGTATGATACGATTATAATTGTACTAATAAAATTTTATTCAAGGCTATGATTAATAGGCTTATAAAACACGCCAGCTACTTTGGGGGAGCCGATAATCGGGGAGGGTTGCTACGCCAATTAATACTAAATTTCGTTTCTTTAATTGGTTTTTATTTATTCGTAAACTGAAAATAATTTTATTGTTTTATTATTTTGTTAAAATACTAATTTTTGGGATGAGCTTACCTGGAAATAATTTTATTCCAAGCACTTTATAGTATATTATACAATGAGTGTATAATATTTGCTATTAATCTATGAGGGTAATATAGGTAATCACCCGAATGATTAATAGCTATTATTCACGAGTAGAATACTATACTTTATCCAAGGCTGTTTTGAAGTAAAACGGTTTATTTTTACAGACCCGTGATTAACTGGCCTATTAATCACGGCCGTGGATAAAATATACTACGATTTAATTTTCAGCACTAAAGGTAATAATTCACTTATTTCAGTTCACGTGTTTTATGTACTCTCAAGCTGACGACTAAAATTGATTTTTTTCAATAATAAAATAAAATCAGTATCACTGATGACTGTCCCTGACATCTACAGGGTGATCCATAACTGGCATGCCAAAATTTAAGAGGTGATTCTAGATCCAAAAATATAAAAAAAGTTCCTATAAAGGTTGGTCCGGAAATGAGCCCTATGGGATCTAGGGCCCTTTAAAATTGTAATAAAAATAAGGTTTTTAATTAATAACTCGGGTACCGTTTAAGCTAGAGCGGCGAGCTTTTGCATGTATACTAGTATTAATAAGGGCAATAAGTTTATGTTAATTTATTTTTTTAATTTATCCAGAGGCGTGCCCAGACGGACAAAATGTATGAGGCTTAAAACATTTTTGCCCCAAACTTTTCTATGTGTATATTTTTTGGATTTGTTGTAAAAAATATAGATTTCTAGAGTAAAAATACATATAAAATATCATATAGTGTAACACTGTAGGAGCAACCGTTATCAAAAAAAAAATGCAATTAAGAGGAAGTAACATTTTGTGCCACCAAAAACGTTACTTTTTAAAAGGCTATTACTCCTTTAATATTAAATTTAGGTGTTTTGGTGTATAATACTTTTTTGCTCAGTTTTAAATGAAGAATCACCCTGCAGCATTAAAATTTTATTGGTGCTTTTTTTTGTTCCCCAATCAAATACGTGATCTTCGAAGGGCCGTAGCTCCCTTAGGGCTCATTTCCGGACCAACCTTTATAGAAACTTTTTTTCATATTTTTGGATGTAGAATCAACTCTTAAATTTCGGTACGCGAGTTCTGGAACAGGCTGTATGTGAGAGAATACTTTTTCCCGAACCGAGATTTCGCTACAGTAGAAATAAACCGTTAAAACTTTGAAACGGCCGTGGATAGAGTACCTGTAGTATTATACTTAGGTTGAATTGTAGTAAAATAGTTTGGTTACCTTTTATTTAAATAATCAGTGGAAATCACTTAATTATTCCTATAAAATCTACAGGAATACCTTTGTTTACAAGTTGAGCACCTGATCGGTTGACCTCCACATTTCCACATTTTTGACAATTTACGGATTTTTTAATTTGAATCCACAGTAATTTTAATAATTCATTCTTTCTGACATTTTACCTGAACAAGAGAGCGCGTTTTATATTTTCCGTAATATTCAAAGTGTATCCTTTGGAATAACTATTTTATTTTTTAATACAAATAGTATTCTGGTGTAGGTAAGTCTGTTAATAAATGTATTTTTGTTCAAGATATTAATTTTTCCTTTTAATTGTAGTTTGAAATTATACCAAAATATTTTCGGCCGGTCAGGTAATCACTTCTTCTTTGGGACAAAATAAAATTGTGTACTACGATCTTAGTGTTTTCCTGCTAACCCCGAACCCACTTCCGGGAAAATTGAACCACTACGGCGCTCAACATTTTAATTTTTCACACGGTTCATATATGATATATCAGAATAATATACTATTTTTCTATTAGCGCATTCAATTTTTATTTAATACCTATTTAAACTGTCCAGTTGTTTCCTATAAGATTCATAGCCGGCTCCCTCCAAAATAGTACCATCGTTGATTTTTTTCCTGAAATTGTCGTTTTCTTCTTGTGCCTTTTTCAAATCGATTTTGCATTGGGTAAGCTGTGCTTCCAGTTCAGAAATTCTTGATTCAAACACGATGGCTGGTCCTTCCATGATTCTGGTCTTTTTAGATTTTTTGGGAGAGCTTAAAATCTAAACAAAAATACTTTCAATATACAGCACGTTTAACTTTCTATCAGATATTGAAAAGCATATAATCGGATAAATGTGTAACAACGCATTCACGTCATCAAGACGCATACGCAAATGGCGCCATTTGTTGTCAGTTTTGTTTCTCGTTTATTTAAAAGCTGGGAAACAGTGTAGCGCCACACTGTATCCCAGCTTTTAGATAAACGATAAACTGAGAAAGAAAATGGACGATGGCCCTTCTAAAGGAATATCTGGACATTACAACCACTCACAATGTAATAATTCAGTGCCGTTATTCTAGAATTCGATTACCAACTAAATTAGGGTTTTTTACACTGGGCTTCCCAAGGTTCAAGCAATATCCTCATCAAAGAGCCCTTTTTTTCCAATACAAAAACACTTATTCAATTAAATAAGAAAAGACTCAGAACTATTACCAGTTTTCTAACTGGTCATGATACTTCCCAGTCCGCACAAATTCATGGCAGGTACATAGCAGGTACATAACCACTGTTCTATGTGATGTTGCAGCCATGTAGTTTTTATAGTCCATGTACAGTCCTTGGACTTTAACAATTCCGCCTCAAATTATGTATCAGGTACATAACATGTAACATATCAGCTACATACCAGGTACATAACATGTTATATAACTTTTGCAATATGGATGAGAGGTATCAGCCATGTCGTTTTTATACTCCTTGATATGTAGCAGAAACATACCAAATACATCATAAGTTATCCCTTGCCATATGGATGAGAGGTATTTAATACATTAAAATTATATGGGTGATATGTAACATGGATGTTTAATTTCCCCCGTACCCCCGTTGAACGGCAAATATACACTTCCAATTTCGAATAGGTAAATGATACACAAATATGAAATACATATTTGTGTGCCACTTACATATTCGAAATCTAAAGTCGATATCTACAGCGTCCGGTCGAAGTCTTAATTTTGTTTATTTTGCAAAAATAAAAATATATCTTAAACTAACACTCGATTGTCCTGCCAGGTATACATACAAAACATTAAAACTACATATTACATATTCTGAATAATATATATTTTAAAAAAGGTGACTGTACATTTTTTTTTAAAACGTATAATAAAATAAACATATTCTGAAAAAAAAAAAAATTAAAAATAAAAAAAAAACGTAATAATGCAAAATATCGAGGGGTAAATCTCATACAAACTCGCGTACACCAAATTTTGCATTACCCAAGATTTGGCAAGATTTCGCGGGATTTGGCAAGATTTCGCGGGATTTTGCAATATTTTGCGGGATTTCGCAAGATTTCTCGCAAAATTCTAAAAAAGAAACTAAATAATTCATTTTACATTTTCAACTATAATATACTTAGTATATATATTATACGTTTTTGCGTTAATTACATACAAAAAAATAATTCATTCAAAATCTCTAAGAATAAAATAAATACAGCGCCACACAAAAAAAAATGGAACTCCAACGGACTCGACTAGTCAATTCCTATATATTTTGAGCCGCTGAATGCGAATCTGCAGTCGAAATTTAAAAGTTTTTAAAAAGACCTCAAAAAACCTAGCGAAAAAGTACAAAAAGGATGTTTTTTAAAGTTTATTTTGAAAATGGGACCCAATTTTTAAACTCCCACTCGGATTCAGTGGCTCAAAATACATAGAATTTGACTAGTAGAGTCTGTCGGAGATCCAACTTTAGTTTGTGTAGCTGTGATATTAATAAAACATTTTTTACAACTTTTCCACCAATATTACCGCGTCTTACTGAAATATGACATAAGTAGTACTTCTGGTGTACCACACCTATAATATGGATGCTTTTGTTTCGGCAGTTTAAGAGTTACAATATGATGTTAACCTATGCTACTGAGAGTAGCCGGTGAGGGAACATTCAAGTATTACATAACTCAATTGCACTAAAATTCATACACTTCATACCCCGGCTCTCGCGTTATTATAGATTATAGAGATTTCATATTTTGGCTGCCCCCCTAATAGGGGGTGTGTTAGGGGGGTAGCCAAAATATGAACTCTCTACAGCCTCAAATAACGCGAGAACCGGGGTATGAAGTGTATTAATTTTGGTACAATTTGCGTTACATAATACTTGAACGTTCCCTAATACACGTGGTACCAATGTAAAAAAATACAGAGAGTTGCTGGTGACTCTCATGGTAGCCAACGTGTTAAATATTTAAAATTTCGGGGAATTTCGCAAGATTTCGCGAGGGTTGTACACAAGATTTCGCAGGAGATTTAGCTCGCAAAATACATTTAGAACAAGTTTTAGTTTTCTTCCAGTACACTCAGCCTTTTACAGTAGGGATCCCAACTCCTTGAGGATAAATAAATAAAAAAAGTACATCTCTTTTTCATCAAAGCTGTCACATAGAACCTGATAATTCTCAGCAAACGGCTTACCCATGAATATAGATTAACATACCACAATGACTTCAAATGTTCGTTTTTATAGGTAATATATTACCTATAGGTACCTTTTTTTGCAATTAATTGGGAAACATTTTTTGTGTTGGGATGCATCATCCATCCCATGGGATGTCACTGACGTGATCATTTCCAACAAGCGACACAACTGCATATTCCATTTTACTAAAAAAGTATAATCCATTATAATTTGAAATCTTATTTTGAGGTTAATTTTAAAAAAAGTATTACGATTATGTAGATTATAAAACTTGAATAAACTAATAATTAGTTTTATTACTAACCTATCATAAAACACTCTTCAAAAAATAGCTTTTGCAAACACAAAAACACTATTTCCACAACGATTAATTATGACGCCATACTCTACTACTATAATTTGACCATTGAGCTAGCTCAATGAATTTGACCAATAATTGGTCAAAGGATGTAGGCTAGATTGCTTGGCGGGAACTTCAAAATTCTAATTTTTATTTCCATTGAAATCACATCTCTGATTTCTGTATTTTACAAGATATTACATAATTAGTTATACCACGAATGCGGATACTCGTATTCAACGCTTATGGGAATTTGTCGATTTCCAAAATAACTTTAAAAAAGTAAATTTAGTTAACTTATTTGTGAGATTTATCCGAGTCGAACCAAACTGAAGTTTCAAACAAGCAATATTAAAAAAAATCATAAAAAATTAAAAAAATATGTTTTTTTTTAAGATTTTTGAAAAACGAAAAATTATTGAAAAAAATATAAAATAAATTTTTAAAAAAAGTTTACAAAAAAACTTTTTTTTCAAAATTTTTAATTTTTTTATTTGTTTTTGTATAATTGATTTTTATAATAAAAGTAATTTTTCCTGAAAAAAAATACGTTAATAGGAATATTCTTTCAGCTTTTTTCGATTTTTTTTAAACTTTATCCCTCCATAACTTTTTTGTTTTTGGTGGGATTACTTTCAAAAATAATAGGGATCTTCACCTCGGACAACTTGATTATTCCTGAAAATTTCAAGTCGATCGGATTATTATTAACCTGTACCTACATATGGTGAATTCATAACATTTTATGTATCTGGTATGTTCTCATACCATATATATGATACAAAACATGCAATATTGCATGTTATGTATCATACATATGTATGTTACATCTTATGTAATATGGCACATGCAACTTAAAAAATCTTTCTATTATAGGGCATGTTATGTAGCATACATATGTATGTTACGTCTCATGTAATATGGCACTTGTTACCTAAAAAATCTTTCTTTGTGATGTTGCATCCATGTATGTGCGGACTGGGTTTCCACAATCTTCTTTATAAAATGAAAATTATCCAAAGCAAACGCTGTAGATTCTGCGACTATGATAAAGAAACTGCATCCCACATTTTGGGACAATGTCCTGTCTTCTCACACAAAAGACTGCGATTTTTAGGTTCACCATCAGTGCAACCTAGCGATTTAGTCGAACTTTCATTGGAGCAGATCATCGCCTTTTTAGATGCCTGCCCCCATCGAATATCCTCCTAATCAAATGATGTGTCATCTAGATGACGGCATGCACAATGGATCTCAGGTCTGAGTGCCGGGGCTATTACTTGGTAATAACCACACCGCTTCTGATGTTGTTGATGAAGCTAGGGATTCCAAGTTGGAAATACCAACAACTATATTGAAAATTCCAAGTTTGACTTCCTAACTATGTTCTACAAATTACCAACTGAGGGAAGACTAACTGAAAATTTCCAATTTGAGGGGGTAAGACCTCTTTTTTAATCATTAATTTTCGCCCAGGCGAAGGGATTTCCGAAAAAACCTAGACGTGGATTCACGTCTCTCCATGGAGAGAAAATTCACGCCCCATTTGGGAAGATATTGTTGGACTTTTTTGGGTGAAATGACAATCTTTTTTTAAACTTTCTAATCTAAGTCAGATTGGCAATTCGCACTGGCGTTCATATATCCGATTTGGTTAAAATTTTGGTTGCAGCCTGTAAATTGCAAAATGTTTACTTACGCTTTTTCCAATCTCTGTTTCCGTTTCTGTTTCAGTCTCGGTTTCCAAATGATCAAACACTGATTTAATAAGTTTTGACTTTTGTTTTTCATGTAAGTTTTCATTCTCGCTTATTACTTCTTTCACTTTCGATAATAAAGATGACAATTCCTCCTAAAAATTATACTTATATTATGTATTTTAAAGAAAAATAAAACCGACTTAATTCTATAAAAAAAATTTAAAAAATTAAAATCACGTTTATGTTTTACCAACAAAAGTGTAAGCATATATTGTCACCCTTAAGAGGTTTGGTTACCCCAGAATTCGAGTCAAAACTTTTTACTTAAAAGCACATACTAACAACCTTAAAATCAATGGCTGAACGATTAAATATATTTCCGACTGGACAAATATACCCTCCTTATCAGTGATAACTGATCGTTATCGCGTTGCAATCTACCTCCATTTTAAGCAAGCAATCACAGAAATCGACCAAATAGTCGCAACTGTATTGTTACCTTGGCATAGACTGAGCCTCCGCTGAAGTGAATAAAATCGCAACGCAATTACGATCACTTGTAATTATTTTAAGAAATTAAAAGTAAATAAAACGGTCCGTATACCCTATATGTTCAATTTTTTATTATTGGGTAGACGGACCATTTTATTTACTTTTAATTAAAATAAGCCCTACGATGGATAACTATTCCAAATATTTTAAGAAATTTCTAAATTCAAACAATTTAAAAAGTAATAAGTTACTTACTCTGCAAAATCGGGATTCTTTTTCCAGTTGCTCAATGTAATCCTCTTGTCTTTCAATAAAGGACATCAGTTCAGGTGGAGCACTGTTATCTAATTTTGGCGGATCTCTGTTAAAAATTAAATTAAATCAATAACACCAGCCCACAAAAAAATAAGTTCTATTACTAGTATATTATTAACCAGAATCTATCTTTCTTACGTATTTTTGGGCGCTGAAAACGAATATGCTAATGAAAAAGCTCGCTGACTACCGAATGACCTCGCTCCCCTCTTATGTAAAAGTGGTTTCAGTCAGATTTTGCTAAATTTTTGATATATTATAGTTTTTGATATTCAGTTAAAAAATGTCCACGGGCACAGTTCCCAAAATTTAATAGTTTAGGTGCTAGAGCACTTTAAAAATCTCGAAAACTGAGGTTCACCGGTCTTATGGAAAAGTCTTTTTGGCCCGATTTGCCTGAATTTTGGATATGCAGGCCCGTCGAGGGGAGGGGTGATTCCCCCCAGCCCGGAGTTTCTAGGGGGCCCGGATTTTTTTCTCTGGGGCCCGGATTTCAATCTAAATCCTTAATTCCGGGAAAAAGTTAAAATTTTTTTGGGGCGATGAAGACGATGAGCACTTTAAAAATCTCGAAAACTGCGGTTTACCGGTCTTATGGATAAGTCTTTTTGGCCCGATTTGGCTGAATTTTGGATATGCAGGCCCGTCGAGGGGAGGGACCGGGGGTGATTCACCCCAGCCCGGAGTTTCTAAGGGGGTTCGGATTTTTTCTGAGGGGGCCCGAATTTCAATCTAAATCCTGAATTCCGGGGAAAAGTTAAACATTTTTTGGGGCGATAAAGGCGATGAGCTTTTGGTTTTTTTAGTAATCAAAATTTTTGGCTGGGGTAAATATGTTAGCCCGCGGGTCAATCGGGGGCCCGTAGGTTACTCCACCCGGGCCCCGATTTTTTCTCGACGGCCCTGTGGATATATTATAGTTCTAGTATATCTGATGAAAAGTATTTCGGGCACAACTCCCAAAATTTAATAGTTTACGTGCTAGAGATCTTCGAAGACTAGACGATCGTCCAGTATTCTTTTTTGCTGTGTTTTGAAAAACTTATGGGATCAGCTAGTTTTTTCACTATGAAATTTTTTTTTTAGCCAACAAAAATATAAAATTAAAAGTTTTTGCCCGATTTGTATAATTTAGCTTTTTGATTTTTGGGGAATAGGGCTTTGGATCTGACTAAAATTGTTATCTAATTTGCTGTGACGTTTCGACGATGGATTTTCGTTGTTTTCGTCTTTGGCTTTAATTCTCTGTTCGAAAACGACGAAAATCCATCGTCGAAACGTCACAGCAAATTAGATAACAATTTTAGTCAGTTCCAAAGCCCTATTCCACAAAAATCAAAAAGCTAAACCAACAAAAATATAGTCTGGTTAAGAGTTAATTACTATTTATTTTTGGTGGGCCTTAACGGACGAATTATTAAGACAACTAGTCAAAAACGCAACCAGGGGGAGGTAGGGACTTAGCCGCCCCATTTAATTTAGCCTCTCTAGGCGATTTTACTTTATATGGTTATTGTTAATTCTTTCTTAGAAAATGTTAATATTTTTAGCTACATGGGGTGCTGTAGGCCCCCGGATTCAAAGGATATTTGCGCTATTTGCACTAATCTACAAGTTGCAGAGTGCAAGGGAAATTTTGGGGAATAGAATAACTGACAGAACTACGCCAAGATAATTACGTATAATGTAAAAAACAGAGATCATTGTGTGGTCATTCTACTCCCCGAATTTCAAGAATTAGGATCCTGTAGGCTGGTGGTTGATGCTACTCTCCTGCTACTCTCCCATATAGTTCAAAAGTTTTTATTCGTGGGAAGGTCCCTATTTTATTATAAATAAATACTAAACTCACGTCATAGTTTTTTCGCTATCACGAACTCCATGAAGTTGTGCACCACTGGTGGGAATAACGTTAATCGTAGGTCTTAAGTTGGAGGGGTAATACTGATATCTCCTAGGAGTAAGCAAATTCCCCAAATAATTGCTTCCCGCATAGTACGACCTAGGGGCCGCCCTGGACGTTCTGCTGCCAACGCTTATAAGTGACTGATTGTCTGTTTCTTCTCCAGCACTATCCAGTTCTCTAAGATAGGGCCCACTGCGTTTTGGAGGAAAGTAGCTGTCGGCTAAAAAGACGCGTAGTCGGGAAACAGCTTCCCTGTAAGCTGTGTCGGAGTAGTCGGGTTTGCGGCGGTATTCCATTTTTGGGGTGCTTGTTCCCTTCCTAAAATAGAACATGGAAAACAATGTTTTTAAAATATTCTGGAGTTTAAACTCTAATTTCCGGGCACTTCCTTGACAATAATGTAAAGATATATTTTTTATTTATTTATTTTTTCTAATTTTATACTGCTCGCAGCTTCACAGTAGAGGAGTATTATACGTTTTCCTATGTCACGTTTTCTTTTTGGCATAACTCAAGAGAGAATACCGATCGATTTCAAATTTTCAGCAAAAATAAATCCAGGTAAGGACACGAATCTTATTGAAATTGAAAATAATTCTTCCAAAAATATAAAAGTTATGGGGGGCTAAATAAAAAAAAAAATTGGAAATAGTGGAAGAAAACTTTCGATCAACTACTTTTTTTAAGGAAAACTTAGTTTTTTAAAAAAAGATCATCCGTAACAAATTTGAAAAAAAAATCCGCCAAAAACAGAAAAGTTGAAAGCGGCTACTAAACTCAAAAAAAGAAAAAAAAACGAAAAAAATATAAGGAAAATTTAGATAAAAGTTATGTTTGCAGGAAAAATTACATACATGAAAAGAATCACTCGTACTAAGTTAGAAAAAATCCTCCAAAATAAAAAAAAAATACTGAGGGCTAAACATTTTAAAAATCGAAAAAATATCATAAAAGGGAACGTGCTATTAACGTAATTTTTTCAGGAAAAAATACCTTCATTAAACTGTCAGTTAAACCAAATTTTTTAGTTAATATTTTAAATATCAACAAAATGTGTATTATGGGTACTAATTTATCCTAATTATTAAATTTAAGATAAATTTAACGATTTTAAAGTTTTGATTGATTATAACTCAAATCTATAATTTATACAGTTGAAACCTTGTTGTTCTCATACGACGAATTTTAAAATTATAGAGCGCAAACACAAATAAGGTTTTTTTTCCGCTAAGGAAAATTTTTAGATATTAAGCAAGTATGTAGTGCAGAATAGTGTTGTTGTGGAGTAGACATGTTATGGAATAGAGAAATGTGGCGAAGAGATGTTAAAATGCCATCTAAGCTACTTGCAACTGCGAAGGGCATACTATAGAATAGAAGCTTGTTACTTATTACATGCTTGAAAATAATAGAGAAGATTGTCAATTTCATAGACAATCATTGCACACTTTTTTTTTCAGAATGTACCCCCTTTGGTACCCCAAACCAAGGGGGTACTTTTTGAAGAAAAAGGATAATTGAGGAAAACCGGTTTCAATAAAAATATCAAAACTCACGAAATCTCATATAAATTCTCATATGAAAGTTCTTAAACCGCATATATGCGGTTTCCCCTATATAGGGGAAGGTGTGCCACCATGAGACTTAAAAACTCAACACTAATTAGTGTTGATTTAGAAATAATTATAATTATTTCAGTTGTTATTAAAAATATATCGGTCAAATAAATTTTGGGTAATTATGTTACCTTAAATTAACAATAAATAAAGTATTAAAGTCCAATATTTCTTTCAACAAAAATATATCCAAAAATTGTTTTCGACATCGTCTCATGGTAGCCCAGAGACCGGGCCGCCGTGAGACATAGGTGATCACATAATGTTAACAAAAAAAAAAGTTGAAAATGTTTTTTAACCGTTTAAGACAAGACTAAAACTCGTTCATTGTTCATTGTTCCAAGAAAACAGAATTTAATTAAAAAAAAACTATTAAAGCAATGGTGGCACAAATCGAAACCAGTAGAATAATAAAATAAAATAAGACAAGAAATATTACATCTAAAACCATAAAAAGTCCAAACCATATTTATTAAAAAAACTAAAAAAAAAAATAATTTTTAATAATTTGAATAAGAAAGTCAAACTGGCCACCATTACAAAAGTCTCATGGTGACCCATAACGAAATTTCTCATGGTGGCCCAAATGCACATTTACAAAAAAAATTATATACCGGGTGATTCAGGAAGGTGGTTCACCTCCTTAACTTTTTTACTTTTTTATGTAGGATCGTGAAATTTTCAGAAGCTATATTATGTATAATTTAGGATTTTTTGATATGGTTAGACATTTTTTGGCACTTCCGGTTTCACCGGAAATTAATCGACTTTCGATTTTTAAATGGAACACCCTATATATTTTTACATATTTCGATTTAAAAATCTATTCTGAGAACAAGCATGTGCCACTTGTCAATTTTTGACATGTCATGTCATTTGTTTATTTAAATTTTTATTTTAAATCTAGAGTCTTAAATTATTCGCTTAATTGTTGGTTTAGTATCTTCAGAAAAATACTATTTTGATTCTTTCCCAAAACTCTAAATGTGGTGGGCTCTTAAAGGTTCGAAAATCATACTTTGGTCCATAAGTCATTTTTTTCAAATGGAAAGAGGATGCTCATTAGGTTAAAATGAAAGAGAATTTTCTTGCGGATATTTTCACACATGAATATACGTTTATTTGGAAGAACTTTGCATTAAAACACAGAAGATTTAAAATGAAGATTAAACTAAATACCTGTCACGAACTGTCAAAATTTCACAAGTGACACGTGCTTGTTCTCAGAATTGATTTCTGAATCAAAATATGTAAAAATATAGTGTTCCATTTAAAAATAGAAAGTTCGATTGATTTCCGGCGAAACCGGAAGTGCCAAAAAATTCTAACTATGTCAAAAAATCTTAAATTATATTTAATATAGCTTCTGCAAATTTCAATATCCTACCTAAAAAAGTAAAAAAGTTAAGGTGAACCACCTTCCTGAAACACCCGGGATATATATTTTATTTTATTATTTATTATTTTATATAAAATTGACCCAAATAATCATTTAACTCTAAAAACTAAAAAAGGAAATAAGATTGTTTTATTGAGTTTCAAACATATTTAATCAATATGATGATAAAAAAACACTCATTTGGTTGTAATCCAATGTTAAATTACCTCTTTCTTATAAAATACTTTAACCCTTTCCCTAGGGTTCCGGGTACATTCAATTGCAAAGTGGAGTGGGGGCATACCTAAACAGAATACAAATTTTAACTAAATTTCATCCAGAGGCTCAAAAAGCATACAAATTTTTATTAAATTATGGGCTGAAAGGGGCGCCATGAAACCCATGCCCCCCCATTACCGGGCCTGTAGAAGTCCCTTTATAAAATATATTTATTGGTAATAATGGCAATTTTTATACAAATTTGTAATAAAATTTATTAAAAATAAAATATTGGCCTAAAGCGATTCTTTATAAAGGATCTCGCCAAAAAATCAAAACTATGAAAAATTCAGAATACCTAATCAATAAATACTTGCATAAAGCTTTAAACTATAACCAGATTTATTAAAAAAACGTTAAAATATATTTAAAAAATTGTTTTGAGAAAAGTAACAGAAATTCTAATCCGGCATTCTTAAAAGTTCATAAATTGAAATTTTTAGTGGTCAGCGACGTGGGCACATATGATTTTTTTTCTAAAAAAAACACATCTTTGTGTTCATTAAGGCCTAAAAGTCACATTAACACGAGCCCTATCCCTCCAATTCTTGCGGACTGATTCTGCAAGTACTTAAGTAGCGATCCTATATATATATATATATATATATACAGCCTGTTCCAGAACTCGCGTACCGAAATTTGAGGGTATATTAAAAACCCTCTGGAAAATATAAAAAAAATTTCAAAAAAAATCCATCTTCGTTCAATTCGAAAATAAGAAGGCTTTAAGTGGACCAATACTGTTGCTGATTATAAATTACCATTAAAGGTTGAATTTGTAGCTATGGAACCAAATTTAATTATTGCAGGTACATATTCTGTAGGTTGACATGGTAATTAATGTGACATAAATATTTATTAATGTCATAAAAAAATATCAAAACTTTCATGATGTTTACTTCAGAAGAGTATTGCGAAATGCTAATTTTATATGGCGAGTGTGGCCGGAGTGCTTCAGCTACATCTGTAGAATATTCTATTCGTTTTCCCAATAGAGAACATCCTAGCAGAAATGTTATTTTAAGATTGGTGCAAAGGGCAAGAAATTCTGGAAATTTAACTCCAAACAAAAAAGAGATTGGAGGCGCTCCGCGAACTGCAAGAACTGTTGATAATGAAGAAGCTATCATTCAGGCTTTTGAAGAAGAACCTGAAACAAGCCTTAGTATCGTGGCTAGAAATCTTGATATGTCTAAGACCTCTGTTCAACAAATTCTAAAAGATGAAAAAATGCATCCCTTTCATTACACTCGAGTACAATGCTTGACACCGGAGGACTATCCTTTACGAGTCGAATTTTGCACATGGCTGTTGCAGAAACATCAAGAAAATGAAAACTTTGTAAAAAGCATTCTTTTTACGGATGAGTCTGAGATGGTTTTTTTAATTCAAGGAATTCTCATGTTTGGGGGCAGGAAAATCCCCATGCCTTCAGGCAAGGAAATCCCCAACGAAGGTTTTCCTTGAATATTTGGGCCGGAATATTGGGAGATGCTATAGTAAGTTATTTTGAGAAATAAACCACCATAGAATGCTTAAAATATTTGTTTTTAGGTTGG
>OY294045.1:51582685-51795265 GCA_958510825.1 Brachypterus glaber | reverse complement strand
GTATAAACCCCGTATATTATCGCGGAGAGCTGAAATAAAAATATATTGTAGAAAATGGTTAAACCAAATAAGATTTTAAGTTTTGTAGCGATACATAAAATTTTACTATTTTTTTTAGGCGTTTAGGTTGTTTTTTTATCGTTCAGTTTAATGTATACACCCCGTATATTATCGCGGAGAGCTGAAATAAAAATATATTGTAGAAAATGGTAAAACCAAATAAGATTTTAAGTTTTGTGGCGATAGACAAAATTTTACTATTTTTTTCAGGCGTTGAGGTTGTTTTTTTATCGTTCAGTTTAATGTATACACCCCGTATATTATCGCGGAGAGCTGAAATAAAAATATATTGTTGAAAATGGTAAAACCAAATAAGATTTTAGATTTTGTAGCGATAAACAAAATTTTACTATTTTTTTCAGGCGTTCAGGTGGTTTTTTTATCGTTCAGTTTAATGTATACACCCCGTATATTATCGCGGAGAGCTGAAATAAAAATATATTGTAGAAAATGGTAAAACCAAATAAGATTTTTAGTTTTGTAGCGATACACAAAATTTTACAATTTATTTCAGGCGTTCAGGTTGTTTTTTTATCGTTCAGTTTAATGTATACACCCCGTATATTAACACGATGAGCTGAAATAAAAATAAATTGTAGAAAATGGTAAAACCAAATAAGATTTTAAGTTTTGTGGCGATAGACAAAATTTTACTATTTTTTTCAGGCGTTCAGGTTGTTTTTTTATCGTTCAGTTTAATGTATACACCCCGTATATTATCGCGGAGAGCTGAAATAAAAATATATTGCAGAAAATGGTAAAACCAAATAAGATTTTAAGTTTTGTAGCGATAAACAAAATTTTACTATTTTTTTCAGGCGTTCAGGTTGTTTTTTTATCGTTCAGTTTAATGTATACACCCCGTATATTATCGCGGAGAGCTGAAATAAAAATATATTGTAGAAAATGGTAAAACCAAATAAGATTTTAAGTTTTGTAGCGATAAACAAAATTTTACTATTTTTTTCAGGCGTTCAGGTTGTTTTTTTATCGTTCAGTTTAATGTATACGCCCCGTATATTATCGCGGAGAGCTGAAATAAAAATATATTGCAGAAAATGGTAAAACCAAATAAGATTTTAAGTTTTGTAGCGATAACCAAAATTTTACTATTTTTTTCAGGCGTTCAGGTTGTTTTTTTATCGTTCAGTTTAATGTATACACCCCGTATATTATCGCGGAGAGCTGAAATAAAAATATATTGTAGAAAATGGTAAAACCAAATAAGATTTTAAGTTTTGTAGCGATAAACAAAATTTTACTATTTTTTTCAGGCGTTCAGGTTGTTTTTTTATCGTTCAGTTTAATGTATACACCCCGTATATTATCGCGGGGAGCTGAAATAAAAATATATTGTAGAAAATGGTAAAACCAAATAAGATTTTAAGTTTTGTAGCGAAAAACAAAATTTTAATATTTTTTTCAGGCGTTCAGGTTGTTTCTTTATCGTTCAGTTTAATGTATAAACCCCGTATATTATCCCGGAGAGCTGAAATAAAAATATATTGTAGAAAATGGTAAAACCAAATAAGATTTTAAGTTTTGTAGCGATACACAAAATTTTACTATTTTTTTCAGGCGTTCAGGTGGTTTTTTTATCGTTCAGTTTAATGTATACACCCCGTATATTATCGCGGAGAGCTGAAATAAAAATATATTGTAGAAAATGGTAAAACCAAATAAGATTTTTAGTTTTGTAGCGATACACAAAATTTTACAATTTATTTCAGGCGTTCAGGTTGTTTTTTTATCGTTCAGTTTAATGTATACACCCCGTATATTAACACGATGAGCTGAAATAAAAATAAATTGTAGAAAATGGTAAAACCAAATAAGATTTTAAGTTTTGTGGCGATAGACAAAATTTTACTATTTTTTTCAGGCGTTCAGGTTGTTTTTTTATCGTTCAGTTTAATGTATACACCCCGTATATTATCGCGGAGAGCTGAAATAAAAATATATTGCAGAAAATGGTAAAACCAAATAAGATTTTAAGTTTTGTAGCGATAAACAAAATTTTACTATTTTTTTCAGGCGTTCAGGTTGTTTTTTTATCGTTCAGTTTAATGTATACACCCCGTATATTATCGCGGAGAGCTGAAATAAAAATATATTGTAGAAAATGGTAAAACCAAATAAGATTTTAAGTTTTGTAGCGATAAACAAAATTTTACTATTTTTTTCAGGCGTTCAGGTTGTTTTTTTATCGTTCAGTTTAATGTATACGCCCCGTATATTATCGCGGAGAGCTGAAATAAAAATATATTGCAGAAAATGGTAAAACCAAATAAGATTTTAAGTTTTGTAGCGATAACCAAAATTTTACTATTTTTTTCAGGCGTTCAGGTTGTTTTTTTATCGTTCAGTTTAATGTATACACCCCGTATATTATCGCGGAGAGCTGAAATAAAAATATATTGTAGAAAATGGTAAAACCAAATAAGATTTTAAGTTTTGTAGCGATAAACAAAATTTTACTATTTTTTTCAGGCGTTCAGGTTGTTTTTTTATCGTTCAGTTTAATGTATACACCCCGTATATTATCGCGGGGAGCTGAAATAAAAATATATTGTAGAAAATGGTAAAACCAAATAAGATTTTAAGTTTTGTAGCAAAAAACAAAATTTTACTATTTTTTTCAGGCGTTCAGGTTGTTTCTTTATCGTTCAGTTTAATGTATAAACCCCGTATATTATCCCGGAGAGCTGAAATAAAAATATATTGTAGAAAATGGTAAAACCAAATAAGATTTTAAGTTTTGTAGCGATACACAAAATTTTACTATTTTTTTCAGGCGTTCAGGTTGTTTTTTTATCGTTCAGTTTAATGTATACGCCCCGTATATTATCGCGGAGAGCTGAAATAAAAATATATTGCAGAAAATGGTAAAACCAAATAAGATTTTAAGTTTTGTAGCGAAAAACAAAATTTTACTATTTTTTTCAGGCGTTCAGGTTGTTTCTTTATCGTTCAGTTTAATGTATAAACCCCGTATATTATCCCGGAGAGCTGAAATAAAAATATATTGTAGAAAATGGTAAAACCAAATAAGATTTTAAGTTTTGTAGCGATAAACAAAATTTTACTATTTTTTTCAGGCGTTCAGGTTGTTTTTTTATCGTTCAGTTTAATGTATACGCCCCGTATATTATCGCGGAGAGCTGAAATAAAAATATATTGCAGAAAATGGTAAAACCAAATAAGATTTTAAGTTTTGTAGCGATAACCAAAATTTTACTATTTTTTTCAGGCGTTCAGGTTGTTTTTTTATCGTTCAGTTTAATGTATACACCCCGTATATTATCGCGGAGAGCTGAAATAAAAATATATTGTAGAAAATGGTAAAACCAAATAAGATTTTAAGTTTTGTAGCGATAAACAAAATTTTACTATTTTTTTCAGGCGTTCAGGTTGTTTTTTTATCGTTCAGTTTAATGTATACACCCCGTATATTATCGCGGGGAGCTGAAATAAAAATATATTGTAGAAAATGGTAAAACCAAATAAGATTTTAAGTTTTGTAGCGAAAAACAAAATTTTACTATTTTTTTCAGGCGTTCAGGTTGTTTCTTTATCGTTCAGTTTAATGTATAAACCCCGTATATTATCCCGGAGAGCTGAAATAAAAATATATTGTAGAAAATGGTAAAACCAAATAAGATTTTAAGTTTTGTAGCGATACACAAAATTTTACTATTTTTTTCAGGCGTTCAGGTGGTTTTTTTATCGTTCAGTTTAATGTATACACCCCGTATATTATCGCGGAGAGCTGAAATAAAAATATATTGTAGAAAATGGTAAAACCAAATAAGATTTTTAGTTTTGTAGCGATACACAAAATTTTACAATTTATTTCAGGCGTTCAGGTTGTTTTTTTATCGTTCAGTTTAATGTATACACCCCGTATATTAACACGATGAGCTGAAATAAAAATAAATTGTAGAAAATGGTAAAACCAAATAAGATTTTAAGTTTTGTGGCGATAGACAAAATTTTACTATTTTTTTCAGGCGTTCAGGTTGTTTTTTTATCGTTCAGTTTAATGTATACACCCCGTATATTATCGCGGAGAGCTGAAATAAAAATATATTGCAGAAAATGGTAAAACCAAATAAGATTTTAAGTTTTGTAGCGATAAACAAAATTTTACTATTTTTTTCAGGCGTTCAGGTTGTTTTTTTATCGTTCAGTTTAATGTATACACCCCGTATATTATCGCGGAGAGCTGAAATAAAAATATATTGTAGAAAATGGTAAAACCAAATAAGATTTTAAGTTTTGTAGCGATAAACAAAATTTTACTATTTTTTTCAGGCGTTCAGGTTGTTTTTTTATCGTTCAGTTTAATGTATACGCCCCGTATATTATCGCGGAGAGCTGAAATAAAAATATATTGCAGAAAATGGTAAAACCAAATAAGATTTTAAGTTTTGTAGCGATAACCAAAATTTTACTATTTTTTTCAGGCGTTCAGGTTGTTTTTTTATCGTTCAGTTTAATGTATACACCCCGTATATTATCGCGGAGAGCTGAAATAAAAATATATTGTAGAAAATGGTAAAACCAAATAAGATTTTAAGTTTTGTAGCGATAAACAAAATTTTACTATTTTTTTCAGGCGTTCAGGTTGTTTTTTTATCGTTCAGTTTAATGTATACACCCCGTATATTATCGCGGGGAGCTGAAATAAAAATATATTGTAGAAAATGGTAAAACCAAATAAGATTTTAAGTTTTGTAGCAAAAAACAAAATTTTACTATTTTTTTCAGGCGTTCAGGTTGTTTCTTTATCGTTCAGTTTAATGTATAAACCCCGTATATTATCCCGGAGAGCTGAAATAAAAATATATTGTAGAAAATGGTAAAACCAAATAAGATTTTAAGTTTTGTAGCGATACACAAAATTTTACTATTTTTTTCAGGCGTTCAGGTTGTTTTTTTATCGTTCAGTTTAATGTATACGCCCCGTATATTATCGCGGAGAGCTGAAATAAAAATATATTGCAGAAAATGGTAAAACCAAATAAGATTTTAAGTTTTGTAGCGATAACCAAAATTTTACCATTTTTTTCAGGCGTTCAGGTTGTTTTTTTATCGTTCAGTTTAATGTATACACCCCGTATATTATCGCGGCGAGCTGAAATAAAAATATATTGTAGAAAATGGTAAAACCAAATAAGATTTTAAGTTTTGTAGCGATAAACAAAATTTTAATATTTTTTTCAGGCGTTCAGGTTGTTTTTTTATCGTTCAGTTTAATGTATACACCCCGTATATTATCGCGGAGACCTGAAATAAAAATATATTGCAGAAAATGGTAAAACCAAATAAGATTTTAAGTTTTGTAGCGATAAACAAAATTTTACTATTTTTTTCAGGCGTTCAGGTTGTTTTTTTATCGTTCAGTTTAATGTATACACCCCGTATATTATCGCGGAGAGCTGAAATAAAAATATATTGTAGAAAATGGTAAAACCAAATAAGATTTTAAGTTTTGTAGCGATAAACAAAATTTTACTATTTTTTTCAGGCGTTCAGGTTGTTTTTTTATCGTTCAGTTTAATGTATACGCCCCGTATATTATCGCGGAGAGCTGAAATAAAAATATATTGCAGAAAATGGTAAAACCAAATAAGATTTTAAGTTTTGTAGCGATAACCAAAATTTTACTATTTTTTTCAGGCGTTCAGGTTGTTTTTTTATCGTTCAGTTTAATGTATACACCCCGTATATTATCGCGGCGAGCTGAAATAAAAATATATTGTAGAAAATGGTAAAACCAAATAAGATTTTAGATTTTGTAGCGATAAACAAAATTTTACTATTTTTTTCAGGCGTTCAGGTGGTTTTTTTATCGTTCAGTTTAATGTATACACCCCGTATATTATCGCGGAGAGCTGAAATAAAAATATATTGTAGAAAATGGTAAAACCAAATAAGATTTTTAGTTTTGTAGCGATACACAAAATTTTACAATTTATTTCAGGCGTTCAGGTTGTTTTTTTATCGTTCAGTTTAATGTATACACCCCGTATATTAACACGATGAGCTGAAATAAAAATAAATTGTAGAAAATGGTAAAACCAAATAAGATTTTAAGTTTTGTGGCGATAGACAAAATTTTACTATTTTTTTCAGGCGTTCAGGTTGTTTTTTTATCGTTCAGTTTAATGTATACACCCCGTATATTATCGCGGAGAGCTGAAATAAAAATATATTGCAGAAAATGGTAAAACCAAATAAGATTTTAAGTTTTGTAGCGATAACCAAAATTTTACTATTTTTTTCAGGCGTTCAGGTTGTTTTTTTATCGTTCAGTTTAATGTATACACCCCGTATATTATCGCGGAGAGCTGAAATAAAAATATATTGTAGAAAATGGTAAAACCAAATAAGATTTTAAGTTTTGTAGCGATAAACAAAATTTTACTATTTTTTTCAGGCGTTCAGGTTGTTTTTTTATCGTTCAGTTTAATGTATACACCCCGTATATTATCGCGGGGAGCTGAAATAAAAATATATTGTAGAAAATGGTAAAACCAAATAAGATTTTAAGTTTTGTAGCGAAAAACAAAATTTTACTATTTTTTTCAGGCGTTCAGGTTGTTTCTTTATCGTTCAGTTTAATGTATAAACCCCGTATATTATCCCGGAGAGCTGAAATAAAAATATATTGTAGAAAATGGTAAAACCAAATAAGATTTTAAGTTTTGTAGCGATACACAAAATTTTACTATTTTTTTCAGGCGTTCAGGTGGTTTTTTTATCGTTCAGTTTAATGTATACACCCCGTATATTATCGCGGAGAGCTGAAATAAAAATATATTGTAGAAAATGGTAAAACCAAATAAGATTTTTAGTTTTGTAGCGATACACAAAATTTTACAATTTATTTCAGGCGTTCAGGTTGTTTTTTTATCGTTCAGTTTAATGTATACACCCCGTATATTAACACGATGAGCTGAAATAAAAATAAATTGTAGAAAATGGTAAAACCAAATAAGATTTTAAGTTTTGTGGCGATAGACAAAATTTTACTATTTTTTTCAGGCGTTCAGGTTGTTTTTTTATCGTTCAGTTTAATGTATACACCCCGTATATTATCGCGGAGAGCTGAAATAAAAATATATTGCAGAAAATGGTAAAACCAAATAAGATTTTAAGTTTTGTAGCGATAAACAAAATTTTACTATTTTTTTCAGGCGTTCAGGTTGTTTTTTTATCGTTCAGTTTAATGTATACACCCCGTATATTATCGCGGAGAGCTGAAATAAAAATATATTGTAGAAAATGGTAAAACCAAATAAGATTTTAAGTTTTGTAGCGATAAACAAAATTTTACTATTTTTTTCAGGCGTTCAGGTTGTTTTTTTATCGTTCAGTTTAATGTATACGCCCCGTATATTATCGCGGAGAGCTGAAATAAAAATATATTGCAGAAAATGGTAAAACCAAATAAGATTTTAAGTTTTGTAGCGATAACCAAAATTTTACTATTTTTTTCAGGCGTTCAGGTTGTTTTTTTATCGTTCAGTTTAATGTATACACCCCGTATATTATCGCGGAGAGCTGAAATAAAAATATATTGTAGAAAATGGTAAAACCAAATAAGATTTTAAGTTTTGTAGCGATAAACAAAATTTTACTATTTTTTTCAGGCGTTCAGGTTGTTTTTTTATCGTTCAGTTTAATGTATACACCCCGTATATTATCGCGGGGAGCTGAAATAAAAATATATTGTAGAAAATGGTAAAACCAAATAAGATTTTAAGTTTTGTAGCAAAAAACAAAATTTTACTATTTTTTTCAGGCGTTCAGGTTGTTTCTTTATCGTTCAGTTTAATGTATAAACCCCGTATATTATCCCGGAGAGCTGAAATAAAAATATATTGTAGAAAATGGTAAAACCAAATAAGATTTTAAGTTTTGTAGCGATACACAAAATTTTACTATTTTTTTCAGGCGTTCAGGTTGTTTTTTTATCGTTCAGTTTAATGTATACGCCCCGTATATTATCGCGGAGAGCTGAAATAAAAATATATTGCAGAAAATGGTAAAACCAAATAAGATTTTAAGTTTTGTAGCGATAACCAAAATTTTACCATTTTTTTCAGGCGTTCAGGTTGTTTTTTTATCGTTCAGTTTAATGTATACACCCCGTATATTATCGCGGCGAGCTGAAATAAAAATATATTGTAGAAAATGGTAAAACCAAATAAGATTTTAAGTTTTGTAGCGATAAACAAAATTTTAATATTTTTTTCAGGCGTTCAGGTTGTTTTTTTATCGTTCAGTTTAATGTATACACCCCGTATATTATCGCGGAGACCTGAAATAAAAATATATTGCAGAAAATGGTAAAACCAAATAAGATTTTAAGTTTTGTAGCGATAAACAAAATTTTACTATTTTTTTCAGGCGTTCAGGTTGTTTTTTTATCGTTCAGTTTAATGTATACACCCCGTATATTATCGCGGAGAGCTGAAATAAAAATATATTGTAGAAAATGGTAAAACCAAATAAGATTTTAAGTTTTGTAGCGATAAACAAAATTTTACTATTTTTTTCAGGCGTTCAGGTTGTTTTTTTATCGTTCAGTTTAATGTATACGCCCCGTATATTATCGCGGAGAGCTGAAATAAAAATATATTGCAGAAAATGGTAAAACCAAATAAGATTTTAAGTTTTGTAGCGATAACCAAAATTTTACTATTTTTTTCAGGCGTTCAGGTTGTTTTTTTATCGTTCAGTTTAATGTATACACCCCGTATATTATCGCGGCGAGCTGAAATAAAAATATATTGTAGAAAATGGTAAAACCAAATAAGATTTTAGATTTTGTAGCGATAAACAAAATTTTACTATTTTTTTCAGGCGTTCAGGTGGTTTTTTTATCGTTCAGTTTAATGTATACACCCCGTATATTATCGCGGAGAGCTGAAATAAAAATATATTGTAGAAAATGGTAAAACCAAATAAGATTTTTAGTTTTGTAGCGATACACAAAATTTTACAATTTATTTCAGGCGTTCAGGTTGTTTTTTTATCGTTCAGTTTAATGTATACACCCCGTATATTAACACGATGAGCTGAAATAAAAATAAATTGTAGAAAATGGTAAAACCAAATAAGATTTTAAGTTTTGTGGCGATAGACAAAATTTTACTATTTTTTTCAGGCGTTCAGGTTGTTTTTTTATCGTTCAGTTTAATGTATACACCCCGTATATTATCGCGGAGAGCTGAAATAAAAATATATTGCAGAAAATGGTAAAACCAAATAAGATTTTAAGTTTTGTAGCGATAAACAAAATTTTACTATTTTTTTCAGGCGTTCAGGTTGTTTTTTTATCGTTCAGTTTAATGTATACACCCCGTATATTATCGCGGAGAGCTGAAATAAAAATATATTGTAGAAAATGGTAAAACCAAATAAGATTTTAAGTTTTGTAGCGATAAACAAAATTTTACTATTTTTTTCAGGCGTTCAGGTTGTTTTTTTATCGTTCAGTTTAATGTATACGCCCCGTATATTATCGCGGAGAGCTGAAATAAAAATATATTGCAGAAAATGGTAAAACCAAATAAGATTTTAAGTTTTGTAGCGATAACCAAAATTTTACTATTTTTTTCAGGCGTTCAGGTTGTTTTTTTATCGTTCAGTTTAATGTATACACCCCGTATATTATCGCGGAGAGCTGAAATAAAAATATATTGTAGAAAATGGTAAAACCAAATAAGATTTTAAGTTTTGTAGCGATAAACAAAATTTTACTATTTTTTTCAGGCGTTCAGGTTGTTTTTTTATCGTTCAGTTTAATGTATACACCCCGTATATTATCGCGGGGAGCTGAAATAAAAATATATTGTAGAAAATGGTAAAACCAAATAAGATTTTAAGTTTTGTAGCGAAAAACAAAATTTTACTATTTTTTTCAGGCGTTCAGGTTGTTTCTTTATCGTTCAGTTTAATGTATAAACCCCGTATATTATCCCGGAGAGCTGAAATAAAAATATATTGTAGAAAATGGTAAAACCAAATAAGATTTTAAGTTTTGTAGCGATACACAAAATTTTACTATTTTTTCAGGCGTTCAGGTTGTTTTTTTATCGTTCAGTTTAATGTATACGCCCCGTATATTATCGCGGAGAGCTGAAATAAAAATATATTGCAGAAAATGGTAAAACCAAATAAGATTTTAAGTTTTGTAGCGATAACCAAAATTTTACTATTTTTTTCAGGCGTTCAGGTTGTTTTTTTATCGTTCAGTTTAATGTATACACCCCGTATATTATTGCGGCGAGCTGAAATAAAAATATATTGTAGAAAATGGTAAAACCAAATAAGATTTTAAGTTTTGTAGCGATAAACAAAATTTTAATATTTTTTTCAGGCGTTCAGGTTGTTTTTTTATCGTTCAGTTTAATGTATACACCCCGTATATTATCGCGGGGAGCTGAAATAAAAATATATTGTAGAAAATGGTAAAACCAAATAAGATTTTAAGTTTTGTAGCGAAAAACAAAATTTTACTATTTTTTTCAGGCGTTCAGGTTGTTTCTTTATCGTTCAGTTTAATGTATAAACCCCGTATATTATCCCGGAGAGCTGAAATAAAAATATATTGTAGAAAATGGTAAAACCAAATAAGATTTTAAGTTTTGTAGCGATACACAAAATTTTACTATTTTTTTCAGGCGTTCAGGTTGTTTTTTTATCGTTCAGCTTAATGTATACACCCCGTATATTATCGCGGAGAGCTAATATAAAAATATATTGTGGAAAATGATAAAACCAAATAAGATTTTAAGTTTTGTGGCGATAGACAAAATTTTACTATTCTTTTCAGGCGTTCAGGTTGTTTTTTTATCGTTCAGCTTAATGTATACACCCCGTATATTATCGCGGAGAGCTGAAATAAAAATATATTGTAGAAAATGGTAAAACCAAATAAGATTTTAAGTTTTGTAGCGATAAACAAAATTTTACTATTTTTTCAGGCGTTCAGGTTGTTTTTTTATCGTTCAGTTTAATGTATACGCCCCGTATATTATCGCGGAGAGCTGAAATAAAAATATATTGTAGAAAATGGTAAAACCAAATAAGATTTTAAGTTTTGTAGCGATAACCAAAATTTTACTATTTTTTTCAGGCGTTCAGGTTGTTTTTTTATCGTTCAGCTTAATGTATACACCCCGTATATTATCGCGGAGAGCTGAAATAAAAATATATTATAGAAAATGGTAAGAGGAAATAAAATTTTAAGTTTTGTAGCGATAGACAAAATTTTACTATTTTTTCATGCATTCAGCTTGATTTTTTAGCGTTGAGTTAAATGAATACACCCTGTATATTATGGTGGAGAGCAGGAAAAAATACACTTTGTCTGTAGGGGGTTAAAGTTCAAATATAAAGAACATTTAAAATAAAATAAATTATTTTTTTCAGACACTCAACATCTTTATTGTTTAGTGAAATTATTATACCCCGTATGTTAAACTAGCCAAGCTTAACCTATATTTACTTGTGATTGACCAAAAATAACTCATTTTAAGTTTGGTTTTAAATTATTGTTTTAAATCCGCCGTATACGTTGTTTTGGAACGCACCCGTGATTTGCGGGACTGATATGCGCATGCGCTGAACGTTCAGCTGAATATTGTGTTCAGTATTTTAGATAGACCCCTCAAATTATGCTGGTTTGTGGTAAAATTCAGAAGCACTCTTAATTGATTCTTATTTTGTAACCAATTTTTCACTAATTTATCAAGAAAATAATGTTATTTCTTAATTTCGAACATAGGTAAAATAATTAATTCGAAAAAAAAAGTCACTTGCAAAGTCATTTGACATAATAGGTAAAATAAATTGACGTTTATGAAAGATTCACGATTATAAAAATTAGATCACAGCAAACTAAATAAAAACATTTTATATAAAATTAATTTAAAAAAAAATGGCTCCTCTAGATTTTTTTCAAAAATTCTGAAAAAATTCAGGGAACAATGAACAAATTTAAGGGGTAAGACCTCCAAATTTTTCAATTTGAAATTTTGGTGGGTCACCCTAATAGGTACTTATAAGTACTAATTACAGTTGTATATATATATATATATATATATAATATAATATAATACTATAGTATACTATGTTAGTGCTATTAGAAAAATATAAACTACGATAGAGAAGACTATTATAGCCACGGTTCACCTGGGCGATTTTAAATAAAAATTTCGCGGACCCCTACATTTTTTGGACTAAAACATACCTGATGACATAAGAAATCAATTTCCATTTGAAAGAAAATCGTAAAAGATACACATTTTTAGAAAGATAAAAAAACGTTTTTTTGAGTAATAGGGTGTGTCAAAAAATTCCGATTTGCGAAATCGAAAACGCTCTCTGGCTCAAAAGTTGCTCCTTAGTAAAAAACTGTGGCACCTCAAAAATGAGCCAAATCGATTAATGTTTAGAGGTAGCTCAAACACTCAAACTTTGAAAAATATCGGTACCTGTTTTTCGGATAAAAAGTGATTGTATATAAAATTAAGGAAATTTTGGAGGGTTTCTTTGGTAATATTTAAAAACAATACTAATTATGAGAAAACTAAAAAAATTATATTTACCCTTAGGACATAACTTCCTTAGGAATGATTTTTTGACCAAGGTGCATATAAACTTTTTCTATGTTTTTAATGTTAAATAACCAGTCATTACTAAAATATTTGTTTTTTGCTTTATATTTTTTATTTTTGGTTCTTCATGCGTAAAAATTTACTTTTAAATGCATTTATCTTTAAAACGGTTAAACCTGCGATGTTAAATCACAGAAACTTTTTTGTGTATTTTTACATAAAAAAAAACAAAAAATAAAAAAAAGTACACCGAAAAAAGTTTTAGGCAAAAAACAGAAAATCCATTTAATCCACCATCTAATCGAAATTAATTTTTTTACTCAACTTGAGGAAAAAAAATATGTTTTCTGTATAGTCATGTAGGTTAAAATGTATATATGCTTATGTACTAATATATAATTTTGCAGATTTTTTATTTAAAACTATTTTTTATGCACTTTAAAAACTTGCAAAAATAAATTTTTCGCGAAATCTTCAAATAATTCGCGATTTTTTCATGTTCTAACTTAAGGGGAGGGGGGATATAATTGTTTTTAGTTACATTTAGTATTGTTTCTAAATATTACCAAAGAACCCCTCCAAAATTTCCTCAATTTTTATCGGTATCAGTTTTTATCCGAAAAACAGGTACCGATTTTTTTTTTAAGTTTGAGTGCTTTGAGCTACCTCTAAACATTAATCGATTTGGCTCATTTTTGAGTGGACACTATTTTTTACTAAGGAGCAACTTTTAAGCCAGAGAGCGTTTTTGATTTTGAAAATCGCGATTTTTTGACACACCTTATTACTCAAAAAAACGTTTTTTATCTGTCTAAAAAACTGTATCTTTTACGATTTGTTTTCAAATGGGAATTGATTTCTTATGTCATCAGTTATGTTTTAGTCCAAAAAATGTAGGGGTCCACGAAATTTTTATTTAAAATCGCCCAGGTGAACCGTGTAGCCTCGCGATCTTACACCCTTCGATGCTACGCATCTCGGAATATAATACGATCGATTACAAAAAAAATGTCTTCTCTACCTTGGTATAATTACTATTATACACGCATTGATTAATCAATGATACACGCAAGTAAAGTTAATCTTAATAAAAAAGTCATTGTAATTTAAAAACTTTTTAACATTAATTACTTTAATGCAAAAGCTTGAAATGAATTCCTTTTGCAGCACTTGGTAGTTTATAAACAATTTTTCCAAGATTATAGTATTTACCACGGTGCTAGTCTGTACTATGCGTGAACCAAAAATACCCCGACTGCACGAAGAAGACTCATCAAGATGTACCTTACCCTCGTGCCAAAATCAACCCTATTTGGGGGCAAAATAGGGAAAACAATCGCTAAATTGCTCCGACACACGTACCTGCTATTTTTTTATTCGAAAATTTATTTTACATCCGTTCACAATGGGAAATATGATAAATATGCACATAACAATGTTTTTATCGATTTAGCGTAAATGCTTTTTTTACATTCTTCGCTTCAGCTAGAAAAGTATTTTAGATTCATATAACAAAGGGGTCATACTTAAAATACGTAACGCACTAAGGCAGGGGAGTACTGATGAAACATTGTGGGGAGGCGGGAATAAACATTTTTTAACTAATATAACAAAATTTACCAATTAATAAAAAAATTCACGACTAAAAAAAATGTCATCACCTATTGGTATTATTAATTAGAAGTTGAGGGACACGTTCATAAAGTTTTTCACGCTTTTTTTGTTGGCATTGTTTACCCTCATTCCCCCTTATCCCAAGCGTCACACCGACATTGATCACTCTCCCTCCTATGTCACGCCACGCCAAATTTATATACGAAAAAAAAAACAATGTAATTTACATATTTTTATATCGTCGCGAAGATATAAAAATATTTTAAATTTTACATTGTTTTATTTTGTTTCTAAATTGTGGCATTTTAATAAAACGCCAAAATTTAGTAGGACTGAATAGAGTGGACATTAAACTTTACACCGTGTGTTACACAGTGTAAAATCAATGGAGATTTCTCCCGTTAGATTAGACAGGGACAAAAGTTCTACCCAAAAAGGATAGAAGACATACATACACTCCCACTTCCTCCCAACCAAACAAATTCTGTATTTGTTCTTTGTTGAACAAATACAATATTTACTTGGCCGGGCGAAAAGTGTAACTATATTATTTTTATTAAAGAAATTACTCTAGTTGTATAGAGCTCCATTAAATCAATATATATTACAGATTCTTGATGAGGGAGGTCAAGTTGGTGATATATACAGATTTCTTAAAAGCCTTTGATGTTTTGAATCACATAGATAATATTACTCGAGGGGTAAACCGAAATTTTATACACCTTTAGGAGGAAATCTTCAAAGATTTCCTCCAATTTGTACACCTGAATTCCTATGCGGTTTACCCCTCGATATTACTTAAGGCAATGTTTAATATGGGCTTCTCGATTGAACTTATACAGGGTGATCAATAACTGGCATGCCAAAATTTAAGAGGTGATTCTACATCCAAAAATATAAAAAAAATTCCTATAAAGGCTGGTCTGGAAATCAGCCCTAAGGGAGCTACGACCCTTTCAAACTGCAATAAAAGTAAGGTTTTTAATTAATAACTCTGGTACTCTTTAAACTAGAGCAACAAGCTTTTGCATGTATACTAGTATAATTAAGGGCAATAAGCTTATGTTAATTTATTTCTTTGAATTTATCCAGAGGCGTGCCTAGATGGACAAAATGTGTGAGGCTTAACACATTTTTGCCTTAAATTTTTATATTTGTAATTTTATTGGATTTTTTAAAAATGTAGATTCCTTGAGTAAAAATACATAAAAAATGTCCTATAGTGTAACACTGTAGGAGTAACCGTTTTAAAAAAAGTGCAGTTAAGAGGAAGTAACATTTTGTGCCATCAAAAATGTTACTTTTTAAAAGGCTATTACTCCTTTAATATTAAAATTAGGTATTTTGATGAAGAGAACCTTTTTACTCAGTTTTAAATGAAAAATTACCCTGAAGCATTAAAATTTTATTGGTGCTTTTTTTGTTCCCCATTCAATATGTCTATCTTCAAGGGGACGTAGCTCACTCAGGGCTCATTTCCGGACCAGCCTATATAGAAACTTTTTTCATATTTTTGGATGTAGAATCACCTCCTAAATTTTGGCATGGCAGTTACTGATCACCCTGTACATTTTTTTAATTCATATCTTCATGACAGATTCCAATATGTTGAATATCAAGGGTCTAAGTCTTTTCTATTTCTAACGACTTCTGGAGACCGCAGGGCTCAATACTAGGACCCTTAGTATTTTTAATTTTATTAATGCAATTTTTGATCTTATATGTGTTCCTGCGCTTACGTTTGCTGATTATGCTAAACTATAATTCAGAATAAACAACCTACACTCAGAAAATGTCATTGTAATTTTAATACTAAATTTTATTTGTAAATACATATTTGTTATTTATATCGCCACCATTAATATTTAATACTTTACTTGTGATATTAAATACTGCAATGTGTGTATTGTATACAAAATGTTGTCTTGCTAACATAGAGACCGTGCTGGTACATTTGGATTCCCACGCAACATGTTTTTATTAATACTAGCATGTTATAGTAAAAATTACTGTAACATCTGGTAAAGCATATCACACTTATAGTATGGTATACTTTGAGTTGTTGTTAAGTTGTATTACTAATCTAGTTTAAAGTATGTTACAGTATTCTGAAAAATTAACAATCAGCAAATAATACCAAAATTTTGATTAGTAATAATATAAAGATTGCAACAATTACGCACTGATAAAATAATCGATCCTTTTTTTACTTTTCTCTGTTATTATTACTAATCAAAATTTTGGTATTATTTACCGATTGTTATTTTCATAAATACTGTAAAATAATAGATCAATAAAACAACTACAACTTAAAGTATACCAAACTATAACTGTGATATAATTTATCAAATGCTACAGTATTATTAAATACATGTTGCGTGGGGATCCAAATGTACCAGCACGGTCTCTATGTTAGTATGACAACATTTTGTATACAATACACACATTGCAGTATTTAATATCACAAGTAAAGTATCAAATACCAATGGTGTCGAAATAAAAAAAATAGGTATTAATAAATAAAATTCAGTATTAAAAATACAACGAAATTTTCTGAATGTACTGCGTGACACTCTAGAATGCACTAAATGACTTAATCCGATGGTGCAATAACAAATTACCGCTCAATGCTGCAAAATGCAACATTGTGACTTATACAAGAAAGAGGACTTTAGTTGTATTTAATTTCAAAATTGGTACTATTTTACCTAGAGTCCCAGAAATAAAGGATCTATGCGTTACGTTTGATAGTAAATTGGATTTTTCTACACATGTTAAGTCTGTTGCATCAGCTTTTCGAAGTCTTGGATTTGTAATAAGAAATTGTTACGGTTTCAGGGACAAAACTGTTTTATTCACACTTTTTAATTATTTTTTTCTATTTAAACTTGAGTATGCTGGAATCCACAATACACATATCAAATTGAAAATGTTGGTAAAAAGAATATTTTTAAAGTTGGTCAGTTTTAAACTGGACGTTGGGTACTTCACAACGGATAGGTTTAATGTTTTAAGCTTGGAAGACAGGCTTGCACTTTCTTCTGTTGTTTTTCTGCATAAACTGTTGCGTAAGAACAGACTGTCCTGCTTTATTACAGTTTCTAAATTTTCATGTTCCTTCTAATACACGCTTAATAAATACTTTTTATATGTCTAAACCCAGAACCAACTTGCTTAATAACTCACCTATTTATTCTATGTGTAATAATTACCATAAAATTCAGTTTAACGCTGATATTTTTGTTTTTTTTAAGTTTACCGTTTACCGAGAGAATAAAGTACTTAAAAAACTTAAAAAATAGGACCATTATTCTTGGTTCCATATCTAAAATATTTACTTTATTTCCTGCCTCCAAGCAAAGTTGAAGAAAAATTTGGAAAAAAAGGGTATAAATGCGCCAAAATATTTTAGCTGCATTTTTGGTGTATGCATGGAATACATACCAAACTAGGGCCACAACTAACAAAAGTGAATATTTATTTATTAGAAATTTGTTGTTGAACACAAATAACTATGTGGGGGGGGGGGCTGAGAAAAATGTTAATTGCATTTTTTTATGTAATTTTATTTTACCTTTTATGTGGTTTTTAAATTTTTCATCCATTGTAAATAATAAGAAAGTTATGTCTAGAAACAATTTTTTACATTTTGGCGGAGGGGAGGGGGGTGCTGAAAAAAAAAATGATAATAAATTTTTTTATGTTGTTTTATTTAACGTTTTATGTGGTTCATTTTTTTTTATTGTAAATAATAAAAAATACGAGGAAAACAACCGATTTTGCTCAAATACGAACCGACAGAGAGACGTCATTTTTTTTTCTTATTTTGATTTGTCTCGACGTTTCCGGAAGAAAATAAGATGATTCAAGCAAAAAAAAAAAATTATCTTTCTTTTATAAGAAAGTAAAAATTCCAAAATTAATCTTCGGTCCATCCTAAATTATTATAATAAAATAGTTTTGTTAATATTAATATCTAAAGTTATTGTATTTATTAAAAAATATAAGATTTTTACGTTATTATCCTGCCTCCAAGTAAAGTTGAAAAAAAAATGGCAGTTAAAGGGTATAAATGCACCAAAATATTTTAGTCGTATTTTAGGTGCCAAAATAACTCTAAAATGATAAAAAGTCACTCTTTTTTATTAGAAATTGACTGATACAAACGAAAAACTTATCGGAGATATTTTTATATGTATCGATATTGCCTTTAAACTGGGAGCCTTAAAAACCTAATTAATTGTAAAATAATTCACAGCAAAGTTTGATTACCTGCATAAATACTTTTTTCTTCAAGCGTACTAAAATGTTCATATTTGAATACACTAGTTAGAAGTGATCTATTTTTTTACAGTAAAAAATGAGTTCATTGTTGTATGCCGTAAAGAAAAGTTAGTTAGCAAAACCACCACTGGCGGCAGCACTCTTTGACTTTGATGACAGCCATACTTTAAACAGGTGGTTGACTCGAGATTCTGTGCAAAAACCTTGTGTGAAATTGATCAAAAATGATTGAAGAATATATGGTTTATACACATACAAATCTCTCCGAAATTGCAAATGCTACATTAGACAAGTTAACATCGAAATCTCGAAAAGTGTACGATTTAGCCTACGAAAAAATTTAAAATGAGCTAAGAAAGGTTTAAGTTTATTTCGAAAGGGTTTTATTGGCCTATTTTAATAAAAAAATATACTTTATTACTGAACAAATTAAATTGCTTGAAGAAAAAATAGTATGTTTCACTCAGAGTGAAGCTTTTTTTTACTAGTCTGTAGAATTTACGGACGACGTGAAGCGGAGTCCGGAAACTACAGACGAGTACTTTTCCTCTTAGTAAAACAATATGCTATTTTTTCATAATTTTAAACATACAAATAAAATAAAAACACAAAGAACACTTCTTTATTTCACTGTTTTATATTTTAAATACATTGTAGGACTTTAAAGCTTTATATCTCGAAATCTTAAAAGGTGCACTTATACCCTTTTACTTCCAACCCCCTCAATTATTATAAATAATTTTCACAAATATTGTCAACACTGACAACTGCATTGTTTGCAAAAAATTATTCAATTTACACAACTACATTTTCTATTTAGTTTTTTTTTCGGAGTCAACTGTACTAATTTTGAAATTACTACTGTAGATTATGGTGGCTCTTTTATTTTTAAAACGCGAGCAGAGCGAGGTCCTTTTTTAACAAAATGTTGGATATCACTTTTTATTTGTTTTACTACTCAAGCAATTCATATTGTATTAGTATCTAGTTTAGAAACTGATATTTTTATTATGGTTCTTCAGCGTTTTATTTCGAGAGGAGGTGGCCTCTCGATAATTTAATCTGACAAGACCGCAATCTTTGTCGGGGCAGATAACCAGTTAAAAATAGTTTTTTTAATGATATTGAACAAAACGTCATTAAAGAAGGATGGAATGGAAATTCATACCAGCTAGTTCGCCTCATTTTGGTGGAATTTGTGAAGCGGGAATAAAGTCAATAAAATATCATTTAAATAGAGTTATGGATAACGCGCATATAACTTTTGAAGAATTTTATACAATTTTAACACAGACCACTTGTGCCTATATCATCCGATATAAATGATTTAACATCTATTACCCCGGCTCACTTGATTGGTGTCTCAACGAGATGCAAGATACATTAATGAAAACCGATTAGTAAGGTTTGAACGTATGCAGCAGGTATTGTAGCAGTTTTGGGAACGATGGAGAAAAAAATATGTCGGAGAACTTCAAACTTGTGCTAAATGGAAACAGTCCCTAGGAGAATTGAAGTTAGATACGTTGGTTATAATTAAAGAAGACAATCAACCACCGATGAAATGGAAATTGGGAAGAATTGTCGAGTTACATCCCGGAAGGGATAATATTAATAGAGTTGCGACTATTAAAATTATTGATGGACTTCTAAAGCGTGCAATTTAAAAGATTTGTCCTTTACCTTTAAAATAATTTAAAATGTTTATTATTCTATTTGTTTTGAAATATTTTTTCAAGGTATGTTTAATTTTGGAATCAAGTATGTTAACAATGGAATAAAAAGTCAATGTCAATGTAAAGATATAAAATCAATAAAAACTTCATTGTCAGACACAAAATACAATTTTAACTAAATACAAGGTTGAAACATACCAAAAAAGACTCAGAAGACGAATCTAGCCATACTACAGTCCATACTTTTATTCGGAATTGTTGCCTAATTTAGCTTTACGAATTACCAAAGATTTCACTTTTCTGTATTTTTGTCAAAAGTGCAGCCCTTCGGTCTGTGTTTTGGAACAACGCTCTAATCATCTGTTTTAAATCTTTAGCCACAAATTGCATTGCCAAAGGACCTTTCCCATCAGCCCATCGGTCATTAATCTCTACCAAATTTGACCTAAGTATAAAACTAACCTCATTCAATTTATACCATGAAGGAACGTATAAACTGACCTCATTTGAATCACTAAAAAGTTTAGGCCCCCTGGTTAGAATTATCTTAATTATTTCCACCAATTGTTCTGCCGAATCCGAAGATATATCTTCAAAAATTACAATGGAATTAATTAAATTAACACAAAGGCAATCGAAGATTTCTCCTATTGACTTGTTATAAGCTGTGTATGATAAAACCTTTGACCATACTGTCTTTAGGAGTTCCTGCTGTCTTAGACATTGTCTGATGCTTTTTTCTGTTATTGGTTCAACTTTTTCTAAACTTTTGCTATTTAAACCAGCACCCTTCATGATTGCACTAATCTGCTTACATTGCTCTTGTACATATTGCGTAAATGTTGATTGGCCAATATCTTGTAAATGTTCGGTGCAATTTCCAAATGAAATAGTGGTATTATCCAATAGTTTTTCTATTCTTGGACCATATTTCTCATGAAAACTCTCTATGTTGTTTGCCAAATACATGCAGTTGTTGTGAAACAGTGCTACTTGTTGTGGAATTGTCTGCAAAAGTTTTTTGTGATGGTCCAACACAAAATTTCCATACAATAACAAAATATCCTCAACAATGTAAAATAATCTGCCTCCACATAAAGCAAAAACAGTTAAAACCTTTTCTAAAATTTCTTCCAATAACTCGAATAATTCTTTAGCACTCTTGGAGACTGAACATTGTAAAAATGTATATTGTAAATCAAATGCATTTTTTGAGTCATACGGTGTTCCCACTTCAATCATGTCGTGTAAATCTTTTTTCATGATTGTTTTAGATTTTATTAAAAATTCTTTACATAATTTGTTAATAAATAAAATATCGATGTTGTTGGCATATTCTAAAATTGAAGTAGTATCTTCTCTAAATATTTTGCATTCAACCAAGGATTTCTGCAAGGATTCAGTATCCGCTATGACCACTTTATAACTTGCCATACCTTCATTGGTAGATGGAATGGTATATTCAAGACAGTTATATATTATAGATTTTGACAAATCATCTTGAATTGCATTTCCAATATAGCTGACGATGGTATCTGTATCATTGATTTCCAAATTAAAATTTTCAAACAAAAACGTAACAATTTTTTTAATCTCTGTATATACTGCATTATATTTTGGTTTATCTGATGATTTAATTGTAAGTTTAAAAACAGCACAATCATCTTCCATAAGAATATTAGATTCTGTAGTTTGATTAATAGCTGCAGTTAATATATCCTGCGACACAAATTTCGCTAACGACTTTATATGGCCATATGATGATGTGCCAGTACAATGTGCAGCGCGTAAAGCTTCATTTAGTTCGTTGCTTTTAATCAACTTAAGCTCACTTACATTAGCTTTTGTGGAAAATTGTATGCTATCCTTTAATATATTCATACATTTATTATTCAAATCCCTTAATTCATATTTAACATCTGAACTTACGCTTATAAGTATGTCTAGACATTCATCATCTGGGACGTTCTTAATAATGGTTTTAATTTCTTGTAACTTTTTCATAGATTCATAATACTTCGTTGTATCAGTCAGCTGGTATGACTCAGTCAATAGCTCATTAATTTTAATTAATGGGAAGATAATTTGTAGAACAAAATTGATCCTTTCCAATTCAAGTTTATTTAACTGCAGATCCTG
This sequence comes from Brachypterus glaber, assembly GCA_958510825.1. Lineage (NCBI taxonomy): Eukaryota > Metazoa > Arthropoda > Insecta > Coleoptera > Kateretidae > Brachypterus > Brachypterus glaber. The sequence continues at coordinate 51,772,857 of OY294045.1, read as the reverse complement.
GTTGCTTTGATCAAGTTCTTTTTTAATTTTATCGTTGGTAAGAAGTGTTATATTACTAATTTCTTCTTCAAGGCTCTGGCATTTATTAAAAAGTATATTATTCTGATGCGGCTGCTTCTCGAATCGGACATAGACCTTTTCCATATAGAGCATTACATCTTTCTGGCAATCCAAAGTTTTTTTCTTGATTTCTGACAGATGTTCATTGATATTATTTAGTTCTATATTGCTAGCAGACGATAAAACTTCTGCCAATATATCCATTATGTTAATATTATACAAACATTCTTTGTATTATAAAACAATCTGAAAGAGAATAATAAAAAATTAAAGATGTACACAAGAAGGCCTTTGCTAAGCTTGAAAACATTATAAAAATGTACTGTAAGTACTTTATATGAAATAAAGAAATAAAATGTAATGAAATGAAAAAATACTTGAAAGCAACAAAAATAAAATAAAAACGAAATGTTATGCCTGTCATGATGCGTATATTTTATATTGTGTTAAAAAAATTAAGTGTGAATATACTCTGGCTTCATAACTTCGGCAAATCTCGGTTGTTCTAGGTTAGATTCGGACTCTTTTTGGTATAGATTAAAACTTGGCTCATAGACTTAATTGCACAAACAAATATTATTTATTGTTAAAATGATCGTTTCGAATGTCATGAATAGTAATTATCTTGTGATTTTATTAGATTTAGACTCTTGGTCGGGCTAATTAAATATAGTTGATTTCTTTAGAAAAATACCGCAATGAAAGCATTGCCAATTAACTAAATCGTAGTTTTCAGAATTGTAATTTTTTTAAATTTTCTTTTACTTAAATAAAACGTTATGGGATTTTCATAATATTTATATAATTTTCTTTGGTAATGTAGTAGATTGGCAACATATTAAACATTTTTATAAAATTAATATGAATTTGTTAACTTATTGTACCCGGCTATGCATTCTGACGTCACGACTCCCTAAAATCCGATGTCTACTTATGAATATTATTAGTACGAACACTGATAGAAATTTCGGCGATAAATTAGACTTTGAAAATTATTGTGTACAGTTGGAATCTCAAACATACAATGATTTAATTTAGTAGTGTCTAATGGTAAACTACTATAATGATTATAATACGAGGAAAAATTAAAATGTAGAGGCTTGCATAGAAGTAGTACTTAGAAGTAAGAAAATATCTTTATATGTACCGGGTGATCCAAAGTTTCCGACCCAATCAGTTTTCTCCGAAACTGTAAAAGTTATGGGAAAATTTTATTGGGTTTTTCTATGGGGTCACCTAAGCTACAAATTAAGGTGGATTAAAGGTTTTTAGTTTAGTGAAACATGGGCCTAGCGAGGGACATTTTTTTAGTTTTTAGTGGCATGTATAGGAAAACTAACTTAAATCGAATCATATTCTAATTTTATATATTTATCACACAAAGTCTTTAATATATACGCAAGCCTTTTATTTTATAAATAATAATTTTCGCCTTAAGTCAACTTATTTTAAACGAAAAAACAAACAGTCGGTGGATCATTTGGTTTAGGTATCAAAAATGTGTCATGTTCAAAAATCGCCTGGGTTCAAATCTCAACAGCGATACTACTTTTTTTATTAATATTTAAGTTTTTGTTTTTTTTTGTATTATATTTTTGTGATTTATCAATATTTTATTACTTTTATTATACAGGTATTTTGTAGGTTTAAGAAAAAGTAGTTTAATCGCTTCTAATAAAAAATTAACAATCAACACAATTTAAATTTATGTATAAACTACCTTCTTAAAGGTCCAGAAATGAGTATAAACAAATAAACAAACAAATAAACAAAATTATAAATTTTTACGTCCGCTAAAATTAAAAGAACTTTCACTTTCGGGTTTAGACCGTGTATTTGGATTATAAGTTTTGGTATTATTACGGAAGATGTGCATAAAAGCCATCAACACTAGGGTTACCCACCAAAATTTTAAATTAAAAAGTTTGGAGGTCTTACCCTCCAGATTTATTCATTGAGGTAGCTTTATAGCAGAATTTTTGAAAAAAAGTAGAGGTCGCTCACAGCCGTAAATAATTTCTATAGCTTTAGTTTTTTTACGGCACAGGGTCTTCTTTTTAACCGATTTCCAAAAAAGGAGGAGGTGGTCAATTCGACGTGTTACTTTGTCTTTTTTTTATGAAACTTTTTGCAACTTAAAGAGGGCATTCATGAGGTGGTCCCGTTTTAATTTGACGTTCGGATAATACCGGGTAAGCCGGATAATTAAGATAAATCTAATAATTTTAACGCAATTTCACTTAAGAACGGCTTAATTTGGTTCTAATACCAACCAAATTTTTAGAGAAATACTTGATTAAGGGGTCACTTAAATATTACGGCAGACTAAAAATCTTTTACATGCCGCTTAACTGGATTCTCTGGACCTGTAATATTAAAATACCAAGAGAAAATGATAAAATTTGTAATTTTACCATAAGGCGTTATTTGATTATTCTTTTTTAAACCTACAAAATACCTGTATAATAAAAGTAATAAAATATTGATAAATTATAAAAATCTAATACTATTAAAAAAAAATTTAAATAATATTAATAAAAAAATATAGCACCGCTGTTGAAATTTGAACCCAGGCGATTTTTGAACATGACACATTTTCGATGCGTAAACCAACTGATCCACTGACTGTTTGTTTTTTCGTTTAAAATAAGCTGACTTAAGGTGAAAAATATTATTTATAAAATAACTTCCTAACGTTTGCGTGTATATTAAAGACTTCGTGTGATAAATATATAAAATTAGAATATGATACGATTTAAGCTAGTTTTCCTATACATGCCACTAAAAACTAAAAAAATGTCCATCGCTACGCCCATGTTTCACTATACTAAAAAACTTTAATCGACCTTAATTTGTAGCTTAGGTGACCCCATGGAAAAACCCAATAAAATTTTACCCCTAACTTTTACGGATTCGGAGAAAACTGATTGGGTCGGGAACTTTGGATCACCCGGTACTTGAAGAATTTAATCACATTTATTTAATATATTATTCTTAAGTTCAGAATTGTGTATCTTGGTTTGTTGTAACATTATAATAATAATATAGAATGGTTGGTTATCCTGAATAACAATTACCTTCCCTGCCGGCCTCAGTGGAGTAGAACGCAGCACGTTCACTTTGTAACACCGGGTTCGAATCCCGCCTTGGGCATGGATGCGTAGTGCTGTCTTTAAAAATTGCTATTATTTACTGCTTTAAAAAACTACATATAAATAGGCTATAACCGATACGGTTGAATGCCGGGGTGTATCTACCAAAGGGTAGGGTAAGTTGACGGTCGACCAATCAGAACGCAGAATTTTTAACTTAAACTCAGTTTAGTTAAGATAATCCATTAAAGAGTTGGTGCAAGTGGCCGTTATAGGCCTTTAAGAACACGCAAAATGCGTGTCATTATGAGCTTATAAGGCAGACTAACATCTCTACTCTCAATTTCCCTACTCCCTAACATCCCTACTCCATAACAACCCTACTCTGTAACATCTCTACTCCATAACATCATTACTCCCCAATAACTCTACTCCACACTTTATGCACTTTATTAGCAACTTATTAATTAATGAGCGGTTCACAGAACAAAGAAGCTTCTTTTTCTAGATTATTTAATTTTTTTCCTAGAAAACATTAATAAACTAAATTCATATTTGACAGTGACATGACATGACAAATATTTTTTTGAGTTAAGACAAGTGGCTAATCGAGTGCATATAGCGTGGAGTAGAGTTATTAGGGAGTAGAGATGTTATGAAGTAAATATGTTATTGAGTAGAGTTGTTGTGGAGTAGGGATGTTATGGAGTAGGGCTGTTAGGGAGTAGAGAAATTTAGAGTAGAGATGTTTGCCGCTTATTAAATTCGCAAAATAGAAAACAATCGTTTCTTAACCCTTAAAACACTTTTCTCAAAAACAGTGAATTTTTTTTACATGATATTTGTGCTCATTTACTGCCGTTTCAGGCACACCGTGCAATGTAGATAGGAATTAGGCATATGAAATTCCTAACTTACTAATTCCTAATAGAAATTGTTAGTATTTAGCACCTGGACTTTTTACAATTATACAAGTTTAGACAAAACACTAGAGACGAAAAATAATATCGACGCTGCACAAAACGGAAGTGAATGTTTATTTATAAATAAATTTAATTTTATATTTACCTATTTGTTTTAAAAACCAGTTGTAGATAGTTTCACTATTTCTCGTTGTTCTTCGTTAACAATTTTTAAGAATCTGGAAAACCCTTGTTTAAAAACAACCTTGTGAAACGCACCTGTTTTAGGCAGTGACTACTGTACCGACGAAGAAAACCGGCTATCCGTTGTGATAGTTCAATAAATTTAGATGAAAAATCACCATTGTAAGTAAAATATACTACCTTGCACCAATTATGGTTTAACTTTAAACTTGGATTAAATTGACGGCCGACCAATCAGAACGCAGCATTTTTAACTTAAACTCGGTTAAACTGTGATAATCCCAGACCAAAAGTTGGTGCAAGTGACCCTATGGCCAATTTTTTGATATGTGAAAGGAGGCTGTCGGAGAAGTTTAAATTCGGATTTTCGTATTGCTATGTATACATAGCACTATAGTGGCTTCCGGTCGCCAAAAAGTCCAAACGCGAATTGCTGCATATCTCCGAAACTATACTTTCAATATATTGATTTCAGCGGTAAAGTTCCAAGGACCAAAGTTGTATCTATTATTTTTACAGGCACTTTTTTTCTGTGCGGGCAATATTTTTGAGGTTATAACCTCAACCACATATACATGTATGTGCATACATGTATGCGAGTATGTATGTATGTGCACTTCAAAAAAAAAATTGTTTTCACTTATAATAAGTGAAAACAAAAATAAGTGACTTATTTCCAATTTTCTCGTTTCCAGAAAGTAATATATATTACTTCCTAATATAATATAAATCAGTACTCAATGCAGATGTATTGATTAGAGTACTGCTTACTACATCGTTTGGCCTGTGAGATAACTCACTGAACTGTGTGTTCTGTGAGATAACTGCAGTGCAGTTTTTTTATTGCACCGGTTTTTCGGTACATTAGTCACTGCTTTTGATTTGCCCTGGGTCTCACAGTGTTGCCAAAATACTTAGTATCTATCTATGAAATTTAGATATTTTTTAGCGAATATTTTTATATTTAGACTTTAGAATGTTTTGAGGTTATATTATTGACAGTATGACGTCGGTTTTGAAAACTTGCCATTTTAGCGATATATTGAATGTGTGACGTATCACACGAAAATGTTTTGAAAAGTTAAAAAAAAGTTTTTTTTAAAAACCAACGAAAAATATTGAACGCTAAAAAATGGTAAAAAAACTGTTTTTGTGTTCTGACATTTGTAAGTAAAGTTAACTCTGGCAACGTCGCACAAAACACGTGTTAAAGTAGGGTTAGGAATTCTGTTATTCTGTTGCAGAATTTATGTTTTTGTATTGTAAAGGTCTAGATCCTCTGTAGAGCCTTAATTTCTTGACGATGGCTTTTTCACAAAAACACCAGGGACTATTTTTAACACCATGGTTTAATGTGTAAGCGAATGTTTTATATATCTTATCGAAATTTATTAAACTTCTTTTCTAATATAGGCTTAGTTTACACCATGGGGACTATGTTTTAAGTTCAGAGATAGGTAGATAAAAAGTAACTGAGCTTAAAATATAGTCCCTATGGGCTTCGTTTACACTGTGGGTACTATATTTTAAGTCCAGGTACTATTTATCTACCTATCTCTGTTAACAAAATGCTATACTGCCCTACTACGATAGAAAGCAGTAACTCCATATGTCACCTAGCGACGTTTTAACGTCAACTCTGAAGTAATATTTTGAAAACACTGCTATGTGACAAATGGAGTTACTGCTTTCTAGTGTAGTAGGGCAGTATAAACAGATAGGTAGATAAAAAGTCCCTATGGTGTAAATGTAGCCATAGTGTAAACTAAGCCATATATTTGCAGTGATGAATGGGGATATGTTTTTAAACTAATGTATTCAGATAATAATGAAAATCGAGAAGAGGCAAAAAATATAATAAATCAATGGAAAATACGTACACCAATTTTACCTGCAGGAGTTGAAGGTAGTCTTATATTATTAAATGCTTTATTAATGAATTCGGATGATACTGAAAAATTGCATAATGCTTATGCTATAGCTTTAATGAGGTAAGTATAGAGGTTGTAACAAAAAAGGTGGGCTGGCTATACATAGCCATATTGTACTCACCAAAACAATGAAAAAAGTTCATATATGGGTCAAAATCAAATTTTTACTACTTTTTTGTCTCCATGCTATTTTTTTTTTAACAATATACTCAAGTACTACTCAAATACTTTTATTTGAAAACTTGAGATACAGTGTAATTAATATTTTATGTTGAGAGAAAACATTAGTTTAATAGTCATCTGACTTAATTTTTTTAATGGAATGGTATATTTTTTATTATGTCATCTTACTTGGCATAAAAATACCTTTATTTTAATATCATATTATATGGGTCTATTGTTTATAGTTTTTGAGATATAATTTTTTTTTGAGAAAAACTGCATTTTTAGTGATGAGAAAACCTGCTTCAATTTCTTTACTTTTTGTCAAAAATTAATAAAATTTTGCAAGCTTAAAAGGGTGTATCTAATTACTTTAAAAATATTATGTTTTATACAGGACATTCAAAATTAATTTTCAAACCTTTTGGATTTTCAAACATAACTCAATTTTTTAAAATGGAATCCTATATTTTTTATTTGCTCATTAAATGTAGAATAAAATTCTACATTTAATGAGTAAATAAAAAATATATAAGGGGCTGTCCATATATTACGTAACGCGCCTAGGGGGGGAGGGGGTCAGAGGGTTAGTGTCTAGGTAAATGTTACGTAACGGAATTTAATAAATTTAATGTTTATTTCCTAAGCTTGGCAGATGTATTTTTAGTTCAACATAAATTACTATTTAGTGGCCCATAATTCCCCTTTTTCACACAAAAATTGACGAAAATATGCATATTTAAATAATATTGTAATCAGTAAAAAAACTGTTGACATTGATATTAAAAAAAATCTTACTGCCCTGTTCTTGTGTGATCTTGCCAATGAACCATCGGCGATGATACATTTTCGCGCGGAATGTGTACTCACAGAACACCAATGTGTGTACTATTTTGTGTATCTGTGCATAAACAATATACGTGTTATATATGACACTCAGTGTAAAAAGAGCTACCTAGTATTTTTTCCCTGTGTGATATTGATTATGAAAAGTTTGAGTGATTTTTTCGTTTAAGTACATTAAGTGCTATATGTATTATTATAATAAATATGTATCATTTTTACACTGTCTTTTTACCATCTTGCATTATGCGGAATTCTGTATCAAGATATGTTAGAAAAAATAATACAAAATTTTATATTGTTACGCGTTACACAGGGGGAGGGGGGGGGGGGTGTTGGTAAATGTGAATATTTTTTTAAAGTTTGAGTGATTTTTTCGTTTAAGTACATTAAGTGCTATATGTATTATTACAATAAATATGTATCATTTTTACACTGTCTTTTTACCGTCTTGCATTATGCGGAATTTTGTATCAAGATATGTTAGAAAAAAAAAATACAAAATTTTATATTGTTACGCGTTACACAGGGGGAGGGGGGGTGTTGGTAAATGTGACAGTTTGTTACACAGGGGGGGGGAGGGGGTCAATTTTTTTGAAAAATTGCGTTACGTAATATATGGACAGCCCCTAATTCCATTTAAAAAAGTTGTTATTTTTTAATAGAATGCTATATTAAAGTCCAAACGTTTTTTCTGACCTGAAAATAAGTACTTTTCTAATTTTAACCCATGCACATATTGCCTAAAATTATTTGTCTCTGAGTTATGGCCATTTAAGTTTTTAGTTCAGATACTACTTTAATTAGTTCAACTCTATCAAGTAGGCCAAGATTATTTTTGCTCTTGATGTCATTTTGATTGACAGTTAAATATCTTACTTATAACACATTTTCTTTATTTTATTTTTTTTTTTTTGTTTTTTTTTTCATTGTTTTGGTAAGTACAATATGGCTATGGGGTCGTTCATAAAATAAGTCCCCGGGGACTTGTACCGCAGTCAATGTGTTAAACTAGCCCTTTTTGTACATATTCTGTGCATGATCCTGTTTTTCACACTAAGTTGCTAAAGATCTAAATTTTATCTTATTTTATAAAAAAAATGTTCAAAAAATGAAGAAAATTGTCTTTATCTCATTTTTTCTCCGTAGCCCACCCCGATTTTTACCAAAAACAACCCCAACCTAGAATTTGGGATACGGAACCTATGGTCCAAATTTAAATTCTTTAGGTCAAAATGTTTTCAAGTTATCATGGACAGACTAACCATACATATTTTATTTTTCTTTACTGAAATTATCTTTTTTGGACAAAATGTCAAGAAAAAATGCAATATTTTTTTTACTAATGCAACACTTTCCTCTGGAAAAGTAAAAAATATAGTGAAAAAGTGTAACTTGGGTCCCTTATGCCTCCTGCAAAACTACGATTTTTTGCGTTTTCATGTAACAGAATTATACTTTAAATTCTTGTAGGTTTTTAAATGTATGTGTGGCAAATGGAAAACAGGGCACATTTAACTCCAGTGCAATAAAGTTAGATGTGCCAAAATGGATTGTAACTCTAAGACATCAAATATCACATGGCAAGACATTTCCAACAATGTCTGCTTTGGGCGAAGCTCTAAATTATTGCTACCATTGGCTCAAAGTAAATTATTGGGAAGCTCAACAATGCAGTCTAAAGGTAATAAGGCCCACTCTAAAGTTTGTAATACCTTGACCAAAGATCTATTTAAAAGATAAATATGAAACTTGAGATTCCCTAATATTATTCAAGTTAGCAGGATCTCAAAAATGTTCTATTTTTTTTTGTTTTTTTTTTTTAATTTTAAAATTATTTATATTATGGTTCTAATTTGGCACTGCCAAATTTGTATAAAAACATGGCAAATGAAGATTAAGTCCAACTTTCGAAAAATACAAATATATTTTAAAGGGAGCTGCTCTTGGGGTCACTATTTTTTTACAACTTACAACTACTAAATAATTCCATATTTTCAGACTTAAATATTTTGTTTCTATTTTCTTACAGACTTGTAAATTTTGTATTTTGATTTTTTTTTCGGCTATTTTGAGAAAAAAAAATCAACTCAACAAATAATACTATCAAATAATTACATGTAGGGCTTTAACATATAAAATATTATTTTTTTTCCCCGTTGACCATCGAAGATATTGGAGCCTAAATATAGGCTATTATTAGAAAAACCGAAAGTATAGAAGTCTGTAAAAAATAGTGGAAATATATTTAGGTATGAAAATTTGGATGTATTTAGTAGTCATAAATAGTTATCTAATAAAAAAATAGTGACCCCAAGACCAGTCCCCTTTCAAAAACATTTTAGTTTATATTTACGCTATTTACGATTTTTAACTGTAAATTTGAGACCATTTTTAACCCATTTTGAAAAATAATTTAAAAAAACTTCTTAAGGGGCTGTTCCGAGGGGTTGACCGCGTCTGAAATTTGTACAAAAGAGTTCCTTTTTGCAAAGAGTTCCTCGGAGTACCTCCGGAGTTCCTCGGAGTTCCTTAAGAGTTCCTCGGTAATTTTTGGCAAATAAGCCGTAGAAATTACCGCTGTGCAAGCACTACTGCCAATAAGGCACCCTCAAAAAAGCTTTGTCACTGACGGTTTCTACCAAACTTACTTGGCGCCCCAAAATTACCTTCACGAGAAAAAAGCTCTGTCCCTGACAGTTTCTACCAAACTTGGCGCCTCTTCAACACAAAGATTGGCGCTCCAAGATTTCAGGAAAAAAAGCTTTGTCCCTGACGGTTTCTACCTAACATGGCGCCCCTTCAGAACAAAAATTGGCGCCCCTTCAAAAAAAAAATTGGCGGCCAAAGGTAAGATGTTTTGTAAAGTGTTTGTAACGGCTCATCTAGTTTGAACATAAGAACGTTAATCCACATGGGTAATAAATAATAATTGTTTCTGACGGCGTCTGAAATTTGTACAAAAGAGTTCCTTTTTGCACAAAGAGTTCCTCCATTTTGCAAAGAGTTCCTCCATTTTGCAAAAAGTTCCTCCTTTTTGCAAAGAGTTCCTCGGAGTTCCTCCAGAGTTCCTCGGAGTTCCTCCTGAGTTCCTTTGGCCTGTACAAAAGATTTCCTTGTGGTCAGCCCCTCGGGTTGTTCTGATTTTTGGGGCAAAAAATTGACGATTTTTTGATTTTTTTTTCAGACAACCTCTATTATTTTTATGTACAAAACTTTTTACAAAGCATTAGACAACTCTTAAAGTTCACAAAAAAAAAATAATTTTTAATAAATAAATGTATAGCGCTGAAGTTAGACACCTCAAAAATAACATGGCAAACGGTTCCAGCGATAGCTCGGCCTCCAATCGTCCGAAACACAAAAATAAAAAACAGTCTTGATTAAAATGACATCATTTAGTTCGCTAGTATAGACATAAGTCAAAATTCCGAAAAACTAAAATTCCACGCGTATTTTTTTGAAAAAAAAAAACAAAAAAATGCAATTTTTCCGACCAAAAACGGGTAAAAAATGAGGAAGAAAAAATAAATTACAAGCCTTAAAAAAAAATTACACTAGCGAACTCGCCAACATGACTTTGTTATATTACATTATCAAGAAAGAAAACTGGTATATATTCGATTTGCTGGTGTATATTCAAGACGAAAATATAATGTTGTTATGGTAATGCCTTGTTTTTTATTGGTTAAAACCGATATTATGGTATTTGAAAAAAATAATCAAGAAAATATACTTTTTTCTTCCAATTTTATGAATATTGACTAATTTTTTAAGGTCTCAATGCTTCATAAAATAAAGCTATGAAATATTATTTGGACTTTTTCGAAAGTTAAACTAAATCTTCATTCCCAGACACCGTGCTTTTAATTTATAATCATAGCCTACACTGTAAAAAGAGTATGTTGATTTATATTATTTTAAAAGGTAATTTTTAATTTTATTACCATATTTTAAAGTAAATATACTATTTTGAAGTAGTTTTACCATATTATTAAGTGGTTTTTTCATATCTACAAACATTAACCATATGGTTTTATCACATTAGATATAATAAAATATTACACAATATTTCCATCGCACAAGAAAATTTATCATGGGTCCGAAACGTCTCACCTAGTATATTTTATTGATTTTAACATACTCTTGTAAATTTACATCAATCCTTGTTACAGAGTACAATAACATTAACTTTAATTACATATCCGTAAATTTTTGTGCAGGATTATACTCCAAATGTTCCAGAGAAAGTAAAAATCGAAACATCACTACGCGATTATGTAAAACTGTACAGTAAACTGGTTATCCACATATATAAGAAAGAATCAATGGATGGAGAATACGATCCGCATCTGTGGAAAAATATCAATCGAGTTATACCCAGAAAATACAACAAATACAAGAGTAATTTGAAGCACATTTTGCTGATTTTAGAAAGATACATTAAAGATTCTCTGACGCACCCCGAATTTGGGAACACTGGCTCTTTGATTGCAGATGTTCTGATAGAGGATTTACTCAATGCTGAGTTAACTGGTGCAGGTAACTATAAAATAAAACAAGCTGTATACTCCTTGTCGATGCAAGTACACTACAAAAATTAAGTTGTTTTTCTAATTTTTGATCGTTTTTTTGCTTTTTTATACTTCTTAATATGTCGCACCCTTGCTTTAAAAGTGACAACTCAAAACCAATAGACCAATGGGGCAGAGCTTTCGCTGGAACCGTTTGTCATGTTTTGAAGTGTCAACTTCAGCGCGCATTGCACATTTATTTACGACGGGAAAAAATAAAAAATAATTTTCTTGCGAAGAGTTGCTTACCTAATACTTTGTAAAAAGTTTTGTGCATAAAAATAATACAGGTTTTCAAAAAAAAAAAAGAAATAAAATCGCCAATTTTTTGGCTCAAAAATCAGAACAACTCCTTAATATAAATCACCTAAAAATTCTCACATTTTGATCATCTAAATGCCGAGCACACGCATGCGCGTAGGTGGTAATGTCATATTAACAATATTTACGGTTTCAAACCTAACCTCCGTTAATTAAATTGCTTCGTTGTTTCCAAACACGCTAATCTTGAATACAAATTAAGTTTTAGTGACTTGCCAACGCAAACCAACAGTTAGTCGAGTTAGTAGAAAGTCTCACACATTATACAATCATTGACAGTTAAATCTGAGGTGCTCTGTTTTGGTAGATAATGGACTTTTTCTATCAGAAATGACCACAGTCGACTTAATAGTTCTTCATATTGTTTTAGGTTATTTTATATAAATTTTATCAGAGAATTTAAATCCATTCACAGAAACGGTCTATTGATTTCCATTTTGGAAAAAAGTATCAGTGAAGTTTTTTGCAAATTATTTGTCAAACTTATTATTACTGGCACATTATAACATATTTAATACACTGCACTACATTTTTTTTAGAAAATAACATACCAAATACATCTGCAACTATTTTTTCTAAATTAAGAATTGATAGACTATTTATGTGAACGGATTTGAAATCTCTGACCAAAATTTATATAGAATACTCAAAACATTATAAATTAAAGTCCGCTTTCGTCATTTCTAAGGAAAAAAGTCCGTTATCTTCCGAAACTGAGCACCTCAGATTCTACTATTAATATTTTGCAATATAAGTTTGCTATGCTCCCACAATCCGGTAATGTGTACCAAATTGTGGGCATGAATTCACCAGCGGCAAGGGCAATCAAGGGAACTAACCCGGGGAACCAATATCTAATGGTTTTATAATGTATAGACTTCCTACTAGCGGGATTAACTCTTGGTTTTATAATGTATAGACTTCCTACTAGCGGGATTAACTCTTGGTTTGCGTTGACAAGTCACTAAAACCTAATTTGTATTCAAGATTAGCGTGCAAAGCCCTCTGCGTAAATATTATTTTTTTAATTTCGCTCAAAATTTGATCATCTCGTGTGATACATTATCGTAATCAGAAAAAAAAGTGTATTCAAAAATGTAAAAATCCAAAGTAGCGCACATAAGAAAAAACGAAGTTAGTGTTGTAACTCTTGCATCTAAAATGCCATGGAAAATATGATAACAGATTTGGATTCCTTGCAAAAAAGTACCTTAGCAATGTTTCAATTAAAAACGTCTAGCTTTGTCGGTTTTCTCTCAAAAAAATAAAAACGAAACTTGGGATTTTTATCTCTTTTGCGATTATTAAAAAACAAAACATGTCAGGTCAAATTTTCTTTCAGATTCAGACCTATAGTAAGTATAGTATAGTTATACTGCCGTCATAGCTTAAAATAACGTATTATTTTTTTATGTGTATTATTATGTAGATCAGTTTTGAACTCAACTGTATACTTAATCGCATTTTTTATGACAGTTTTTGACATTTATTTTAAAATAATATAATAAATTAATTAATATATAATAATAATTTTATTATGCCACATTGTGAGTACAAAACTATAAGTAATAAATTATCGCTAAAAGAGCAACATTTTATTAAACTGGAGTGACAAAAAATAAACTGAAAGAAAGCGAAAAAGGAAAAATAAAGAGAACGCCTTTAGAAAAAGCGGATTGTTTAAAAATGCGAAGAGATAAATATGAAACATTAATTTAAGGTACCAAAGTTATTAAATCATCTTCCAGGTAAGAATGTGCATTGTTAATATTTTTTTTAGGGAAATTAAGTTTATTTATTAATTATTAATTAAACTTTAGTTTGCTTCATATTATGAAATGCATAGATGTCAATATATCGACATATTCTTAACCTTTATTTTTTTACTCCGATTTATTGATGCACAATGTTGTCTAATTTCGGTTTTTCAGGGCCTACTATGATAAAGACTAATACGTTATTTTAATGTATTTAGGTATACCTACCTAAATACCATAGACAAAGTTATCATACCATAGGCAAAGAACTTTGTTTATTTTTTCTATGCTAAATACGCTCCGGCTACCAATTGTTGAAAATTATAATAATTATAATAATAATAACAACAATTATTGTTGTTATTATACTATTCACAGCGCCTGCGCTAAAATAGTATTTATTATACGGTAGTTTGGAATTTTCAAATATCGTCTATAGAAAAAAAATTCTTGGATATAAATTCGTTTCATGAAAAAATAACCAACTTTTTTTTTTGGAACATGATAACTCAAGAACGAATAATCCGATCGATCCGATCCACTAAGGGGTATTTGGCCAATTTAGGCGGCCAAAAGTGGAGTTTTCGAAAAATCACCTTAGGTAAAAAAAATGGTAGAAACTTAAGCTAACTAAGTGGGGCACATAATTCCACCCTACCTGCATCGCTCCGATCACCCAAAAATTCGGGCGGTCAGCTTAAACCCAATCTTCTTTTTTGTGGCTTCTTATTTCTCGTTGCGTCGTAGTTCTAAAGTAAATATTTATTGTTTGGGATATAATTTAAAATAAATAATTATCGATTTTGATAAAGCAGTGTGTATAAATTTAAAATAAATTTATTGCAGTAGTAATTATTTTGATTAATGCAAAAGCCTTTTAAAAAAATGTAATTTTTAAGTAAATTTTTAAGACAAACTCGAGAATATTTAGGGTCATCTGGGTTTACTTTGTTCTTCTGAATTTGGTCTGTTTTTGCTCTGGTTTTCGTTTTTTCTTCCTTTCTAAGTTAAGCTAAGTCCAAAATGCGAAAACTAACGACAAAGAACGAAAGAACAAAGTAAGACTAAGATGAAGTGACCCTAAGAATATTAGTTGTAATTCCGCAGCCTTCCCCGCCATATACTTTACTGAAGTATCAAGGTGGCAGACTAACATCTCTACTCTAAATTTGTCTACTCTCTAACATCCCTACTCCATAACATCCCTACTCCACAACAACTCTACTCCGTAACATCTCTACTCCATAACATCTCTACTCCGTAACAACTCTACTCCACACTATATGCACTTTATTAGCCACTTAATAATAAATGAGCAGTTCAAAGAACAAAGAATCTCCTTCTTCTAGATTATTTTATTTTTTTCCTAGAAAACGTTTATCTTTAAATGCAAATCTGGAACAATCATAAATGAATTATTCTAAAAGCAACAATGACCGCGTACTCTTAACATGCACTAATATGTAAGTAATTAATAAACTGAATTCATTTTTGACAGTGACAGCATAACAAATATTCTTTTGAGTTAAGACAAGTGGCTAATCGAGTGTCTATAGTGTGGAGTAGAGTTGTTACGGAGTAGAGATGTTATGGAGTAGAGATGTTACGGAGTAGAGTTGTTGTGGAGTAGGGATGTTATGGAGTAGGGATGTTAGGGAGTAGAGAAATTTAGAGTAGAGATGTTAGTCTGCCGGTTTGGACTTTAAAACATAATAAAAATTTCTTTAAAGTATTGCAGTAAATTAGTAAAAAATAGTCAAGTTGATAAGAGGTTTTTTTCTTATTTTAATCTATTTAATAAGATACCATAACATTTTCGTGTAATATAATTTTTTATAATTGTTATTGGAAACTAAATTTGGGAACTAAATTCAGTAACTTTTTTATATATAAATATGTGGTCTAATAGAGAATTTTATAAGCTTTAAAATGATGAGTCACACGACCCCCCTTTTCATTAAAAATTACCCTCCGTGCCCCACTCTCCACATTTTAAAAGCTAAAAATATTAAATATATCTAAAAAAATAGTTTGAGTTATAACCCTTAAATATATTTAAGGGTTATAAATTTGAAGTCGATATCTCAACTCGTTATCTATAATAATAAATGTTAAAAGAAACTATATGCCTTTATAAAAACATTTTTTATCTATTAAAATACAATAAATTAGTAATATGCCATGTTTAGTGCCAAATAAATTAGAACAATAATTTTGGCCACCTAAATCGATGTTTGACAGTAATCCCCCCAAAAACAAAAAAGTTATGGGGGGTTAAACTTAAAAAAAAATATATAAATTAATTTTTTTTAATTTTTTTTCTTTTTTTTTGCAAAAAGAAAATAAAAAAAAATAAAAAGCTTTTTTTTGAAATATAAAATAAAATAATTTTCAAAAAATTTTCGTTTTTCAAGTACAGATCTTTTTTTTAAATGTTAATTTTTTTTAAATTTTTTTTTTGAAAATATATTTTTTTTAAGTATTTAGGAAAATGCAATATACCATTTACTTGTGAATAGCGAATAGCGGTGAATAGTATATAATGGAATGCGTAGCATTACATATCTTCGTGGCTTTTTAATAATAACAATTAAAAATTTTTAATAAATCTATAACAATATTTTTAGACGAATTTAAAAAAATATGGACCAATTTGTTAAATATTATGAATAATGAAAATGGACTTATGCCATTATTAGAAAAATTGCATTGTATAGCATGTGATGTTCTGAGTTGTAAAAATGATAGAAAAACAGCTAGTTTGTGGTTAAAAGAAATATTTAAAGGTCTACATCTAAGACAGCTTTTGACTAGAGCAGCTACTAAAGTAAGTAAAGCAAAAGAAAAATCTGCATAAAAATAGGACTACATTCATTTCATACCTAATTAAGAATAAACTGCCCAGTAAAAAAGCTTTCCCATATTTCAACTTCGCGTGAAATTGATTTTTTATTATAGGATTCACTTTTAGCAACTTTAAAAACACCAATACACCGTGTATTTGTAATAGGGTCCGAAATTTTAAGGAGTGATTCTACATCAGAGAATATGAAAAAAAGTTCCTATAAACATATGTCTAAAAATGCGGCGTAAGAGAGCCCTTTTGAAAGCGGCTGTTTAATAACTGAGGAATATAGCAACGACGTTTTGCGAACTAATCGTAATAAGGACCATCTTCGTATGTTATTTTCATGTACTTATTTTAACCAGGGGCGTGCGAAACGGGGGGGAGGGCTTATTAGTTTTTTATCCCAAACTTTTTTCTGTGTAACTATTTTGTAATTTTAATTTTAGTATGTGATTCATCAGATGAAAATACATAAAAAAGGTAATCTTGTTGTAACACTGTATGATTAACCGTTTTCGAGAAAAGTAATTTGAAGGTGAAATTTCACGGTACTAAAATGTTGAAAACCGAAATTTCAATGATGCAGGGTAAATGTACATTAAAAACTAAAAAAAACTCATATACAGGTACTTTCAAAAATCAATCCTAAGGGAGCTATGATCTCGTAAAAATGCACCACTTTTTTTCTCAGTTTTCGATATAGAATAACCCCAGATCATTAAACTTTTGGTTTTCAGCGTTTAAGTATTTAATTTTTCGTCCACGAACCGTGAAATTTCGCCTTCAAATTAATTTTTTTCGAAAACGGTTAGTCTTACAGTGTTACAACAAAAATAACCTTTTTTATGTATTTTGACCTGATGAATCATATACTAAAATTAAAATTACAAAAAAGTTACATAGAATAAAGTTTGGGACAAAAAACTGATAAGCCCTTCCGTTCCGCATGCCCCTGGTTAAAATAAATAAATGAAAATAACATACGAAGATGGGCCTTATTAAGATTAGTTCACGTGCAAAACCTCGTTGCTATATCTTAAAGATTTCCTGAGTTATTAAATAAAAACCGATTTTTTTAACCACTTTCAAAGAGGCGTACGACGCTAGAACAGATATAGATATTTTGCTTTCCCATTTTGAAAATTTTCAAAATTTTGGGAAAGCTTTTTATTCGTGCAAAAATGTTCATTTTTTTCTGTATTTTTGCGTTTTATGATGTTTTATGTCGATATAAATCAATTTCGAGCAAAAAAAAAATTATTGGTCAGTCGATCGGTCGTTCTGTCCGAAAATTTTTGTAAGCACGATAACTTAAGAACGCTTTAAGCTAGACTTTAAATTTGGCATACAAGTATTTTATCAAAAGTTCTCGCTCGGGATTGTTTTTGGTGAACATTGCGGCAAGGTGGGAAAATGGGGAAAAATACATTTTTTTTTCACAAAAAATTGGAAGTTGCTAGATAGAGGTTTTTAAGTTTGCTGAAATTAAATCTGATAATAAAAATTTTCAAACTCCACCCCCGAGGGGTTGAGGGGGTAAATATTTTGAAATACTTATTTTCGTCAAAATTGGTACTTTGTATATAGAGGTTTTTGGGGTCGACGAATCTGAATCTGACAATATTTTTTTTCTAATTTCGCCCCCTGAAGGGCGGGGGTACTTTTCGTAAAAATTGGTATATTGGAGTTTTTCAGGTTGCTGAAAGTGTATCTGGTAATAAAAAAATTCTAACTCTACCCCCTGAGGGGCGGGGGGATATTGGGGTTTTTAAGGTTGCTGAAAGGGAATATGATAATAAAAAATCCATTTTACGCGCGAAGGTGAAAAATGGGAAAGCTCTTTTATTGGGTAGTGTATTTTTAAAGTAAAAGCTAGTTGTGGTACATTATAATGAATGTACGAAGCTTTTGCTTTAAATTATTAAGTCAAAGCTTTTGGTTAATTGCTTTCCCATTTTAAAAACTTTTAAAATTTCGGAAAGGCTTGTATTCGTGTAAAAATTAAAAAAAATTTTTTTGCGTATTTTTGCGTTTTGTGACGTTTTATATCTATATAAATCCATTTCAAGCAAAAAAAAATTTGTTGGTCGATCGGTCGGCCGATCGTTCTGTCCGGGAAATCTTGTAAGCGCGATAACTTAATAACGCTTTAAGCTAGATACTTGAAATTTGGCATACTGGTATGTTACCCAAAGTTCTCGCTCGGGATTGTTTTTGGTGAACATTGGGGTACGGCAAGGGGGCAAATGAGGAAAAATACATTTTTTTACAAAAATTTTAAAATTGCTATTTTCAAGGTTGATGAGGGGTAAATATTTTTAAATATTTAAATATTTTCGACAAAATTGGTATATAGGGGTTTTTGAGGCAACGTATATGAATCTGATAATAATTTTTTTCTAATTACACCCCCTGAGGGGTGGGGGGTAGTTTTCATGAAAACTGGTATATTGGGGTTTTGGAGGTTGCTGAAAGTCAATCTGATAAGAAAAAAAATTCTAAATCCACCCCTTGAGGGGTGGGAGTAGTTTTCGTAAAAATTGGTATATTGGGGTTTTTGAGGTTGATTATAGTGAGTCTGATTATAAAAAATCCATTTTACGCGCGGAGGTGAAAATGGGAAAGCTCTTTTACTGGGCAGTGTATTGTTATTTACTTACTATACCGGGTGTTTCAGGAAGGTGGTTCACCCCCCTTAACTTTTTTATTTTTTTAGATAGGACCGTGAAATTTTTAGGAGGTAGATTATATATAATTTGGAATTTTTTGACATAAATAGAAATTTTTTGACACTTCCGGTTTCGCCGAAAATGGATCGAACTTTCGATTTTTAAATGGAACACCCCGTATATATTTACATATGTTGATTCAGAAATCAATTCTGAGAACAAGCATGTGTCACTTGTCACTTTTTGACAGGTCATTTCATTTTTTATTTCATTTTTATTTTAAAGTGGTTCCGTATAAAAATATGATTTATAGACCAAAGTGTGATTTTGGAACTTTTACAAGCCCACCAAATTTAGAGTTTTGGGAAAAAAATCAATATAATAATTTACTAGACCAATAATTAAGCGAATAAGCTAATTGAAGGCACTATAGATTTAAAATAAACATTTAAATAAAAAATTACATGGGCTGTCAAAAATTGACAAGTGACAAATGTTTCTTCTCAGAATTGATTTCTGAATCGAAATATACATTTTTATTTTAAATCTAGAGTGGTTTAATAAAGTTTTTCCAAATAAACTATTCATGAGTGGTATCAAAATGTTCGCAAGAAAATTCTCTCTCGTTTTAACCTAATGAGCCACCCTATTTCCGTATGAAAAATATGACTTATAGACCAAAGTCCGATTTTGGAACTTTTACAAGCCCACCAAATTTAAAGTTTTGGGAAAAAAGAAAAATAGTATTTTACTAGACCAAAAATTAAGCGAATAAGCTAATTGAAGGCACTATAGATTTAAAATAAAAATTTAAATAAAAAATGACATGACCTGTCAAAAAATTGACAAGTGATAAATGTTTCTTCTCAGAATTGATATATAAAAAAAAGTAAAAATACTTATCTACACAGGGTGTTCCGTTTAAAAATCTAAAGTTCGATTAATTTCCGGCGAAACCGGAAGTGTAAAAAAAATCCAACTAAATTATACATAATAAAGCTACTGCAAATTTCATAAACCTATCTAAAAAAATAAAAAAGTTAAGGGGGGTGAACCACCTTCTTGAAACACCCGGCATATCAAATATTGGATTTTTTTATTTTTACAATCTGTAGCTTGGTTCTAAAAAGGCCAATGTCACTTTGTCAATTGCAGCGTTTTCACGTCAACTCAGATGTAATATTTTGAAAACGCTGCTATTGAAAAAGTGCGCACACTCATATCTATACTCTTTAACATCTCTGCTCTTTTATATCTCTACTCTTTTACTTCTCACCTCTTTTACTTCTCTACTCGTTTATTTGAAGTCTTTGTATATAAATTTAATTATTTTTATTAGTACACACTAAATATATGTCATAATTGACATTGTCATACTATTTTAATAACCTAACAAATTTAAAATTATGACATACAGCCTCGCGTACCGAAATTTAAGAGGTGATTCTACATCCAAAAATATGAAAAAAAGTTTATATAAAGGTTGGTCCGGAAATGAGCCCTAAGGGAGCTACGGCCCTTCGAAGATGACGTATTGAATGGGGAACAAAAAAAAGCACCAATAAAATGTTAATGGGTGATTCTTCATTTAAAACTGAGCAAAAAAGTATTATACACCAAAACACCTAAATTTAATATTAAAGGAGTAATAGCCTTTTAAAAAGTAACGTTTTTGGTGGCACAAAATGTTACTTCCTCTTAATTGCATTTTTTTTTTTGATAACGGTTGCTCCTACAGTGTTACACTATATGATATTTTATATGTATTTTTACTCTAAAAATCTATATTTTTTACAACAAATCCAAAAAACATACACATAGAAAAGTTTGGGGCAAAAATGTTTTAAGCCTCATATATTTTGTCCGTCTGGGCACGCCTCTGGATAAATTAAAAAAATAAATTAACATAAACTTATTGCCCTTATTAATACTAGTATACATGCAAAAGCTCGCCGCTCTAGCTTAAACGGTACCCGAGTTATTAATTAAAAACCTTATTTTTATTACAATTTTAAAGGGCCCTAGATCCCTTAGGTCTCATTTCCGGACCAACCTTTATAGGAACTTTTTTTATATTTTTGGATCTAGAATCACCTCTTAAATTTTGGTATGCCAGTTATGGATCACCCTGTATATACAATCTTTACTAATAAAAATAATTAAATTTATATACAGAGAAGTTAAATAAACGAGTAGAGAAGTAAAAGAGGAGAGAAGTAAAAAAACAGAGATGTGAAAGAGCAGAGATGTAAACGAGTAGAGATGTGAGTGCGCCACAAAGTGACATTGGCCCTTTTAAAACCAAGCCACAGATATATGTATAATATCGTCGCCTAAAGGCTCAAAATAATTTAATAACCTAACTCCAAATTCTTTAGAAATGAGATTTTGATAAAACTTGCTACATAATCCGGTCTTCTTTTTGAAAAAAAAATGCAATATTAGCTTCAAATAACCCAAAAATGTAAATATTTTAATTCGAAATTTACCTAACTTTGTAATATGATACACCAAAACAGAAAAATAAACTCCTATAGAGTTAGTTAAGTAGAGAATTTAGATTTTAGGGTGAAAATCCAACTTTTAAAATTAAAAACAAAATACGTTACAATAAAGGGTTTTAATTACATTAACAAATTACAAATATTTTGCCCATAAAAAAAAAGTTTTAAATTACTAGAATTAGGTTTAAAATCTTATTTTTTTCATCTCCTGAAAAATATTACATGTATACGTATGAGACGTAATCCCCTGAATATCGTCCAGCTCTTCCATTTTCAAATTTAATATTTATTTTCCTGTTGTTTACCCTAACCGGGTGGCCCAACTCTACTTAGGCAGCGATTTTCTCGAAAACTAAGAGATAATCAAGTTCTGCAAAAACCACATTAAATGGGAGAACAATATTTATAAAAATTAGCCAAAAATAGCACTCCTATATTTTTTTGGTTGTTTTGGATAGACCTTGAGCTTGGGAATACAATGGTGTATTATAATTGCTGTTTTTAAGTTTTAAAAGTGGTAAAAAACATTCAAAAACTACCCCCTGATTTCAACTATATTTGGCACCGGTTTTCCCGAAAACTTAAAGAGATAATCAATTTCTGGAAAAAAGAAAACAGTTCAAATAATACAACAATATCTATAGTAGTAGTAGCCCAAAATTAAATCCTCCCACAACTTACCTACAACTTTATTTTTTCAAATAGCACCCCTATATTTTTAATTTATTGTACTTGCTATTTTTGACTATTAGAAGTGGTAAAAAAGTTTAGAAACAACCCCCGGACCCCATTATATTTTGGCAGCGATTTTCTCTGAAGCTAAAAGAGAGATAATTAAGTTTCGCAAAAACTTAACTATAAAAAGTAGCAAAAAATTAAATCCACCCCTCAACCCCTTCCTAAAACTTAGTTATGTGTTTTAGTTTTCGAGAAAATCACTGGAGTTAGGTAAATTTAGCCTTTAGTCGACGATACATTATTATTTTTTTAATGTTAGTCAATATATGTTATAGATTCAACCAACAAATGAAAAAGATTCCCAAAGAATTACGCGAGCCGTTTTTGAAAAAAATCGAGAGCTGCTGGGTGCCATAAGTTTTAAAAAATGTTGTATTCCAGAAACGGAGTTAAATTGTTTTTTGGATCGTGTCGTTGGGTGCCCAAATAAACTCACCAATGTTTATATAGATAGGTAAGACTCATTATTTCCTTGAACTTGGATAATTTTTTAGCGCCCATATCGATATATCGTCTCTCTCAGTACGAGAGGACCGACTTCGAAAATTTTAGAAAATGATTTTCTATAATTATTAGACATCGGATTTTAGGGAGTCGTGACGTCAAAATGCATAGCCGGGTACAATAAGTTAATAAATTCCTATTTTATAAAAATGTTTAATATGTTGCCAAACCACTACACTACCAAAGAAAATTACATAAATATTATGAAAATTCCGTAACGTTTTATTTAAGTAAAAGAAAATAAAAAAAATAACAATTCTGAAAATTAAGATTTAGTTGGTGTTCTATTCCGACGAGGTTTATAGAGAAACACCATTAATTTAACAGTAATAACATTTATTATAGATTTAAAAGTAACGAACAACTGATTTAGTCGGAGACCATGACTAGAGAGGGAGATGGAGAATGTGTTCATTCGTCCTACTTAATCTCGGGCATGCGCCCTTATAACAGTTGGGATCTTTAATAATCCAAATTTAATTTTATAGTATTGTGGCATGGTGGCTGGGTATTACTTTTACCAAGTTAAAAAAAAATCTGCCTGGCCAATCGCTTTTTATTCGCAATAAAAGGTCACGTGACGTTTATAACTTGTGATTAAAATTAATTTTGTATTTTTTTACTTACTTTAAATATTAAATTGTCTTTGCTTCTCATCTCCTTTATGGCTCTTTGTAGTCACATGTCTTAAAACTTTAGTTTTTCTTTCCCAGGTTAAGTCTTTTTTACAAAATGTGCAGTGTAAAATATTGCCGTCGAACTTCAGTTCTGGATAATCTTCAATCCACTATTTAACCGTAGTAAGTAATTGTTTTACGAACATTTTATCAAGGGATTTTACTAATGAAATTAACGGTGACAAATGAATATTAGATTAGGCTCAATAGGTATATTAAAAGCGAAAAAGAACAAAATAAAAGGAATTAATTCGCATTGCTAAGTCGAACGAAATGACTCAATTTACTTGCAATGAAACCCTTGTTTCCACATGCGCGTGATTCTAACCAATAAAATAACGCATATGGTACACGCGACCTTACATCTCACTTATTTCGTCGCACGCATACGGAAACAAGTTTAGAGCTTTTAGATATCTGCAGAGTACATGTTTATAACGAGTTCAAATAGATTTCACCTTCCAGTCACCTCTTCACAAATTGAATAAAACACAAAAAGATTTCTGCGGTAGTTTGTTTTAGTTGTGTAATTTTGTATTTTATTTATATTTTATTTATAATATGAAAAACAAAAGATTTGAGTAAAAATAACAATTTCGAAGAAATATTTAAAAACATTTTTCACAAGTTAAAAAAGTCACGTGAGCTGTTATTGCGAATAGAAAAGGGATAAAAGTAATACCCAGCCACCATATTACAATACTATTAAATAAAATTTGGATTATTTAAAAGTCCAACTAAATCATAATTTTCGGATCTATTTTGTTTTTTTAAATTTTCTTTTACTTAAATAAAACGTTACGAAACTTTCATAATATTTATGTAATTTTCTTTGGTAGTGTAGTGGTTTGGCAACATATTAAACATTTTTATAAAATTTTAATGAATTTGTTAACTTATTGTACCCGGCTATGCATTTTGACGTCACGACTCCCTAAAATACGATCTCTAATAATTATATTCCCTTTGGTTTCCGGAAATTTAATTTTGGCTATTTTGATATGATAATGAAATATCTATCAGAAAATTTTAGGATATTCGCAATTGTGAATTATAAAATGGAACCTAAACTAAAATTAATTTCTACAAGAAATTTAGCAAGAAGGAAAAGTTGAATTAGCTCACTACGCGAAAGGGTTTTTGCGGTTTTTACTTGTAAGAGTGTTTTATGTTATGTGGAAAATGTTTCTTTATACTACTATACTATACTACGCCTAGCCTTAAAAAATTTAAATGGAAAGTCAGACCACCCCGGATTTTTTTATTTTAGGTTGTTTTTGAGACATTCCCAAATAGTTTTTGACAAAAATTGAAATCGCCTACTGAGCCGTTTTTAAAAAAAGTCATTTTTAATTTCAAAATTTAGTATTTTTTATAATCTCGGCAAACGCTGTAAGTTTTACCTCACTTATGCTTACAAATCATGTTAACTTTGTTTATTTTAGCTCAGTTAACACGTTCGCTGCCAACAACCCACCTGCTGGGTCCATCAATGACTCATATTCAATGCCGAGAGCCCATCTGGCTCACTCTAGATTGGAATAACATTGCACAAAAGTAGCCGGGTAACTGGGCCCAGGTACCCGGGATGAGCGTCAATACGTACTGACAATGTCAGTACAATGTCCGACTGCAGTCTGACATGTCAGTTTAATACTGAATGCATAGGTTTTCAGACGTTTCGTACTTTGATCATGCATTACTCGTAGAAATATAGTACATGCTGTTAAAGCGTAATTATTTATCTCATTTTTGTGTTGTACGCCTGAGAAATTTACAGTCTTAGTGAATACCCAACAAAATGTCTTCAAAAACATGATAAGAGAATTTGAAAAAGACAGTTTAGAATGGGCTCAAGCACGCAACGTTTCAAGAGAAGTAAGACATGGATATGGTGAACCAGCTTTTGCTGGTAATGCATGCAGAACTTTATTGAAAAAAATTGATATCTTAAGATCCAGATGCGTTATAGGATGTTTGAAATATGTTAAATGTTTTTCTGATTTTCGTTTAGTTGTCGAATCCTGCTTTTCTTCCACTCTAGACCCAAAGACTTATATTAATGCTTTTCAAAAAAGCTATTTGGAATTAGACATAAACATTACCCCTAAAGCCCACGCTGTATTTTACCATGTCCCTTATTTTTGTTCAAAATATGAAAAGGGGCTTGGTTTCTACAGCGATTAAGCAATGGAGTCGGTCCATGCAGACTTTAAAACAATCTGGAATAAGTATAAAGTCTCTAACTCATTCCGAATATGGAAAAAGATTACTACGAGCTGTACGTGAATACAACAGTTCATATATAATATAATATTTAAATTTATTTTAATCATATAAAGATAATGTTATAGAATATATTTAACTATACTTTTGATACAGTCTTTACTTTTTTGACTCTCGGCGTTGAATATGAGTCATTGATGGACCCATCAGGTGGGTTGTTTGCAGCGAACGTGTTAACTGAGCTAAAATAAGTAAAGTGAACATGATTTGTAAGCATAAGTGAGGTAAAACTTACAGCGTTTGCCGAGATTATAAAAAATACTAAATTTTGAAATTAAAAATGACTTTTTTTTAAAAACGGCTCCGTAGGCGATTTTAATTTTTGTCAAAAACTATTTGGGAATGTCCCAAAAACAACCTAAAATAAAAAAATCCGGGGTGGTCTGACTTTCCATTAAAATTTTTTAAGGCCAGCTTTTCAAGTTGTAAATAGGAAAGTGTAAATTGATATTCAGAATTTCAAGTTAAATTTCAGAAAGCATAAATTGTAATTCAGATTTTAAAGTTATATTTCAGAAAGTGTAAATTGTAATTCAGATTTTTAACTTATATTTCAGAAAGTGTAAATTGTAATTCAGGTTTGCAATTTATATTTCAGAAAGTATAAATTAAATTTCAGAAAGTGTAAATTATATTTCAGAAAGCGTAAGTTGAAATTCAGAAAGTGTAAATTATATTTCAGAAATTATAACTTTATATTATTATTACAGAGTAAATTGTATTTCAGAAAGTGTAAATTGTATTTCAGAAAGTGTAAATTGTATTTCAGAAAGTGTAAATTAAATTTCAGAAATATTTATCTATGGAGAAACGTTAAAATAAAACAAAACTTACCTACAAATATTTATGTTTCTTAGGATACAATTTTATGATGCAATTTTCTGATACAATTTTTTGTAAAAAGTTCGTTTTTTTTTAATTTACATAGTTTATTGCTGTTCAATATTTAATACCAATTATATAATACACAACTGTTACTTTTCTTTCTATTTTATTGATTAATATGTTCCAAAATACAAATTATGATTTCTGATTTACAAATTACCGTTTCCTAAAATTAATTTACACTTTCTGAAATTGAATTTACAGATCCAAATTTAAATAAAATAAAACATTCTGAAAATTAATTTCTACTTTCCGAAATATAATTTACATTTTCTGAATTTCAACTTACGCTTTCTGAAATATATATTACAAATCTGAATTTCAATTTATACTTTCTGAAATATAACTTGCAAATCTGAATTACAATTTACACTTTCTGAAATATAATTTAAAAATCTGAATTACAATTTATACTTTCTGAAATTTATTTTAAAAATCTGAATAACAAATTACACGACGCGAGTTACCGGACACCCTGTATATATATTTTTTGTTTTCAGCCTTATGAAACTTAATGGTTGTACAACTGAACACATTGAGAATACAAAACAACTGATAAAAAGTGTGTCCGAGAACGCATTTAATGAGATTATTTTTAACAACGAAGATGTATTATTTGATTTAAATAATGTAACCAAACTATTTCCAGAAATTTTAGTAAACATGGAAGGTTTTTACAGAGACGATTATTTAAGCATTCCAGAAAATATAAACAGTGATTCATCTACAAATATTAACGAGAATAAAAGTACAGAAGGTGAAAGTTCCAAATGGAAAATTGTGACGAGTAAGCAAGCTTGGGTAAAAAACACTGCACACTGGTCCCAGAAAACATAGTGACAAAAATCTGTTTTTTTTTGCATATGGAAATTTTTTGCACCGCTGATTACAAAAAAAAAATAGTGAAAAATCTGGAAAAAAAACATTTTCGCGACATGGTTAAATTTTTTTTATAAAGTCCGATTTAGCTGAAATTTGGTATAAAGGCTTCTTTTGGTAATCTAAATGCGGACCAATACCCAAAAACCCAAAATTTAAAATGGCGGGATAAATATGGCCGATTTATTTTTTATATTCTGCCCAAAATCCAAACGAAAATATGGCACGAAACAAAAAAATAAAAACGCCAGCTCATTTTTGTGGCTTTTTTTCCTTATATGTACTAGTATTTACTATAAATATTTCATGATTTTATATCAGCCTGTTTTTTTTTTTAAATTTAATTTAAAAAAAAACATAACATTTTGGCAAAATACACTTCTGCTCAAAAATATCGGCCTACCTAAAAAAATACACATTTTCAAATGCTAATAACTCCAAAACTATTCAATAGATTTATTTGACCTTTTTTTTATTTTAAAGCTTGAACTTTTAGCTCTTAATTACTGGAATAAAAATTATCAAAAATCTTTTTTTAAACCGGCAGCAATGAAAATTACACAGCTATGTTTTTTTACTGCTTCTTTCGATATGCGCACGGTTTGCCACTGCATATTTTTTTACAATT
This sequence comes from Brachypterus glaber, assembly GCA_958510825.1. Lineage (NCBI taxonomy): Eukaryota > Metazoa > Arthropoda > Insecta > Coleoptera > Kateretidae > Brachypterus > Brachypterus glaber. The sequence goes on along the minus strand of OY294045.1, from coordinate 51,744,393 downwards.
TAATTAATTGATTTAATAGGCCAATTAAATGGGAGTAATTTCTTTTTTAACTTTTTAATTTTCCTTTTCTCGTTTAGGAGATATACGGTTTTTTCTGAAAATAAACATTTTTGCAAATAACAAAAAAACTACACAGTGGATTTAATTGATTTATTTTTTAATTTGAAGCTTAAGTCCTTAACTTTTATTTATTTAATTTAAGTTTCTGGTGCAAACATGTTTAAACTGGGTTTACATTGCTTAAATAGTCATGTTTTTTTTACCCAATCTTTTTTGATGCAATTTAACCACAAACTCAAATGTTTCCATAAGTTTTAAAACTTATTCTAAAAGCCACACTTATTGTGACTGATTCCTTCTTTTATTTTTTATCATAAGTCTTCTCATTTAGGAGAAATTAAAGTTTTTCGGAAAAAGTGACTTTTTAATCAGTGGGCTAGTGCCACCCCTGTAAAACTGTATATGACGGAAAAGCGTCGATAGAATATAAAGATCTATTGCACTTCTATAACTTTAGCTTAAATAAATACATTTAATTAACACGTTTTCTGTGTTAGCAACTTTTTGGTTCCCAGCTCAGACTGCGTTTTGAGGCATATATGTCGAACGAGTACCAAAAACAAGTTCTAACGTCTTTTTAAGGACTTTTTGCATTTTAATTTTTTTTAAACAAAATATTTTATCAAATAAAATAACAATAAACAAATTTTAAATTTTATTAAAATTATTTAATAACAATTATAAACACAAAAAAACGTATTAGACGTGTATGTTTTTTTACAACAATGCTGTTTTTCGTTATTATTAGTTACATTACATTATGGTCAATAAAACATTCAATTTAATTTAACAAAACATTAAAACTAACCAACATTACACGGTTGAGGCTAGGTTATCAATGTGTATACACTATAGTTAAAATTTATCTACATAAATATTATAGACGTTATAGTCATATTTCCCAATGTTTTTCATACAGAATAAGGTTTTAAAAATGGTTTGAGGCAGCTGTATATCCCATGCCTGGCAGCATTTACTCCTATTCTTTTCAAAATAATAATTCCATTCCTTTTTTTGTACATTTTCCATATTTTTTTTTACAAATATTCCATACCGTAATTTAACACAACAATAGTTCAGAACCACACAATTATAGTCCAGCCACATATATTCCATAAGCAGTTTATTTTAAAAAATATGTATTATTTTTCCATCAAATTTGTTCCTATTTACCAGCACTTATTTCCAAGCCACCCATGAGGTAAAGTGATTAGCTCGTTTTTTTTATACTGGTTTCCCCATTAGGCCTAATCCACAAAAAACTTGCAAACTCAATAAGAATAATACAGAACACAATAACAGAATACTCAATAACAGAACACAATAACAGAATGCTCAATAACAACCATACAGAACACAATAAAAGAATACTCAATAACAAAACACAATTAGAGAATACACAATAACAGAATACTCAATAACAATAATACAGGACACAAAATTTTGAAAAATGTGTTTTTAGTGTAATTACTGCTCGTATTGAGATCTACTGATCTGTATAAATGGCATATTACATGAAACTATGCTATAGTTATATGTAATATGCCAGTTATACAGGTCGGTAGATCCTAATAAGAGCCGTAATTACACTAAAAACACATTTTTCAAAATTTTGTGTTATAACACTGTTCTGTAACGGGTGCGATATGTCTAATATTAATATCTGGTATTTCCCCCCCTAGCCCTAAGTACATCCTGTACTCTATTACTCATAGAGAGAATTAAGTTTCTTATAGTATTCTGAGGTATATTTTCCCATTCTTCCTCGACTGCTATAATTAGTTCTGGAATTGTCGCTGGCGCTGGGTTCCTTGATCGAATTCTTCTTTTTAACTCATCCCAGAGATGTTCGATTGGGTTAAGATCGGGGCTATTAGCTGGCCACTCTAAGACGTCGATACCGACATCTCTTAAGTATCGTCTGACATTTGCTGCAGTATGCGGCTTTGCATTGTCTTGCATGTAAATAAAGTCATCGCCTATAAATCCGGCGTAAGGTACGACGTGCTCTTCCAAAATTTCTTCGACATACCTTTCCGCTGTAAGACTTCGCCTTTGCCGTCCACCTTCTTCCCTTATAATAAAAACGGGTTCAGTTTTAGCTTCCAATGATATACCTCCCCATATCATGCACGATCCACCACCATAACTAACTTTTTCTGCAATGCAGGCCTGTGCATAACGTTCTCCAGGACGTCGGTAGACACGCTGTCTTGCATCATTCCCAAATAGACATATCCTGGTTTCATCAGAAAACATAACCTTTGCCCATTGGTTTCTGTCCCAGTTTAAATGTCTTCTTGCAAACTGCAGCCTGGCACGACGATGGTTAGCAGTGAGTTTAGGTCCAGTTGCGGCCTTATAAGAGCAAAGGTTTCTTTCAAAAAGCCTTCGACCAATAGTGGACCTACTTACTGCTACACCTCTTGTTTCTTGAAGCCGTGATCTCAAATTAACTGAATTTAGACGACGATTCCGCAGGGAATTAAGCTCGATAAATCGGTCATCCCGAGCGGACGTGCACCTATGTCTGCCAGCTCCTTGGCGTCGACTAAAGGAACCGGTCTCCTCAAAACGTTGGAATACTCTTCTTACCGCTGCTCTCGTAATATTTAACTGTTGTGCAACATAACGCTGACTGTGCCCTTCTTGTAGCAGAGCTACAGCTTGGGCAGCTACTTCCGGACTTGTTTCCATTTAAATAATACAATTAAATAAAATTTTAACGAGTTAAAAAAGTAATTTCACATAAGTGACAAGTCTTGTCAATCATAAAAAAGTTAGTTACAGGGGTGGCACTAGCCCACCACTTAAAAAGTCCTTATTTACCAAAAAAACATAATTTCTCCTAAATGAGAAGACTTATGATAAAAAATAAAAGACGGAATCAGTCACAATAAGTGTGGCTATTAGAATAAGTTTTAAAACTTATGGAAAGATTTGAGTTTGTGTTTAAATTGCAACAAAAAAGATCGAGTAAAAAAAACATGACTATTTAAGCACTCAGTTTAAACATGTTTCCAACAGAAACCTAAATTAAATAAATAAAAGTTTACGATTTAAGCTTCAAATTAAAAAAAAAATCAATTAAATCCATTGCGTAGTTTTTTTGTTACTTGCAAAAATGTAAATTTTTAGAAAAAACCTTATATCTCCTAAACGAGAAAAGGAAAATTAAAAAATTTAAAAAGAGATTACTTCCATTTAATTAGGCTATAAAATCAATTAATTAAATTGTAAAAAAATATGCAGTGGCGAACCATGCGCATATCGAAAGGTGCAGTAAAAAAACATAGCTGTGCACTGTTCATTGCTGCCGGTATAAAAAAAGATGTTTGATAATTTTTATTCCAGTAAGTAAGAGCTAAAAGTTCAAGCTTCAAAATAAAAAAAAGATCGAATAAATCCATTAAATAGTTTTGGAGATATTTGCATTCAAAAATGTGTATTTTTTTAGGTGGGCCGATATTTTTGAGCAGAAGTGTATGAGTAAAATCTTATTCGTATATTAAACAAAATTACACTAAAATAATTACAGATTTAATAAGAAAAAGAAAAATTACTCACATTTTACAAAAATTTTAATGATTTTTTTTTCAAAATGAAATAAAAAAAAACGGGTTGGTAAAATCATTTTTACATTAAATACTAGTAAAGTAAGTTCTACATATAAGGAAAATAACCCATAAAAAATGGGCTGAAGTTTTCATTATTTTTTTTTTGTTTTGTACCATTTTTCGTTAATTTTGGCAAAATAAAAAAAATAAAACCGCTGTATTTATTCCGCCATCTTGAATTTTTAGTTTTTGGATATTAAGATTACCAAAAAAAGGCTTTATACCAAATTTCAGCTAAATCTGACATTTTTGAAAATTTTGAACCACCCTAATGCATTCGCGGAATTATAATGTCGCAAATACCTTTTTTTTCAGAATTTTCACTATTTTTTCTAATCAGCGGTGTAAAAAATGGCCCTATCAGACTTGTCAAATTTTTTTCTGGGACCACTGTGCACTGGCCTCGGCATATGAAGAGTGCAATTAACATAAGGGCTTAACCCACAAAATTATTATTTTACAGGAAAAGCAAAAATAGGATATTTATACTTAATAATAATTATATTTTAATAGTGTTTGATTGTTTACATCGTTTTATGTAGATTTCAACAAAAAAAAATGCCTAAACTATGCCCTTAATTATCAAAAGGGCCAAACCCACACATTTCTTATAAGGTTGTTTTTGCATAAAATCTTCTATTTGCTAGTCTTAAATAGGTTCATAAGCCTTTTTTAATCAAGAATAGTTAACGGTAAATATTTGGGTGGGGCAAATAAATCAAATTTCTAAAAAAGCCTTACCTACCCGTTTATTATAAGATCGTTTTTTTTTTTTATAAAATATTGTCTTTTCTAGTTTTAAATAGGTTCATAGCCTTTATTTAAATAAGAATAGTTAACGGTAAATATTTGGGTGGGGCAAAAAAAACTAATTATTAAAATTTGCACCCCTATTTTCCAATGCATTTTTTCCACTTCTAGTAACATATTAGGAATTTTTATTAACTAGCGCGATAAAGTACTTTAACTAGTATCCATTTCAAGCAAAAACCGTATTTCGCAAAAATGATGGTTAGGCTCTTATGTTAGTTGCACTCGTCATATGTAGACCAGTGCTCTATACAAACTAGGATTTTGCATATCGTCGGCTAAAGTCTCAAAATACCTATATCCACATTTTTCAAAAATTAGATTTGATTTTGCTAAATAATCCGATTGCTAATAGACTTCTTTTTAAAAAAATGCGTTAAAACAATATTAGCTTCAAAGATGCAAAAATGTGACTATAGTCGTATTAATGATGGAGGTCGCTTGCAAAACAACTTTACGATATTTCGAGAACGTTTGACACAGACTTAAATTGTGGACCAAAAATTTTCAACGTGGTAAAAACTTTTGGTCAAAATTACAAGTCTGTGTCAAAGCGTTCTTGAAATATCGTATTGTAAACACTTTATTTTAAGTTGTAATTTATCATATTATTGTAAACATGAGAAATGCCACTTACGACAAATTAAACTTATGCTTAATTATTCGCCGCCCCCTGGGTCGTAAGTAAAGTTCTGCAGATGGACAAATGGACCTTGTTAGAACTATTTTTTTTACTAATTTTGTATGCAGGGTCCTACAATTTTTTACACAGCCTTTATAAATTTATCTCCGTCAACAAAAAAGATAAAAATTTAATAAATTAAATTACCTTTGACCACGCCCAACTTTTTTCCAATGGTACCCTGCTATGTTTTTGAATAATTATAAATTAAGAATTTATTGTACTTTAATAATTACACTGTGCGACAAAAAAATTAGGCAAGAGATTTGTCAACGTCAGTCGTTAATCACTATAGTCGAGTCTCGGGGTTTCGCTACTTTAGGTCATTTAATCGATTTTTTTTTAATTTGAAGTTTACAATGCACGCTAATACACGGTGCTTTTTTGGAGGTATTTTTTGTTTTTGTCAAAACCCTGAAATTCCTTTACCATTCGATAGTACCGTCCATTTATAGGGTTTTCAGCAAAAATTAAAAAAATCTACCGAGCGCTTCGTTTTTTATTAAAAAAAAATTCTAAACGAGCTGCGAAGAGTAAAACAAGCCGTGAACATATGTACGGCTACGCATTTCATTATATACTATTCACAGTATATGGGTGTATTGCATTTTTCCAATTATTAAAAAAAAATAAAATAAAAAACTTAAAAAAAACAACAATTTTTTTAATTTGTTGTTCCTTTTTCTCAAAAAGAAAATAAAAAAAATTGTTATTAAAATTCTTATTAAAAGACATGAAAAAAAGTCTCTATAAACATTTCTCCAAAAATGCTTCACCAGGGAGCTAGGTCCCTTCAATGAAAACCCTGAAAATAATTTTTTTATTTAATATCTCACTATTAAAGTTAGAGAAACGAGTTTATGCATGTGTTCTTGCATCAATAAGGCCAACTACTATATCATATTTTTATGTAGTAACTTCCGCCAGGGGCGTGCCAACTGGGGAGGCCCAATCACTTTTTTTCCTATTTTTTTCTGTGTAACTTTTTTGCTGCTTTTTAATTTGATTATGATTGCGAGAATGCATAAAAAACCTAATTATGATGTAACGGTGTAAGACTCACTGTTTACGATAAAAGTGCATTTAAAAATATTTCAAAAAAAAAAACGAAAAAGGCTTTTGAAAAGTCGGATTGATGTATTTTTTTAGAAAAAATAAATTTTATTTTAAAAAAGTTTTGGGGGCCAACTTGTTAAAAAATAAAAGGAAACGTTGAGAAAAGATTATTAAATAGAATTATTCTTACCAATTTTGAAAAAAAAAAAGCTTTAAAAACAAAAAAGTTATAGCGGAGATCACAAAATCACGATCACGAGATCAAAGCAAATATAAGTAATGGGAAACGGTCAGAACTAAAAAACGCCGATCTAGAAGTAAACTTGCCCAACTATAAAATCAAGCCTTCTGCCAGTACAAAATTTTTGGGAATACTTTTGGATGATGATCTGAGATGGACTAGCCACATAAATTCACTTTGTAAGCGGTTAAATAAATCATTCTTTGCTGTTTGTAGAGTTAAACCTATGCTTGATACAGATGCCCTTGTAAATGTGTATTATTCAGTAGTATACAGTCACCTTGCTTACAATATAGTACTGTGGGGTAATGCATCGAGTAGTAATAGAGTGTTTATTCAGCAGAAAAGGATTATTAGGCTTATATTTGGGTTAAAATCTAGGGATTCGTGCAGGGATACATTTAAAGGTCGCCGAATCATGACGTTACCATGTGTTTACATTTTTAAAACAATTTTGTTTGTAAAAACCAATATAAAAAAGTTCAACTATTGTTTAGGCGTTAGGCACAAGAATTTGATAGTACCAAAACACAAAACCGTCTTATATGAAAATTGCCCGTCTTATAGTGGCATAATACTATATAATCAAATGCCTATGGAATTAAAAAATATTAATAATTTTAGTATCTTTAAAAGAAAACTTAAAAGTTTTCTTATAGAGAAGGTGTACTATTCTGTCGATGACTATTTAAATGATAATATACAAAATCACGTTTCTGTTTAATTTTAATACAATTTTAAATATTTTAATTTATTTATATTAGTACTTTATGTAAAATAATTTTTTGTTTTGACTTACCATATATACTTTGTTGTATCAAAAATGGTTTAATAAATTATCTTATCTTATCTTATCTGTAGCTTAAAGGGTTCCCGAGATATTTAACAAAAATCTAATTTGCGGGGTTGTCACTAAAGGACCGTAGCTCCCTTAAGAAGCATTTTTGGACACACGTTTATATGAACTTTTTTTCATGTCTTTTGATAGGAATTTAACTACCAAAATTTTGAAACGCCAACTTGAAAAATGGGTTTAGCATATTAGCGTGAATTGAAAACTTTAAATTAAAAAATATCGCTTAGATGACCTAAAGTAGCGAAACCCCTTGGGGACTCGACTATATTAGACCTATATTTTCGAATGACGTCGACAGATCTCTTTTCTAAACTGATCGTTTAGGCAAGAGATCTGTCGACCTCGATTTTGTCGCACAGTGTTATTAAAGTACATTCTTATTTTAAGAATATTTAACACTACTTTCCAGAGAAAGTCCCTTTAAAAGATGAAACATGCGATGTAATAAAAAAAGTAAAAGCTTGATAAAAATAAAATTGAATTAAAGAACAATACAACAAAGTATTTCGGCGTTTTAAGGTGGTCATATTTTGCTGCTTTTCTTCCAATATTTTTTTAACTATTCAGTTCCCTTTTTTGTTTTTGTTTCTTTACTTAAAAAAGTAGTGGGGTGCCACTGGAAACATAATTGGGGGTGGTCCTAAAAGGCTGAATCATAGTGGGACAAGTTCCGATAGGGTTAATAAAAGTTCCTTTGGTCCCATTTAAGATTTTTTTTTTTGATAAAATTGTTATCTTTTATAATAACATAAGCTGCGTAAAAAATTTTAGGACCCCTTTATAAAAAAAAATATAATTTGTATCTTTCTCATGTAACATGAGTCGTATTTTACCCTATATAATTGTTTTAGATACAGAAGAATACGCAGGTCTGCCAATTGGTGTTTTACCAAATCAGTCTAGAGATAAAAATCCGTGTATAAAGTTTAGCAATGTGGAAGTTTAAGTTTTTAATTAAATATAAATATTGTAAGTAATGACTTTGCTTTTATTCAGGCGTAGATTGGTTTTTATAGGTCAGCTTGTAGAAGGCTCGAAATAGCCAAAACTAATAATCTGGTGACCATTTTCATTTAATTACACAGGCAAACAAAAAAATCTTTCCCAGAGGTGCGATATATACATTCATATGTATTTTTGGCTGCTGAACATTATTCCGATGTCAGTTTTGACCAATCAGGTCAGCGTTTCAAAATAACTAAAAAACAGTTTTTTGAGGTAACAGAGTAACAAACAAGAGTTAAAGGGGAAAGCTGTAGACTACATAGTGTATTTCTAATGGCAGGCATAGAGGTTCCATTTACTAATCCAGTGATGTGCACTAAATTAGCATGACCCGCTTAAGCCTTAACTAAAATTAATATAGTAAGTGCCTATACTTATTGAAAAACTAAATGTTGTTGCTGGTAGGATACAAATGGAAACGCGCTTGAGTAGTGAAAGTAGACAAAACTTCTACAAGAAGTGCTGAAGAATTACGAATGTTCGCCACGCCAGGAATTCTACAAAACTTTATTTATAATAATTTTACACTTGGCAAATTACACGTTTTTTTAAGTTTTAGTTTAGGGATTTATAATATATGCATATGCATAAGCGATCTTAGATAAAACTTTTATAAAAGTTCCATGGTAGTTGCGTTGAGAAATCACAATGTAGCCTTTTTTAATACATTGTTATTTATCACAGAAAAAGTTTTATAAAAGTTGCATAGTGGTTACGCTGAAAAGTCACAGTATATCCCTTTTTAAGAATTCTTCAGGATATCTGCAACCTCACGTGTTTAATGGGTTACCACCATAACTTTTTTTTTGCGTGCCTCCACAATACAGGGTGATACAAAAATAAGACAACATTTAAAGGGGCGATTCTAGGTCCAAATATATAAAAAGAAGTTCCTATAAAGGTTGGTCCGGAAATGAGCCCTGAGTGAGTAACGATCCTCCTAAGGGTACATCTGAAGAGTAATCTTTATTTAATATCTCTCATGCCTTAAGATTGCTAAAGATTATCATTTTATGATATTTTTGTTTGGTAATTTTAACCACGGACGTGCAAAATGGGGGGCGATGTCACCTTTTTGCCCCAAACTTTTTTATCTCTATTTTTTTTGATATTTTTTCAATTAAATATTAATCTTTGATTAAAAATACATAAAAAAGGTACTCTTTATGTAACACCATAGGGCCAACCGTTTTCGAGAAAATTGCATAAATTTTATGTTCTGAGTATCAAAAATCGAACTAAAAAATGCACCAATTAAAATTTCAATACTGTTGGGTGATTCTATGAAAAAAAGCTCCTATAAATCTAGGTTCCAAAATCAGTTTTAAGTGTACTACAGCCTCTTAAAGAATAACACTTTTTAAGGGACCGTAGCTCCCTTAAAAGCGGGTTGTAGATATTTGTGTACGGGATTTTTTTTTTATAATTTTTGATATAGAATCGCCCTGCAGTGTTGAAATTTTTATTGTTGCATTTTTAAGTTCCTTTTTTTGATGCTCAGAATGTGAAATTGCCTCTTTAATTGGCATTTTCTCGAAAACGGTTGGCCCTACGGTGTTACAGAAAGAGTACCTTTTTATGTATTTTTAATTAAAGTATGCTATTGAGAAAAAAAAAATCTAGAGATAAAAAAGTTTGGAAGAAAAAAGTGACATTACCCCCCATTTAGCACGCCCCTGTTTAAAATACAAAATAAAAGTTACATAAAATGATAACCTTTATCTATGTTAAGGCATGTGCAAAAACTCGTTACTGTGGTTTATAGGGTTCCAGAGATATGTTAAAAACTACTTTCCAGATGTACCCTTAGGAGGGTCGTCGCTCCCTTAGGGCTCATTTCCGGACCAATCTTTATAGGAACTTTTTTTCATATTTTTTACTTAGAATCGCCCCTTAAAATTTTTAACTTATTTCTGAAACATCCTGTATACAGGGCGGGCCATCTAAGACATACAGGGCATTTTTGGCGTTATTCCTAAAGCTACCAATTTGAAATTAATACTATTGATTATACATAAGCTATTAATCTGACTAAACAAAACTTTTTAACTAGCTTTTGTTTTGGAGTTACGGCCATATGAAACTGAATTTTAATAATAAACTTCAGTTAAAACCTCTAAAATCTAAAAAATGTGCAATACTTTCTGTAACTAATAACTTTATTTTTAAGGCAAAAAATTAAAATTAAGAAATGGTTATTCTAAAAAAATTCTAACAGCGTATGTGTAAAAAGCAAGTAGATAAAGCATGCTGTATCATTTTACTAAATATCGTAAAATTACATTTCAGTGGTTTGAATAATTTTGAAAATGTTAGTTTTTTATTTATGAATAAGAAAAGTACTTAATTATAATAAATATAAATATTTAGAAAAATTAAATAATAGCATGTATTAAAAAATTACAGTTTGGTTTAGTAAAAGAGGCTTTATCATTTACTATGTTACTAATAAATATTATAACTTTTGTGAATCTTCCAATATTCTGAATTTTTCTACGTGTTTGCTAATTATATGCGAAAATCTGCATATTTTCTGTTATATTTTAAATCGATTATGTTGAAACATGGTTTAGTATATCGACAAATATTTTATAACTATATATTTTCTTGATATATTTTTTTAAAACTACATCTGATGATTGACAAATCTGTCAAAATATTTTTATAGGTAAAACATATTTTTGAGATTGCCTTGCAACAACCTAATTCATTAGTGAACCCTTTATAGTAATATTTATTTAAAGTTGTTGCTAGGCAATCTCAATAATATATTTTTACTACGAAAATATCATGGCAGATTGGTCAACCATCAGATGTAATTTTGAAAAATCATATCAAGAAAATTTAAAATATATAATTATAAAATATTTGCCCATATACCAAACCATGTTTTAACATAATCAAGTAAAAATATAAAAGAAAATATGCAGATTTTTGCATGTAATTAGCAAACACGTAGAAAAATTCAGCATATTGAAAGATTCACAAAAGTTATAATATTTATTAGTACCACATGTAAGTAAATAATAAAGCCTTTTATATATTTCTAATGGCTGTTTTTTAAATAATAGAGTATAACAAAATTAAAACGACTAATATTTATAAAAGTAAAAAAATAACCTTAATATACGTCAAAAAATCTGTCATAAAATTATATTTTTAAAAGCATTTTTTTCCGAAACTGGTCATTTATTTTGGCTATAATTTTACTAATTTAATTTTTACCCCCGAAATTACCAAATATCAAAATTTGAGGCAGTTTGACTGTGGCCCAAGAACCGCCCTATTTGTGTGCCAGGTTCTTTAATTTGACGAATAAATACAGCAATGGTCCCGAAAGAGTAAAATCAATTGCTAAAAAAACAAATTTCGAATTTCAAATGTGCTTTATGTGACCTAGGAGCTCTTCAAGTTTTTATTTGCATCCAATGTATCTACATGATTAGATGCAAAAAAATGTCTCATAAATCCTTTTTATGCAATTCGAAAGAACGCATGTTTTTGTGTAACGTGTTGTTTGAATATTATCTTCGTTTTTGAGTTATCCAAGTTAGCCCATCGGACATATATAATTACTAATGTATAGAAATATTTAATAAAGGGTTGCAGATAATGACAAACTTGTACAGTTTTTATAGTTTTATTAAAACAAAATAATTAAAAAAATTAAAAATAAAATGTAGAAAATATAATTCCCAAATATAAATAAAATATAAATTATAACAGACAACAATCAAAATAATAAAGGATATCTCAAAATACACAATTTATTATGTTAGATAAAATAGTTTTACATTGTGATTGACCTAAAATTTAATTTTTTATCCAATTTATAGAGAAATTTCAAAAAAGTTAAATATTTTTTTGTCTGTCGGTTTGTGGACACGATAACTTTTGACCCTTAGCACCTGAAGGATTTTATTTTTTACCGTATCTTAGTATTAACACCGAAACTGGTCATTTATTTTGGCTATAATTTTGCCAGTTTAATTTTTACCCCCGAAATTACAAAATATCAAAATTTGAGGCAGTTTGACTGTGGCCCAAGAACCCCTATTTGTGTGCCAGGTTCTTTAGTTTGACGAATACGGCAATGGCCGCGAAAGAGTAAAATCAATTGCTAAAAAAACAAATTTCGAATTTCAAATGTTCTTTTTCATGTGACCTAGGAGCTCTTTTAAGTTTTTATTTGCATCCAATGTATCTACATGATGCAAAAAAAATGTCAAATCCTTTTTGTGTAATTCGAAAGAGCGCATCTTTTTGTGTAACGTGTTGTTTGAATATTATCTTCGTTTTTGAGTTATCCAACTTAGCCCATCGGACATATATAATTATGTATAGGAATATTTAATAAAGGATTGCAGATAATGAAAAACTTGTAAAGTTTTTATAGTTTTATTAAAACAAAATAATTAAAAAATTAAAAATAAAATGTAGAAAATATAATTCCCAAATATAAATAAAATATAAATTATAACAGACAACAAACAAAATAATAAAGGATATCTCAAAATACACAATTGATCATGTTAGATAAAATAGTTTTACAGAGAAAGCAATGTAATTGACCTAAAATTTAATTGTTTATCCAATTCATGGAGAAATATTTTTTTGTCTGTCGGTTTGTGGACACAATAACTTTTGACCCTTAGCACCTGCAGGATTTTATTTTTTACCGTATCTTGTTAGTATTAACACCTCGGGCTGGCATAGGGGTAATATAAGAGGACAGAGAATTCAGAAAGAAATGTAGTTTCATATTGTTTGATAAAAATTTGGGGTGCTATTTGGAAAACAGAAGTTGGGGGTGGTTTCAAGAGGGGTGGGTAAGCAAGGGGTGGTTTTGGATACGTGAACAAAAACTTCAATGACTCCAATTAAACTTTGTTTTTTGCAAAAAAATCTATCTTTTCAAATAACGGAGATATAGGTTGACAAGAACGTGGTGGGATATCCGGTATATAGACCACGAGATCCCATTTAATCGTTGTATAAACTAGAGTTAATATTTACCCGCTATCCAACACTGCTGTCGGAAAAGTTTCCGCGAGACGGAAAGACTAAAATTTACTAGAAAACTTGATATGTAAGAGAGGTGGGTTAGTATTTGCGAACTAAGACGTGTGCCTCACATGTCATCTCGCTTGCGCGCTGATGAGAGTCTCTCAGAGAGATACGCCAATTCAAATTAAGAATACTTTATTAAGTACGCCTCCTACACTTGCGAGCAAAGAATTTGACTACAACTCTTGTAGTGTGAAAATACTTGTTTTGTGTCAATTTACCTAGCAACAGTTTTAGCACCATCATACGACGCACAGTCGTATTTGGACAAATTAGGGAACATATTATTTTTACAATTTCTCAAAATTAAAATAATGTTCGTTTAGTGAACATATTAAATCAGATTAAAACAATAAAATAATTTATTCGAAATAATATTACAAAAAGAAAATCGTATGATTTACTTTTTCTGAAAATAATATTTACATACTCCGCGCATTATCTATCTGAGTTGATTCTCATTTGTTTTTTGTTGTATGGTTGGTAGAATAAATTTGATCCCCTATGCAAGGTTGCTAACTTGTATTTTAAATTCTTTGTCAATGAAAACATTACTTTGACATTTAAAACATTATTTTGACATTAAAATAGAAAACATAATAATTTTTGAAAATTAGAAATAATGGTAAAAAGAACGAGAAAGGCCCTGAAAAAGGAAACTAAAGGATCAATTTACGAATGTTTCGGTAAAAAAAAGCAATGCAGTGCTCAATAAGTTTCTAGTAAACGACGTAGCAGAGATTGTTTTGGTAAGTTAGTATAATACTGATCCATAATTTATTTAAAAAATATTATTCTAGGTATCACAAGGTCAGGTCTTCGGGATTATAAAACAAGCAGAGGGTGGTGGGGCAGATCATTAATTTACTACCGGTAACTTCAGAGTATTAAAAAGTTTTCTAGAATGTAAAATTTTACTTTATTATAGTATAATACATAATATGAATAAAATCACTTACTTGGACTATTATTTTAAACAAATTTTCAGTTTTTAGTAACATTTATCCCATTTTAAGTTTGTAGATAGATCAGTTGGTTTGGATTTATAATATAGTTTTATGTAACAAATTCCTAAAATGTAAATTTTTATTTTAATAGCACATTCTCATTTTAAAGACATTTTCTCATCATAATTATTTATAAGACGTAACATGACAGTTAATTTAATATAAATGTCAAAATTTGTCAAAAGCACAATAGACAATAAAAATATCACTTACAGTCATTTTTAAACCACTAATGCCTTAATCCTTTTTGTTACTCAGATAGATAATGCGCCGAGTTTACTAATTTAAATTTTAAATTTAAAAAACCATGCAAGACGTATAAAAAATAAATTATTTTGAAAAGTTATGAATTTCTACTGCAAAATTAAAAAAATATGTAGAAATAACTTGAAGCTTTATTATGGATATAAAAATAATTAAACTTTAAAATTCTTCATGCCCTCTGTGTTTATTTTCTTCTGTACATTTTTTTGCTGCAACCGTTAACGATATTTCACTAACCTTCAGATCTAATTCTTTCTCTGCCAATCCAAAATGCCCCAGTAGAATTAGTGGTTACAGTGGCAGTTACTACAGTATCTATATATTTTGCCTAAAATAATTTTTGCCCCGTTCTTCTGTGAATACCTTTTTTAATTAATATCCCCTTCTTCAATGAGTTGCATTTGTTACCATTTCATTTTACTCCGTGTATAGTAGCTACTGCTAATAATTTCTATATGATCTTCTATTCTTCTAATTCTCTAAATATAGAGATATTTTCTTGTTTTTTGAGTACAAATTTTGGTATTTTGGAAAATTATATTGACAAGTAATGACATTCATAGATAAGACGATAAGATGATATTTAATGAAAATGAGTTTTAAACAAGAATATTTTAAGTATAGTCAAATTATCTGCTCGCAAGTGTACCTATCCTCCTAATTGTCATTTTTTTACAATACACTATTTTTTAAGCTACAATTTAAAAACTGTATTCGCTCGTTCAATAACACCGGCCCACGCAAAAAAGTCATTTACTCTTATCTACTCTATTTTTCTTACATACATATATTTTAAAGAATCTCACCAACCCCAAAGGACCTTACCCTTCTTATGGAAAAGTATCAGTCAGATTTGTGGATATATTTTATAGTTCTCCGGATATGATCAAAAGTATCCAATAGCACACTCCCACAAATAGTTTAGAGCACTTCTCATTAGTCTTATGGGAAAGTTGTTTTGGTCAGATTTGGTTGAAATTTGGATTAAATACAGGATGTCCAGTAAATTATGTCATTAATTTTAAGGGGTGATTCTACATAGGAAAATATGAAAAACAGTCCCTAAAAACGCATGTCTAAAAATGAGTCGTAAGGGAGCTAAGCCTCTTTGAAAGTGGCTAAAAAATTGGGTTTTTATTTAATAACTCAGGAACGCTTTGAGGTACAGCAACGAGGTTTTGAACGTAAACTAACCTTAATAAGGCTCATCTTTGTATGTTATTTTCTTGAACTTATTTTAACCAGGGGTGTGCGAAACTGGGGGGCCTTATTAGTGTTTTGTCACAAACTTTTTTCTGTGTAACTTTTTTGTAATTTTATTTTTTAAATATGATTCCTTAGGTCAAAATACATAAAAAAGGTACAAAAACTAAGAAAAAAAGTTTTTATACAAGTAGGTCGAGAAATCGCTTTTAAAGCTACTATGGCCCTTTAAAAACGGTGCATTTTTAGGAGCCCATAGCTCCCTTAGGATTGATTTTTGGAAGTACCTGTATATGAGGTTTATTTTTAGTTTTTGATGTACATTCACCTTGCATTATTAAAATTTAGGTTTTTAATTGTTAGTACTTAATTTTTCGTCCTCGATCCGTGAAATTTCAAATGAATTTTTCTCGAAAACGGTTAACCCTACACTATTAGAAGAAGAGTACCCTTTTTTATGTATTTTGACCTGAGAATCATATTCCAAAAATAAAATTACAAAAAAGCTACACGGATCCAATATGGCTGCCGCCTATATCAAAATTTGCAGATGGTGAATATCGAGGTGGGGTAAGGGAGTAAAATGTGATAAAAATATTTTTTTAAGCATTTTTTTTTTATTTTTTCTTTTCGTTTTTCAAAAAAAGAAATTTTTTTGAAAAAAAAAATTTTAAAATTTTTTTAAAAAAAAATTTTTTGAAATATTTTTTGAAAAATTTTTGGTTTTTCAATTTTTTTTATTAGTTTATTAATAAACCTAGACCTACATGGGAAAGTATTATTTTGTTGGCAGTAGTATTTTTTTACTGCAAAAATACCTAAAACTAAATCAGCCTGTCTTAGACATTTTTTAGGTTTGGGGAGGTAGGGGCGTGGGATATTGGCAGCAAATTCTTGTTTTAATAATTAGTAAACACATTAATCTTCCCAACCAAGTGTAATAAGTTGCTTAATGCTGATTAATCTGGAACTTTTTGCCAAGTCGTAATACAAGTTAAAAAAAAGCAACCAAATTTACAGACTAAAACTTATGACTTCCCCTTTTAAACTCAATAATCAAAAACAATACTTTTTTGTAAAAAATAAATAGGTACATATCTACGGAATTTAAATCCATTTTAAAAAACTGCTTAAAAAACCAACAACTTTAATATTTATATTAAAAAAACTTGATTTTTCGAGAAAAATAACGTTTCAAAATTAGTTTCTTGAAACCCGATTTTTGAACTGACATTTTCGGTTCATTTGTTCTGATAGAAAAACGACTTTGGCACCATCTATTGGTACAGTTCATAGAGAAGATAAAAAACGATAGAAGCAATTTCGCTTTCGAGGGTTTTGGCCATGAATTTAGAAAATTCCGCCTGTGTGCATTCTGATCAAAAGTGTCTTCGGGCAAGACAAGATCTCGATCTAACTCGTCCAATATTCTTTTTTGCATTTTATGAAAAACTTTGGGTTCAGCGAGATTTTTCACTGTCAAATTCGTTGTCAGCGCACAAAAATACATATAACAAGTATAGCAATTGAATCTTTTTGTAGGCCTGTGTATTATAGGGAATTTATTAATTTTATTATTTGAAATATTAAATTTAATTACATTATGATTAAAAAAATGAATCTACAACTTGTAAATTATAAAACATATCGATGGTCTAGCATACAAAGGTGCTAAGTAGATAAGGTTTCCCTATATACTTAAAACCTTTGCACGCTAGACCATCGATATATACTTTGTATTTATTATAAATTTGGAATGTAACCTTTTTTTTCTTAATAAAAAATATTTTTTTTATAAAAAAAGTGATATGACAAAATATCCCAGCATTTACTCCCTAAGCCCATACAACATTTTTTGTATGACTTATCACTTATATATTTTTTTTCTTAGTGGCTTAATATAAAATTGTTTTATATACCTACAATCTATGTATTTTTTTTGTTTAACGTAGTTTGGGTTTATAAAAAATGTAACAAAAAGCTTAAAAATAAAACAGGTTTTTTTACAGGATGGCCACACATTTGCTCTTTTCAATTTCCCTAATTTTCCCTGATATTTCAAAATTTCCCAGTACTTATTTTGTATTTTTTAAATTGTACCTACAATATTAGCCTTTCCAATACCTAATTATATTATAAGTATATAGCTTTTCCCTGATCTATTAAATTATATGATATTTCCTTGAATTTTCCAGAATGTGGCCACCCTGTTTTACAAAAATATTTAACTTAGGCCTGAATTACCAAAATGCTTTTAAAGTCTTATTAATGGTGGTGGTTGCTTGAAAAACAACTTTACACTACAATATTTCAAGAAAGCTTTGACATAAGTATTTGAAACCTTGACCATGTTTTTTGCCACATTGAAAATCTTTGGTCCAACATTTAAGTCTCTGTGTCAAAGCGTTATTAAAATATCTTAGTCTAAAATTGTTTTTCAAGGAACCACCACCATTAATAAGAATATAAATTTAACCCAAGTAGTCCAGGCAGTGGGTAGGTTCTGACTTGCAAAAGGTCCAGAAGAGTTCTAATTTGGTAGGTTTTTAGTTTGGTGTCCTCATTAATATACCGAGTTTTCGCGGCCGCCATATTGGAAAAATTATTTATTTTATTTATTTATATGTATCTATAAACTACAGATTCATGGAGAGCCCCAAATAAGCTTCAAAGCTTGTGTTACGGGCTCTCCATTAATTTTGACAAAAAATAGCTCTAAATAATTTTGTTGACAATAGGTACAGTTCATTTCAACAAAACTGGAAAAGTGGGGTTATAAAAAAAAATTACATTGTGAACTATCTTTCATTTGACAAATATTTGTTTACTTGTTAATAAATTTAGTGTCAATATTGTTATTGCCACATCAATGTCAAAGTCAAAAAATGGTGTATTTTTTTAAAATTGGGAGAGATAAAGCAGAAAAACAAGAATACTCGAAAAATACTAAAAATAAGAAGAATATTAACAATAGAGATACGCTTCAAAATCCAAATAGTATTTACTAAACACAAATGCATAGAATAACATATGATTTTTGACATGGTTAAACTAACCTTATTTTTCAAACAGGCATAACCCCATTTAAATAATCCACATTCACACAACTAAATTTTATGGAAAACATGAAATTTTACTTAACCCCACTTTTCCAGTTTTGTTGAAATCAACTGTAGGTACTTGAAATTTTAAAATCTTGAAACTGTGTCATTTGTTACAGCTATCTTCATTTATCCAAAATCTTGGGAACTTCCATAACATTTTGGTATTCATTTTAGAACTTTATATTCCATTCTTCCAGTTATTTACAAATAATTTAAAATGAAAATTTAAATAATACAAGACATGATCTGTCAAAAATTGGAAAGGTAAATGGTATCTTATCTATGGGTAAATGGTACCGAAAACCAGTTTTTCGAGAATATCTTCTCTCCAGCGCCACCTAGGTTAAAAATAGTTATTACAAAAGTTATAGGGCATTTCCTGCAACTTTTGTAGAAAACAGTTTTTCAATCAAATGAGTAGTTCACGAATTACAGCGGACTCAAGCTCAGAAACTTTCTACAATATACTGAAATTTCGAGAAAATACTCGCTATCGCTACATACAGGCTGATCATTAACTGACATGTCAAAATTTAAGAGGTAATTCTACATCCAAAAATATTTAAAAAACTTCTCATAAAGATGGTCCGAAAATGAGCCCTAAGGGAGCTACGGGCCTTCAAAGATGGAGATACTGAATGGAGAACAAAAAAAACACCAATAAAATTTTAATGCTGCAGCGTGATTTTTCATTTAAAACTAAGCAAAAAAGTATTCTACACCGAGATACCTAAATTTAATATTAGGAGTAATAGCCAAGTTTAAAATTTTGGTGGCACAAAATGTTACTTCCTTTTATAGTTTGACTCTGTGGTTACGGGAAATATGTTTGGAATGTGTGTGCAAGTGGGAGGCCCGTTGTAGGCCCGCCTTATAACGCTGTTGCCGAAAAAAAGAGAGCGCGAATGATTCCTCCCCCTTTCGTCGGAGTCTTTCTTTTATGCGGAGAACTAGAACTATAATTGCATTTTTTTTAAACGGTTGCTCCTATAGTGTTACACTATACGAAATTTTTTATGTATTTTTACTCAACAAATCTATATTTTTTACAAAAAATTTTAAAGAAATAAACATTACAAAGTTTGGGGCAACACATTTTGCCCGACTAAGCGCGCTTCAGGATAAATTAAAAAAAAAAAAAAATTAACAAACTAATTGCCCTTATTAATACTAGTATACAAGCAAAAACTCGTCGCTCTGGCTTAAAGGGTTATTAATTAAAAACTTTATTTTTAGTACAATTTTAAACGCCGTAGCTCCCTTAATGCTCATTTCCGGACCAACCTTTATATGAACTTTTTTGATATTTTTGGATGTAGAATCGCCTCTTAAATTTTGGCATGCCAGTTACTGATCACCCTGTATGTAGCGATTTTGCGAATTGTAGAAATTTGCTGAGCTTGACTCAGCTGTAACTTATGCTACACAGGCTCACAAAAAAAAATCTACGGAGCCAAAAAACCGGCCTATACAGGGTGTATTTGAAATAGCGTAGGAAATTTTAACAGGTGATTCTACATGATAAAATATGACAAAAAGTTCCTATAAACATATGTCTAAAAATGCGTCATAAGGGAGCTACGCCCCTTTGAAATTGGCTAAAAAAATCGGTTTTTATTTAATAACTCAGGAACCCTTTGAGATATGTTAACGAGGTTTTTCACGTGAATTAATCCTAATAAGGCCCATCTTTGTATGTCATTTTCACGTACTTATTTAAACCAGGGGTGTGCGAAACGGGGGGGCCTTAACAGTTTTTTGTCCCAAACTTTTTTCTGTGTAACTTTTTTGCAATTTTATTTTTGAAATATGATTCCTCAGGTCAAAATACATAAAAAAGGTACTCTTGTTGTAATACTGTAGGATTAACCGTTTTCGAGAAAATTTCATTTGAAGGTGAAATTTCACGGTTCGAGAACGAAAAATTAAATACTAAAATGTCGAAAACCAAAATTTTAATGATGCAATGTTATTCTACATCAAAAACTAAGAAAAAAAGTTTCCATACATGTAGGTCGAAAAAACGCTTTTAAAGCTACCATAGCCCTTTAAAAATGGTGCATATTTAGGAGACCATAGCTCCATTAGGATTGATTTTTGGAAGTACCTGTATATGAGGTTTTTTTCTTAGTTTTTAATGTACATTCGCCCTGCATCATTAAAATTTCGGTTTTCAACATTTTAGTATTTAATTTTTCGTCCTCGAACCGTGGAATTTCACCTTCAAATGAATTTTTCTCGAAAACTGTTAATCCTACAGTATTACAACAAGAGTACCTTTTTTATGTATTTTGACCTGAGCAATCATATTTCAAAAATAAAATTGCAAAAAAGTTACACAGAAAAAAGTTTGGGACAAAAAACTGATAACCCCCCCCCCGTTTCGCACACTCCTGGTTGAAATAAGTACATGAAAATAACACATTAAAACGGGACTTGGTAGGATTAGTTGACGTGCAAAACCTCGTTGATATATCTCAAAGGGTTCCTGAGTTATTAAATAAAAACCGATTCTTTTAGCCACTTTCAAAGGGGCGTAGCTCCCTTATGACGCATTTTTAGACATATGTTTATAGGAACTTTTTGTCATATTTTATGATGTAGAATCATCTGTTAAAATTTCCGACGCTATTTCAAATACACCGTGTATAGGATTGTAGGATTGATTCAGCATAGTCGAAATCTGCATTGATTGGAATTTTCTGCTTACCAGTTTTTTTTATTAATGAAAAATGTCTGAAAATCATTTTAAAAGTTGAGTTGATGAATAGCTTTTGATGCCTTTGCAGTGATATTTAAAAGTAGGCGAATTTATCCTTTTTAAGCAGTTTTTATAAATTTAACGTCAAATTTATTATATTTGTCATGCCTTTGTGTTTGTCAATTTTGCTAAATATGACATATACTGCCCAAAATAATCTTAAACAGCAACACTGAATCGCCATTGCAGATGTCCTAAAAACTAGTCTTCAGTTGGACACTGGAAATTAAATCCTGATACTTTTCTTTACAGTTTGGACTTGTAATTGTAATTTGAATTCAAGCTACAGAAAACCATTGTGGGTGCTTTAATAATTTTTTTATTGTCCACCTAAAAAGACATTTTTTAATTTTTTCGAATTTTCGGTAGGCTATTTCTCAAAAACGGAAAGAGATAGAGATTTGATCTAAATAGAATCAAAGTCAGCAACAAAAATACTATTAGGATTGTGCAAACGTATTTGCAGTTTGTTATATTTGTTTAGCATGTCCAAATCACTATTTACGAACTGGCGCTCATTAGGATTTCGTTCTCATAGGTTTAGAATTTTGCAGACCCTTTGCTCACCTAAGTTTGCTATTTTTTTTAAACCTATTTCCATTTGGGGCGACGTGTGAGGTACTTTTTTGGCTTTATTATTTTTTTGTGTGCTTGTGCTATTCATCTGATTCAAAAAAAATTCCTACAAAAGTTGCAGGTTTCATGCTCTTTAATTTTTGTAATAGCTATTTTTAACCTATGTGGCTCTGGAGAGAAGATATTCTCGAAAAACTGGTTTTCGGTACCATTTTTCCAATATGGCGGCGCAACTCAAGGTCGAAAACTCGGAATATTAATGAGCACACCAAACTCTAAAAATCTACTAAATTAGAACTCTCCTGTACTTTTTGCAGCGAAAGCCCCCCTTTTACGACTTCAGTGCCTGGCCTAAAGTATAAAGTCGCGGTTAAACTTAAATAAACATATTAATAATTTGGGCCTTAATAAACAGAATCTATAATTTATTTAATAAACATATTGCACTTTATTTAGGGTAAACGTCAAACATTTATCCTGTAAAGTAATTTAGAAACCCATCAGAGACAATCCATAAATTACGTCACTAATCTAATTTTTCTATTTTACAACTCTCATAAGCTCATAATAACACGCATTTTGCATGTTTTTATAGGCCCATAAGAGGTTAGTACTTTTTTTTCTTTTGGGTTGGCAAGACTGGACAAAAAAATATCGCTTGGTGTTTTCCGTGCAAATGTCGATACCGCTTTTAAGTTTAGTTTTCTACGAAATTGTGTTTTGAGTTCATTTTTACCGTGTTAACATTGTGACTTGGTTACTGGCAGTGAAAAAGAGAAGAGCTGACTATAAAATATACCAAAATATCGTTTGTTCTATGAATTTCAAACATTGCGAAAAATTATAATGCCAACCCAAAACAAAAATCCCTAAATCGGTCATCAATTTAAATGTTTTTCTAAATTTTAAAGCAAAATAGAAAAAATAGTACAAAGCACTTGTTTCTTAATACGTTTTTAGCGCACTAGTGCTTTAGGAAACTTGCCGCAAGCGGCTCGATTTCTAAACTTGTAATCGTGCACTAAAAACGGGTGTTATGAAACTAGTATTTTAATATACTATTAAGCATGACATTTGAATATAAAATAAAAAGTGAAAATGTTAAAATAGGAAAATGTGTTTCCACGAATCTAAAATTCTATTAGCTTTTAATGCAATGCCGATTCTGCATCGTGAAGGGTCAAAAACTTCACTCTTGTTTTTCACGTCTTTCAACTTTTTAAGAAATTACTAATTATACAAAAGAAAAAAAATGTTTAGATTACTCTAAATCACGCCTCTTCATTTATTTAACACGATTACTTCAAAAGTCATCTTGTTCATTTATAGATGGTCCCACACCGGTCTATAAACAATTTTTAGCTCAACTTTCATATATCTAACGATGCGTTTTTGAGAAAAACGATTTTCATTAAATTCAGTAAAAAATTCAAGTCAATAAGTTAAACCGTTCCTGAGTTATGAAGTGAATAATATTCTAAAAATCCCACTTAAACGTGTTCTAGCTCCCCTAAGAAGCCATTTAACACAAACGTTCATAGAAACTTTTTGTCTCACTTTTTGACGTAAAATCTGAATCTGAATAAATTTTTTTAAATTTGGCCTTAAAAAGTTACCAAAACTCAACAAATAAATTGAAAAAAAACTTGGGTTATATGAAAGTTGAGCTAAAAATTGTTTCCAGACCGGTGTCTATGGGTTTCACTAGTGCACTGTCGTATATTAATTTGAAAAACAGAACTTATGTCAAATAAGTCGCAGTCAACTTGATAAAGTATTCACTAATCATTTAGTTGTGCATCAAAAATATACAACCGGAACTGTTTTTGTTTTGGCTAGAACTAATTTTAAAGACTCAGAAGTATTAAGTCCCCAAATATCTAAAGGAGCACGGCTCATACAGGCTATCCTGAAAATAGAAAAAAAAATTAGATCTCAAATTTATACTAGGCGCAAAAATTACCTTGATAATATTAAAATATTATACATAGTAGGTATATGCTTTATAAATTATATGTATATGTAAATTTACTGGTACAAAAATTAGGGTTGGTGATGTTTTGTAATAAATTAGCGATTCAAACGAATTTGATTTTAACAAAGAAAAACGTTTAAAAATAACATTGTGTAAATTACTAAAAATTTATCCTCTTCGTCCATTTTTTCGAACTGACGTTTTAAAGAACAATTGAAATCGCGTTAGCCGTGAAAGTGACTTTTCGCAATTCACAGGCATTTTGATTAAATTACGAAAATAAGACACCCGATTTTAGAAGCATGGTTTTTAATTTTAATTTTATCTACCTATCTAAATTATATTTGGTCGTGCAAAAAATAGTGTATATACCTCAGGACTAAACGTGACTGTTTTAGTCCCTTGCATTTCTGTTTCCCTCGTTCGCTACGCTCGCTCAGGAAACACTCATGCAGCGGCCGGGACTAAAACAGCCAGTTTAGTCCTTTGGTATATAAATACCTATTTTGTCAGAATCGATTTTTTTTAGTCCGACTATGAAATTATAGGGTCTGAAGACAATAATACCAAGTCTGTATTGTACTAAAAATGGACTTTTTGGGACATCTTAGATTTCACATCTACATAATCATAGATGTGAAATCTAAGATGTCCAAAATCCCGGAAAGCGTATAATTTTAGCCTAAATATTTTAAATAATATTTAAGGTACGTATATCTTACCTTCCTCCTGAAATAGAATGTAAAAACTTCCAATAACTGGGCCTTAAATTAGTTGGTTCTAAAATAGCAGCATGGAATAAAATTGCTGTACTAAAACAGTATAAAAATTCCGTAAAACCTGGTACTTTTGGCAAAACACCTTTCTCAATTCCAATATTATAACTGATCTGAAAAAAATATATATACGATTATAAAGTGCCGAACACTTTTTAATGCAAAAACCGGTATTAGCGATGAGTAAAATGCAAGAAAGCCGTGTGCGTTTTACTGGCCACCGAGCTGTTGTACGTAGCAAACACATGGGCTTGTCGCACACAACTGTAACAGAGGCGTGGCTTCAAACGAAGAGTATTTTATTTTCAAACTGTTCGGAACTTTATAATCGCACTGTATTTACAGTTCAACAAAAACGAATAACGCTGCCAACAAAATAAAACTTCCTATATTACAAAAAAAATGCGAATAAAACGTTGCCAATAAAACTCAAAAACAAAAAATATCGAATCTTTACAACAAAAATGTTTGTTGTAAGTTCTGGACCTGAGTATTAAAAAGGGCCAAACTCCATTTCTCAATAGCAGCGTTTTTAAAATATTACATCAGAGTTGGCGTGACAACGTTGCTATTGACAAATGGAGATTGGCCCTTTTAATACTCAGTTCCAGAGTTAGTTCAAGCTATAGCAAAAAGTAATATTTTTACCCCTTTTGATTCCCATACCTCATCCCAGTTTTTACCAAAAACATTCTCTTCACATAACTTTGAAGCGATGGTCAAAGCCTAAAGGTTTGAGTAGAATTTATCTTAAAATGTCGTCCCATATCTCAAGAAACGACGTAACTGACAAAATTTACAATTTTTTTGACAAGCGCCTAAATGCAGCTCTCTGTGCAGGATTTTGTTTTGGTTTTTTCTTTGTTTGGTCTTTTTTTTAATGAGGGGGCCTTGGTTTACGTCAACGTTGGTTTGGCATGCGCAGTTTATCAAAACGTTGCATAAAGAGCTGCACATAGGCGCTCCTTTTTTTTGCTATTGCACTGTCGGGTTTAGAATGTCATAAAACGTCGAAAAAATGTGAAAAAAAAAATGTCAGTTACGTCTTTTCGTGAGATAGGGGACGATGTATGGCTTACCTGTGCTGCTTTCCAGAGAACATACAGCGCTACCGTGTTATCTGGATACCTCGTAAATGCTATACCAGCTAATAAACCGGCAGGCAAGGCGTGACTTGGACTATCTTTACCCGTTACTCTTCTTAATATACATAATATTGCCTGTAATAAATAACAAGCTCTCAAGATATGTAATGCTATGCATTCCATTATATATTATTCACAGTAAATGGTATATTGCATTTTCCAAAAAAAAAATAAAAAAAACATTTTTTAAAAAATTTTTTATTTTCTTTTTGCGAAAAAAAATATTTTTCAAAAAAATAAAAAAAAAACATTTTTTTTAGCCAAGTTAGAAAAAAAAAATCTGAAAAAAATTTTTTAGAAAAAAAAATTAATATTCTTTTTCTTTATTTTCTTTTTGCAAAAAACGAAAAAAAAAACTGTTTTTTTTAATTAATTATATTGTTTAACTCCCATAACTTTTTTGTTGTTACTTTCAAAATTGGTAGAATTGATCCTTATAATATTATAATAAAAGTAATTTTTTCTGAAAAAGGTACATTAATTGAAATTTTCTTCCAGCTTTTTTCGATTTTTTTAAATGTTTAACCCCCCTGTTATTGTAATAAAAGTATCAACTGTGTATAACAGACTTGATTCGGCACTTAGTGCTACTAAGAGTGCCGATGTATTAAAATCTTCGCTGAAAGCAATAGTTTAAATTTTATATAGTAATAAAGCCATTAGTACCCGATCTGTTGTTTTTTATTATTATTCTTTTTTTTGTTGAGTTTTTCGTGCGGACAAGAAAATGTGACGGACAAACAAATGGACATTTTTAAAAGTTTTTTTGTTTTTATGGTACAAATATTTTTGATTTTGGACAATTTTTTTCTTTTTTGGGGGTTTGAAGTCAACTATAATTATTATACACCTCTGCTGTGAAGCTGTTAGGAGTAGTTATAATAAATTAGGGACAGTTAATAAATTTTGTCTCTGAAACGGAGGGGTCAAGTAACAAATTATATTTTACGCGATGTAAAAAAGATCTTAGTGATGCCTAGACAGGAAGAAGTCAAATTTTACAAAATGTGACGTCATTCTAGAACCAGGCCTGAATCACTGTGAGAACCCCCTATACAAATTTTTAGAAATCTTTGAAAAAACTTTCAGAAATCATAAAATTTTTTATAATTTTCAAATTTTTAATTTTCCAGAAATTCTTATCGAAAAACTTAGATCTTGGATTTCTTTTTTTGTCGAAAATTTCAAAAGTCTTGCAAGTATCTCAGAAGTCCCTGTAAAAATATTTTTTAGTGGGTCACGCGCGTTAAGAATGGTACAGTGATTTCATAAAATTAATGACGACACTGCGCACAACATTGTAGGCGGAGTGAACGGCTTTATACCAACAAGCGACTGTTGCTAAGGAAAACGCGCCGTTGCTAAGAGGCGTGTATGTAAACAATCCGTTTTGGCTTACTGCGCATTCCGTTTTTAATGATCACTGTACCATTCTTATCGCGCGCGGGCTCTAATATGATACGAAACACTTGAGGTTGAGGTTGTGTTTACCTGATCCTAGAGAGCCTAAATGTGACGTTTCCTGTCAAGGAAAAGAGTGGAGCCAATAAAATCTGGTAAAAATTGTTATTTGTTAGTTGGTAATTATGTTTTGGCATTAGATGTCATAAATTACATGTGCGCACACTTTCAAAGAAAATATTAAATGTTACTATAAGTTGGAAGAAAATGGGTTCCATTTATTTAAAACTCCATTTGGTAATAACAGAATGAAGAAAGAATAAGAATAATCCCAAGTGAAGAACAAAAAAAGTTCAAAAATATGCGAGGTATGACAAACAAGTCTATTTTTGCCTACGGCACTGTAAAAATATGTCATAATAAATAACCTTAAAAATATATTTTGACAAGTTTATAACTAAAAGAGAAACTTGGCATATCCGGAAAAGGCTAAAAACACGTTTGCGGGTTTGCCATTTCCCTAGATTTTAAATTATGTCTCCACTCTTATTCTTGACAGAAAACGTCACATTAGGGCACTCTACCTGATCCTAGGTTTTAATATATGAGATTGTTAAACAATACTTACTCTAAATGCTCCTGAAAAGGCTCCTAAAAATGAGGCTAAATTTAGAGTTTCTTTCCTCCATAATAATGTTCTAAGCGTAGCTGGAGATTGGAAGACCTTTTTCATATTCAAGGCTAATTTTAAGGAGATTTGTATTCCTAAACCTATACCAAACATTTTACCAGCACCCTAAAAAAAGTAACAAGTTTTCTTAAAAAATATTTAGTCAGATTGTGAGAATGTGAGTAAAGGCTTACCACAGAGGTCTATTATGGGTCCCTTATTATTTATAATATTTGTCAATAACAATAATAACAAGCTGAAACGGATACCCTTTTTAGACGGATGGCAATATCGGAAACCAAATATTGGTATTAAAAGTAACATTTTCCACTTTGACATGATTTTTATAAATTAATAACGTGAAGTCCTTTGTGTTATTTATGTCTTTAAAATGTGAAAAGTCTTTTCATATATCTAATGTATCGAAATTTTCTCGACATGTTATTTACAGTCGGTATATTTTAATTCTTTTTGAAAATAAAAAGTTTATTATAAGAGTTTTTTCATTTATTTGTTGATAAACTACTTTACTATTATAATAAACGCTTTCCCCAACAGCACACTTTGCTTCTAAGAATATTCTAAGAAGGAAAGAATATTCTTAGAAATATCTAAGAATATTCTTAGAACATTTGTGCTATCAGGGTTATAATAAAGCGTTTAGAATCATGGATGAATTTCCAAATTGGGTAATATAATTATTTGTCAAATACTTGTGTTTTGGATCAAAAAAATATATATATATATATATATATATATATATATATATATATTTTTCAAGGTTGGGTCCCATGGAAGTCGTGGTTCCACGACTCCCAGGCCCCGGTAACTCACATACCTGCATGGTATAAAATATACAGCTAAAAGGATGGGGACACGCAATGTGTCTATCACAGCACTTGATTTTATATACAATTTTCTTATAAATAGATAACATTTGATTAACAATATGCAAAACAACATTTTTCTTGGGCCTATTGCTACTATTCCAACTACCACCTTCAGATCTAGAGTTACTCCCATCGTTCGCAGGCCTCTGAGCTTGCTGTCGATAGAAGCTATTTGCTTGACTAGATCTACTCACTGTGTATCCACTTTCTTCATATGGACCAATAACAAACCTAAAATTACGGACATGGCTAGTTTTAAAAATTTTCACCTATAAGGCATCTCCAATGTTTTTTTTTTTGTTATGATTCTGTGGTGTATTTTATGCATTCTGTGTAAAAATCGGCTTTTTTCGCAGCATCGCGATGCTGCGATGCATCGTCTTAACCACACTTATACCAAGGAGCAGAGATTCATCTTTGACTTTTTAAATAATAAAAACAAGTTTCCTTATAGATTTTGAGTTGCTAAATCCATATCTACCTGTTCTTAAAATTAAGTTATATTATGCAGTTTTTGCGAAATATTATATTTTATATTCAGGAAGTTGAAACTTTGTCCAATTTTGGGAGTCCATAATTTTGGAACGGCAAAGTGTTTTAATACTTTTTCGGCCTTTTTGAATGAGTCGAATATTTAGGTTTTTATGTTTAGACATTAAAATGATCTAAGGCTTTATTTTAAATACGGAAAAACTGATTTTCTAAGTTCCTGCATTGACTTTAAATGAGGCAAAACATATGAAAGCTATTGTATAGTTTACATGTAATGTCATTTTAATAATATTGATTATAATAATTGATATCGTCGGCTAAAAGGTAAATTTACCTAAACTTATTTTTTATCAAAATCTATATTTTTACAGAATCGGATACAAAATTTCTTACTCTATGTTTCTGTTCAAAATTAACTTGTATTAAAACAATACCTACCGATAAAAAGAATAAACACTAAACATTTTAGAGGTAAAATTACCTAAACCGATCATAAAATTGTAAGTAAAGCACTCAATTGTTTTAGCTAGACTTTTAGATGACATTTCCCATCATTGACACTAGGCAGTAATATAATAGGGATACTTTTCAATTCAAACATGATAGTTCCATACAGAAACTGATCTAATAAATATAATAGATATAATACAAAACCGCCTGGAAATATAAAAAAAAACAAGTACACAATAAAATAAGATATACATTTTTTTTTTATAAATATCATAATTTTAAATTAGATTCCATATCCTCTTATGTATGGAGTTAGATTTAGGTTTTACCTCTAAAATGTGTGTCATTTTTAGAATGTCAAGTACCTATACCGATTTTTGTTGAATTTGAAATAAAATAGTTAATAATGAAATGATTTAAATACATAAAGAACTTTCACTTTCGGGTTTAGACCGTGTTAATGGATTTTCACTTTCCGACGTTTCGTCTCCTACTACTAGAGACATCTTCAGGGATTAATCTGAAACTAAGTTTCGAATCAACTTGTGTCACTATTTATGACGAGTTGTGGTTATTCACCCACCACCAGAAAAATGCCAAGGAAGATACGGGAATCGATAGAAATCATCAAGCATCCTAACAATATCAATCGGGACACTGGTTACCACTTACCTGCAATATGGAAGTCTTTGATAGGAAAAACCTCGTCACGGGTGAATAACCACAACTCGTCATAAATAGTGACACAAGTTGATTCGAAACTTAGTTTCAGATTAATCCCTGAAGATGTCTCTAGTAGTAAGAGACGAAACGTCGGAAAGTGAAAATCCATTAACACGGTCTAAACCCGAAAGTGAAAGTTCTTTATATCTTAATGGCCGTGAAAGCTTAAAATTTAAATACATTAACGAATTAAGTGCTATTTAAGGTACCAAAAAAATATTTATAGTAAGTATAAATCACCAACATAAATTTTAAAATCGTTTTTTATGTTCCCTGAAAAATTTGAAAATATCGATAGGACGATATGCCATAAAAATTTTTGTCAATCATGACATGTACAATAACTTTTATATGTTTTGGCTAATTTAAAACCAATACAGGTACTTAGAAAATCAGTTTTTCCGCATTTGAAATAAAACCTTAGATCAGTTTAATATTTATACATATAAACTTAAATATACGACTCATTCATACAGGCCGAAAAAGTATTAAAAACACTTTGCCGTACCAAAATTATTGACTCCAAAACTTTCGAGGCAAAATTTCAACTTCCTGAATATAAAATATAATTTTTCGCAAAAACTAAACAATGTAACTAAATTTTAAGAACAGATGTGGATTCTGTAGCTCAAAATCTATAAGAACCCAAGTAACACAAGTAGCTTTAAAGTGTCTCTTACTACGTATCCGTTGTCAAATTAAAGCTAGCTTGGCTGTAACAGCTTCCTGTAAACGATATTTGAAGTGGTTTTGGCGACAGCATTTGGCCAATTTAGGAGAGTCATTATATGGTTGCTCTGAGGATTTCACGTAAGCTGAAATATCGATTTTACAAACATTCTGAAGATAGATATGTAATAACAGCTATATTCTGTATTTTCTTGTTGCCAACATAAAACGATAAAAATACCTAAATGTTTTATTACAAATTTAGGGAATTTAATAATATAATATTATCATAAGCTTTACTCTGTTCTCTGTTCACGAAATATCTTTGTTAGATAAAATAACAATTTATTATTTATTGTGATAATATATGGACTTTTACAAGTTCTTTGACACATATTTAAGTGCGAATAAGATAATATTGTGAAAAGTGATGACGAAAACTTGTTATATTTCACGCGCCTCAAAAATAGTGAACATTAGTTAAAATAAATTTATGTTAATAAAGTTTTTTTTTTATTTTTTAGTTATTTTTCTTTATACACGGTTCGAAAATTTTCATTAAATGTTATTTACAGGATATTATTTTTTTAACAGTAAAAGAGTTTCATAAGTTTATTATTTTTTTTAGATCTTCATCTTTTTTTTTATTTACTAAGGAAAGCAAAAAATGGCGAAGCTATTACATCATGGCCATCTATTAGCCGGCTCTATAGGCTGTAAGTAAGACAAGCTTCCTGTATGAAATATATTATTTTAGGTTACAGATTTTTGTAATGAATTAGTTATTTACCGCCGGATGGATAACCATTTTGACAATAAGAGTGAGTGAATCTAGGCAATAATGCTAGCATTAAGCGGTTTTAAAATGCATTAAATTTCTCTTATTTTTGATTGTTTTAAGGTAGTTTTAAAGTATATAAAAAAGAACACAAATAGCTGTATTTTGTACTAATTATTGGCTGCGCCATGTTGATTATAGCTATTACAGTGGATTTAAAGTGTTAAGAACAGCTTGATAAAAAATCCTAAATACAGCAAATGAAATTACCGAAATAAAGCTAAACGCTGGTTTAAAATGCGGGGTACAGCCACTTTAAGCTGTAAAATCTAAGCGTGTTACTTGGGAAAGCTTGTTTTTAAAGTCAAAAATGAATCCATGTTCATGTTCATGTAAGTGTTTAATTATTATTATTATTTCTGATTGTTTTAAGGTAGTTTTAAAATATATAAAAAAGAACACAAATAGCTGTATTTTGTACTAATTATTGGCTGGGCCAAGTTGATTATAGCTATTACAGTGGATGTAAAGTTTTAAGAACAGCTTAATAAAAAATCCTAAATACAGCAAATGAAATTACCGAAATAAAGCTAAACGCTGGTTTAAAATGCGGGGTACAGCCACTTTAAGCTGTAAAATCTAAGCGTGTTACTTCGGAAAGCTTGTTTTTAAAGTCAAAAATGAATCCATGTTCATGTTCATGTGTTTAATTATTATTATTATTTTTGATTGTTTTAAGGTAGTTTTAAAGTATATAAAAAAGAACACAAATAGCTGTATTTTGTACTAATTATTGGCTGCGCCAAGTTGATTATAGCTATTACAGTGGATGTAAAGTGTTAAGAACAGCTTAATAAAAAATCCTAAATACAGCAAATGAAATTACCGAAATAAAGCTAAACGCTGGTTTAAAATGCGGGGTACAGCCACTTTAAGCTGTAAAATCTAAGCGTGTTACTTGGGAAAGCTTGTTTTTAAAGTCAAAAATGAATCCATGTTCATGTTCATGTAAGTGTTTAATTATTATTATTATTTTTGATTGTTTTAAGGTAGTTTTAAAGTATATAAAAAAGAACACAAATAGCTGTATTTTGTACTAATTATTGGCTGCGCCAAGTTGATTATAGCTATTACAGTGGATGTAAAGTGTTAAGAACAGCTTAATAAAAAATCCTAAATACAGCAAATGAAATTACCGAAATAAAGCTAAACGCTGGTTTAAAATGCGGGGTACAGCCACTTTAAGCTGTAAAATCTAAGCGTGTTACTTGGGAAAGCTTGTTTTTAAAGTCAAAAATGAATCCATGTTTATGTTCATGTAAGTGTTTAATTATTATTATTATTTTTGATTGTTTTAAGGTAGTTTTAAAGTATATAAAAAAGGACACAAATAGCTGTATCTTGTACTAATTATTGGCTGCGCCAAGTTCATTATAGCTATTACAGTGGATGTAAAGTGTTAAGAACAGCTTAATAAAAAATCCTAAATACAGCAAATGAAATTACCGAAATAAAGCTAAACGCTGGTTTAAAATGCGGGGTACAGCCACTTTAAGCTGTAAAATCTAAGCGTGTTACTTGGGAAAGCTTGTTTTTAAAGTCAAAAATGAATCCATGTTCATGTTCATGTAAGTGTTTAATTATTATTATTATTTTTGATTGTTTTAAGGTAGTTTTAAAGTATATAAAAAATAACACAAATAGCTGTATTTTGTACTAATTATTGGCTGCGCCAAATTGATTATAGCTATTACAGTGGATGTAAAGTGTTAAGAACAGCTTAATAAAAAATCCTAAATACAGCAAATGAAATTACCGAAATAAAGCTAAACGCTGGTTTAAAATGCGGGGTACAGCCACTTTAAGCTGTAAAATCTAAGCGTGTTACTTGGGAAAGCTTGTTTTTAAAGTCAAAAATGAATCCATGTTCATGTTCATGTAAGTGTTTAATTATTATTATTATTTTTGATTGTTTTAAGGTAGTTTTAAAGTATATAAAAAAGGACACACTGCGCCAAGTTCATTATAGCTATTACAGTGGATGTAAAGTGTTAAGAACAGCTTAATAAAAAATCCTAAATACAGCAAATGAAATTACCGAAATAAAGCTAAACGCTGGTTTAAAATGCGGGGTACAGCCACTTTAAGCTGTAAAATCTAAGCGTGTTACTTGGGAAAGCTTGTTTTTAAAGTCAAAAATGAATTCATGTTCATGTAAGTGTTTAATTAAGGACGATGCTGCAAAAAAGCCATCTAACGATTTTTTTTTAATTTTTACATAGAATGCATAAAATACGCCACAGGATTATAATTAGAAAAAATGTCTGAGTTGCCAGACCTATTAGGTGAAAATTTTTAAAACTAGCCGTGCGGGGATGATTTTGGTTTTATAGTATTATGCTAGGTCGGGTATATGTGTTTGTTTTCGTGTTATTTCATACCTTAAAACCCTAAACATCGAATCCTCATACTTATTGTCAGCCGTTTTATGGTGACCACCTTTGTAAAACATCAAAAGTAAGGCCATACTAGTACTAAAAATGGCAGTATCTCCATACTTAATATTGCGGACCCAATTTCTGGACACAGCCATGTTCCAAACTGTTTCTGTCGCAACATTACTAACGTACAAACAAAGCAGTGTTCTTCTGGACGGCCTTTCAATTAAAATTGAAAATACGCTGGCTAAAAATGCCGGTATAGCTGATACTGTTAAAATATTAAAGTTTCCAAGCAAACGTCTAAAAGAGATATTTAATTTAATAAATTTAGTCGCAAAATTTAGGGCATTGGTGATATTTGGCAGCAAGATTCTTGCTGTTAAAAGGTATTCATAACGTTATTAAAACCACTCCCTCATGTCTTACCCCCTGGGAACTAAGAACACTAGATCAGTGGCGCCGAACAAGTTTACAGATTTATTATCCTTACTGGAAACCACTCCCAATTTTTTTTAACGGCGCCGCCAATTTTTACTTAGTTGATAGAAAAGATAAAAACTGTTTCCTCATACCCACCCCTTCACTGTAAAAAAAATGTGTAAATTTACATGCTAAATCAGAGGTAATATAGGGCCAAGCAGGTGCACGTAAAATTTACGAGATTTAACTTGTAATTTTACAATTTTTTAGGAATATTATGTACATGCAATATTGCTAAAAAATTGTAAAATTACGAGTTAAATCTCGTAAATTTTACGTGCACCTGCTTGGCAACATATTACCTCCGATTTGGCATGTAAATTTACACATTTTTTTTTGTAGTTTTGGAACCACCAATATATTATTTAAATAGGACCTCTATTTTTCATTTTCAGATTATGACAGTACCCGGAAAACATCCATAAACTCAGGACGCCTCATGAGAGCATCATGTTATGATTTCCACGTTTTGTACTCATACGAACATCATGATGAGCACATCTCATGATTTTGTGATCATGTTATAAGTTTGTTATGAGTTTGTCATGAGGTGTATACATTTAAAGTTAAATCATTAAATGATGTCATAATGACTTCCACGTGAAATAGCAAAAGTTGCCCGGGACCCGAATGAGAACGATTGCCGAATAGTACAGGCTGTAATGTTTCAATTTCAGTGCACTTGACAGCGTTATGCTATAGGTGGCCCCACATGTTATTTCCTACCACTAACTAAACTTATTAAACGAATAAAGTCGCCTTCTAAGAATACTAGAATTAAAAGGCAGCTGTCTTTATAAGGATATACTACTAGTAATAACAAGTAATTAACTTACTGGTCAGCTAATTCGATACACATTATCGGATTGTTATGGTGAGCCGTAGATATCTGGAGGCTTTAGCCTAGAGGAACTAGTTCCTCCAGTCATCTTGGGGAACATTTCCACTGGGAAGTTCCCAGTGGGAACATCCCGGTGTCCTGGAGTTGTTGAAAATGGACTTGTGTGTGAGTCCTAGGGGGTTGATTTTTTCGTTATTTTTTTGGTATCTCCTCGCGTTTTCAAGATATGAGCAAAAAGGTGTGGGTATGTGATCTTTTTAAGCAGGGTAATTTCCTTTCTTTTTTTTAATTTCACGGTCAATTTAAATTTCGCAGTCAATTTAAATTTCGCGGTTAATTTAAAGTTTGCGCATGCGCATTCCGTAGACCGCTGCTAGATCTTCATGACATGATCTCGTAATGACTTTACAATGAGGAGTCATCTGTATGCGTTCATAAACTCGGAGAAAATCATTAAATGATGTAATAATGACTTCCACGTGAAATAGCAAATGTTGTCCGGGTACTCGCTTTTCCGAATTCATCGAAGTAAAACACTTGATATTTTTTAATAGAGGTGCATGAAATTGATTTTTTATTTTTAAGAAACAAGTACAGAATAAATATAAATTTACTTACCTAAGTGAACATAAAAATAAAGAATATCCAAAACCTGTACCGCTCAAAAAAGCTGTGGATTGTAAAATGCCATATAAAGTCTTTTTAATATCATCTTTTGTGGGTACTCGTCCTTTCATTAACAAAGTTAACTGAAACAAAAAAAAAACTATAAATACATTAATATTGCTTTTATTTTACGTGAAATAACTTTTTATGTGTAAAATGATTTTGTTGGTATTGAAATTAAAAAATTGGTGTAAAAGTGATTTAAAAATATATACATTGGAGCAAAAGAGTTACAAACGGGAGCGTATTGGAGAGAATCGGGAAAAAGCGTGTCTTGTGGAAGGGGCTGGTTAGGAAGGGGTCAAATAGTGGGTGACATGAATAGAATAAAATTGTATTGCCTAATAATTTTGTAAATATTATTACATATAAAAACAAATTTTCCTATAAAAACGAAATAAAAAAAGATCAAAACAACGCGGTAAAATAAAATAAAGTATGTAAATAAAATTAATTACAAAAGATGATTTATATAAATAATTTAAACAATTTAAAATGTTTTTAAATAATTTGAACAATTTAAAAATTTTTAAAATAATTTAAACAATTAAAGAAAAAACACCATTAATACCGGGTTAAAGGTTAATTAAGCGGCACCAGAAATTTACATGTAAAGAATGGAGACGGATTTTTACGCATTAAAAAAACTCGTTGACCGTGTAAGGTTCTATGTCGCAAATATATCTGAAAACACTTTTTTAAATTTATTTATAGCATCTTGGAATTTTATTAATAGGGGTAATTTGTTAAAAAAATTTATACCCGCAAGTAAACGGACCCTTTCAGCATTTAACCTATGATTTTTATAGGAATGTTATAATCAACATTGCAGGTTCGTGTAACATGAGTATGACTTATTAACAGAGTTGATACTTTCATTAGAATAACAGGGTCGGACAACAGGAATTTTAAATTATTTCTAGCTTTTGATGAGTTTCTTTAACACCGAATAAGATTATGTGTCTGTATACATATCTTATTTAATAATTTTTGTAAAGGTGTTTGTTTTTAAACAATGTTACAAAAAGTATTTAATAAGCTGAGTTGATACTTTCATTACAATAACAGGGTCGGACAAAAGGAATTTTAAATTATTTCTAATTTTTGGTGAATTTGTTTAATACATACCTATGCCGAATAAGATTATATGTCTCAATACAGAAATATAATTTTATACGGCATAGGTATCTATTAAAGACTCATTAATTATAAACAATTTAAAATTTCTTTTGTCCGACCCTGTTATTGTAATGAAAGTATCAACCCTGCTTATTAAATAATTTTTGTAAAGGTGTTTGTTTTTAAACATAAACATTAAAGTTTCATAAATGTCTAGCCCTGGAAGTGTAGGTAAATTATTTGTTTTAAAAATTCCTCTACATGAAGTGTTATACTGCATGTTAAGCATTATAATGCGTGTATTACACGCATTTTTTTTCTGTATAATAAAAAGTCGCTCGGAATTAGGACTGCCTACCAAAAAATAACACCGTATTTGAGTAATGAATACACATAGCTAAAGTAAGCAGTTTTTGCTACGGATAGTTGCAGATTTTTACGAATTAATCCAATAGCAGAGCATGCTCGTGCTAATGTTTTACTAGTATTTTCAATATGTCCTTGAAAATTTAATAACTTGTCAATGTAAACTCCTAAAAGCTTTGTAGATCCAAGCACACTAATAGACATGTCGTCCAAAAGAACGTGATCAGGTTGTTGAAATTCATTTTGAGCTGTGTGAAAAAATATACAATTTGTTTTAGCTATGTTTAAAATTAGTTTGTTTTTAATTAACCAAGTTTTAATATTTTGTAACTGATTTGTAATTAAATTGAATTCCGCATTTTTATTTACACGCAAAACAGATGCTGTATAATCAGCGTAACTTACTAATATGAGAGTTTACTTAAAGTTATTCTGAAGAGCGACTTG
This sequence comes from Brachypterus glaber, assembly GCA_958510825.1. Classification (NCBI taxonomy): domain Eukaryota; kingdom Metazoa; phylum Arthropoda; class Insecta; order Coleoptera; family Kateretidae; genus Brachypterus; species Brachypterus glaber. The sequence goes on along the minus strand of OY294045.1, from coordinate 51,705,755 downwards.
GGAATAAATAGACGGGTATGCAGGAATACAATGGCATACACGGTGTATTTGAAATACCGTAGGAAATTTTAACAGGTGATTCTACATGATAAAATATGACAAAAAGTTCCTATAAATATATGTCTAAAAATGCGTCATAAGGGAGCTACGCCCCTTTGAAAGTGGCTAAAAAAATCGGTTTTTATTTAATAACTCAGGAACCCTCTGAGATATATCAACGAGGTTTTGCACGTCAACTAATCCTACGAGGGGGGGGGGCTTTTCAGTTTTTTGTCCCAAACTTTTTTCTGTGTAACTTTTTGGCAATTTTATTTTTGGAATATGATTCCTCAGGTCAAAATACATAAAAAGGTACTTTTGTTGTAATACTGTAGGATTAACCGTTTTCGAGAAAAATTCATTTGAAGGTGAAATTCCACGGTTCGAGGACGAAAAATTAAATACTAAAATGTTGAAAACCAAAATTTTAATGATGCAGGGCGAATGTACATTAAAAACTAAGAAAAAAACCTCATATACAGGTACTTCCAAAAATCAATCCTAATGGAGCTATGGTCTCCTAAATATGCACCATTTTTAAAGGGCTATGGTAGCTTTAAAAGCGTTTTTTCGACCTACATGTATGGAAACTTTTTTTCTTAGTTTTTGATGTATCATTAAAATTTTGTTTTCGACATTTTAGTATTTAATTTTTCGTCCTCGAACCGTGAAATTTCACCTTCAAATGAACTTTTCTCGAAAACGGTTAATCCTACAGTATTACAAGAAGTACCTTTTTTATGTATTTTGACCTGAGGAATCATATTTCAAAAATAAAATTGCAAAAAAGTTACACAGAAAAAAGTTTGGGACTAAAAACTGATAAGGCCCCCCCGTTTCGCACATCCCTGGTTTAAATAAGTACGTGAAAATGACATACAAAGATGGGGCTTATTAGGATTAATTCACGTGCAAAACCTCGTTAATATATCTCAAAGGGTTCCTGAGTTATTAAATAAAAACCGATTTTTTTAGCCAATTTCAAAGGGGCGTAGCTCCCTTATGACGCATTTTTAGACATATGTTTATAGGAACTTTTTGTCATATTTTATCATGTAGAATCACCTGTTAAAATTTCCTACGCTATTTTAAATACACCCTGTATAATGCATGCAAATAATAAATTATGTTGGGTGCAGAAATTTTAGGGAAAAGAACAAATTGGCTAAGAGCTGCCTCACTCTTGGCCAATTCGTTCTTTTTTTTCCACAACCAGTCTTAGGATGACTTGATTATGATGGTGCAATAGCTAATTTCCTAACAAGTGTGGAAAGATCTCTTTTCCGCATTAGATTGCATTTGCCTGGACGACGCGTAACGGATAAATTTCATATCCTTCTTTAAGGTTCATCATTTTCTTTTATAAAAACTTTACAATTAAAATTGACAACACCACTGACACGAACAAACTGTCTTAGGAAGCTATCATGTTGATCGGTCACCATGGAAACAAGTGGCTTAGCCAATAATGTTACAGGTTTGTATAATCAACCTACTTGTTTTTATAAAATAATTATGCGTTCGGAAAAGACCTTATTTTCACACGCATATGCGAGCCATCTTTCCGCACGCTCGTAGAAAAAATATATTTGAGTTAAATTAGAGATAAGATTATAGATTCAGAAAATTAAATTTCAGAAACTATTTATTTCTAAATATTGACACAATTTTTTGTTATCAATAGTTAAATATAATGGTATTTTATTGTAGTTTTATCTATTTAAATGATATTGCATTGAAACCTTTTCGTCTAATCAATAAATGACATAAATCCTTCAATGATAATTAATATTTTATGATTCTAGCCTTCACTAGAAATTTTACTAACAAGCCTCAAAGGTATGTAATGCTTCGCATTCCTTAGTAAACTCTTTACAGTGAATAGTATATTGCGTTTTCTCTCGATATACTACCCAAAATATAATTGCTCTGATCTTGTGCGCGTACTATTTTTATAAATTTTATTTTTTTTTTCAAGCATGGATTTTTTTTTAATTTATTATTAATATTTCTATCAAAGCATTTTTTTGTTTTTTAATTTAGAGTTTATTGGATTTTTCTTCTATATTTATGATTTTTGAAAAGTGGCGCCCCTATAACTTTTTTTTGTTTATGAATGGATTCAAAATTGGTAAAAGTTATAAAAGTTATCCCGATCAGGATATTTTGTATTAAAGTTTCTGCAGGTTCTACTAATTATTTAATCATTTTCACTAAAAATAACAAATGAATCCAAAATAAAAGGATAAGAATAAGCCTTTGACATTATTTTACTCTAATTTATCACGATTACATTTAAGTTAAAGAAATAAACACGTCATTTACCGGCCTACTTGTACTTACTTGTATTTAACAACTTTAAAAATTTACAGAAATACGGCTTTTTTCACAATAATTTGCAAATAACTCGAAAACGGTTAATGTTAGGTATAGGGTATGCTATATTCACTTTAAAGAAAATTTAATTCTCTGTTTAACTAAACAAAAAAAAAACTATAGAGTGCCGTTTAAAAAAAAATGAGTTATGGCTATTTCAAAATTGTTAGATTTGATCTGCTTTCTGAGACAGCCTGTGTAAATTTTGGGTTCTGTTTCGGCTTAGAATAATTCGGTTAAGTATTATTGAGTAAACCACTAATTTTTTGCTAAAAACTTGAATAACTCAAAAACTACTGGAGATAGACATAAAGTGTTACATATCAAAATAAATCAAATTTAATGCAGATTTAAAAAATTAATGGGGTGTTCGATTTTAAAAAACATAGTTGAGTGTTACAAGCATGAAAATATTTTAATAGATTGGCCATATTCAAAAACCCCAAAGTGCAAAATATCAGATTTTTAAAATTATTGGTTCTCCATAAACTTTTAACACGGCACTCCTAAAGCCTGAATAGGTTTAAAAAATATGTAGCGCAATTCTGACCATGGATCATGGTAGAGGATGGTCTTGAAATTAAAGAACTATTGACAGTGAAATCCTAAAAACTTGTTCTTGATAAATAATGTTAAATATTCTTCTGCAGACATCATGGCAAGAACATCATTAATTTGCAAATTCTGTTTATTGTTTTTTATAATATTTTTCATGTTGATTCTAAATATGTTTAAAGCAAAGCTCAACTCTTAGTAGTTTCAAAGAAAAACACATTTAAATATTGTAAAATATTTTTTTGAGTCTTTATTATATTCGTATAGGAAAATTATTAGAATACATGGAGGGCATTATTTAGGCTTAACTTAAAGTTGGATGCTTATTCTTTAATGCTTTATTAAAAAGGCTGGACAAAAGTTTTATTAATTAACTAAAAAACATGTTTAAAATACCCCTTTATTTGCGTTTAAACTAAATTACATTTTTCTTTGTTACACAGTGTCATTAGATCTTTCATTTTTGATAGTAATTGTCAGCGCTATAGACCTAATAAGTACAACTTCTTAATTATTTGCACATCTGGGGTTGGTCGTTACTACGCGTAGTATACGGGACAATTAAATCAGCTTTTTGTGAGTATTTTAGTCCAACCAAATTGATGCAAAAAATTTTCATTGCCAGTCAGAGAGAAAATGCATCAAGTACACAGAAGTTAAAACCTTTTAAAAAATGGCAGTTCTGAACTCAATCGCAAATGCACACATTCCAAATCAGTTTAGAACTGCGATTTTCGAGAAAGACTAATTAACATAGTATTGCAAATAACCTTACTGTAGATTATATATAACTGTAAGTTAGTGCAAATAAAAAAATTGTGAGTACTCTATTTTAAAGACATTTGGTTATTATTATTATGAAGCTCTGGCTTTTAACTGTATTTGGCCTTTAATTTAAAGGACTATTTTATTCCTATCTGCTCAACCAATTGTTCAGATTTCGCAACCGCACAAAGCGGTATTCCAGACAAAGATTTTTAAGAGCCTTTTCCTTTTATTAAAATTTACAATTGATGGGTACTGTATTTTTTTAACAGCTTTTGTGCCTTGTGCTGTTCTTTGGCTAAGTACTACTTATTCATTCCCAATTTCCATATGATTGTCAGTTATTTGCTTTCGTACCCTACTAATTAAAACTTGGATCTTTAAAACATATTAAAATGTCGCGTATATGTAAATTTAAAATAATAATTAAATTTTATCTTATCTGTTTCTATAAGTGATTAAATTTGACAAAACTAAACCGCATCTGTTTTGGACAGATATGTCAAAAGTGAAAGATCTAATAACACTGTGTAAAAAAGAAATATTTAATTTATTTTAAACGCGAATAGAGGGGTATTTCAAACATGTTTTTTAGTTAATTAGTAAAACGTTTATCAAGGCTTTCTAATAAAGCATGAAAGAACATGTATCCTACTTTAATTTGAGCCTAAATAAATTCTTCAAAGTATTCTAATAATATTTCTATACGCATTTAAAAAAGACTGAAAAAAATATTTTACCATATTTAAATGTGTTTTTCTTAAAAACTACTAAAAATTGAGCATTGCTTTAAACATATTTAGAATCAACATGAAAAATACTATAAAAATCATCAAACAGAATTTGCAAATTAATGATGTCCTTGCCATGATGTCTGCAGAAGAATATTTAACATTATTTACCAAGAACGAGTTTTCAGGATTTCACTGTCAATAGTTCTTTAATATCAAGACTATCTTCTACCATGATCCATGGTCAGAATTGCGCTACATTTTTTTTAAACCTATTCAGGCTTTAGGAGTGCCGTGTTAATACACTTCTGCTCAAAAATATCGGCCCACCTAAAAAAATACACATTTTCAAATGCTAATAACTCCAAAACTATTCAATAGATTTATTTGACCTTTTTCTTATTTTAAAGCTTGAACTTTTAGCTCTTAATTACTGGAATAAAAATTATCAAAAATCTTTTTTTAAACCGGCAGCAATGAAAATTACACAGCTATGTTTTTTTACTGCTTCTTTCGATATGCGCACGGTTTGCCACTGCATATTTTTTTACAATTTAATTAATTGATTTTATAGGCCAATTAAATGGGAGTAATTTCTTTTTTACCTTTTTAATTTTCCTTTTCTCGTTTAGGAGATATACGGTTTTTTCTGAAAATAAACATTTTTGCAAATAACAAAAAAACTACACAGTGGATTTAATTGATTTATTTTTTAATTTGAAGCTTAAGTCCTTAACTTTTATTTATTTAATTTAAGTTTCTGGTGCAAACATGTTTAAACTGGGTTTACATTGCTTAAATAGTCATGTTTTTTTTACCCAATCTTTTTTGATGCAATTTAACCACAAACTCAAATGTTTCCATAAGTTTTAAAACTTATTCTAAAAGCCACACTTATTGTGACTGATTCCTTCTTTTATTTTTTATCATAAGTCTTCTCATTTAGGAGAAATTAAAGTTTTTCGGAAAAAGTGACTTTTTAATCAGTGGGCTAGTGCCACCCCTGTAAAACTGTATATGACGGAAAAGCGTCGATAGAATATAAAGATCTATTGCACTTCTATAACTTTAGCTTAAATAAATACATTTAATTAACACGTTTTCTGCGTTAGCAACTTTTTGGTTCCCAGCTCAGACTGCGTTTTGAGGCATATATGTCGAACGAACTTTGCACAGACTGTTTAAATCTCTAATGGTACTCCAAAAACAAGTTCTAACGTCTTTTTAAGGACTTTTTGCTTTTTAATTTTTTTTAAACAAAATATTTTATCTAATAAAATAACAATAAACAAATTTTAAATTTTATTAAAATTATTTTATTTTATTTTATTAAAATTATTTAACACAAAAAAACGTATTAGACGTGTATGTTTTTTTACAACAATGCTGTTTTTCGTTATTATTAGTTACATTACATTATGGTCAATAAAACATTCAATTTAATTTAACAAAACACTAAAACTAACCAACATTACACGGTTGAGGCTAGGTTATCAATGTGTATACACTATAGTTAAAATTTATCTACATAAATATTATAGACGTTATAGTCATATTTCCCAATGTTTTTCATACAGAATTAGGATTTAAAAATGGTATGCGGCTTTGCATTGTCTTGCATGTAAATAAAGTCATCGCCTATAAATCCGGCGTAAGGTACGACGTGCTCTTCCAAAATTAACTGAATTTAGACGACGATTCCGCAGGGAATTAAGCTCGATAAATCGGTCATCCCGAGCGGACGTGCACCTATGTCTGCCAGCTCCTTGGCGTCGACTAAAGGAACCGGTCTCCTCAAAACGTTGGAATACTCTTCTTACCGCTGCTCTCGTAATATTTAACTGTTGAGCAACATAACGCTGACTGTGCCCTTCTTGTAGCAGAGCTACAGCTTGGGCAGCTACTTCCGGACTTGTTTCCATTTAAATAATACAATTAAATAAAATTTTAACGAGTTAAAAAAGTATTGTCACATAAGTGACAAGTCTCGTCAATCATAAAAAAGTTAGTTACAGGGGTGGCACTAGCCCACCACTTAAAAAGTCCTTATTTACCAAAAAAACATAATTTCTCCTAAATGAGAAGACTTATGATAAAAAATAAAAGACGGAATCAGTCACAATAAGTGTGGCTATTAGAATAAGTTTTAAAACTTATGGAAAGATTTGAGTTTGTGTTTAAATTGCAACAAAAAAGATCGAGTAAAAAAAACATGACTATTTAAGCAATGTAAACTCAGTTTAAACATGTTTCCAACAGAAACCTAAATTAAATAAATAAAAGTTTACAATTTAAGCTTCAAATTAAAAAAAAAATCAATTAAATCCATTGCGTAGTTTTTTTGTTACTTGCAAAAATCTACATTTTTAGAAAAAACCTTATATCTCCTAAACGAGAAAAGGAAAATTAAAAAATTTAAAAAGAGATTACTTCCATTTAATTAGGCTATAAAATCAATTAATTAAATTGTAAAAAAATATGCAGTGGCGAACCATGCGCATATCGAAAGGTGCAGTAAAAAAACATAGCTGTGCACTTTTCATTGCTGCCGGTATAAAAAAAGATGTTTGATAATTTTTATTCCAGTAAGTAAGAGCTAAAAGTTCAAGCTTCAAAATAAAAAAAAGATCGAATAAATCCATTAAATAGTTTTGGAGATATTTGCATTCAAAAATGTGTATTTTTTTAGGTGGGCCGATATTTTTGAGCAGAAGTGTAGATCACTTCCGCGAATAACCCTACATAAAAAACAATCAAACCGTATAAACATAGGCATATATCCTTAACGATCCTATTAATCCAACAACCAAAACAGCAGCTTGGAATCGAATGCAAGATCCATCAGTGTGTAATTTCGAACATTCCACATTTAAAGCACTAAATTTACTAAGGACCTGCACCATTTTAACGCGACAAAATTACACAACTAAATGAAAAAAATTAAAGATTTTACACCTTATAATTATTCATCCAATAACAATGTTATTGCAATAACTTTAATTTTATTTTCGTGTTACATAAAATGTTTTCGTTACGATAATAAATAAATTATAATATTTCAATAATATACACAAAAAAAGTCCAGAAGGGTTAGGGAACGTTCAAGTATTACGTAACGCAAAATTTTGACCCCCTCCCCATGTAACATGTTATATAACGGAAGCAATATTGCTTCCGTGTTTTAACCAAAAACCGGTCTGAGGTAATTTCCGAAACCGGTTAACCGAAAACGGGTTATTGCCTATCGTTTTCCATGGCTATTTTTTTTTTATTTAGAGTATTTAGTGAACGCCGTGTGCAATAAAATTTGCAACAAATCCGTATCTTAGGCCTAGATCATTGTTAAAAACGTGATCCAATAAACATTTTATAAGTTTATAATTTTTTAAGTGTTACGAAACATTTTTGCTGACACCCACTCCCCCTCTGTAGGTTAAAATTTCAATTTATACTTGGATTTTCGAGTCATTAAAGTTAAAATTACAACTTTTTTAAAAAGATATAGTCGAAGAAAAGATTTTAAAAAGTATACTAAAAGTCATTTCAGGCCTCTTGGTGAGGAGGGAATACCACTGCTGTCCCCCTGGATCCGCTATTAACAAGAAAAGTGTCTCAACAACCTTATAATTATAATTAAACATTATAATTAAAATTATTAGGTCTCATCCTAGATCAAAAATTCTCATTCATAAAAACGTTAAGTTAATATAAAATGGCTGTCTCTGCCCTTTTCCAAATGAAAGTCATAAACGGTCATCTTTGGACTGGATTATTATCATTTTTTGATAGGTGGAATTTTTATAGGGAATGTGTTTGTTATATAGAAGCATCAAAATCCGTAAAAACCGCATTTTGAAAAAATCGAGGGGCTGACCGCGAGGAAATCTTTTGTACAAGCCAAAGGAACTCTGGAGGAACTCCGAAGAACTCTGGAGGAACTCCGAGGAACTCTGAAAAACTCTGAGGAACTCTTAGGAACTCTGGAGGAACTCCAAAGGAACTCAGAGGAGCTCTGAGGAACTCTTTGCAAAAAGGAACTCTTTTGTACAAACTTCAGACGCGGTCAGAAACAATTATTTATTACCCATGCGGATTAACGTTTTTATTTTTATTTTCAAACTAGATGAGTTGTAACAAAAACCTTATCAAAACAAAACATCCTACTTTTGGGCGCCAATGTTTTTTTTGAAGGGGCGCCAAGTTTGGTAGAAACCCTCAGGAACAAAGCTTTTTTTCCTGAAGGTAATTTTGGGGCGCGCCAATTTGTTTTGAAGGGGCGCCAAGTTTGGTAGAAACTGTTAGGGACAAAGCTTTTTTTTCCTGAAGGTAATTTTGGGGCGCCAATTTTTGTTTTGAAGGGGCGCCAAGTTTGGTAGGAACCGTCAGGGACAAAGCTTTTTTTATGAAGGTATTTTTTTTTGGGCGCCAACTTCTTTTTGGGGAGGAACTCTGAGGAACTCTTTGCAAAAAGGAACTCTTTTGTACAAATTTCAGACGCGGTCAGCCCCTCGGAAAAAATGGTGCCCTTTTCGGAATCACAAGTTCAATAGTGTATAACTGTGACTATTTTTTTCAACATGGAACTCCAGTAAAATTTTTAATATTTCGACTTTTGAAGATTCTACTATTAATAAAAGTTAAAAATTTACTTTAAAAAAGTTGAAATTTCAACCGTAAAATGTTGAAAATTTCAAGTAAAAAAGTCAAAGTTTTAAGTATTAAAAATCGAAATTTCAAGAGTTTGTGATCTTTTTCATTAAATTATTTTCTCCCGGATTTATTTTATGTCTTAATCAAATTAAGCTATATCCAAATCGCCCGGTTCTGGATCCGGTTCCTTTGGGTGTTAAAAACTTTAAAAATATGGTGAAATGAGGTTTCCTAAATGTCAATTTTTTTTTAACTTACCGCTCGAGTCAAACACGTAACTTTTTATACAATCAGATTAGTCTATTTTCATTCGTAATACACCGACATATTCATTTCTTTAAAATTTCTAGCCCAATGACTTTAGCTTAATTCGATATAAGAAAGAAAAAAAAATCAAGTTATAACTTGTGACGGCGTAGATATAGAAATCACATTCTTGCCCATAAATTTGATATGGGAACTGTCCGCCATCTTGGATTAATTTTTAAAAAATCTACTCCCGAAGTTCGTTCCATGGCTTATTTAACATACAGTGGTGGCATTAAATATCGGGACAAACAATTTTTTATAGATTATAGTGGGTCTTGTGTCATATTTTAGAAAACATCAAAATATATGTCAAATGTTTGTTTATTTTTTGCTGTTATACGAGTAGTTTGTAAAAAAAGTGTTTTTTATCTTTATTTTAATTTAAAATTAGTTTGCTTATCGTGGAAATATATGGATGAGGTTCAGTTTTACTGAAAACAGTTCAAGAAATAGATTTTTGTCTTAAGAAATGTTTTGTTGAGAAAACATTAGGTTCTTATATCAAACCGAAAAACGATCCTCGGTGGTCAAAATCTACAATGGATGGTGAAGCAATTTTTAATTATATAAGAAAAACCGAGAAAAACAAGGTGCAGTCGCCGTATACTAGGATTTTTTTTCGCTTACCTCAGCGAGGCTTTTCAGTAATAAACTGTTAAACTCCAATCCATTTTCAGTAGAAAATTTATAAAACCTTGTGAGTTTTTAGCTGTAGTGAAGAGAAAAATGAATATTAAACACATATTCTTTACCCATATAGTACAATTTTGATCCAAAGAATATCAATTTTATTATTATTTAAATAATTACAACATTCGTGTAAAATTTAATGAATTAATAAATATTAATTTATTAATATTTTTTGACAGTAAACTTCAACTAAATAATTCAGTTATGTACCTAGTTTTTAATTTTTAAAATAATCCCATGAAATCCATGAAAAAAATATAAAAATTACACGAATTTTTTTGAGGTTGTCCCGATATTTAATGCCACAACTGTATGTTAGACCTCGCTTGGAGTATTGTTCTTCAATTTGGAATCTAACGCAAACTGGTTTAATTAATGAACTAGAAGGAGTGCAAAGAAAAGCTGCCCGATGTTTAGTACATTTAAATTTATCCAGATCTTTTAGCCCTACAAATGCAATAAAAAAAACTTCTTTAGTTTTTTGGCGTGAAAATTATATAAAAAACTATAGTTTATAATGCTTATGATGATAAGGCATCCTTTTCTGAAATAAAAAATAGCTTTTCACCATTTAATTATTTATCTCGTCAGGATCATGAATTTAAATTGAAATTGCCAAAATATAAATCTAATTTATAACTCCCTACTTGGAACCGGTATCACATTATGGAATTCTATTCCAAAATCCGTATTTATAAACGGAATGCCTAGCTTAAATAAACTTAAAACATTATTACAATAACTTCCGATAAAATAATATGTTTTCTTTGCGGTTTTATCTATAAACCACATGTAATTTTCTTGTTTTATCTTGTACATCCACAAGCTTAATAGAGCTGCAGATTTGTATTCTTATGTAATAAAAAAAGAAAAAGGGTTGAGTGCGGTTATCTCGCTACGATAAAAATGGATATTACCAATTTTGTTAAGGAGCAAATTTCCAACAATTCGTCGGAGGTTAAAAGTGGTTATAAGCAAACTTGTAGCCCTTGAAATTCTCTATGACTTAGTATAAAAAATTTGTAGGCCAATTTATGAGTTAAAATACAGTGGTTTGAATTAATTTTTCTATTGATATGATATGGTTCTGCTGTGCCCTTCCCTTGAGGGACTGTATAAACTCATTAGGATATGTGAAGATTTCGCTGTAGAGCACCACCTTGTATATAATGTCAACAAAACCTGTGCCATGGTGTTCAGACCTTCTAATTATAAAGACTTAGTGGTGCCCCCGATCCAACTTAACGGTAGTCTTATAAGTATAGTGTCGCAATTCAAATACTTAGGGCATATTCTAACCTGTGATCTCTCCGATAATCTCGACATTCAGAGACAGTACAAAGCGCTCTGCGTCCGTGCTAATATGTTAACCCGTCGTTTCTCCAAGTGTAACTGACATTAAAAAACTGTTATTTCAAACATATTGCTCAGGGATCTACATGTCCGAACTTTGGTGTAATTATACACTGGGATGGTGGAATAAGCTGCGCCTGTGCTATAATAATGCGTTTAGACTCTTAAATAACATACCGAGATTTTCTAGTGCTAGTGAAATGTTTGCTACGGCTCGTGTTAATGACTTCCTAGCTATTCGTAGATTTCGGGCTTTTGGGTTCCGCGATCGGCTGTATAAATCTTACAACCTTTTTATTGTGGCTCTGCTGAGGAGTGACATTCTATGGCGTTCCAATCTATGGCAAACCTGGAGTAGAGTTTTAATGGGGGGACGGTAGCTCTTTTGAACTTTTGTATATTGGCTAATTATTAATTTTCTTGTAGATATTTTGTATGTTTTGTATTTTTTGTATATGGCCCTCTGGGCTGGAATAAAGGATTATTATTATTATTATTATTATTATTATTATTCTAAGCAAATTTTTTTCAAAAACGGCACTAGTTTAAGGGAATCAAATAGTTGTAAAAACTTCTCTGTTGCGTACCCTTTCCAATAGTATAACAAGTTATGACAAAAATTTTCAGCATTTTTTTTGTATTGTACATATATGCATACTAAGGAAGCTAAGCCCCTTTGAAAGTGGCTAAAAAAAATCGGTTTTATTTAATAACTCAGGACCCCTTTGAGATATAGCAACAAGGTTTTTCACGTAAACTAATCTTATTAAAGCCTATCTTCGTATTTTATTTTCATGTACTTAATTTAACCAGGAGTGTGCGAAACGAGGGGCCTTATCAGTTTTTGTCCCAAACTTTTTTTTGTGTAACTTCTTTGCAGTTTTATTATTGAAACGTGATTCCTCAGGTCAAAATACATAAAAAGGTACTCTGGTTGTAATACTGTAGGATTAACCGTTTTCGAGAAAATTTCATTTTTATGTGAAAAAATGATTTGTTGAATTGTCACACATATAAATGTCAAAAAATTATTAATAAAATAAGATTTTAACTCCTTGGTAGTGAGAAAAACGTAATGCGCTACTCGTAGGTAAGTTTTTTTTCTGTCTTCGGTCCACAAAATACGACCTCACACAGAAAAATTCACTTACCTCTACTAGGAGCGCAAATAACCAAACCAAAATTTCAATAATGCAGGGTTATTCTATAACTAAGAAAAAAAGTTTCTATACAAGTCGAAAAATGGCTTTTAAAGCGAGCACAGTTCCCTTGAAATTGATTTTTGGAAGTACCTGTATATAAGTTTTTTTTCTTAGTTTTTCATGTACCATTGCGGCCAATAAATCCAGCTACCCCTGTTATTGACATTTTGGTTTTTAAAATTTTAGTATTTAATTTTTCGTCCTTGAAACATGAAATTTCACCTAATAGTTATTTGCGCTCCTAGAAAAGGTAAGTGAATTTTTCTGAGTGAGGTCGTATTTTGTGGACCGAAGTCATTAACACGAGCCGTAGCAAACATTTCACTAGCACTAGAAAATCTCGGTATGTTATTTAAGAGTCTAAACGCATTATTATAGCACAGGCGCAGCTTATTCCACCATCCCAGTGTATAATTACACCAAAGTTCGGACATGTAGATCCCTGAGCAAATCTTACCTACGAGTAGCGCATTACGTTTTTCTCACTACCAAGGAGTTAAAATCTTATTTTATTAATAATTTTTTGACATTTATATGTGTGACAATTCAACAAATCATTTTTTTATGGAATATCAGTCTTGTGTCTAGATGTCTCCCTTTGGTAAGTAACGTACACTTAGTGTTTATGCGGGGTAAAACGTTTTTTCTGTCTAATTACGGTTTTGTTTGTATTGATTTCATCTATCACTAAGTGTGCTCGATATAGTACTTTCCATTACTGTCGACTTTTTGATTAAGTAATGTCAACGTACCTTGTTGGTAGTAAGAAAATAGTTATTTATGTTACTAGTGGGTAAAGTAAGATATTGCCCAAGAGAAAATTAACCTGCGAGGCGGCATGAGCATACAAGGTTTTATCCAATAAATAGCTTAGAAATTCATATTTTTATTAAAAATTTTAATGACATTTACAAGAAAATAATTTGACAAGTGACAGTTGAGTGGGTAAAAAAAATAATTATCCACTCAATAAAGTAAAAGCCACGCGGGGGTTATTATTGAGTTTATCTATTTAAAATAAAGCTGGTAATTGTCTCATTATCTGTATGTATTGGATAAAAATTATTTTTCTTGAAAACGGTTAATTCTACAGTATTACAACAAGAGCACCTATTTCGCAAAAATATCTAATAAGGCCGATATCTCAAAACCAGTGAGACTTTGTATAAGGGTATATTTGATCTAATAGACTTAAAATGAGTTCTTCTATCACCTCTTAAAAACTTTCTATCCATGTACCATTATGTACCTGTATGTTGGTATTTCATAAAAAACTTTCATTATAATATAATGAAAATATAAATAAATATTATTTATTAGTTATTTATATTATTAGTTTTTTTATTTTTTCTAACAAAAAAAATATATATTTTTTTTCAAAGGATAAAGTCCAAGGCGCCTTGCTAACTTAAGACCTAGATCTAGTGTCCCTAGTTTACCCTACAGACCTATACTGCCCTGCTAAGATAAGTTGTCCTATCTGCAAATTAAATGTTTTGAGATATGGCCATTTTTATTGTTTTTGTTTGCACTTAAATAAAACTAGCAATATCTCAAAACATCTAATTTGCAGATATGACAACTTGTCTTAGCAGGGCAGTATAGGCATTTAGGGTAAACTAGGGACACTAGATCTAGGTCTTAAGTTAGCAAGGTGCCTTGATCTAGTGTCCCTATGGTAAACAACAGGCAAAAGAATCCGGTCCGGCCCACTATGTCGTGAATTCTACAGGGCAGCGATTCACATTTAATGTGATGTATTTACGGCATCTGATCGTTAGTGAACGCTAACTTCAGAGCAGTTATTTTCTGATTGGTCCCGTTCACCAGTGATGATATCATAGTCCGGGAGCCCACGCCCAGTAGAATTTTTTTTATTATCTCACCGTTGAGACTTTGTATTATACAATATACTATATGTGTTCTTTATGTCAAGTCAAACAACTACTTACATAAGAAAATTCTCGGCAGCGGGGCGTTTTTTTTTTGGGACCAACCCTTAACTTTAGGGCGTCCGACAACTGTATTGCCCGAAAATTTTTGTCGAACAAGATTACCACTTGATTTTAAATATTTTTATTAAAAAAAAAATCAGCTGCTAGGTGCTAAATGTTATGACGTCATAACTTTACCATGTTAGGTTAGTTATGACGTCATAACATTTAGCACCTCACAGCTGATTTTTTCAGGATCGTTTATTAATAGTATTTATATACCAAGGTAGAGAAGATTTTTTTATAGCCGAGCGTATTAAATCCCGAGCTGCATAGCAGCAAGGGATTTAAGAGTGCGAGGCTATAATAGTCTTCTCTACCGTAGTTTATATATTAGTTTTTTCACTACTAGTACTATTTAACTATTTTTATTCAAATAATAAAGTAAATTATTAACAGAAATTATATTTCTTGAAATTTTCATAAAAATCAAATAGCCTTGATCAATGATATTTGCTCAAATAAATACTTTGAACTGACGTTTAAAAATTTAGTTTTTTTATTTTTTTTTTTTTATAATATACAGGGTGTTCCGTGAGGAAAGGGAAATATTTAAAGAATATGTTCTATAGGTCAAAATAAGAAAAAAAGTTCCCATAAACATATGTCCACAAACGGCTCATAAGGGAGCTACGCCCCTTCAAATGGGGTACCAAAAATTTAATTTTTAATTAATAACTTAGGAACCCTTTGTGTTATAACAACAAGGTTTTGCATGTGATCTATTCTTAATAAGGCCTATTAGCCAATGGTATTTGCATGTAGTCACTTAAACCAGGAGCGTGCGACAAGAGGGGTCTAATCACTTTTTTGCCCCAAACTTTTTTCTGTGTTTTTTGTGGGTTTATTACTAGAATAGTATTCTTTAGGTAAAAACACATTAAAAAGGTACTCTTGCTAAAATACTTTAGGATTAACCGTTTTCGAGAAAAATACAATTAAAGGCAAAATTACAAGTTTCAAGAACCAAAAATTAAACACCAAATTGTTGAAAACCAAAATTGCAATGGTGTAGGTTAACTGTACATCAAAAACTAAGAAAAAAAGTTTGTATACAGGTAATTCCAAAAATCAATGCTGAGGGAGTTATGGTCTCCAAAAGTTTTGAAGGGTGATGGTACCTTTAAAATCGATTTTTGAACCTACATGTAAAAAACTTTTTTTCTTAGCTTTTGATGTAAAATCACACTGCAAAATTAAAATTCTGGTTTGGACTTTTTAGTTTTAATTTTTGGTTCTAGAAAGGTGTAAGTTTGCCTTTAATTGTATTTTTTTCGAAAACAGTTAATCCTATGGTATTACAACAAGAGTACCTTTTTTATGTTTTTACCTTGGTTATAATATTCTAAAAATAAACCCACAAAAAAGTTGAGCAGAAGTTTTGGGCAAAAAAGTGATAAGACCCCCCATTACGGACGCCCCTGGTTAAAGTAACTACATGCAAATACCATTGGCTGATAGGCTTTATAAAGCATAGATCACGTGCTAAACCTCGATGCTATAACACAAAGGGTTCCGAAGTTATTAATAAAAAATCGAAATTTTGGGACCCCTTTGAAGGGGCGTAGCTCCCTTACGAGTCGTTTTTGGACATTTTTTATAAGAACTTTTTTCTTATTTTGACCTCTAGAATACATCCTTAAAATATTTCCCTTTCCTCACGGAACACCCTGTATAGCTAATTATTGATTGTATTAATTGGTAATAATTATAATTAATTATATTCAATAAACAAAAAGTTATTTAAAACTATTTTCTTGAGTTTAATTAGTAAAAATTGCATAAAGAACTGAAACATCTAAAGTGACAGAAATCAATTGTTTATAAAATTTACTCCTACTAGGAGAGAAAAAATTATTATTGCTATAGGTGAAGAAAATTGATTTCACAGTTTGAAAACATGATAAATAATGGTATGTTCTAAAGCTAGTAGTGAAATACAATATTTAAAATCAAGTGGTAAGCTTGTCCGACAAAAATTTTCGGGCAATACCGTTGTCGGACGCCCTAAAGTTAAGGGTTGGTCCCAAAAAAAAACGCCCCGCTACCGAGGATTTTCTTATGTAAGAAGTTGTTTGAATGGACATAAAAAACACATACAGAAAGTCTCAACGGTGAGGTAATAAAGAATTCTACTGGGCTATCACATCACATTTACATGAGATATGAAATCTCACAAATTATTTTCAGGGACATTCCCCTTCCTGCACACTTAAAATCTCTAACCCCATGTATGTTTTATATACTAACCGTATGTGCATAGCTATACAATTTAAGGGCCTCTGTGATTCCAATGATAAATAAGGCAGCTTGAAATCTCAAACAGGTCCCATCTGTGTGATAATCTGTACACGGCAAATCCAGGACACTTAATTTACTATGAACTTGCACCATTTTAACACTTTTAATAACTAAACATTATTGAACACTTAACGTATGTATTCAATTAAATTATAATTACATAAATAGATTGCATTTTTTTTCTTTTATTATAATTTAAATTTAACATCATTGTCAAGATACTAAACAATATTAACGTCATGACAATGACATTTTTTATATGACTAGGTACAGTAAACGACACAAAAATATAAAAGTAAAAATGAAAAAACAATATACATTTTTAGAATGCTATACCTCAAAAACGAAAAACATATCCCTTATAGACAGTAATGGACTAAGCCCTTGTGGACTATTGTTAGCTCAAGGGCCCCTACCTCTTATTTTATTTATTTATTTATTTATTAGTTTTTAGTCATTCTGGGACCTTACATACAAAGGTGTTTTATACCTTATTAGACTGTTTACAAAATACAAATAATTTTGAAGTGCTTCAATTACACGTACCATTCCAATTCTATTTTAAAAAAATAGTTTTCCCATCGTTCCATGTATTATACCTCGCTTCCTGCACTTTTTTCACCAGGTGTGATAAAAATCCAAATATAAATCGTTAATTTACCATAAATTTAGTAAAAATTAAAAAAATCCAAAATTGTTTGACTTTGACATACTGACATATTAACGATATTTAATATTTTAGGAGGTCCCAAACTCGAGAGCCCGGGCTTTTAACCCCATTAGCGCCCTTGGTCCGCCACTGCTTCCGTCTGTCACAGTATCAGAACTACAGTACGTGTAAATGAGATCTACCCATACGCCCTGTCGAACGCGAACCGAGGCTTAGTTATTGAACTATTCAGAAAAATTACCATTAAGAAAAAAAGCTTTGTCCCTGACGGTTTCTACCAAACTTGGCGCCCCTTTAAAGTAAAATTGGCGCCCTAAAATTACCTTTAAGAAAAAAAGCTTTGTCCCTGACGGTTTCTACCAAACTTGGCGTCACTGCAAAAAAAAAATTGGCGCCTAAAGGTAGGTGACTTAAAAAGTACCAGGGGTGACTCTGCTCCCCCTAGTTATGACCCTGAGTTAATAAGGTTAAAGTTACAAAGTTGTATGTTCTTTAACATGGGTATTTCCATTCTTACGGTTATGGCACTTTTACTTTGTTTGTCAGTATTAGTAAACTTTTTGAGAAATAAAAAGTTTTGTGTTTCTAGTGCTTAATGCTCTAAAAGTACTACCCGTAACACGCAGCTTTTTATTTATTAAAAAGTTTACTAATTAAGGGGGCTTTCAACTTTTTTTTTTAAATATTTTTTTTTAATCATTTTTTTTATGTAGAAAGAAAAAATATATCATTGTGAAATTTTATAGGCAGATTTGTTTATTTATATTCAAAAAATACAAAAAAAATAGATTTTTAAAGTGTCATGTTTTAACCATAATATTTTTTTGAAGAAAAAAAACAAAAAAAAAACGGTGGTCGTCATGATTTTGGCCGTTTGAGTCAACTGAAAAAAAAAAACGGAATATTATTCAGTATTAAAAAAAGTCGCTATAGCCTGAACTAGAAGAAACCTTTTTGGCCAAAAAAACATCTTCTAGTTCGGGCTATAGCGACATTCAGTCGAACGAAACGGCCGGAATCATGGCGACCACCGTTTTTTGATGTTTTTTCAAAAACATTTTATGGCCAAAAAATGGCACTTTAAAAATCTATTTTTTTGTATTGTTTGAATATAAATGAGCACAACTAACAAATTTCACAATGATATTTTTTTTTTCTTTACAAAAAAAAAGTTTAAAAACAAATTATTTTTAAAATTTGAACGTAGAAAGACCCCTTAAAACTGAAAAACTAAATATTGTTATAATGGAAATACTTCCTTCAGGACAAAAAGCCTATATTAGAACACAATTTTTCTTGTACCTTTTTAGCGGCGTTTACTGTACACTATGTTTTCAGTAACACGATTACGACAGAATTAGTCAATTTTCAAATAGATAAAATGGTGCACCCATTTGGTTTAAGTTTATCTTTACGCAAAAAAATACACACTTTTATTAGTTGATTTAGTCTGGAAAATGAAAGTGCAAACATAAAACATTTTATCTCCAGATTAAGAAAACTATCGATAAAATTAAAAGTCAATAATTATTTTTTTTTTATTTTCCCTGACAGGGAAAGTCTTGCCTTAGTAAAAAAAATAGTTTACGTTTATTGACATTTTTAGAGCAAAAATATGCATTTTCGATAAAAAAATCTGTTTAATTTTTTTTTCACCAAGCTATAATTCGAATACGCATTGAGATAAATTCTTCTGTATGTACCAGAAGTTTCTTATCCAAACACGGCGGGCTTGGATCAACTTTAACCCTCCGTTAACCAGGTGGAAAAAATAACGTTATTAACCACGTGGGGTTTATTAAACCCCAATATAAAATACCCTAAAAAATAACAAACACCATTTGTTTTAATAAAAATGTTTCTATGATAATTAAATATTTAATAAGCTTTACTTAGATAATTATAAAAAAAACAAAAAAACTCATTTTTTGAATATTCTGAGAAACTTTATCAAAAACGTTACCAAAAAATGCAACTTCAAATTTAATTGGGAAAAATATGGTTGATATTATATTCATTTAAACATAAATGGCTTTGACATAAAGGTTTCAAGTAATCCATACAAACGTCTCAGTCAAAAAAATTACGCTCAGGGAGTTTCCAGGGAGCTCCCACAATAAGCTTCCATGGGATGTCCCATATTCAGCCCCTGGGAGCTTTCAGGGAATACGAAATGTCTGCATTAGCCTTAAAGAGCTTTTGGGTCGCTAGTCCCATAAGACTCCTATAATATGACTATAAAACTCCCATAATATGTAAATAAGCCTTCCTTTGCTGGATTTACCCCCAAATAAATAAATAATGTTAGTCAGCCAGTGAGAAATATTTTTCTGGCTGAAATAAGTTTCAGTCAGCAAAATATGTATAAAATAGTAACATGGTAATAAATTATAAGCAATATCTAGCATATTTTAACTTAAAATTTTTTTAAAATGTTAAAATAAATTTTGGACGCCATTAACCATGTGGGGTCGCACAGACTTTTACTCACTTTTACTTACTCCTATTTCTCACAACTTAGCTCAATACATGGAATGAGCCTTTGAAGTGTTTTCGGAAGATAGACGAGCGGACGTGCCCATAGAATTAGACTAAATATGTTTTTTGTTTAAAATAAACTCATTGGGGTTTGTCAGACCCCTACCTGGTTAACGGTTGGTTAAAACAAAAGTCCTTGAGCCGATGGGATTTTTTCATAAATCTCTTCTACGATGTCTCACGAGTATTCATTGTCAATATGAAAATAATCAGTAGAGGGATTGGTGAGATAAATCGAATTTAATTTTTTTATATTTTTTTCAGTGTATGTATAATTTTTATTCGGATATCGAATAAGTTTATTTATTTAAGAAATTCTATAGAATATCTGTGTTTTTGTTTTCATTTAATCCTAAATTATTTAAAATCAGGCTTGTTCGAGATTCGAGTTCAGAACTGTTCAGAACTGGTTCTGACCAATGGAGGTTTAATCCTTATTACCATGTGACTTTAAATAACCAATAAACAGTAGTCCAGAACTGATTCTAGCGTATCCCGAACAAAGCTATCAAAATTGACAAAACTCATTTTTTAATCAAGTAACCTGTTGTAACCTGTTGAGATATTTAAAAAATTTAAAATAATTTAAAATAAGCTTAACGCCATCTATAAATTTTATGTTAGAAAATTACCACAAAATGGCTCTAACTTAGTACCATCTCCAACTTAATTTTATTCTATAGATATTGTGTTCTGGCTCGGGTCTGGCGCTTAGAGCCGTTTGTGGTCATTTTCTAACATAAAATTTGTAGATATCGCAACAGGTTACAACAGGGTTCTTGATTAAAAAATGGGTTTTGTCAATTTTGATTTTAAATAATTTAGAAACAAATGAAAATAAAAACAAACACATTCTAGAAAAATGCTTAAAAAAATAAACTCTTTCGATATCCGTAATAAACATTTAACATACACTGAAAAAAATATAAAAACAAATGAAATTTGATTTATCGCACGAATCCCTCTATCGATTATTTTCATATTGACAATAAATACTCGTGAGACATCGTAGAAGAGATTTATGAAAAAATCCCATCGGTGCAAGGACTTTTGTTTTAAAGTTGATCCAAGTCCGCCGTGCAAAGTTCTCGACTGATATTGTTTTAACACGGCCCGAGATACGGCCGTACCGTACGTTTACTTTGTGTGATTAGCCGTAATCGGCGAATTTCCAGCCCTCGCATAGGCGCTGCGTCGACTCTAGTCAATATTGTTGCGTGTAACAAATTAGTCGTCAAATGTTTCGATTTATTGACCCTTATAAAAATTTCCCTCATAATTCGGCAAAATTATTCCGTAAGCCTATGTTTCTGTGTTTATTTTCAACGTTGTTGAGTCATAACTGAGTTTACGCCGACTACTGGTGATTAGGCAAACAAGGGTACCTTCTGTACAGGGGCGCTCGCAGGATTTTTGATAGGGGGGGCAAACCTATTCGGCTTTACAACTTTATCAACAAAAAGTTTTTGTTAAATTCCCAAAAAGGGCCAACCTTTTTTCACAGGGGGGTTAATATGAAACAGATTGAGTGGAATTACCATGTTTAGTACAACATTTAGCACCGCAAGCACTTTTTGTTAGAAATCCTAAAGTATAGTATTTTTCAGAATTGCGATATTAGACTATTGGTTATCAGGTTAAGCGCCACAGGCAATTTTTTTTTAATTTTCAAGTTCAACTATTTTCCTAACTTCAACAATTTAAAAAGAAAATGTTTATAAAACTTTAAATAGCCAGAAGAACCCTCTAAAAAATAACACATTTTTTTAGCGCCGCAGGTCAAAAATTTTAGAAATATTCAGGTTTTTCGTTTCTAAAGACATATATGTAAATTATTGAAAATATTTTATTAATTAAAATTCCTGTATCACCTTTTTGTTAACCAGTTTAGCGCCACAGGCAATTTTTTTTAGAAAAAAAAGTCCAAACACTTTGCAGCAAATTATAATTATTTTTAAAATATTTTAAATACAAGTTTCTTATGGATTTGCGTTCCGTAACCATTTCCAGCGCCGCAGGCAATGTTTTAGAAGTCTGAGACACTTTAAAATTGTTAAAAACAACAAAATAATATATATCTGAAAAGCCAGGGGAGGGGGACGACAGCCACCTCTGCCCCCCCATTGGGGCGAGCAAGCTTTTGTAGAGGTTTTTGCACAACTGGTTTCTTTGGTGCCATCAAGGTTCTTAAGATATAAACTGAACAGTTGCAAGCACCTTGTCAAAACATCGGCACTAGGCACTAATTTGAAACTTTATGAAAAGAAAAGTTGTGTGAATAGGCAACCATTAATACACCTGCGTGTTAAAAAATTTATTAAAGTTGTAAAGTCTGTATCCCCAAAACGTTATATTCTAGCAAAAACTGTATATGACATTTTGTAGGGCTTAAAAAGAGCTTTTAATTGAAATATATTTCTTTAAAATCGGTTAATAAATGAGTTATGCCAAAATGATCAAAATTTGCGTTACGTAATACTTGAACGTGAAAGTGCCGACGTAATATTTATAAAATGTACATTTGGGGACTATTGAAATTTGAATTTTTCTTTAACAGGCAAAACTTTGTCATTTGGTAACGTTTGTGCTACATAAAGTTTCTTTTCATCTCCAAAGGTCATAAAATGGAAATTTTTTGAATCGCGAGATGAGGAGAGATTAGTGCCATCTCAAAGTCCTAGACTAAAAATTCTTGGATACAAATGTTAAAAATAGAAACTTTGCCCGTCTGTCTGTTTTTTTTTTCGTTTCGCCAAACCAAAAACATTTTTAATACTTAATTTTTTGTTTTAATTTTAGGTCTAAAATTTACCAGCAAATAAAGAAAAACAAGACACACGACCTATGGGGATCAATATTAATGTTAAATTAAAATGCAAAATACACAAAAATCTGTAAAATTTTGTTTTTTTTTCACCATAACCAATATGACTTTGCAAAAAAACATATTGGCCATAACCTAACTTTCTTCCTTTCTCAGGTCGCTCAAAAGTACTACCTACATTTTTTCATTTTTTTTTACTAACGCAAGACTTTGTAAACTATAATTATAATTTAAACTATTATTTTAAATAGGTAGGTATTACCAGTACTATACTGGTTATTTAAAAAAGATATTTATATAGTTTTAAAAAGTTTAAAAAGTTCAACATCGCGATGCATCGTTTTGCCGACATATTTTCTTTATGGTATTCACAACAGCGTACTGGGCGCCTAACGTGGGTCGCGACGTCTTGGAAAACAAATGCAAGAAATCAGTTTTAAAAGGTACATCGTGTTTACTTCCCATATTGATTATTTTTCTAGTAACTGTAACTCTCCATATTGCTAAAATTGAATCAATACCAGTGGCGTAAGTGGACGTCTATAAAGTATGTCACGATTTTTTTAGCAATTTTCGACCCTCTACCCCCCTTTTAACAAATTGTCACACCGGCACTGACTCTCTGTGTCACGTCACATTAAATTTTTATATAAAAAAAAACAATTTTTTATTTACATTGGAAATGTCTTATAGCTCGCAACCCATGAATTTTGTCATGATTTTTGCCACGAAAAGCGTTACCATAGGTCATAGGCCATAGGTCATAGTCGTTACCATTTATGTAGGTCACCCATTTTCCAGACACCTCCAGACACCTCAGGATTAAAAAAAACCATTTAGTAAACATTTTTCTATATGATTAGATCACTGTAAATAAGTCCAGCGCCGCAGGCGATTTTTATAAATTTTCAAGTTAACTTTCACACATTTTATATATCTGTGGCTTGGTTCTAAAAGGGCCAATGTCACTTTGTCAATAGCAGCGTTTTCACGTCAACTTCGTTTTAATATTTTGAAAAACGCTGCTATTAATAAAGTGACATTGGCCCTTTTAGAACCAAGCCACAGATATATTTTTAATTTTTTAAAAGACGTTATGAGAAAAGGGCAATCAGAATTGAGTAGTGAACCAATTGGGCTGGTGGCGCCTTATGGGCGCAGCCCTTATACATTACGCACACTTGCCACATAGAAGTTACGCCACTGGCTTTCATTGACTTTTTGGGGTAGACCGACCTATATTTCTTAGCGATAGAGGGGACAAATTTGTCCCTTAAGGGTATAAAGTTCCGAGGTCAAGGCTTCAGGGGGTCTATATCAGGCCCACCCAGATTTCGGGAAAATAGCTCCTCTTAAGGACTTAAATTACGCCTCCAACATATATTAAATTAAAAAAATATTTACTTTTTATTGGATTATTACAACTATAAAAAATACATTATAGTAATACATATTGTGTTTTGTTTTAAATAATTTTGAGGTATATGGTCCTTAGGGTGGTTCAAAACAAAAAAGTTGGAATTTTTTGCTGCTCATGGAGAATAAAGTTCATTTTGATGAGTTAATATCCCACAAAAAAAATAAAAAAATATTGGAGTATATTTACCACTCCCTCACGAGGGTGCAAGTTTTGGCTACTTATCCAGGGTGGGCTCGAAGTGATTTTAACTAAAATGCTCGCTACCTTAAAAATTCCTAATTAGGGGTCGAATGTTAGTAAAAAATCCAAAAATAAAAATAATTGCTTTCCCCACTTTTTTTTTATGGGGAAAAAACCGGAAAATCTGGATATTATGTAGCAAAAAATTAGGCGTTTTCTCAAATGACCTGAAATTTTGATAATATAGTTTTTATATACTAGCTTAAGTTTTAACATAAAAATCAAAAAAATGCGCTTTGCTAACAAACCAAAAGAGGGCGTTTATCCTAAAAAACCGTGTTTTTTCAAATACTTTTGATAATTTTGGCTTAACGGTTAATATTTTTCAAAAATTTCTTACTACAAAAATTAAGGAAAATTTAATGATCTTTATTTTTATTTTTTTTATTTTAAAATCGGTTAAGTAACAGAAAAGTTATGATAAAAAGAAAATTAATAAAATTAACAACATTAAGTTTCTAATATATTTTTCTTATTTACAGTATAATCTGGATTAGAAAAGTATTGGAACAATAAACAACCATCATTTTGCATAAATTAATTTGAAAAAATCAATTTTATTGTTTTAAATAAAAGTTAAATGTTGACTTTAAATATAGGTATTATCCAAATTAACCAAATACATGTATATGCGCCCATACGTGTGAAAATCGTTTTAAATATGGCTAACGTCATTTTTAGGCTGAAATTAAAAAATGTATTCAAAATGAACTAATCATTTTTTTGCAATTTCTTAGAAAAAAAAACAAGATATCCATGGATCGTGAAATGACAGGTTTGTGTTTTCTTACTAGAATTTTCTACAATAGAAAATTCAAGTTGTGGAGGAACATAGGAAACTCTATCCAGACACAAAGAAACCTACACTCTTTTCGAAGGCTGAATTAGAGCTTGTTTGATCCTCTTTTCTAAACCAGATTTTACTGTAAACTACTTATACCATAAGAAAAATATATCAGGAACTTTATGTTGTTAATTTTATCAATTTTCTTTTTAT
Organism: Brachypterus glaber; assembly: GCA_958510825.1. Taxonomy (NCBI): domain Eukaryota; kingdom Metazoa; phylum Arthropoda; class Insecta; order Coleoptera; family Kateretidae; genus Brachypterus; species Brachypterus glaber. Next base: position 51,680,101 of record OY294045.1, on the reverse strand, counting down.
CATAACTTTTCTGTTACTTAACTTTTTTAGTATATAAAGACTATATTATGAAAATTTCAGGTCATTTGAGAAAACGCCTAATTTTTTGCTACATAATTTCCAGATTTTCCCGTTTTTTCCCCATAAAAAAAGTGGGGAAAGCGATTATTTTTATTTTTGGATTTTTTACTAACATTCGACCCCTAATTAGGAATTTTTAAGGTAGCGAGCATTTTAGTTAAAATCACTTCGAGCCCACCCTGGATAAGTAGCCAAAACTTGCACCCTCGTGAGGGAGTGATAAATATACTCCAATATTTTTTATTTTTTTTGTGGGATATTAACTCATCAAATGAGCTTTATTCTCCATGAGCAGCAAAAAATTTCAACTTTTTTGTTTTGAACCATCCTAATGGTTCTTCAGATTTCTTAAAAGTTTTGCCTGGGGCGCTAAATATGTAGTTAGAGGATTTTATTAGATATATTCCTTTAAGAATTCTAGTTTGGACAATCAGTTTTAGAAAATAATTTATAAAAGTTTTTGACTTCATTTTTACACACTCACAAAAAAAACGTCTGCGCCGCGGCCAAAAATTTTAATTAAAAGGTTTATAAAAGAATTAACTTTTTAAATTCCGAGGTATTTAGTCAATGCGTGCCCTTGAATTATGAAAAATTTAGTAATGGAATATCACAATTTATTTGGACTTTTTAATAGATTTTTAAAACAGTATATACAGTATATCGAGGGATATAAGAGTGCGGGGCTATAACAGTCTTCTCTGCCGTGGTTTATATATTATTTTTTCCACTACAAACACAACTATTCTTGTTATTTAAATATTTTTACTTCAGTAATGTTTGTTGTTTTTTTTTTAATTTGGTTAAAAATCAAAGTGTCATTATTAATGTACATTTTAAACAACATTACTCTGATATAGTTAAATTTTAAGTATGTAAAAAAAAACGATGGACTGGAAAAACTTTTTTCTACGAGAGTGCGGAAAAGTGATTTTTTCCGCACGCATTTACGTGTGTAAAGTGCCACTTTTTCCGCACTAGTGCGGAAAAGTAAAAAAAATAAGATCTAGAAGCTTTAGTGTCTAAATGTGGCATTATTTCCATGACCCATATTTATTTTTTTTTAATGGCTTATTAGGCAAATGGCCAAACATGGGTTTATGTTCAATATCCTGCTAATATTTAATTCCATTAAATTGACGTTTGTAGAAACTTTACTTACATAATTTATCAATTAATGTTGTTTTTATGTGATAAAATTAAACAAGTAATTATAAATATAGCAATACATGAATTTCACGTTAGTGATTATAAATATATATTAAATATTTAAATTTTAAATTATTTTTAATTATAACAAAAATAAATGTAATGTTCGATATATGTGGCTATGATATTTCTATGTAATTTGGGCTGCTGAATTCAAACATGGTGTCAGAATTACCCATTCGCCATTCAACTTTTTTAGAAATTACAGAAAAACCCTAAAATTTGTAAAAAACTGGAAGAGGATTTTTTTAAATCCAAATTAAAGCCGCTTTATTTCTCTACCCTATTGAAAATGGCTGGTCTGCGTGGGTATAAGTGGTGCACAAACCGGACTTGAGCGGGTGACTTTCATCCGCTCAAGTCCGGTTTATGCACCATTTATACCCGCGCAGACCCGTCATTTTGAATAGGGTACACAAAAAGGTCATATAATTCTCAAGTACTTTCTAAGATATAGACCCTGAAAGCGAACATTTTTGAGACATTCATATAGTTTTTACACAAAAAGAAAGGAGATTGAGTAATATCACTATAAATGAATACAGGTATTTTGGAGCACACTTTTACGATCTAGCAGTTTTTTCAATTTTAAGTATTTCTTTAAAATTCTTAATATTTCGATTTTTATAAAAAGTTGAGAGTTGTGGGACAAGTGTGGTTGCCAACCGTCCTTTAAAGGACAATATTCTATTTTCTACTTCTGTCATTTGGGAACGTTCAAGTATTACGTAACGCAAATTTTGATCATTTTGGACCCCCATCCCTCCCCCCTGTAACGCTATTTTCCTATACCATTAACATGGGCGTAACACTCCAAAATGAGTCCAAACGTAAAAACGGAAACTTGATAACACAGCCACACAAAAAGAAAAAAAGTCCGCATTTCAGACCATTGTATTCCTATGTAATAGCACCTTATCTAATTAGTTTTGGAGATAACCTCGAAAAACCTTTCTTTTATATACTCGAAAAAACGTTTTTTGAGGTTATTTCCAAAACTAATCGGATAAGGTGTTATTTTGACCTCAATATCGGATGCAGCGCCTCAAAATACATATGAATACAATGCAATGGTCCCCGAAAAAAATCTTGACCTTTTTTTGATGTGGCAAAAAATAAACAAAAAAAGATTAAGAATTTTTTTGTGGACCAAAGTGGTTTGATTTTTTTTTAGGATCCTATGCCTACCCTAGTGGCATTGATTAAGATCAATTGATTTCATTAAATGGCCTAAAAAACATTTGAAAAATTTACTTTTGATGTGTATTGGTGGTTGGTCGGTTTGGGCTTTTTATCAGGCGAAAACTTACAGAAACCCAAACGGCTAACCACCAAAACACTAGACAAAGTAACGATTGATCGAGTGACCCTAGACCTGGGAAAAAAGAAAGTGTTGCTATGGCGAAAAAGTTCACCAGATTTCAATATATTTTTCGATATTTGTGCGTCTGTCCGTCCAGAGGCCTATAATAGGCCAGTCTTACTGGCCAGTCGAGCGTATGGGCGAAGCCATGTCAATTTATTTAATCCATTTGACCCCCTATCCACATTTTAAGAGATAGATATATCAAAGGTATGTATAGTTCAAGTTGTCTTGTTTAAGAGTTCCAAATTTGAAGTCGGTATCTCAACTCGATCAAAAGTTAAGAAGGAGTGGGTTACTTTTGGACCGCACTGTTTGTACATATATATTACTGTATACAGTAGCACTTTCGTAAAAAAACATTTTTTAAATCTGTAAAAATACTGTATTTTTACCGTGAAAATTGAGATACTTTTATTATTGTGTTTAGGATTTTTTAAGAAAAAAAAATTTTTTTCCTAAAAGATGTACTGAATTTAATTTACATTGTTTAAGAAACGATTAAAAACAATGGGTCATTTTCGTCGGCTCGGCTTTTTGTTACAAACGTCATTAAAATGTTCTAGGTAAAAATCAACGCTAAAAGTTCCAGGCTTCCAGTGAACAGAGGGCGCTAAGAGTAAAAACAAAAAGAACCATAAATGACACGACGTGTAAACTGAGTGCAACAATTTTAGTACAGTTATGTTTAACTGTATAATATAAAAATAAATTGGGGTTAAAATAAATAAGGTAAATATAAATAGTTTATTTGCTTATATTGGCTACTCTGATTACTTTTTCTTCCTTTCATTGGATAAACTGTTAGAAAGAGCACTGTAGACTTATTCTTGATGATCTTTGTTGTCAAGAAACTATCCCATTAATTTCATTTTTATTAATTTAACGATTTAACCATTTCGTTGATTAGTTAAATATTTAAAAATATATTTAAATATATTTTAAACAGTGAAAAATGCCACATGTATTATTACTGTATTGCCCTATTAAAGTAAACGGCAGTAAGTGACATTGTCGCATAGCGGCGTTTTCACGTCAACCCTGATTTAATATTTTGAAAACGTTGCTATTGACCAATGTCACTTACTGCTCTTTACTTTTTCAGGGCAGTATACTCTATAAACATCCGAACAAGTTATGGGCGGAAAACTTTAAAAAAAATCGAAAAAAGTTAAAGGAAAAGTCGGATTGACAGATTTTTTCAGAAAAAAATACTTTATAAAAATCCTATCAATTTTGAAAATGTCCATTGAAAAATAAAAAAATATAAGTAGGTAGCGCAATTTTTTAACAATTTATAAAGAATAATATCAAAAGTCCAATAAACTCTAAATTTTCAGAAAGCGTTACCTTGATAAAAATATATATAGCAATTTTAAAAAACATCCACTTTTAAATACTTAAATACAGTATAAAAAGTAAGTATGCGCACGAGATCAAAGCAATTATATTTTCGGAAGTATATTAAAAGAAAACGCAATATGTTACCACGATCTGGTTGGGAAAATCTACTCTCCAGTTAGGAAAGTTATGGAGTTTATGATTAGTCCAATCAAATAACGAGAAATTTGTAAAATTGCAATATATGTACACGGGCTGATATTTTAAAGGGTAGTAGTGGATAGTAACAGAACACTCCTGAGTTTTTCACCGGGTTAATTTGCGTAAGGGGTGTCCGCTATCTTAAATTTTAGGGGTGAGTACTAAATACAATAAAAATGCATATAACCAATTTTGTTACGGAGAAAACTTCCAACAATTTTTGTTGGGATCATTTTTTTAATATATTAATAACAATCGAGTTATATTCAAATATGGCCATGCCTGATGGCTAGAAAAATGGTAAAAATTTAAATGACTAAAAAAAGGTCCTGCAGCCTCGCCTCGCCTCGAAAGAAGCTTTACACCTAGCAAATTTCCCAACTGTACCCCTCAATTTTCCCAAGTGATAAATTTACTGACTAAAAAAAACCATAGCCTCTGTAAATATACAACTCGGATATCAAGTCCAGTCAAACAATAAATGTAAATTGCAATAAATGTACACGGGCTGATATTTTAAAGGGTAGTAGTGGATAGTAACAGAACACTCCTATTAGTTCTTCACCGGGTTATTTTCCTCAGGGGTGTCCGCTATCTTGAATTTTAGGGGTGAGTTGCTTAATATGCATCTTAAACTAAAATTGCAAATAACCAATTTTTTCAAAATCTATAATTTTGCTTATGACCCGATGAATAATTTGGCTGAAAATGGAAAAGAACAATTTCACCTCCAAAATGGCTATTTTTAAATTAACTCGATTGTTATTAACATATTAAAAAAATGATCCAAACAAAATCACCTCCTTAACAAAATTGGTCATTTGCATTTTTAGTGTAAGATGTATATTAAGCAACTCGCTCCTAAAATTAAAGATAGCGGACACCCCTTAGGCAAATCACCCGGTGAAAAACTAACAGGAGTGTTCTGTTACTGTCCAATACTACCCTTTAAAATATCAGCCCGTGTACATTTATTGTAGTTTACATTTAATATTTGACTGGACTAGGTATCAGAGTTGGATACCTATTTACAGAGGCCATGGTCAGTAAATTTATCACTTGGAAAAATTGAGCGGTAAAGTTAGGAAATTTACTAGGTGTAAAGCTTCTTTCGATGCGAGGGAGGCGTACCTTTTTTAGTCATTAATACTTCCGCCATTTTTTAGCCATCAGGCAAAAAGTTGGGAAATTTCTTAATCTTTAGTTGGGAAATTTTTGTTCTGCCCTCCCTACAAAATATTTCTCACGTCACCCCTGACGACACACTCTCTTAGTTAAAAAAATAATAATTAAAAAAAATAACTGACCATATGTGATAATGTATATTCCTTTAATCCATGTGCAATATATCTTCCAATATGTATCATTGGTATGGATAAACAATTTTCACTCCAAGGATGCAATTCCTTGCATGTTTCATAAACAACTTTACTATAAGCCATATTAAATTATATGATCACTTCCATAAAAATAATTATACCTATACCTAATATATTTTTGTATTGTCACATTTACTTATTTACATATTATTCGATTCGAAAACCAAGCCCAATAGTTCAAAAAGTGCATCTTCGGGACCTAACTCTTAATAATAAAAATAAAAAGCTTTCCCAAAATTTTGAAATTTTTTAAAATGGGAAGGTAATAAAAAATAAAAAAAGAAATAAAATAAGGAAACCAGAAACTTAAATTTCGACTTGAGTTTTACTTTTTCCGTATAATTCCGTATAATTTTTATAAAATTCTAACTATACACGGTGTATTTAAAATAGGGTTCGAAATTTTAAGGGGTGATTCATCAAAAAATATGTCTAAAAATGCGTCCTAAGGGAGCTAAGCCCCTTGAAAGTGGCTAAGTTCGGTTTTTATTTAATAACTCAGGAACCCTTTAAGATATAGCAAGGAGGTTTTGCACGTGAACTAATTTTAATAAAGCCTTTTCGTATGTTATTTTCATGTACTTATTTTAACCAGGGGTGTGCGAAACGGGACGGCCTTATCAGTGTTCGTTCCAAACTTTTTTCTGTGCAACTTTTTTGTGATTTTATTTTTGGAGTATGGTTCCTCAGATTTACACGGAAAAAAAAATTATAGCTAGGAGCGCTATAACACACATACCAAGCAAATTATAATCGCTTATTATATAAATACAAGGCTTTCTCTTACAATTATGGCAGTCAGTGTAAAAATTTATATGAAATACTTTAATTGTTTAGTGAATAATAAAATATAACAAATAGTATGGCATTTATAGCTTAAATAGATTTAATTATTGTCCGTGCTAATAATTTTTATAATATAATAAAATTTCTGTAAATTTATAATAGTGCCTGTAATAAATATAATCGTGTCTGTAATATATATAATCGTTTCCAATTTATTTTTAACATTATTAGTTATTGTGTCCCTTATAATCTATAGCTTAAATCACTATAATTTGCCACTGTTACCAAATATCTTATAATGTATAGCGCAGAGCCCACTAATTTCTTTCCGTGTATATACATAAAAAAGGTACTCTTGTTGTAATACTTTAGGATTAACCGTTTTCGAGAAAAATTAATTTGAAGGTAAAATTTAACGATTCGAGGACGAAAAATTAAATACTAAAATGTTGAAGATTGAAATTTCAATGATGCTGGGTTATTCTATATCAAAAACTAAGAAAAAAACCTCATATACAGGCACTTCCAAAAATCAGTCCTAAGGGAGCTATGATCTTCTTAAAATGAACTATTTTTAAAGGGGCATAGTAGCTTTATAAAGCTTTTAAATTTAAAAGCGATTTTTCGGCCTACATGTAAAGAAACTTTTTCTTAGTTTTTAATATAGAATAACTCATAGCATTTAATTTTTCGTCCTCAAACCGTGAATTTTCGCCTGTTTTCTCGAAAACAGTTAATCCTGCAGTATTACAACCAAAGTACCTTTTACTTTCCCCAAGGAAAGTCTTGCGTTAGTAGAAAAAATTCAACATTTTTTTATTGTTTTTTTTTACGTGTCTGGACGTTTTATATACAAAAAATATTTTCGTGAAAAAAAAAATTCTGTCTGTCGGTCTGTGAGTCCGGGAAATTTGTGACCACGATAACTCAAGAACACTTCGGACCAAAGACTTAAAATTTGAAACAAAGGTTGATTATCCAAAGTTCTAGGCTGAAGCAGAACCACGGAAAATTATAAGAAATATGATTTTCCGGGTAATTTATTAGTAAATTGGGCGCCGTTAGCTCAATCTCAGGGTGTGGTCGGTCCGTGAGCGTTTTTGAATAAAACAAACCAGAATCAATTTAATCGGACTGTTTATTGTGTGAATGTTAACTAAAACAAATTTCGCAAATTAATATAGATATTATAGGGGAAGAGTATTTAAAAGGATATGACAGCATTTTAGGTAATTAGGCGGTAACGCCATTACGCCAAAAAATACCACATTCGTTCAGAAACTAGACGACTTACCTAAAACAAATATCCCATGTATCACCAATTATTATACAATATGATGCACAGTAAAATAGTGTAAACAAACGGCTATAGTTGATCTTAGTTAACTCACACGGCATGTGAACTGCCAAAACCTGGAGGTCGCGAAAAAAAGGAATGTTTTTTTCGCGGCAAGACGAATGACGTTTTTAATCGATAAAATATTGATTTAGTACATGTATAGCCATCTGTTGTAATATAATTAAAATAATTGAATGGTGAATACGACCGTTTCAAGGCTGGGACTGTTTTTGGTAAAAATCGGATTGGGGTAAGGGGGTAAAAACATTTTTTTTTTCAAAAACATTTTTTTAAAATTTATTTTTCGTTTTACGAAAAAAGAATTTTTTTGGATTTTTTTTTTTTTTTGAAGAACATCAAAAACTAAGAAAAAAAGTTTCTATACATGTAGGCCGAAAAATCGCTCTCAAATTTATTTTTGGAAGTGCCTGTATACTAGGTTTTTTTTCTTAGTTCACCCTGCATCATTGAAATTTCAGTTTTCAACACTTTAGTATTTAATTTTTCGTCCTCGAATCGTTAAATTTTACCTTCAAATGAATTTTTCTCGAAAACGGTTAACCTTACAGTATTACAACAACAGTACCTTTTTTATGTATTTAAGGGCCACTTGCACCAACTTTTGGTCTGGGATTATCTCAACTAAACCGAGTTTAAGTTAGAAATGTTGCGTTCTGATTGGTCGGCCGTCAACTTAATCCAAGTTTAAAGTTAAACCATCATTGGTGCAAGTGGCCCTAAATCATACTCCAAAAATAAAATCACAAAAAAGTTGCACAGATAAAAGTTTAGGACAAAAAACTGATAAGGCCCCCCCGTTTGACACACCTCTGTTTAAAATAAGTAAATAAAAATAACATATGAAGATGGGTCTTATTAAGATTAGTTCGCGTGCAAAACCTCCTTGCTATATCTCAAAGGGTTCCTGAGTGATTAAATAAAAACCGATTATTTTAGCCACTTTCAAAGGGGCTTAGCTCCCTTACGACGCATTTTTAGACATGTTTATACGAACTTTTTGTCATATTTTATGATGTAGAATCATACCTTTAAATTTCGGACCCTATTTCAAATACACAGTGTATGTAAAAAATTTACAAAATTGTTGGCACCAACCGGTTTGCAACCAGGCTATTTAATAGCATAATACATACATAATTGTTGGCTTTAAGTTTAAGTAAATAAATTTAAATAAATAAAATAATGCATAATGCACTTTTTGGACTGACGATTGGCTTTAAAATAAAATAAATCAGATTATATGTTAACCCACATTGACGGAAATGACAGAAAACCAGTGTAATAAATTTTAACTATAAAATAAATAACATATCTTTAAATCGTGTTGAGAAAACAGAAGATCTAGAAGTTCGGTTTGATGCAAAATTAACCTTTAATGACCATATTACTGATACTTGTAAACGCTCTTTAAAAATGTACGGCTTTTTAGTAAGAAATACAAAACAATTTAAAAATACTTTATCTTTGAAAACATTATATTTTGCACTTGTGTGTTCTCGACTGGAATATGCTTCTATTACCCTTCTAGTACCCTTATTCTCAAGCCCAAAAAGACAGCATGCTTGCATTAAACAGGTACAATGTAAATTTTTAAAATACCTTAATTTTAAAACGCTTGACTACTATCCTTTGCAGGGCTTTGATCATAGTGTTTTATGTACTTAATAGGTTTGATATGGTTTCTCTAGAAAAAAGGCGAAAAAAAGTCAAAACTATAGTTTTCCTGTATAAAATTTTACATAACTTGATTAATGCACCAGAAATTCTTAAAAATTTAGACTTAAGGCAAAATGTAACTTTTTATTGTTCTACCCCTCGTTCTTATTTAATGTTTAAATTACCTATATACATTATGTGTAATAATTTTAATAAAATTAGTCAATTCTCTGATATTAACTTTACTAAAGGCCATAGCAGGATAAGTATGCGAAAAGTGCCACCAACCCGATTTACCTGAAATTTTGCAGTTACATTGTCCTCGGTATGAAAACATACCATACCAAATTTTAACCCAAAATTCGCAGTGGCGTAGGAGTAATTAATTCCAAAAGATAAAATTAATTTAAATTATTTTCTTAAAAACGGGTTGTCGATTTTTTTTTGAAAAAAAAAATATACGTAATACTTGTTAGTAGGGGACTTAAAAAAAATATATTATTTTTTCGTTTGCGCAAGAAAAAAAGTTTAGTGTAATTTTTTAAGTTTCAGTTTTTTTTTTCGTTATGTAAATATCAATTTACCAATTTGATTTTTTTTTCTGTAACATCACCTACTACGTATGTACATCATATTATATAATTATTTTTTTTTTGAGTGGGGCATCATAGTTTAAAAAAAAATAAAAACCAAATTTTTAAGCTAAAACGCAAAATACTGTGAAAAAATATTTATTAAAACTTAATTCAACAAGTTCTACAACTCTTTCTATTTTATCACATCTAACTAAAAAGAAGCATTGTTCGTCAGATCAACACGGCGTCCAACCTTTATCTCTCCTATTTAGCTTAAATTTGGCACATCCTCATCAAATAGAGTCTAAATTACTAGATCGGAAGGAAAAAAAAACAAATGAAACATTTTAAATTGAGTGTCATTGTTACCAGTATGAATACATTCCCCAAATGTATGTATATTCAATATTGTTGTGTGTAACAAATTAGTCGTCAAATGTTTTGATTTAGTGACCTTTATAAAAATTTCCCTTATAATTCGGCAAAATTATTCCGTAAGCCTATGTTTCTGTGTTTATTTTCAACGTTGATGAGTCATGACTGAATTTATTCCGATTAATGGTCATATTGAAATTATTCAAAACTAAACTACTGTGTAAACAAAATAAAACGCACAAATAGATAAAATAGAATAAAGAACTCTTTCCTTCCATTGGACATTTGGCGCACTCGTCCATTAGAAAACTCCCCGATTTGCGGCTCTTTTTTTTCAAACATGAACACGTGCATCAATATAGTGTCTTACGTAATTTGTCCTTTAACATACTATTAAACGTTATGACTAAAATACTTAAAATTAAGTATTTGCTTTAATTGTTCATAACATATACAAAACTTAAAATATTTAACTCAATAGTAAAAAGATATAAAGTAAAACCTACTGTCATTTCACAATGTTGGTTAACATAATATGTAATAAATAATATTATTATTGCAAAACACTGTCCATGTAAGAAAACAAAAAAATATTAGATATACCTATGTGACTTTTCAATGTACAATAAAATTACTATATAAAGTTGTTTATGAAAAATTGTTAATAATTTGATATAAGTACATAAATAAGATATAAATATAGGTACTTACCTACATTAAGGTATCTCTAATTTAGTAGGGTTGCCAACTTCCCTTTTAACTCAAAATTTTTATGGAAAACTAAGGAATGCGTCTTTCTTTATACGTCCTCCGTCCTCTAGGGGCGGTCTGTTGGGGATGAGGGGTCCCCCCGCGTTTTTACCCAGTGGGCATTCTCAGATATTAGCCTGTCGGTCAACAATATGACGGACAAGAATTATAAATTATTTTTCAATAGCCATTTGCCGAGTGGGTGACTATTATACAAAATATATTTTAACAAATTATTAAGCCCTAAAGAAGCCCTAACAAAAAGGGGCGAAACGTTGGCATACTGGGATTTGATGTATTATTTTTTAAAGTATTCCTAAAGGCGAGAAAAATTCAATATTTTATAAAGAACAAGAATATATTTTAAGATTTAAATAAATGGATAATTTCTAATTCATTAAAAAAACACGTAATGAAGATATGTAATGCTTCGCATTCCATATTATACTCTCCACAGTGCGTTTTCTCTAGATATACTTTCCAACATATAATTGCTTTGATCTCGCGAGCGTGTCTTATTTTTTTTGAAGTTGTTATTTTTACGTCCGACGTCACATGATCTAATTCTTTGGTTTGTTTTGGTTTTTCGTTTGTTTGTTGTTTTTTTTTTGTGGTGGGGCGTAACCCCCCCCCCCATTTAAATGAGGAGAATACAATTCTGACGAAAAATATACATTAAAAGCTTTAAAAACCCTAAAAATCGGCAAAAAAAAATACTGGACGTGGAAATAGCTTCGTGGACGTCGGACGTCCTAATAGCCTGTTCTATGTGAACTCGCTATTTTCACGTCCAACATCACATGGCCTAATTATTTGGTTTGTTTTGGTTTTTTCGTTTGTTTTTGATGCTAATGGGGGGGCACAGCCCCCCTATTGAAATGAGGAGAATATAATTCTGACTAAAAATATACCTGGACGTGGAAATAGCTGCGTGGACGTCGGACGTCCAAATAGCCGCTTCCTATTTTTTTATACTGTGTTGTTTATAAATTGATTTAACTCTGTAAGAATATTTCTATTCAAAAAGGTCCAAATAGTTAATACGTGGTGTATTATTATGTTAAGACTTTTTCACGTAAAAATATTAATATTTATGCACAAAATATTAAAAATTTGAATAATTTTAAAGAAAAAAAAAATCTTCAAAAAAATATTAAAAATTAATAGTTACACAGTTAAATAGAGAATTTTAAGCTTTTTAAAATGACGTACCACAAGACCTAGGGTGCCATTTGAAATATTGTGCCCCATTGCCCCCACCTTACCGAATAAAAAATGAAAAATATGGCAAATGAGAATTTTTATTGTGCGATTTACATATTCCAAGTTTAAAGTTTATATCTCATTTCGTTCAAAAGGGGGGGTGTACCATTTAAAAGAATAACCCTGTATACCTGATACGGAATCAGAATTCACAGAACACCCCGTTCTGGAAACGATTTTAGCCCAACTTTCATATAACCCAAGATTTTTTTCATAATTTAATTATTTAGAGCTTTGGCATCTTTTTAAGACCAAATTTTAAAAAATCTATCGATGCGTTTTTAAGAAAAACAATTTTCATTTGTTTAACAAAAAAAATATGACATATTTAAAAATTATTTTAGATATTTAGATTTTACGTCAAAAAATTATACAAAAAGTTTTTATAGCTATTATTGAGCTAAATTTCTTTTTAAGGGAGCTAGCGTTTGGACTTTTTAAAATATTTATTACTTCATATCTCAAAAACGGTTTAACTTATTAACATGAAATTTTTACTGAACTATAGAAACAATAAATGTAAGCATTTAACTTTTATTAAAATTAAGTTTTTGATCAGGGGCGTAGTTAATGGGTGCCTCATAATTTATATGTAAAACTGTAAGTCCTCCCCTGGTTAAACATTTAATTTTTTATGTCATTAAAAGATAATGTTTATTGGTTGCATACTACAGTAAAAATTTCAAGTCAATTAGTTAAACCGTTCCTGAGTTATGAAGTGAATAATATTCTAAAACGTCTTCTAGCTCCCCTAAGAAGCCATTTAACACAAACGTTCATAGAAACTTTTTGTCTCTCACAAATGAAAATCGTTTTTCTCAAAAACGCATCGATAGATTTTTTTAAATTTGGTCTTAAAAACATGCCAAAGCTCTAAATAATTAAAATATGAAAAAAAACTTGGGTCATATGAAATTTGAGCTAAAAATCGTTTCCAGACCGGGGTGGGAAGTTTAATAAAGTCTAATTAATAAGTAAAAAAAAAACTCGGAACTATTATTATATGTGAAGCGATGTTTTTTAATCAACATTTTTTTCTAAGCCAATTAGTAATTATTAATTGGCAATTACTAACTATTAACTATATTTGAAATGTATATTAAAAAATATAATTTTTCGGGCATACCGGGTGTCCCAACTCTATTTACCCAGCGATTTTCTCGTAAACTAAAAGAGATAATCAAGTTCTGAGAAAACCATTTTAATTAAGACAACTTAATCTATCTTTTAGCATAAATTTGATACTTTCAGCTCTTGAAATGTGGACAGGGGGGCATAGAGGGACATTTTTTTTAAATGGAAAGGGGGGTCGTGTGTGTGCATTTAACTACATTTTTTATTTTTTTTTTTTATTTTTTTTTGGTTTAAAATAGGGTTGAAAATGGGTATTTTTGTAAAATTTCTCTAAAAAATCCAACAACCAAACAAATCGCATTTTTTTCCACAAAAAATTAAAAAATCAAAAGCTTAAAAAAATTGTTTAGAAAATTAAAAAATATACAGTCCACTAGAGAATTTTATTTTCTTTAAAATGATGTATCACACGACCCCCCTTTTCATAAAAAAAAATCCACCTATGCCCCCCTGCCCACATTTTAAGAACTGAAAGTATTAAATATATGCTAAAAGATAGTTTAAGTTGTCTAACTTAAAATGGTTTTCGCAGGACTTGATTATCTCTTTTAGTTTTCGAGAAAATCGCTGGGTAAATAGAGTTGGGACACCCGGTATAATTTCAAATTATTAATTTATTAAAGAGTTAGGAAATGTTTATTTGGGAAGTCCGAAAAATTAAATAATTTTCTTAAAAACAAAAAAAAAAGTCAAAAATCAAATTTTGACAATTTTGCTTTCCCATTTTGAAAATTTTCAAAATTTCGGAAAGCCTTGTATTTGTGCAAAAATTTTTAATTTTTTTTTGCGAATTTTTGCGTTTTATGACTTTTTATGTCGATATAAATCAATTTCAAGCAAAAAAAAAAAAATGTCGGTCGATCGGTCTGTCCGGGAAATTTTGTAAGCACGATAACTTTAGAACGCTTTAAGCTAGAGACTTGAATTTTGGCATACAGGTATGTTACCAAAAGTTCTCGCTCGGGATTGTTTTTGGTGAACATTGGCGTGCGGCAAGGGGGGAAAAATACATTTTTTTAGAAAAAATATAAAATTGCTATATAGAGGTTTTTAAGGTTGCTGAAATTGAATCTGATAATAAAATTTCTCTAACTCCACCCCCGGTAAGGGGGTAAATATTTTGAAATGTTTTCCAAATTTTCGTGAAAATTTGTAGATAGGGGTTTTTGAGGTTGATAAAAATGAATCTTGAAATATATTTTTTGAAACCCACCCCCTTAGGGGTGGGGGGTGATTTTTGTGAAAATTGGTATATTGACGTTTTTGAGGTTGCTGGAAGTGAATCTGATAATAAAAAATTTATTTTACGCGCAGGTGGTAAAATGGGAAAGCTTTTTTACTGGCAGTGTATTTTATATAGATCCCTATCGAGCTCGCGAGTTGAGTAACATATGAAAGGTCTTTCATAAGTTATGAATCATAACACATATTTGAAAAAAAAAAAGTTTTACTTAGAAATTTAAAAAATATATATTTTTTTTGTATGTAAAATACAACTCTAAAAAAAAGAGAAGTGCTTCAGGGTGGGTAAGGGGGCTCAAAGGGGCACCAATGTTTTATTCTTGCATCACCTAAAGAAAAGATTCTCCCTTATGGTCAAATTTTTCTCTCAGTTCTACTTTTTAGAAATAATTTTGAAAATAATTTATCATAGAACCTTTCATAAGGAAAACATAAATATAATATGTTTTTTGAATAAGTTTTTACTGGGCTATGGCAACTCTATTATTTAGGTACTTAAATAAAATTATAATAAATCATTAAAGATAAAGATAATACAATTATTTAAAGTGTGCATGATAATTCAATTTTTTTAAGTATGTACCAACTTTATAACGTATAATTATTTTATGTGTTTGCATTAATACAGGATATTAATAAAAAATCTAATCCACTGCGCACTAGATCGCCAAAACCCTCGCTGAAATTTTGTTTTAACTCCACCCCCAGCCTGGGGGGCAATAATTACAGATGTTTCACCACATATTTATTTAAAAAAAAATATACCTAAGTTAGAAAATATCATTAAGTAGAGTTGTAAAAAAACTTATATTTTTGTTTTAAAGCGGCTTTTTTACAACTATTGGTCGTAAAAAAACGTTTTTTTTACATGAAGCTGAAGTTTGCAACGTTTTTTTTGCATCGAATTCAAATAGTATATTAAAGCACTTGTTCCATATCACGTTTTTAGCGCACTATAGTACTTTAGAAAACTCGCCGCAAGCGGCTTGTTTTCTAAACTTTACTCGTGCGCTAAAAACGTATGTTTGTCCAAACTAGTACTTTAATAAACTATTTGAATTTTCGATGCAAAAAAAAAACGCAAAGAGTTTTTAAGTTATCGTGCTTACAAGATTTCCCGGACAGAACGACCAACATATCGACCGACCTAACTTTCGACGGACCAATAACTTTTTTTTGCTCTAAATTGATTTTTATTAACATAAAACGTCATAAAACGCAAAATCGCAAACAAAATTGAAAATTTTGCGTGAATACAAGGCTTTCCCAAAATGCTAAAATGGGAAAGCAAAATACGGTTTCTTATTGGTTGATTTTAAAACAAATATTATTTGTGCTCAGACCTATGTTCAGAAAGCGAATTTAAAATTTCACAGGGGAAATTGTTTTCATACAAATATTTCAGTCGAACGGTCGTGTGAAAGCGCATGACTTTGCGGTGATATGCACACTCTCTGCTTTTTTTGTAATTAAAAGGGGTTTGTTTAGAAAGCCTAAATCCAAATTTGCACCCCTGTGCGATTTTTTTTTGCAGTCATGTGCAAAAACGCATTTGTTTCTTTTTGGTCTGTAACTCGGCTTCGGCTCGTCGATCAACAAAAAATGAATATGGCGTTTTTTCGTTATTGAATTCTCTACAATTTATGCATATAATTTTTTATGAAGCTAAAGTTTTCAACGTTTTTTTGCAACGAAAATTCAAATGGTATATTAAAGTACTAGTTTCATAAAATACGTTTTTAACGCACGAGTAAAGTACTAGGGCGCTAAAAGCGTGTTATGGAATAAGTGCTTTGATATACTATTTGAATTTTCTAGGCAAAAAAACGTTGCAAACTTCAGCTTCATAACTTTTTTTGTTTAAACAATCAGAAAAAAGTTACAGAGCGTTATAGTTGATGAAATAGGCATCATATTCAAAAAATGATTAGTTTTCCAGCTTTCGATTTTTTTTTGCAAATTTTCAACTTTTGCAAATTTTCAACGCTCTGTAACTTTTTTTTCTAATTGTTTTTAAAAAAAGTTACTTAAATAAATTGTAGAGAATTCAATAATAAGCAAAAATCATGTTTATTTTTTGTTATGCGAAGAACCAAAGCTGAGTTACAGACCAAAAACAAAACAAATACGTTTTTGCACATAACTCTGCAAAAAAAATCGCACTGGGGTGCAAATTTGGATTTAAGACTTCCAAAAAAACCCCTTTTGATTACAAAAAAAAACAGAGAGTGTGCATATCACCGCAAGCTCAAACTACTGGGCTAAAAGTCAAGAATAGAATATAGAATAGAATATAGAATAGAATTCACAATATTTTTAATTCACTGGTGATTTTTTTTGGGAAAAACAGTTCACCTGTGTACAAAATTCATAAAATTGAATGATGTTAATCTGTTTTTAACAAACTTACCAAAAAGAATAAGGTTATCAATTTGATGTGTGACTGTTCTTTTTTTTCATTTAGAGCAGACATCTAGATGTCTGAAGGCTTTAGCTAAGTTCCTCCATACATCTTGATTTAGAGGATGTTCAAGCCTTTAAATAAATCGAGAATCGGGCTCGAAATCGGATTATGAAATCTCTGTATTTTGCCCAAAAATTGCTTATGTAATACTTAAACAACCCCTTATTTCTTGATATCTATTCAATAATTTACTGCTAAAAATACATCTTATTGGGTACCTACCATATAAACAGATCCATAAATCCTCATAGAGTCAAAAATGCAGTACAAATAGAGCCCACATATTGCTTGTAAACAACTGTCAGTCCATGGGTGAACATAGTCCATACAACTTGTTGGAATGGGAGAAGTGACTGGAATCTTACTAAATATTTGAGACATGTTTTAAATTATTATTCCATCAATTAATTTTATATTATTCAACAAACACTAAATAAAATTATTCTTGAGATTATAACCTTGACTAGAAAGAAACACAATAGCACATGTTTTGAACTTTGATCCGATTAAAGTTCAAACAAATACAGTTTAAATGGAATAAAAACTAATAACATAATGTTAACTTTCACTAATACTTGTCTTCATAGACCCCCCAACAGCTGTTTTTTTCACGACATTTTGCGTCGTAATTACTTCCGCCAATCAAATTCCAATATTCTGACGTTTTGACGTCACTTTATGTTTATGTACGTAGTTCGTATCTGTTTTATTAGATGTCTCTCATTTGATAATAAGGGCCTATTTACAAATACGACGTAAAAACGTAAACGTAAAATCGTAATTCAATTTCAAGGTTGAACCATTGAGAGTACAGCATTTCTTAATATTTTACGTTTTTATGTCGTATTTGTAAATAAGTCTTAAGCATGTACATGGTACCATCTAGCGGGTGTAAAACAAACAAAGCTGATTTCCTTTATATAATTTTTTCTCTATTTTTGTAAATACGGTCCTACAATATATATATTTTATAAAATATACAATTTCTCAGTAAGGCTATTCACCAATAGATGGCAAGACAGTTATGGTTTATTTAAAAAACCGAACAACATGCTTTTGATACGCCAACGACTGACAATGCTGGCATCAGAATAAAATTATTGTAAAAGATCATAAAATTAGAAAGCTAGATAAAATTATAGAAGTATTAAAATAAAAGTTTTTTGACCTGCGCCATCTATTTTATTTTTCACGAACATGAGATAAACAATGCTTTTCTTCTTCTTCACCTCTTGGAGTTGACAGTATGATTTGACAACAAAAAGCACAACGAAAAAATTTAAAAAAAATCAAATAACTATTTGTTCAGTTTAGTTAAATAAGTTAAAATGAGCGATGAGAAAGTGCTAAATGAAGCAAATTGGAAAAATGAGGCGGACTTTGTTGTTAATGATATTAACGAACATGTGAAATTTGTGAAAATATCAGAAAAGAAAAAGTGTACAAACAGCAGTATTTATTTTAATTTGACTACTCTAGAAGGTGATAATTACTGTATCGAACTTTCTTCACTTGGATTTAGAATTGTGGGAAATAATTTTGATCAGGAAAATCTAACCAGTGAACAGTATTTTGAGACTCCATATAGTCTTTTAGATAAAATAAGCCCACAATACAAAAATTCTTTTGCAAATTCGTTATTAAATAAGTTAAATAATTTATCAAATGCAGATTAAACAATATAGGTTAACTTAGTGTCTGATTTTTTACTAATGTTGGCAACATAACCTTCCAATGACCCCACTGTAAATTCGCGACTAACTTCACAACAGTTTAAAACAATAATGAACTTTGTGACACATTTTTGACATATTCGTACCAGGATCATAGTTATTTTCGAAAATATTGTACTTTTAGTGTTTTAAATTGTTTGTTATAAATGAGATAGTGTTTTTGTGGGATATTTTAACAAAGTGCGGTAAATTTTTTTGTACCTTAGACTTTATTTACTACACCTTGATTCATTGTTCTGTTTGGGTATGAGGAGTTTGAATTAGGTAAGTCGAGGGGAATTTATAAATAAATAATTAAAAAATACTGCATATTTAAAATATATAGAGTATTCAACAAAATTATTTATTTATTAAAAAAATACTTATTGTCTAAAGTGGGGCGTTTTATAACAATAATTACATGCCTAATTAAGTAGTGTTTTTAGTACCAGGCAGTGAACATGTTATTGTTGTTTATACCTATTATGTGCAGCTTTTACTAAAACGATTTACCTATTTATGTATGCAAAATTAGGTACATTTACATTAATTAATTATACTACTTTAATTACACTAGTCAACAAATTTCAACCTTTTTTGGAAACTAAGTTTCCCTGGTAAACTTTCCTCCATTTTCTTACAATTTTCATTCTGAATTCTAGTCCGTATTTTTTTTTTTTAGTATTTTACCCACACCCCCCCAAACACAGTCGAAGTAATTTGCCTACCCCCAATTTTAATTGAAATTAAAAAATTATACAATATAAACTATATAGCAAGCTATATACCTCAAGGAAAAAGCTTTGTCCCTGACGGTTCTACCAACTTCGGCGCCCCCAAAAATTACCCTCACGAAAAAAAGCTAGGTCCCTGACAGTTTCTACCAAACTTGGCGCCCAACCATATGGGGGGTAATTACCCCCCATTACCCCCCCCCCCTCATCTACGCCCTTGCGGCGAAGATTTCAATACATCGGCACTCTTAGTAGCACTAAGTGCCGATGTAAAACAAGCCGATTGCGGCGAGTTTTCCAAAGTACTAGTGCGCTAAAAACGTAATATGGAATAAGTTCTTTAATATACTATTTGAATTTTCGATGCAAAAAAACGTTGCAAACTTCAGCTTCATAGATATTAAGATTTTGTTTTCTTATATGGTTAAAAGGTTGCTTGAGTGGTTAACGTCGTCCTTTTTTTAATTTTTTTGCTTTAAGGTCCTAATTTTTTATGATTAAAATTGCGTAAAATTTTATCAAAGTGAAATATATTTAAAAAACAATTTTTTTTTTTTAGTATTTACCCCCCCCCCCAAACACAGTCGAAGTAATTTGCCTACCCCCAATTTTAATTGAAATTAAAAAATTATACAATATAAACTATATAGCAAGCTATATACCTCAAGAAAAAAGCTTTGTCCCTGACGGTTTCTACCAACTTCGGCGCCCCCAAAAATTACCCTCACGAAAAAAAGCTTTGTCCCTGACGGTTTCTACGAAACTTGGCGCCCCTCTAAAAAAATGGCGCCCAAGCCTATGGGGGGGTAATTACCCCCATTACTCCTCCCCCCCTCATCTACGCCCTTGCGGCGAAGATTTCAATACATCGGCACTCTTAGTAGCACTAAGTGCCGATGTAAAACAAGCCGATTGCGGCGAGTTTTCCAAAGTACTAGTGCGCTAAAAACGTGTTATGGAATAAGTTCTTTAATATACTATTTGAATTTTCGATGCAAAAAAACGTTGCAAACTTCAGCTTCATAGATATTAAGATTTTGTTTTATTATATGGTTTAAAGGTTGCTTGAGTGGCTAACGTCGTCCTTTTTTTAAATTTTTTGCTTTAAGGTCTTAATTTTTTATGATTAAAATTACGTAAAATTAAGCAAAATTTTATCATTTTCAAAGTGAAATATATTTAAAAAAACAAAAAAATTGAAAAAGGGCGACGTTAGCCACTCAATCTGCTTTTTAACTAAACAATGGTAAAACCCCTATGTCGATATTGTCGAATTTGCCAAAATGACAAAAATTGCATTTTAACCAATCGGAACCAGGGTCTAACTTACTCACACAAATTTTACATATTTTATTTTTTGTTCCATCATGGACAGGAAAAACTTTGTAGAGTTTTTCATTTGAAATGACCCTTAGTCTTAGTCATTAATTTATTATGATGTCCCTGCTGAAAATGACGGGTCTGGGCGGGTATAAATGGTGCATAAACCGGACTTGAGCGGATGAAATTCACCCGCTGTTTTTAAGAACCTTAAACCATACAGTTTAACACATCCTCACAATTTAATAATGCAAACATTTTCATAAACTTGCTTAATACATTTTAATGATGTATTTGTATGTAGGTTTTGTTTATTGTTTGCTTTTTTTCTGTTTTTTCCGCTTATTAGAGCAGATTATTAAATAAATCATTCTAAATAAAAAAGAAAATTTCATTGTTTGGGAACTGAATGGAAACTATTATTTTTTTTAATATACAGGGTTATTCACGTAACTGGCCTATTAAAAGTTTATCGAAGTTTATGGAGAATCAATAATTTTAAAAATCTGATATTTTTTACTTTGAGGTCTTTGAATATGGCCAATTGATTAAAAATATTTTCGTGCTTATGTCACTTCCGGTTTTACCGGAAGTCGCACTCAACTTTAATTTTTTAAACTAAATTAAATTGTTTGATATTTACAAATTTAAAAAATCTATATAAAACATTTTACTATTCCTTAAAACGACTTTTGTTTAATTAACGCAGTCGTCCCTCCGAAGTGACTGATCGATTTCGTGCTTTTTAGCACTCTTCAGAGCCACATATCGGTAGTAGGGACAACTACGAAAATCAAATCCTTTCCATATATCTCTATATAGAGTTTAAAAATCGTTGTAACGAAAAGCAAAAACAGCTAGCGACATCTACTGCTAAAAGCAGAGACTGGATAAACCTATCGACAGTCCAAAAAAGGAAGCAGTTATTGGTTTCAAGAACCTATTGCACGCTGTCGATAGGGGGCAGATTAATCAATGCCACGGTGGACATTGCCGCCAATTGAATCCTAAACGCTAGGAGTTCACCTTTTACAGTGGTATCTGAATTAATAAACTAAATTAAATTGTTTGATATTTACAAATTTAAAAAATCTATATAAAACATTTTACTATTCCTTAAAACGACTTTTGTTTGATTAACGCAGTCGTCCCTCCGAAGTGACTGATCGATTTCGTGCTTTTTAGCACTCTTCAGAGCCACATATCGGTAGTAGGGACAACTACGAAAATCAAATCCTTTCCATATATCTCTATATAGAGTTTAAAAATCGTTGTAAGGATTATATAGATATATATATATAGATTTTTTAAATTTGTAAATATCAAACAATTTAATTTAGTTTATTAATTCAGATACCACTGTAAAAGGTGACCTCCTAGCGTTTAGGATTCAATTGGCGGCAATGTCCACCGTGGCATTGATTAATCTGCCCCCTATCGACAGCGTGCAATAGGTTCTTGAAACCAATAACTGCTTCCTTTTTTGGACTGTCGATAGGTTTATCCAGTCTCTGCTTTTAGCAGTAGATGTCGCTAGCTGTTTTTGCTTTTCCTTACAACGATTTTTAAATTCTATATAGAGATATATGGAAAGGATTTGATTTTCGTAGTTGTCCCTACTACCGATATGTGGCTCTGAAGAGTGCTAAAAAGCACGAAATCGATCAGTCACCGGAGGGACGACTGCGTTAATCAAACAAAAGTCGTTTTAAGGAATAGTAAAATGTTTTATATAGATTTTTTAAATTTGTAAATATCAAACAATTTAATTTAGTTTATTAATTCAGATACCACTGTAAAAAGTGACCTCCTAGCGTTTAGGATTCAATTGGCGGCAATGTCCACCGTGGCATTGATTAATCTGCCCCCTATCGACAGCGTGCAATAGGTTCTTGAAACCAATAACTGCTTCCTTTTTTGGACTGTCGATAGGTTTATCCAGTCTCTGCTTTTAGCAGTAGATGTCGCTAGCTGTTTTTGCTTTTCCTTACAACGATTTTTAAACTCTATATAGAGATATATGGAAAGGATTTGATTTTCGTAGTTGTCCCTACTACCGATATGTGGCTCTGAAGAGTGCTAAAAAGCACGAAATCGATCAGTCACTTCGGAGGGACGACTGCGTTAATCAAACAAAAGTCGTTTTAAGGAATAGTAAAATGTTTTATATAGATTTTTTAAATTTGTAAATATCAAACAATTTAATTTAGTTTATTAATTCAGATACCACTGTAAAAGGTGACCTCCTAGTGTTTAGGATTCAATTGGCGGCAATGTCCACCGTGGCATTGATTAATCTGCCCCCTATCGACAGCGTGCAATAGGTTCTTGAAACCATTAACTGCTTCCTTTTTTGGACTGTCGATAGGTTTATCCAGTCTCTGCTTTTAGCAGTAGATGTCGCTAGCTGTTTTTGCTTTTCCTTACAACGATTTTTAAACTCTATATAGAGATATATGGAAAGGATTTGATTTTCGTAGTTGTCCCTACTACCGATATGTGGCTCTGAAGAGTGCTAAAAAGCACGAAATCGATCAGTCACTTCGGAGGGACGACTGCGTTAATCAAACAAAAGTCGTTTTAAGGAATAGTAAAATGTTTTATATAGATTTAATTTTTTAATTGAATCACACCATATATTTTTTAATTTTTAGAATCTGCATTATTTTTGCTTTTTTGATGTGCACCAGTTTATGTCTATGTCTATCTCCAGTAGTTTTTAAGTTATTCAAGCTTTTAGCGAAAAATAAGCAAATTCAGGCAACCCTAAAAAAATTAATTTCTCCTTGATTTCTTAAATTGGAGAAAAGTTGTTCTGGCGTTTACTCACTATAACCGAATTATTCTAAGCCGAAACAGAACCCAAAATTTATACAGGATCTCAGAAAGCAGGTCAAATCTAAAAAATTAAAAAAGCCATAACTTATTTTTTTAATGTCACCCTATATATTTTATTTAGTCAAATTGAGAATTAAATTTGCTCTAAAATTAATATAGGATTTGCTTTTTTTGGTGAAAATGATAAAATTATTAGTAGAACCTGCAGAAAAGGATCCCGCACATTTAGTGAGGAAAATATCTTTTTTCGCTGAAATTTGGTATGTAGAACTTAGTTCCTGAACAAAACTGGCATTCGTCTTAGATACTTTATATTTGATATAAGTCTAGGTATTAAGTACATTAATTTTCGTAATAAATTTCAAGTCTCTAGGTCAAAGCGTTCAAAAGTTATTGCGATAATCACAAAAAATAGGGGTTTTACCCCGTTTAAACCAACTTTCTCCACTTTGATTATTACAAAAAATAAACTGGATCTTCTCCTGTACGTAAAACACAAAATAAAAAAAAAACGCTTGTCGATAGCTAATCCAGAAGTGGAGGTTATGTGCTTACGTACATACGGACATAACATTTTTTTTTGCAGATTTTGACTCAAAATGACCTAAAGATAAGATAAAACACCCTGTATATGGATTATCATACCTGAGAAATCCACACCCATATAAAGCATAACTTGCAGCATTTTCTTTTTCTCCTGTGCTAGTTGTTTCCGCGATACAGTCAATTAATTCATGAAATGCAAGGAAAGCACTTAAACAGTTATTGCACCAAAACTGATCATAGGCTAAGGTTGCGACTCTGCCAATTTTGTTCAGGAACTAAGTTCTACAACATACCAAATTTTCAGCGAAATCTGCGGAAAGACATTTTCCTCACTAAATGTGCGGGGTCCTTTAATACAAAATATCCTGATTTACCAAGACTGTCATGTAAAAATTTAGATGTCACACAAATCAAAACCGATTCATTTTACTGGCCTACTCGATTAATACGTTCGCTGCCGATGCAAAAATTTTAGGTTTTCTCGGTTGCCACCACTTTTTTTTATTTGGTAGGCCACCAAAACTCAAAAAAAAAATCTAAACTGCGTGCACTTTTGCGTTTAACATACCTTTAGGCTCGGTACACACATGCGTTTTTTTGCCGCGCGGTACCGCAATTGCGGTATGTGATACTATAAATATAATTGGGCAATGCATACACACCTTTGGCGACGTTGCAACAACGCGCGTCTGTATTGCACATTTATATTAATAGTATTACACACCGCAATCGCGGTACCGCGGCGGCACCGCGCGGCAAAAAAACGCATTTGTGTACCGGGCCTTAGTCGTACGCCTACCTAGCGAGGTTTACTCAACTACAAACCCGACAATACTGGTTAAGTTTAATGTGAAACAGGTTGGCTCCGATAGAAGCCTTCGGCACCTGCGCATAGAAGCCAGTGGCAGTAAACGTGGTAACAAATATAACATAAATTGTAACAGGTCGAAAAGTCCAAATGTCAAGTTTCACAAATATTCCAATATGGACGTCATAGGACCGCCATGTTGAATTTTGGCATTTATAAACCATGGCGACTCAAAATCGGTATATAGGGGTTTTTGGGGTCGTAGATTACGAATTTTCGGTCAAAATTTAAAAATTTATTTTTTTTAGATTTTTTTATTGAAATTTACAATATTTAACCCCCACAAAATTGCCCCCTTTAGCTTTAGATTTTTAAAATTATTTTTTTTTCCGTTATTTAGGGTTGGTTTTAATTTTTTTAGATTTTTTTAATTTAAAAATTTTAACCCCTTAAAAATTGCCCCGTTAATCTTTAGATTTTTTAAACTATTTATCTCGTTAGTGAACGTTCAAGTATTACCTAACGAAAATTTTGATCATTTTGGACCCCCACCCCCCCCCCCTGTAACGCTATTTTTCTATACCATTAACATGGGCGTAACACTCCAAAAAATCAGATCGACTTAAATAAACATAAATTCTATGAAGTTATTGTGCAAATTTTAAAGTTATTGACTTCCAGCCGACTGGGAGGGCTGTAGCCCTAGGAGCGGATTAAGAATAATTATTAGAGATCGGATTTTAGGGAGTCGTGACGTCAAAATGCATAGCCGGGTACAATAAGTTAATAATAATAAACTAATTCATATTAATTTTATAAAAATATTTAACATTTTGCCAAACCACTACACTACCAAAGAAAATTACATAAATATTATGAAAGTCCCTTAACGTTTTATTTAAGTAAAAGAAAATTAAAAAAAACATAATAGATCCGGAAATTATGATTTAGTTGGACTTTTAAATAATCCAAATTTTATTTAATAGTATTGTAACATGGTGGCTGGGTATTACTTTTATCATGTTAAAAAAAAAATCTGCCTGGTCAATCCTTTTCGCAATAACAGCTCACGTGACGTTTATAACTTGTGAAAAATGTCTTTAAAAATTTCTTCGAAATTACTATTTTTACTCAAATCTTTTGTTTTTCATATTATAAAATATAAATAAAATACAAAATTACACAACTAAAACAAACTACCGAAGAAATCTTTTTGTGTTTTATTCAATTTGTGAAGAGGTGACTGGAAGGTGAAATCTATTTGAACTCGTTATAAACATGTACTCTGCAGATATCTAAAAGCTCTAAACTTGTTTCCGTATGCGTGCGACGAAATAAGTGAGATGTAAGGTCAAGCGTGTACCATATGTGTTATTTTATTGGTTAGAATCATGCGCATGTGGAAACAAGGGTTTTATTGCAAGTAAATTGAGTCATTTCGTTCGACTTAGGAATGTGAATTAATTTCTTTTATTTTGTTCTTTTTCGCTTTTAATATACCTATTGAGCCTAATCTAATATTTATTTGTCACCGTTCATTTCATTAGTAAAATCCCTTGATAAAATGTTCGTAAAACCATTACTTACTACGGTTAAGTAGTGGATTGAAGATTATCCAGAACTGAAGTTCGACGGCAATATTTTACACTGCACATTTTGTAAAAAAGATTTAACCTGGGAAAGAAAAACTAATGTTTTAAGACATGTGACTACAAAAAGCCATAAAGGAGATGAGAAGCAAAGACAATTTAATATTTAAAGTAAGTAAAAAAATACAAAATTAATTTTAATCAAAGTTATAAACGTCACGTGACCTTTTATTGCGAATAAAAAGCGATTGGCCAGGCAGATTTTTTTTTAACTTGGTAAAAGTAATACCCAGCCACCATGCCAGAATACTATAAAATTAAATTTGGATTATTAAAGAGCTCAACTAAATCTTAATTTTCAGAATTTTTATTTTTTTTATTTTCTTTTACTTAAATAAAACGTTACGGGATTTTCATAATATTTATGTAATTTTCTTTGGTAGTGTAGTGGTTTGGCAACATATTAAACATTTTTATAAAATTAATATGAATTTGTTAACTTATTGTACCCGGCTATGCATTTTGACGACTCCCTAAAATCCGATGTCTAATAATTATTATCAGATTCAGCGTCAGCGATCCTAAATTCCCTAAAACAATTTAAAAAAATGTATATTTAAAAAAAGGGTCTTTCGCCCTTGCGAGGATGGAGTATTTGTATTAACAGATTCTTTTGCAGCGACCTCAAAACCCAATAATTATCGATTAAGATTACAATATGTATTGTAAAAGTTTAAAATTAATTATTAGAAAGTGTTCTTTTCTGGACGTTTCTGGTCTTTTTAGTGGAAATCCCGTTTTTTTATGTCTTTCTAAACTTGTTCTTTTCACCAAAAAGTTTTTATCAACTAGCCTAGTCTAGTCTAGTCTAACCCATGATCCATCTACGCCGCGTATTAAAAAAAAAACAATTCGCTGACGACACGATTATCGCAATTTATTTAATTGAGTGGCTCCTCCAAACATTGGGGTGACGTGACGTCATCACATCTAAAATTAGATTCATACATGGCAATATTTAATTAAGATCTGGAACATAACATGTGAAGTACTAGTAAATAATATTAATTTTGGTTGGAATAACAAATTCATTTACTTGTTTATTTATTTCTGTGGCTTGGTTCTAAAAGGGCCAATGTCAAAAATTTTGAACGGATACACTAAGTCAAACTTTGGCCGTTTAGCAGTTTAACAGAAATGTTTATTGAAAACACACGTCGACCCTTGTCGCTTAAAGTCTACATTTATCTCACAAGCACTGACATTGGCTTTTTTAGGTTATGTAGACCTGAAAAAAATTAGGCGGTATAACTCAAAATACGGAAAAAGTGACATTGGCCCTTTTAGAACCAAGTAACGAACTAAGAACTCTTCTTACTAGAATAGGCATCCCCTAACACCATAACCTCAAAAAAGAAATATTATAAATAACCTCAAAATAACTTCACTTCGTAACCTCATATACTATATCCCCTTAATCCCGTTATCCTATTCTGTGGAGAAGTCCGGTTACTGAAATTATAACCCCAAACCTCAGAAATGTGGAGTAAGTTTTTTATTGTTGATTTTTCATATTAGTCTCCAATGTTCTCGGAGGTAGCAGGATTTCAAATTCCGGAAAAAAATCATAGAACTTTTCACAATTGCAATCGTGAAAAGTAGTAGTAGTAGTGGTAGTAATGGTCTTTTGTTAAACAATTGCGCAAATACCACGAAAAAATTCAATTTCATAAATATTGCAAAAAATATATTGGATAACAAGTTTACTGAGGTATCAGACGTCTGAAAGGTGTTAAAAAAATAATGAAGTAGACCTTGACTTCACTCACAAAACTCTTATGATTTCGAGAACCGGACTTCTCCACAGAATAGGATGATGGGGATAAGAGGTTATAATATATGGGTTAACGGAGCGAAGGGGTTAGGAGGTTATGGTGTGATAGGATTTTAGTGTTATACAGTTACTTATTCATAACTATGTTCTACAAGAAAATTTCACGTAATTGTTCTGTTTTCCCAAACCAGATTTTTCTACTTAATGAGGTTATGGGGTTTTGAGGTTATGGAGTAATGATATTCCGAGGTTAGGGGATTATGGGGTTACGAAATTACGAATTTGGAGGAAGAGGGTGAAAGTGGTATGGAGTAGATGATTTTAGCGGTTTCAGTAGTTTTTGTGTTTTTTGAGGTTATGTCAAAATCCTGACGTGTAGGGGTTAAACGGGTTGCGGATTCGGTTTCAGCGGAAAAAAATACATAGGAATATCATATTGGAATCCAAGACTCACGAAAAATTTTTTTTTTGTGGGCCTGTGTTATCTAGGAAGGCTTATTTTACTGTAAAAGGTCAAATTGCATTTAAACACATTATTCCTTTTAATCAAGGTGGCTTGTGGCAAAATTTTAAAACAGACGTTTATTATTTTTTATGATAGTTTTCAATGTTAAGATTTAATGTATTTTTGTAAGAAAGTACTTTTTTAAATAAAAATGAATTTAGATAATCATGAAACTAATAAAAAAATATTGTACACTTTGCTTTACAATAATCAAAAACATTAAACCAGTTCCAAGTACATTATTTTGGTCGCTGATGATACGAAATGTTCAAAAGCATGTTTGTTGGAGCTCTCCATGACACTGTTGTATTAAATCCTGCCACTAAATAAATAAATTTATTAATAAATAAATAAAAATTTATTACCTATGCGTAAAAAAGTAATTAAGTAAATTTTTAAGATTTTGACTTTAAAATTAAAATATAATAATTACTTATTTACGGACATCAAAATTACTTTTTACAAAATAATGTACTTGGAATTGGCTTAATGGTTTTGGTTTTTGTAATGCAAACAACGCACAATAACTTTCGATTAGTTTCATGGTTATATAAATTCATTTTTATTTAAAAAACTTCTTTCTTACAAAAATTATTAAATCTTAACATTGAAAAATGTCATAAAAAAAACAACT
This sequence comes from Brachypterus glaber, assembly GCA_958510825.1. Lineage (NCBI taxonomy): Eukaryota > Metazoa > Arthropoda > Insecta > Coleoptera > Kateretidae > Brachypterus > Brachypterus glaber. The sequence continues at coordinate 51,650,423 of OY294045.1, read as the reverse complement.
TTAGTCAGTTTTCAAATTTTGCCAGAAGCCACCTTAATTAAAAGAAATAATTTGTTTTAAGGTAATTTGTCATTTCACAGTAAAATATGCCTCCCTAGATAATTTTTATAAATATAAAGATGAATTTATACTTTTAGGTTTTACTTCAGACTTTAATCAAGTATTGTGACAAAACGGCAAAAGATTTAAAAAAAATTTATTTACTTTTTTTGTAGAAAATTAAGCAGTCTTTATTTTATATTTAATCATATTTTTGTTATAATTATAAATAGCTAAGATATAGACAAATAATTAAATAGGTGCAGATTTTTATAAAAAAAATCTAAATTAAAAAAAAACTAACCGATAGATTTTTTTAATTTTGGTCTTAAATTGTTGGTTACTACATAAATAACAAGAATATAAAGAAAGGCTAAAGTTCGCCGCAAGTTCGGAAAACACCCCTCAGAAGTGCACCGTTAAATAGTAGGTATATTCAGGCCTAAACAATAACAATTACCAGTAACTGGTATTGTTGTCTCTGTTAGAACAAACATGTGCGAGTAAGACAGGCGAATGTTTACGTTGCCGACGTTTTTGTCAGTTTTTACAAATGAAATGCCTATTCTAGAGAGAAGAGTTATTAGTTCGTTGGAACCAAGCCACAGATTTAGTTTATGGGATTATTGCCGTGAAGAACGACCGAGGTGGGTCTGTTGCATCTTTAACCCTATTCTATTATCCGTGTCTGAATTATACTATTCGGGTGCGGTTCGCGTAACTCCGTCTGAGGGGAATCCCTTATACGAGAGCAGCATAATACGTTTTAGGTAAGAGTCACTGCAGTCTAATTCAGGCACGGATAATAGGTAGCGATATCGCATATGCCTCGGCATATGCCAAGTAACTGATGGGGACCGACGGCATATGGTGCCCTTCGAATCACTTGCTTACGGTAGACTTTTTGTTTGAAAAAGCTCTTCCTTAGTCGGGGATCGAATCCGAACTTGGTTATAAGACCAGAATGTTCACGAGTGAGGTCTGATCTAGTGATGGAAAACCAAAGCAAATAACCGGTTTTCGGTTAACCGGTTGCGAAAATTACCGGTTTTCGGTTAAAACTCGGAAGCAATAACCGGCTTTTAACCGGTTTTAACCGTTTTTTTTTGTAAATTTAGCATATTTTTGATTATATATTATTTTAATAAGGTAACATTTATAAATAAAAAATATGTATACATATTTAAAAAATTTATTGCAAACAATAAGGAAAATCTAATTTATCGCACACAATTGTGTGCAATTAATTGTCTATATAGGGAAAATCTAAAAAGTTATTTTGGCGATGAAATATATTTATATACAAGGTGTTGTTGAATATGTGGTCAAACTTCAGGGTGTTACTCAATTTTAAGACAAAAAGGTTATAGTTCATTTTAACAAAACTGGAAAAGTGGGGTTATAAAAAAAAATTACATTGTGAACTATCTTTCATTTGACAAATATTTCTTTACTTGTTTATAAATTTAGTGTCAATATTGTTATTGCCACATCAATGTCAAAGTCAAAAAATGTTGGTGTATTTTTTTAAAATTGGGAGAGATAAAGCAGAAAAACAAGAATACTCGAAGAATACTGGTGTAAAACCCATAATTATAATTTTTAAATCAAGGAACTATGAGGAATACCTAGTTGTAGGAGACCAATATACTAGTAGTGTTTTTTTAAAATAAAGGTATTTAAAACAAGTTTATTAGATACAAAATATACTGATAAGGGGATTTAATAATAGACATTTTAGAATAGGGATATTTTAGAGCAGAATTAACAATAGAGATACGCTTCAAAATCCAAATAGTATTTACTAAACACAAATGCATAGAATAACATATGCCAAACTATATTTTTATTTATTTTTATTTATTTATTAGAATATTTACACAGAATCATGAAGAGCCCCAAATAAGTTACAAAACTTGTGCTAGGGGCTCTCCACTAATTTTGAGAAAAAAAAAGTCCAAATAGTTGACAACCAAACGTAACAAATAATTTCAGTCTTCCATCTTCGCCTTTCCTCCATTTTTACAATCTCCTTTCCAAATTTTTAGCAGTATTTACAGAAAATTTTGAATTTAGAAATTTATTTAGAAAATATGGTCAATGACATTGACAATGACAAATATACAGGCACGTCCCATGAACATAGTACAATAAATTATAAAAAACGTAAAAAAAACAATCGATCCGGTCGATTTTTTTATATTTGCCTAAATTGCTTCTTATGGCGTGTTTAATCAATTTATGAAAAAAAATCAGGGGTCGGAAACAAAAAGTTAAAATTTGCAAAAAAACACCGTGTACTAGTGATACCATACTAATGATTCACTAGTATAGTCTTTGATACAACTATCCGTAAAGGCAGGACAAAAAAGCATGTTGGTACTCTAGAACAACGTGATATTTAATATAAATATTGCTATATTGAATTTAAATGTATTTTTTTTAAGCTGTTGGTTTAGATCGTATCACATGTGATAACGTAATGTAGGTGTGTGGGAATTTCGTTCTGCTATTGTAATTATCGTGGTTAAGGTTACTGAATGCCGTACCAATGGTTCTACTGGTACATGCCATGAGTGAATAGTTCAATCATTGAACTTCAATGCAAACATAAAACTTTAAATTACCTAAAGGTAAATTTTTAATAAAAAATCCGAGGACCCTAGGGGGGAAGTAGGAAGTCCATGTACAAAAGTTGTAAAATCTTTAGGATGTCTCAGGGATTATTTTAACGTGCAGTTGAACACAAAATGTGCAGTGGGAAATTTAAATGTGTAGTGGGAAATCAGGATTTGTGCAGTAGGGTAGATACCCCAGTTATAGCCACCTTAAGAAAAATTCTGTTTTTATTTCTTTTTATTATGTTCCATTATAATGTTAAGGTTGCAAGTTTTAGTTTTTCTGAAACTTACAATATATCTCTACTATAAAATAAATGTTTAAACAATATAACTTCAGCTGATATGTTATAAAATAAAAAACAAACAAAATAATACTAATTCTCTAGTTTTAGCCACCCAAGCACCGGTTTTAGCCATAAAAATTCACCAGATATAGCCACCATTAAAAAAAACTAAAAAGATGTTAAAAATAAATTATTTATATTTTTGTAACAGTTTTAGAACATTTAAAATTTATAGTTTTTTAAAAATATATACTTCTTAATCAATATTTAAAATTATTTCGTTTTTTATTACATTTTTTCTTACATACATCTTTTCTTGGATAATTATCCGATAATTATAAATATTTATTAATTTTATTTATTTTTTATTTATTTGTTAAGAGTTTTTTGGGATCTGAACCAGCTGGTAGTTTATACCATATTCGACACTATAAGTTTTACAAAAATATTTATATGTATGTGACAATTTCACATTGTGACATGTTTAGTTTTCACCTTCAGTCTTGAATCATTTGAGTCATTTTGATGGCCCGTTCTCGACTATATTTTGTATAATACTCCCTTTTTAATTTAAATGTATTATTGGCTAATATTTAAAGGTTGTTTTCGCTAAAATCTTTATTATTTTTACAGTAATTTTGACATATTAATATTTTTTGACATTGGCTATAACTGGTACTACTTAGGTTCCAGTTTTAGCCAATTCTGTGGCTATAGCTAGAAAGAGAAGCATATTAGTGTCCCAGTTATCGCCATGCAAATTTAAGAATAAATTCTGCAAAATATGTATTAAAATATTAATAAAGTAACTGTTTAATGACTTACCTTTAACTTGATATAAATGTTTTACGAATTTAATTTTACCTGAATTAGCACGCTAGGCCTGAGGTTAACTTAAGTTTGAAACAGTGGTCAAAGCAAACAACCAGTGGATATGTGTAGAATGAGGTCTAGGCTATTCATAACCATCAACAGCAAAATCGCAGCAGATGGTTTGCAGAAGATACTGTTAAAAGTTGTTGGTGATGGCCTTGTTGTACCTTAAAATTTTAAAAATTGGGGATTTGAGTAATAATTGTAGCTAAGTTTCGTCCGTAGAATCCGAATCCGTTCACAGAATTGATCTATCTGTTTTAGTTTTCGAAAAAATTAAAATAAAAAATATGTTTTAGTTTGTAAAAACCGATTTTTGATTTGCATTTTTTTCGAAAACGAAAACAGATAGATCAATTCTGTGAACGGATTCGGATTCTACGGACGAAAATTAGTTACAATTATTACTCAAATCCCCAATTTTTAAAATTTTAAGGTACAACAAGGCCATCACCAACAACTTTTAACAGTATCTTCTGCAAACCATCTGCTGCGATTTTGCTGTTGATGGTTATGAATAGCCTAGACCTCATTCTACACATATCCACTGGTTGTTTGCTTTGACCACTGTTTCAAACTTAAGTTAACCTCAGGCCTAGCGTGTTAGATATTTAAAATTATTTTTCTGGCGGTTTCTTAAGAAAAGTCATAAGAAATTACATGTTTTTCAAAATCAAAATTTTAAATAGGCGCTGTATTCGTTTCGCTACAGTTAAAACTTATTTAACATATTTGTTGTCCCAACTTTTATCGTTCAAATCGGATTTAAACGATAATTTTGATCTAAAGTCTCCTATTTCTTAGCTATACCCAAAAAACAACTCTGACTGGCTAAAACCGGTGCAGTGGCTAAAACCGGTGATCCTACCCTATAAAACATAATATTTAATAAAAATACTAAAAAAAAATATTTCAAAAATAAAAAAAAATTATATTAATAAAGCACAAATCAAAAAGACTTTATAATTTTTGATTTTACAGTGTTTTTCTAGTTTTTTTAACAGTTTAAAAAATAACTATTTTCCTTGTTTTTCATTTTAGAGTATTTTACCTAGGACGAGACATAAGCAATTTTTAATTGTTAAACTGTTTTAAAACTAAAACAGACTATCAAATTTGTAAAATTGTTTGTCTGTGGAGTGGCCTTTCTTAAGGTTTTAAGAGCGTGAAGTTAGTAAAAAGTTTTGGCTGCGGCGCTAAACCTTTCTTGCATTTTTGTAAAACTTTAAATTGTAAAACAGTTCCAAAATTAAAACACACCATCAAATTAAAAAAAAATCGCCTGCTACTCAAAGAAGTAAGCCCTTTGATCTTTTGCAGTTTAATTTTTTTTATGATCCTATTCAATAAAATATAATCATGAAATAAGTAAAAAATTTCCTGCGGAACTATATAGAAATGTATATAGACTTTTTATGCATTTTTGTGAATTTTAAAACGGTTAAAATTAAAAAAGGGAAAATAAAATTTTATTTTTTTTTTCATCTGCGACGTTAGTGCTTTCTTACTTTGAGATTGTAATATTTAAGCGTAAAATTCCTTAAAATTTTCGCCGCGGCGATAGAGCTTTCTTATGTTTCTGCGAAATTTTAAGTTGTAAACTGGTTTAAAATTAATACAGACCATAGACATTTTTTAGCGTTGAATATTTTTCAAGTTTTTAAAAAAAATTCATTTTTTCACGGTACTCTTGAATGATCAATGGGTTAAACTAACGTGGCAAAAAAATCTGACCATGGAACATGGTAGTAGAAAGTTCACTTGTTATAGAACCATCGACAGCCAAATCCCAAAAACTTGTTTTTGGAAAATAATGTTAAATAACCGTCTGCAGAGTTCATGGTCAATACAAACTTAAAGTGTACATTATGTTGCTTGATTTTGGTAGTATTTCTCGTGCTGATTCCAAATATGTTTTAAGTTACTCTCTATCTTTTTCCATTTTTGAGAAAAAAGCTTATAAAAATCACAAAAAATATTTTTTCGCATGTTTTAATGTAGCCTAGACATTTTGTTATAAGTCGATAAAATAACTTTCTTGGCTTAAATTGTAGTCCGATTCTCGTTCTGTATAGTTCCAAAGGAATATCTTGGATTTTTTTTTCTTTTGGTAAATCTAAATACATATTTAAACACCCTTGAAATCGCGTTTTTATTAAAATACTTTTTTTTGTTAATCAGTGTCATTACAGATGTTTCAGATTTGATGGATTTGTCCAACACAGAGGCGCGTTAATAATTTTTACCGAATACTTGAGAATGTTAATAATACTATTAATAATACCTATTACTAGCTTGTTATAAATTGACTTATTTGTCAGAAATAATGTTATAACAATAAATGTTGAGTTTTGATGAAGGCTTTTATTTTTTACCTTCAGTATTATTTACATATATGTAAGTATTTTGAACTTAATAATTATATATTTGATTTAAGAGTGATATTTTGCCAAAAAGAATTTATATTACGGTTATATAAAATAAATAATTGCTTCTATACTGATAACTTTTAAATTTATCTTAGATAATGAGCGACCACGAAAATAATAGAAAAAAAGTTTGTGCTGCCTGCGGAGTGAAAATTTCATTTAAAAAATGTAAAGAAGTCCATTTTAGGATAACTAAAAAATTTATTTATTTATTTATTTTATTTTGTTTAGACATAATATGCTATATGCTTAAGCTTTAATTATCATGTATTAGAAAAAAAAACAAGCAGTCGTTTTTAAATTCATAAGCATATAAATCTAATTCCTTTAATTTTCACTTATTTTTTATACAGAAAATGAAAGAAGGTAGTTCAGAATTTGATAAAAAAAACGTGTATATTGTAAAAAACTTTTGATCTGAGGTAAATTGTTGATGAGTTTTTAATTTAATTTAAAAACCATCGTTCAATACTTCACACTGTAAAGTCTATAATAATAAATGTTTTTGTCTGGGCAAAATATAGAAAATAACTTTAGGAACGTCTATGTACACATCTGACAATTACTTTTCAAAGTGAAAGATATATTATGAATACTATGTAACAAAATAATTAATTTTTTAATTTAAACACGTTTATAATAAAATTTTAAAAATTTTCACAAAAATGTTAGACGAGATGTTCCTTTATAATAATACAGAACGAGAATCGGACAATAATTTAGGCTAAGAAAGTTATTTTATTGTCTTATAGCAAAATGTCTAGGCTACATTAAAACATGCGAAAAAATAATTTTTGTGATTTTTATACGCTTTTCTCTCAAAAACCGAAAAAGATAGAGAGTAACTTAAAACATATTCGGAATCAGCACGAGAATTACTACCAAAATCATGCAACATAATGTACACTTTAAGTTTGTATTGACCATGAACTCTGCAGATGGTTATTTAACATTATTTTCCAAAAACAAGTTTTTGGGATTTGGCTGTCGGTGATTCTAGAACAAGTGAACCTTCTACTACCATGTTCCATGGTAAGATTTTTTTGCCACGTTAGTTCAACCTATTGATCATTCAAGAGTACCGTGTTTTAGCGTCAAATATGTTACGTCAGTATGAAATTTTTTTAAAAAATATTTATAGTTTTTAAAACCGTACGCCATCTGGTTTTAAAATTGATTTTCGACAGATATTTGACAGCAGACAGATGTTGTTCTGTGATCTGTGTTCTGTGACTCAACAATTGAGTTAGATCTGTGTTCTACTACTCGACAATCGGATCCCAATTTTAATTATTGATTGATATAATATATTATATATTATTTCAGATTTTAGAATGTTTTGAGGTTATATTAACAGCATGATGTCAGTTTTGAAAATTTGTCATTTTAGCGGTATTGAATGTGTGACGTAGCACACGAATATATTTTAAAAAGTTTTTAAAATACTAACGAAAAATATTCAACGCTAAAAAATGTCTCATCTAATTTGTAAAACAAACATAAATTTTTAACCATTTGCAATTTTGGCGGATGCGCCGCGTTTTTCTTGATTTGTGCAGTGGGAAAAAAAGTTTAAAATAAACATTGAGCCCAGGGATGTATTCGAAAATCCCGAATGTCTCAAAAACCCCTTAGGAAATTTCAAAAATCTCTACAGAAATCTAGGAAATCATACAGAAATCCGTTTACCAATTTTTGGAAGTGTTTCACACCTTGAAAATTTTTTTGTGAACTCTTAAAGATGGCCGCCGTGGAACTCGACCATTGCATTGAGGCGCTTAGCGAGTGAAATTATATTTTTTAGCGATACATAATAGTATATTAAAGTACTAGTTTTATAACATACGTTTTTAGCGCACGACTACAAGTTCAGAAAACAAGTCGATTTCGGCGAGTTTTCTAAAGTACTAGTGCGCTAAAAACCTGTTATGAAACGATTTATTTATACAATTTTTTCTATTTTGCTCTAAAATTTAAAAAAACTTACATTTAAATTTATGACTGATTTAGGGATTTTTGTTTCGGGTTGGCATTACAGTTTTCGCAATGTTTAAAATTCTAAGAACGAATATTATTTTAATATATTTTATAGTCATTTCTTCTCTTTTTCACTGCAAGTAACCAATCCATTTTAACACGGTAAAACATAACCTAAACACAAAATTTTGTAGAAAATTAAACTTTAAAGCGACGTGCACATTTGCACGGAAAACGTCAAACCATAGGCTTTTGTCTGTTGCCAACCCAAAAGAAAAAAAGTAGAGACCTCCTACGGGTCTATAAGAACACGCAAAATGCGTGTGATTATGAGCTTATAAGAGTCCAAAATAGAAAAAGTATGTATCGCTAAAAAATAACAGTAACTGTTCTTTAGATTAGAACGGCACTGTAATAGTTAAAACAAGTATATGTAGGTGTGGGTCATAAACATAATAGGTTTGTTTCTGTGCATTCACAGTCTCTGCATTGTATTTCGCAGCCTAAATCATGGGTTCAATGCAATTTTTAATGCATTTTAACACATTTTAATGGTTTTGTGTCTAGACGTGCTTAGTTAAATACTGCATTTGCATCGAAAGTAATAGCACTTATGTTCAAATTAATAGTGGGTATTTGCTGGAGTATTTGCTTCCCCTCTAAATACAATATAAGAAACATTTATCCAATACATACAGATAATGAGACAATTACCAGCTTTATTTTAAATAGATAAACTCAATAATAACCCCCGCGTGGCTTTTACTTTATCGAGTGGATAATTATTTATTTTACCCACTCAACTGTCACTTGTCAAATAATTTTCTTGTAAATGTCATTAAAATTTTTAATAAAAATATGAATTCCTAAGCTATTTATTGGATAAAACCTTGTATGGCACTCATGGGTAAACCGATAGGTTAATTTTCTCATGGGCAATATCTTACTTTACCCACTAGTACCATAAATAACTATTTCATATTATAATATAACTATATTATAGTAACTATACAGGTTGTCCGGAAATGATAAGCAAAAAACTCGGGGGGTGATTCTACAATAGAAAATATGACAAAAAGTTCGTATAAAAATATTTCTAAAAATGAGTCGTAAGGGAGCTAAGCCCGAGATTTGTTCCTTTAATTTTTAAAGTAATTCGAAATTTTTACAGATCTTTGCTGATTTTGAATACTTTTTAAATTGACAGAATATTTTTTGAGTGGTGTCAAATAAATAACATGCCTACTCTGCCGTGCTAGATCGGTCAAAGGCTTAAAAGTTATAAGGGTTTAAAAAGTGTCCGGTTTTTGGGCCCTTTGTATGTAAAATTCCGCCGATTGATAAAAATATGTTGAGCACAGAGCTCGCTTGCCAATAGTGTTCGGCGTTAAACTCCTATACTGTAAACTTCAAGTTTAAATTTCTTGGTGCAAGAACCCCTTAATGATTCATTATTATTTTTTTCGTGCATAAAAGCATTAACATTGTTAATAATAATAAACAGCTATGAATAATCTAATAATTCTAGTATGTACCCACTTATTACTAATAGTTTTACTCATTGTTTTGTTTTTTAATTTGTTTTTGTTCTTTTAAGGTTTGTACTAGTGCCAAGGTTTTATAGAAGACAAAATTAGTATGTAAGTACAGTAATTATTTATTAATAATAAGAACAAAACAAAACTTATTAGAGGACGCTGTAATAATTAGGATAACCCCTAGGGGTTATCTTAAGGATTTTTTAATACCTTCCGTAATCCAGAAAATTTTTAAAAGTCTAATTTATACAACTACACTCGACCGCAAAATTAACCGGACACTAGAAATTTTCCACAATTTTAATGTTGATTTCCTAGCGAACTGCTCATCGAATTTTCATTTTTTTTTTGAACCGTAATTTAAGTCTTTAGTAACGATGCTATTGTAAAAAAATTTATTCTGATTTTAATTTTGAGAATATACAGGGTGAAATAGTGAGAAGTTTTTTTCCCCAAATTTTTGACACCCTGTGGGGTGAATCAGCAATAACAGCGTATGTTGACATCAATTATATTTTAGTGTATCTTGGTTTAAATGCAGCTATGGAAAAAATAGACACCTAAATGGCTTTAGTTTGCGATTCCACGTGATTCCAATAATATTTTTACGCCAAAATAAAGCTAATGGCTTTGGTTTATAGGTATAAATATAATTGGACACCAAACCAATGCACCTTCAATACTCAAAAAAAATAAACCATGTTAAGTAGTACCTATAATCCATATACGATGTGTATATATGTGTATAGGTTTTAACTTTGAAAAAATTCCTCGGTGAAAAAAAGTATGTTTTTTTTATAGATTTTGGAATAAGAAATTCATTTAAAAAAAGTACCAATTTTAGAGTTGCGTAAGATCCTAAAAGGTCCCAAAAATTCCCTAAGAAACGTTTTTTGACCAATATCTTTTTATGTATAGCTCGTAGAGTATTCAAAAAATGCAGTAACATTGCTTATATAAATATTTTCCTTATTATATTTTTTTTTTTAGGTTAGGTTAGATTTTCGAATAAGAAATTCATTTAAAAAGAGTACCAATTTTAGAGTTGCGTAAGAAAATAAGCTAGCTTATTTAGACTTTTGCCCATGAATCTGGCCAAAACCTCCAGTGTGCACGTGTGTGAACGAAAATCAAATTTCCATAAATGGTAAATAATTCTATTTGATCATTAATCATTTCATTAACATTGAATATCGAGACAAGAGACCAGAATCCATTAGACCATAAGAGTGGCTCTGTTACGGAACGTGTTATACTAATCTTTGTCGATTCATCCTAATATAGTCTGTTTATAAACAAACCCATGATGAGAGATTAAGAAGGCTGTTACCCTAACTGCCTTAAAATCGAGGGGCGATTGATTCACTCGTCGAAAAATGTACACATACTTCCAATTTTTGCAAGTAGTTACTAATTTATTCCAAGTATTTTCAATTTTTTTCAAGTATTTAAGTACTTTCACGTACTTCCACGTTTTTTGCAACTACTAAATGCGTATCTCACCTTTAACCCCTTCCGCTCCAGCCGGTTTTTCAAGGTATAGGTCCCTATACCAGATTAAAATTTATATGGACTATTTCACAAACAATATATAGGCCAATCAAAACCTTGTATTTTTAGTTTCTTGACCAATGAGATCAAAATGAATGTGATAATTTTTGCACTTGTGCAATTATTACTTGGTTACTATGGAAACAAGAAACTGATAGTTACTGACATCTTAATAAATGTATATTTTTGCAAAATTTGTTTTTAATTTGTGAAGCTTACCTTTAGTTGATTTATTTTTATTGATAAGCAATATAAATGCTTATTTTATTACCATAACATCCTAGGTATAAACCCTAATTAATTTCAGATAATATATTATATTTTATGCACTTTCCATCTTAAATCACTGATATTCATAAATTTTAATTTATTTAATTGAATCTTGGTATTAAAAACAGGCCACTCAAAACTAATTTAAACACTTATTTATTAAAAATATGTTTACAATAAAGAAGTAAATAATTTACTTCTTTTAAATGACGGAAATCAAAACATCAAATTACTGCACTGGTACCAGTACAGCGCTGCCAAACTTTATTATAAACCGATCGCAAATTGTTTTTTTACGGGTGAAACAACCGTTATTTTATTTATTTTCAGTTGAAAACTAAACTTTTTAAACAAAAACAGCAATGATTTTTATTTAAATGCTCAAATATATGATAACAACTATTTTATTGGAATAATCGCAAGCATAAAATATCCCTTAACCAAAGTTTAGACTTGGCAACATTCGCGAGCAAGTGAGAAACGTGGTTTTAAAAAGCGCGGAAAATTTGAGATTTAAAATTTTAATTATAGTTGGTAAATGGTAAAATTATATACTTCCTTATTTTGTTTGTAAAATAGTCTTTCAAAATACCATTCGTGCATGTTGAATTATACATAATTTTTGTACTGTATATAAAAAATCATTTTTTTTTCGTGTATTTAAGCTTTACCTTGTCGGAAAATGTTAACGATTTAAGAAAAAAAACGTACTCGCCCCTAAAAAAAGCTTTAATCCTGGCCGAAAATGTTGATTGTTCTGATTTTTGAGGCAAAAAAATGGCGATTTTTGGATTTTTTTTTTAGAAAACCCGTATTATTTTTATGTACAAAACTTTTCACAAAGTATTAGGCCACTCTTAAAATTCACATTTTCTTTTGCTGTCATAAATAAATGTGTACCACGTGCTCAAAAATAACATGGCCAACGGTTCCAGTGATAGCTCCAGCCCATTGGTCTGAAACACAAAAATCAAAAACAGTCATGTTAAAAATTACGATTAGTGCGCTAATGTCGACATTAGTCAAAATTAAAAAAAAATCCACGCGTAATTTAGTGAAAAAAATATAAAAATGTATTTTTTTCCGGCCAAAAACAGTTAAAAAATATAAATAATAAGCTTTTAAAAAAAAAAGTTCATTAGCTAACTCGCCAACATGACAAATTACCGAATGATTAAGTCAATATCGATGGCCTAGTGTACAAAGGTGCTAAAATGCCATTTTGAGAAAAACGCGTTTAAAGTTGTTTTTTATATTTGAAAGTATATATAACTTTATGTATGTATAACTTTTTAAAAAAATAAAAATGAAAAATATTTTAGGAGCGTATTCTAAGAAGTATAAAAAGGCAAAAAAATCGATTTTTTGAAACTAAAAATCAGAACAACCCCAAACCTCCTCGCGTCTGAAAAAAAGCTAAACAATCTACTTCCACATTTTTGCAAGTACTTCCACATTTTGCAAGTAATTCGATGTAATTCCAAGTAAATGTACATATACTCCCTTTAGTAAATCGCCCCTCGGCGTTTCACTCGTCAAAAAATCTACACCTACTTCCATCTTTTGGAAGTACTTACTAATTTATTCCAAGTATTTTCAAATTTTTGTATTAGTAAAGTACTTCCAGTTTTTTTAAGTAGGTACTTCCATGTAGTAGACCTAAAAATATTTTGATTTTGCATGATTTTTTGAGCTCAAGTACAACCTCCTGATTTTATATCAAGTCAATTTTTATTTTTAAGTGTTAAACATACCTTTTGTTCATACAATTAAAGCCATTTGACCACCAAAATAAGAAAAGGATTTATTAAATTAATTAATCCTTAAAGTTGGCTAAATTTGACTCAAAAATCAAAACTTTGACCGATTTGTGCAGAGTAAAGATGTCGTCACAGGAAAAAATCTCTAGAAACAGTTTGTTTTACACCAAAACAATAGTTATTTGTGGTACTGGTGGGTAAAGTAAGAGAAATAGCTTGGGAAATTCATATTTTTATTAAAAATTTTAATGACATTTACAAGAAAATAATTTGACAAGTGACAGTTGAGTGGGTAAAATAAATAATTATCCACTCAATAAAGTAAAAGCCACGCGGGGGTTATTATTGAGTTTATCTATTTAAAATAAAGCTGGTAATTGTCTTATTATCTGTATGTATTGGATAAAAATCTTTATCCCTGATCCGAAGGCTATTTCGAAAAAAGTGGTTTCACGGATCACTCTATTCCTAGCGATTAGGATACCTGGCGGAAGTCCTTCTTAGCTATCGATATCGATAATCTTTTTTCCTGGTATCTATTATGCTAGGTATACAATCTCTGATGGATGTGCATAACTCTCATTTTTTAATATTTCCTTGTCAGGTAACTAACTCAATAATATTTTTAAAATAAAGTTGGAAACAACTTTTTGTATCAAGTGTGCCTTGATGTTTGGTGTGTGCTAAGCTTCTTCCTAGTAACGGGTTGAGTGGTATTACGATTTTTTTTTTTGAACACTTAAACACCAAATTTAGCGCCGCAGGTGAAAATTTTAAGAAATCTGAAGGTATCGTATTTTCCAAAATTTTATATGCAAATATTTAATAAAATCTATTAACAAATATTGTTATATTAGACTGCTGGAAATGAAGTTAAGCGCCGCAGGCGATTTTTTTTTAATTTTTAAGTTCTCGTATTTTTCTAACAACAATATAAAAAGAAAATTATTTTTAAAATTTTTAGAAATATTTAGGTTTCGCATTTCTTAGATACAGGTATTCAAATTATTTAATAGAATATATTAATTAAATTTTTTTTTGTTAAACGGTTTAGCGCCACAGGCGAAAATTTTTAGGATATTTAATGACACGCTTTTTCTAAACACCTTATACATGAAAAAACTAATTATTTTATAAATTTTATGGCCGGCACTCGAACTCGGATTAATAATCATATTATGGTTTCGCAGGCAAAAACTTTTATAAATTATTTTTCAAACACTTTTTTTTAGAAATCTTTAGAACTGTTAAAAATAAAACAAAATAATATATTATCTGAAAAGCCAGGGGGGGGGGGTCCGATGTATCCCCCTAGGGGCGCCCATGTATCAGAACATGTACAAAATATGTAATCTTTAATTCAATTCATGTAAAAGATATTGGGTAAAATTTTCCGTAACCTACTGTCATCTCACAATGTGGGTTGGTAGTTTCCTGCTTAACTTGGCCCAATTATAATTAGCTGAAATTAAGAAAACTTAAAAACATAACCTCAACTTCTAAAATAAATTTTCCGTGGTATGCAAAAATAAGGTAACTGCCAAATAGATAATAAGCATGTGTAAACACGACTGAATAAGTAAAAAAGAGCAAATATCTATGGCGTAGGACAATTATTACTATATTTGTAGCAGTTGGGTGTAAAAAATCGTGGTTTAAAACCAACTTATCTCGAAAAATACGTTTTATTTTTTATTTACTACTGTGTTTTTCCTCAACACTGAAAATGTTCAAACTTTTAAAATACAGCGGTGTTGGAAAACTGGCACCAGATTCGTAATCAGCGACCCAAAAAACCCCCGAGTAAAAAGTTTCAAGCAAATCCGAGGAACTTTAAAAAATCTAATCCGCCATTTTGAATTTTGGAAAACTGGCATCAGATTCGTAATCAGTGTTACAAAATAAGGGAAAATAAACTAATGGTATAATGATTATTTTAGATGCTGCTTTAGCGGTCATACACATTAATGACACGAACTTTTTTTGCCTCTAGAGGTCAATCACTGTGAAGGGGTTAAAAACAACTAGCCTTTTAAATTACCATTTCTGAAAACAAATGAATAAATTGATTTATTCATTGAAAGTTGACAGTTCTAGTGGGTGGCGTCTTGCTATTTTAAACATGTGTGAACAGTTTAAAATAAACAGTTGTTTATTTACTGAATAATATGTTATATTCTATTATAATTAATTCATTTATAATATTTGCCATGCTCATTTTTTATCCAATGGCGAAATAATTTTGCATTTTGTCCACTAAAAATCATAAGCAATGACATGTCTTTGCAGTTCAAGAAAAATCAAGTGGCAGATATCAATTGGTTATAAAATTTGTTCCTACTAGGAGAAAAAAAATATTGTTATAGGTGAAGAAAACTTATTTCACAGTCTGAAGACATGATAAATAATGGTATGTTCTAAAGGGAACGTTCAAGTATAACGTAACGCAAATTTTGATCATTCCCAGGTAGCAAGGGATGTTATATTACAAGAAATTAACATCACTTTTGGGTGTATTTTTAAATTAAATTATAACATCACATAAAATTGAAAAATAACATGTATTTAACATCACATTTCCAACGTAATACGTGTGACGTGACAACCATGTTATTAAATAACAAATATTTATCAACGCTGTGAATATATCGCATGTCACATATTAACGTGGCTTTCACGTGAATGTCATGTTATTTTGCTTCTCACCGACGTTCGAAGCAAAAAAATCGATATAAGATGATGTTGATAGAGTAAATTATTATAAGGAAATTGTATACACATTATACGATTTCCAATGGATAGGGGGCTGCCGGGCTTCTCAAGACCACGGACACGGATTAAAGGATATATTCTCCGCTTAATCTGCAATTTCGTATTTAGAATCTATCTGTTTCAATCTGTGATTGTTTCAATTACTGATTTATTTTAAATCCGATTTTTTTATAGGGTTATAGCGTTTTTAATGGTTTTAATTTAGAAAAAGCTAATATCCTAAAATATTATTTAAATATTAAAGTACCAGTAACGGCATCCATAAGATATTAGATATAACAGGAATGTGGATTTATGTTGTCACAAACACGTTATTTTGGATGTCATTGTGTGATGTTATTAGGGGCGGACTTAGGACATCCCCACCATGCTACATTCTTGTTAAATGAGACTACAATCTTAACATCACATGTCACATATTAACGTGACTTTCACGTGAATTTCATGTTATTTTGGACTTTTTTGGACCCCCACCCCCCCTGTAACGCTATTTTCCTATACCATTAACATGGGCACTCCAAAATGACCTCCACCCTCCCTAGGAGCGTTACAGGATGATCAATAACTGGCATGCCAAAATTTATTAAGAGGTGATTCTACATCAAAAAATATCATTAAACAGTTCCTATAAAGATAAAGGTTGGTCCAGAAATGAGTCCCTAAGGGAGCTACGGACCTTTAAAATTGTAATAAAAATAAGGTTTTTAATTAATAACTCTGGTACCCTTTAAGCTAGAGCGACGAGCTTTTGCATGTATACTAGTATTAATAAGGGCAATATGTTTATGTTAATTTATTTTTTTTGAATTTATCCAGAGGCGTGCCTAGACAGACAAAATATGTGAGGCTTAACATATTTTTGCCCCAAACTTTTTTATGTATAGTTTCTTTGGATTTGTTGTAAAAAATATAGATTTCTTAGTGTAACACTGTAGGAGCAACCGTTTTAAAAAAAAATTCAATTTAAAAAGTAACATTTTGTGCCACCAAAAACGTTATTTTTACTACTGTTACTCCTTTAATATTAAATTTAGGTGTTTTGGTGAAGAATACTTTTTTGCTCAGTTTTAAACAAAGAATCACTCTGCAAGTATTAAAATTTTATTAATGCTCTTATGTGTTCCCCATTTAATATGTCATCTTTGGATGTAGAATACTGATCACCCTGTATATGATGCATTGCGCATTTAAGGGTTAAATATATTTGTATCAAAAGCGACTATAAATTTATCTTATTGTGTTGTCAAATAAACGTAAATATTTTTCAGTGAAAGTGTTTTATAGTATTTTTTAAACGCAGACAGCGATTGAATGAAAGTATTTACATCGGCACTTAGTGCTAAGAGTGCCGATGTATTGAAATCTTCGCCGAAAAGTCAAAATCTTTGACCACGTTTTTTTCACATTTCTCGGCGTTTTAGACCATTCTGAGTCGAAATCTGTCTGTCTGTCTGTCTGTTTGTCTGTCTGTCTGTCTGTCTGTCTGTCTGTCTGTCTGTCTGTCTGTCTGTCTGTCTGTCTGTCTGTCTGTCTGTCTGTCTGTCTGTCTGTCTGTCTGTCTGTCTGTCTGTCTGTCTGTCTGTCTGTCTGTCTGTCTGTCTGTCTGTCTGTCTGTCTGTCTGTCTGTCTGTCTGTCTGTCTGTCTGTCTGTCTGTCTGTCTGTCTGTCTGTCTGTCTGTCTGTCTGTCTGTCTGTCTGTCTGTCTGTCTGTCTGTCTGTCTGTCTGTCTGTCTGTCTGTCTGTCTGTCTGTCTGTCTGTCTGTCTGTCTGTCTGTCTGTCTGTCTGTCTGCCTGTCTGCCTGTCTGCCTGTCTGCCTGTCTGCCTGTCTGCCTGTCTGCCTGTCTGCCTGTCTGCCTGTCTGCCTGTCTGCCTGTCTGCCTGTCTGCCTGTCTGCCTGTCTGCCTGTCTGCCTGTCTGCCTGTCTGCCTGTCTGCCTGTCTGCCTGTCTGCCTGTCTGCCTGTCTGCCTGTCTGCCTGTCTGCCTGTCTGCCTGTCTGCCTGTCTGCCTGTCTGCCTGTCTGCCTGCCTGCCTGTCTGCCTGTCTGCCTGCCTGTCTGCCTGTCTGCCTGTCTGCCTGTCTGTCTGCCTGGGTGTAAAATCTCTAACTCCATTTTACATGAGATATCCACTTGCGGTTTTTTGCATATTATTTCTTATCGTATTCCGAAGAGCTGATTAGATTTTGGGGGTAAGCAATTGGGGGTAAGGGGGTAAAAATAGGGTAAAACTCCTATTTTTAGCGTTTTTTGTTTATAATTAAGGCAATTATTGTATTTGGTTAATTTAGCACTTATATAAAAGATAATTATAAATTGGTCAAAAAATGTTATAAACAACGTTTTCCTAAAACGCATTTTTTTCGAGATATTGGCGTTTAAAGCAGTAAAAGGTTTTTTTAGGATATCTCACATATTTATAACCCGATTTCAAAAAATTATATTTTAAATAAAAGCTCTTTTTAAGCCCTATAAAAAATGTTATATACAGTTTTTTGCTAGAATTTAATGTTTTAAAGATACAGAATTTAAAATCAAACAAAACACCTAGTTTGAAATTTGCAAACTAGATGACTCAAGTGTACAATAGTGCCGATGTTTTGACAGGGTACTTGCAACGTTTCATCTAGTTTGATTTTAAAATTCCTAATAGCTTGTAAGTTTCTTTGCCAGCGATTAGATAACATTTTTGATGTTATAATTTAATAAATTTTAATTAAATATTTATATAATGTATAAACATGATAATTTTCATCTTCTACTGAAACCTGTGATGCTTTTAGTTGTTGATTGGTCATACATGTGAACGCAGTGTGTCATAAATATTTTTTTAAATTAAAGTGAACTTTAACCAAAATGATCATGACTGGGTTTAGTGAAATGTGTGTTTTGTGATTAGATTGTTTTTGTGTAAAAGTTGTGTCCAAAATGCAACTGACAATAATGGATTTTTGGAAATTTGCGCTCGTACCAGATATGTAAATATAATTTATTATTTTTAATAATTCATTTTTCAAAAACGGTATTATTTGTTCAAAAATTTGAATTTTTGGAACACACTTGGAGATTAAAGGACCCCGCACTCACATTATGAGTTTTGGTATTTTGAATGATCTTAACTTTAGATTAAGTAAGTTATACGTTTTTACCCACCGGTTCAAATTGTCCATGGACAGAAAGCTCTAAGTTTAGTAGTTTTTTGGGGTTACGTACCTTAAAAACGAAAAACGGACCCTTACAGGTTGTCCGTCTGTCACAGCCTTTTATCTAAGGAACTATAGTTTTTTTTTATTTTTTTTTTGAAAAAAATAGTATTTAATTATAGTATAAATATTACTTAATTTTTCGTTTATCGCAAAAAGAAAATTTAACAAAAAAAATATTTTTTTTTTTTTAAACTTTTTTGATTTTTTTTTTCAATAATTTTTCGTTTTTCAAAAAAGACATTTTTTTTAATGTAATTTTTTTGATATTTTTGGGAAATGCAATATACCATTTACTGTGAATAATATATAATGGAATGCCTAGTAATGCTTGTTTTTAAATAAAATCAGTTGCGAATAAAATAGTATACAAGTCTCCCAGAAAACGGTACTCCCCAACGAACTAACAACTCTTCTCTCTAGAATACGCATACCGTTAATATAAAGTATCGCCAACATCTCGGTTTGTTTGTAAACAAATAGTAGCTATATTCAGGCGTGAACAATAACAATTACCAGTAACTGTTATTGTTGTCTCTGTTAGAACAAAGCTGTGCTAGTAAGACAGACAAATGTATATGTTGGCTACGTTTTTTTCAGTTTTTACAAACGAAATTCCTATTCTAGAGAGAAGAGTTATTAGTTCGTTGGTACTCGCCCTATAAATGGGCTAGGCACTTTGTACCTCCACTCCACTAAGGTCTCGGAAAAGTACTATTTTCCGAGTCGACCTGTAATATACTATTAATGATTTAAGACAAATAATATTTACTGCAGTAATCGATATTTTATCTATCATAATTTTAAATTATTAATCTTGTGTGGGAAGCATATTTTCCTTTCCCGTATAATTATTTATAATCCAGCAGATAAATGCCTAATTATAAGATTAACATTATATGGATATATGTACTTTGGATATTATTTAATTTTGTAAAATGGGTTCAATTTTTTTTGTAAACAAGGGAGCAATTAACATCTTCTGTGGATGTGATTTGATATTATCACCGGTGATAGAATAACTGCTCTGATTATATATAATTTAAAAATGAAAACCTAAAAAAAAATAAAAATGAAAAAATATATGGGTTAAATGGGTTAATAGAGAATCTATTTTCTTTAAAATGAAGCATCATATGACCCTCCTTTCCATTTAAAATCATCCCCTATGAAACCCTGACCACATTTTAAAAGCTAAACATATCGAATATATGCCAAAAATAGTTTGTTGCCCTATTTGTGTGTATTTGAAGTGGATGTTTCAACTCGTTCAAAAGTTAAGAGTGGGGGGGGGGGGAATTTTGGACCACACTGTATACACGGTGTATTTTAAATAGGGTCCGAAATTTTATGTGTGATTCGCCGTCAGAAAATATAACAAAAAGTTCCTACAAACATATGTCTAAAAATGCGTGGTAAGGGAGCTACGCCTCTTTTGTAGTGGCTAATAAATCGGTTTTTATTTAATATTTCGGGTACCCTTTGAGATATAGCAACGAGGTTTAAAATTTTGAAAAAGGAAATTTCAAAGACGCAGGGTACATGTACAACTAGAAAAAAAGCTCATATACAGGTACTTCCAAAAATCAATCCTAAGGGAGCTCGTAAAAATACACCATTTTTAAAGGGACAGCTTTAAAAGCGATTTTTCGACATAAATGTATAGAAACTTTTTTTTAGTTTTTGATATAGAATAACCCTGCATCATTAAAAATTTGGTTTTCAACGTTTTAATGAAGCTGAAGTTTGCAACGTTTTTTTTGCAACGAAAATTAAAATAGTATATTAAAGTACTAGTTTCATAACATACGTTTTTAGCGCACGAGTACAAGTTTAGAAAACAAGCCGCTTGCGGTGAATTTTCTAAAGTACTAGTGCGCTAAAAACGTGTTATGGAATAAGTGCTTTAATATACTATTTGAATTTTCGATGCAAAAAAACGTTGCAAACTTCAGCTTCATACGTTTTAGTAGGTATTTAATTTTTCGTCCTCGTACCGTACACTTTCACCTTTCACCGGTTAGTACTACAGTTTTACAACAAGAATACCTTTTTTATGTATTTTGACCTGAGGAATCATATACCAAAAATAAAATTACAAAAAGGTTACGCAGAAAAATGTTTGGGACAAAAAACTGAAAATAAGATACGAAGATGGGCCTTATTAAGATTAGTTCACGTGCAAAACCTCGTTTATATCTTAAAGGGTTTCTGAGTTATTAAATAAAAACTGTATTATTAGCCGCATTCAAAGGGGCGTAGCTTCCTTACGACACATTTTTAGACATATGTTTATAGGAACTTTTTGTCATATTTTCTGATGTAGAATCACACCTTAAAATTTCGGACCCTATTTCAAATATACCGTGTATAGTTTATCTAGTAAATAAAATATTTTCAAAAAGCGTGTACCGCAGGGGGGGGGTTGTTAATTCCCCCCCCCCACCTTTCTCAAAAATTTGGAAAATCTGGATTACATTTTAAAAGTTGGAATATTATTGTTTTTTTTTAAGCTTTTTTTAGAGGTCAATCATTTTTTAATAGATAAAACATTTAGTTTTATTAGTTAAGAAATGTTGGAAGTCTTTCCATCCAACGTTGTTCTTAGACATTTCTATAAAAATTATAAACTAGAAACATCCATAAAAAAAAAATTTATTGAAAAACAAAAATCATTCTGTGCCAAATTTATTTTTACAACAAGATTAATCTGTGTCTATTGAGGAGGGGGTGGTATTCCCCGTAATAGATAGATAGTCATACTTGCACTTCCGTTTACCTATTTTTACCCTTACTTGCAGTCAAGCCTGAAAGGTTCTGAACTATGGTTCATTTATTATAAGAATACCAGTTAAGTAAAGTAAAATATAAAGTTTGCGTACAGAGGATTCCGTGGATATAGGTATCTATAGCAACTGCATATTTTGGTTTTCTGTGTTAATATGTATATGATTTAGTTAATAGTGTGTTCGAAACGAGGGTGCAAATGTATCTGGTGCTTTTGGACTTTTGGATGTTTCGGATTATTGCAGAATCTGTGTAATTAATACTATTTTTACTTTCCCTATAATAAGTTCAAAAAGTTTTGTTAGTAATTACCGAGGTAATTACAAGGTAAAGTCTATTATTTTTTGCGTCAACAAGCATTTTTTATATGATTAAAAAGAAATGTCGACATTTTTCTGTCAGAATTTAGATTTTTCAAAATAGTCAACATTTATATTTAATGGTTCTAAATGTATTTTACTTAAAGCGATCAACCGAGCTCCTAAATAAGCCACTTTAAGGAGCCCTTATTTGGCGCTTAGCTCGTTTTGTTTTAGTTAAATCATTTTAATGTTATTAATAAATATTAGAATGCATTAAATAACAATAAATTCAGTTCGATCTGATACATTTTTAGAATGCTTGTTTACCGTTTGACTCACATTTATGGTAGAAATTCGTAAATTTTAGTGTTAGGGGCAACTTTGGCAGATTTTCGGCACGGGTTAGAATCTTTTGACCATTTTGAAATTTGTCACATAATTTTATATGCTTAAAAGGAAAAATTTAAAATTTCAAGCCCTCTGACCCCCACCCCCCCTAGGAGCGTTACGTAATACTTGAACGTTCCCTTATACAAAAATTACAGAAATTTTCAAAGATTTTTTACGATTTATGAGTAATTTTACGAATTTTAGGGACCCGATTAGGACCCTTAGAGAAGTTTGATCACTCTCATATTTTCAGGATTTTCTAGTTACACCTAATTGAAAATTTTAAGACGATAAAAAAAAACATAAGGTCCACCCTAATAAAAGAAAATTAAGACGATAAAAAAACATAAGGTCCACCCTAATACTTTATACAGCCTAAATCAGTATAAATAGGTATGGAACTGATTTTATTAAATGTTGAGTCACTCAATTTTGAATGTTCCTTGGAATGTGAATATAAATACATATGCCTAATTTTAGTGTTCTAAATAAAAAGTCGAATCATTAAAAAGTCCAATGATTTTTAGAGAATTTTTAGAATTCAGTAAGTGTATTTTTATTATTGCTTATTATTGCCATTTAGAAAATTTTCAAAATTTCGGAAAGCAATGTATTCGTGGAACAATGTTCAAAAATTGTTTTTGCGTATCTTTGCGTTTTATGACGTTTTATGTCGATATAAATTAATTTCAAGCAAAAAAAAGTATCGGTCAATCGGTCTGTCCAGTAAATCTTGTGGGCACGATAACTTAAGAACGCTTTAAGCTAGAGACTTGAAATTTTACATACAGGTATATTACCAAAAGTTCTAGCTCGGGATTGTTATTGGTGAACATTGGGGTGCGGCAAGGGAGAAAAATTTGAAAATTTCTATATAGGGGTTTTTGAGGTTGCTGAAAATGAATCTGATAATAAAATTTTTCCCCACCCTCGAGGGGGTGAAGGGGTAAATATTTTTAAATAATTTCAATATTTTCGTCAAAATTGGTGTATACGGGTTTTTGGGGTTGACGAATATGAATCTGATAATAATTTCACCCCCTGAGGGGTGGGGGGTAGCTCTCGTGAACACTGGTATATTGGGGTTTTTGAGGTTGCTGAAAGTGAATCTGATATTAAAAAAAATCTAAATCCACCCCCTGAGGGGTGGGGGGTAGTTTTTGTGAAAATGGGTATATTGGGGTTTTTGAGGTTGCTGAAAGTGAATCTGATTATAAAAAAGTTAACTCCACCCCCAAAGGGGCGGGGTTAGTTTTCGTGAAAATTGGTTTATTGGGGGTTTTCAGGTTGCTGAAAGTGAATCTGATAATAAAAAAAAATTATACTCAACCTCCTGAGGGGCAGGGGGTAGTTTTCTTGAAAATTTATATATTGGGGTTTTGAGGTCGCTAAAATTGAATCTTATATATATTTTTTATTTTAAGAAAGTCACCGACGAAAGGGGGAGGAATGATTCGCGCTCTCTTCTTTCCGTCAAGAGCGTTATAAGGCTTGCGTGCCTACAACGGGCCTCCCACTTGCACACACATTCCAAACATATTTCCCGTAGCCACAGATCCGTGCGTCAAACTATACTAATTTTTGATGAATTTTCGATACATATTTTTATTTTTATAAATTACTGAAATACCTATATATATATTTTTTTAATTTTCCATTTTTGTCGAAATATTTAAGTGAGGGGTCAACCTCGTGATGTTATCACATCACGGCACCTAATCGCCAGTAAACGCCAAGTTCAAAGCAGTTCCCGAATTCATTGTACAGATTTTCAGTTAAGGATTACCCCTCGCATTTAAGACCACACGGCAACAGTGTAAGACCTTTAATTTACTATAAATCGTCGCATAGTAATAATTTTCGTCTGTCGTAACATAACCTAACTCTTTGGGTTAGTTCGTTTATTTTGCCTCTTTAGTGTTTTCGATGCTACGCCCCCACCCCATTTAAGCGGGGAGAATACAGTACTGACAAAAAATAAAACTTAAAATCTTTAAAAATCCCTAAAATCAGCCACTAGATATACAGCCTGTAGACTTAACTTTGTTTATGTCGAACCAACGAACTAACAACTCTTCTCGTTTGGAAGAGAAGAGTTAATAGTTCATTGCGTCGAACGCACAAATAGCCTGTTCTATGTGAATTGGCTATTTATTTGTGCGTCCGACGTAACATAACCTAACTCTTTGGTTTAGTTTGGTTTTTGCGCCTGTTTGATCATTTTGATGCTAATGTGGGGGTGATCCCCCCATTTAACATGGACGGGAAACGATCGGCAGCAGATTTACTATGTCCAATCTGTGCTTTTTTAATGAAGATTATGAAGATAGCACTTATTAGTTGATTAAACAACCATTAAACGTATTGCAACTCCAGTCGTTTCCCGTCTGACTGGCAATCAGTGTTCCCAACCTTTTTGAAGTTAATTTCCCACAGACATGGACAAAAATTCCCTTTTTTCCCACGGAAATTAGACAAAAATCCCACATTTTTTCCCACAAACTTAAATCGAATTATCATAATTTTTTAATAATTAAACATTGGTTTCTAACATGTCTAACAATAATAAAACATTGGTTTCTAACATAAAAAAAACTAACTCTGTTAACATGTTTTCTCTCCTTTTGATTCAATCAGAAGAAAGAAGATAGATAAATTGGCCTTGACTACTAGTATCATCCAGCGCTTATATATATTACATATCGTCACTCAAAGTGCAAAAAGTCGTATGTCAAAATTTTACTCTTTTGTTCTAAATTATGAAATTAAATTAAACTTCCCACTTTATAAAGTGTAAATTTACACTGTGTAAAGTTTAATGTCCGCTCTATTTAGAAACCTTACTGAATTGTGGCGTTTTATTAAAATATTACAATTTAGTACTAAAATAAAACATAATTTTTAAAATAGGAAACTATATTTTTTAGCATTAATTTGTTGAAGTAATGATTAATTGCTCATAAAAATATAAATATTCTGGAAACATCTAGTCATAATAGTAACAATAAAAATAGAAGTAACAATTTAAGTATTCCGTTGTTTAGGAAAGCTGGTACCCAAAGATCGTTGTTTTATTATGCACCGAAAGCCTATAATTTAATACCTGATAATATAAAATTAATAAGAAATGTTCACAAATTTAAATTTGAATCAAAAAAAAAATATTTTAAATAATTATGATATTTTTACATGCGTTTTTGATCCAATAATTTAATATTCCTTTTATATGAAAAAAAAAATCCTTAATAAATAATATTTAAAAATCTGTCCTCTACAAACTAGCTATTTAAATAAACTTCACTAAATTCCCGTTATTTAAAAAAAATCTCCTAGTTCTGAATACTTCTCTCCGACATATATGTATGTACACAAAATATCAAGTTAAAATATAACTACACAAAATATAATGTAATTTATTAAAATTGGATCCGCACACAAGCCTGTGCTTAGGCGGATCCCCATCTATCTATATATATTTATATTGTAAAACTTTTTAATAAATAAATTGAAAAAAAAAAATATTAATTATTTAATACAGCAAAATGACGCTAGATGTTATAGATAAGGGCCTATTTACAAATACGACGTAAAAACGTAAACGTAAAAAACGCAAAAAATGCAGTACGCTGATTGGTTCAATTCTAACCAACCTTGAAATTAAAGCAATCAGGGTACTTCATTTCTTGCGTTTTTACGTTTACGTTTTTACGTCTTATTTGTAAATAGGGTTTAAAATAGAAACAAATTAGTTCTAGGCTAAATTAGTTCTAGGCTAAATCATAAATCATAAATTCAGAAAGAAAAGGTCCTTGAAAATTCCCATATTTCATGGAATATTAAAATTTCTTCCCTTTTCCCCTTTTGCTAAATTTTGTTGGGAAATTTCCCACGAGTTGGGAACACTGCTGGCAATAAAATATTATGAAACTCCGGTCGTTTTCTGTAACGAAAAGGGGAGAATACCATTCTGACAAAAATATACCTTAAAGCCCTAAAAATTAGCCAATAAAAATACAGGACGTAAACTTAGCTTCGTATACGTCGAACGTACAAACAGCCTGTTCCAATAATTTTTTTCTATCCTACTTTTTTTTGGGCTCGTTTAAAAAATACTCTTATATCTGGTAAGTTTATCATTTTTACAGTTATTTTGTTTCAGGCTAGGCGACATGGATAGTTTGCACGTGGCCGCTGCCACTCACCATCAGCAGTCCGGAAGCAAACCGTCAAGCAGGAGCACTTCGCCGTGTCGGCCGCGTGACGTCGTCGCGGCGCTGCAGTCGACGGCACCGGTGGCTGCAGCGCCGGCCACGGTTACAGCGTACCACCCCCACCACAAAAAGACATACAGTCACGGATCTGCAGACAGCGCAAAGGTAAATTTGTATTACTTAAGCGCCCCTATGACCGCCATTGATTATAGAAATCTGTAAGATTTGAAAATAATTGGTTTGTGTGATTTTTACATCGGCACTTAGTACTACTAAACCATTCAGATAAATGGCCAAGCCATTAACTGGGAAAACCATGCCAAATACCTTGGCATTACCCTATCCAAAAATCTTACGTGGGATCAGCACGTCAAAAATACCCTCCAAATAGCAAACATCCGCCTCTCCAAACTCTACCCTCTTATAGGGAGAAAGAGCCCCCTATCAATTAAAAACAAACTTCTTCTTTACAACCAAACTCTAAAGCCAGTACTCCTCTATGGAGCACCAGCCTGGAACAAAATCACCTTTAAAAAAACGCTCTCAGCCAAACTTCAGGCCTTTCAAAACAAGGTACTCAGAATATGCATTGATGCCCCCTGGTTCATGCGGAACAACCAAATTCACAGAGATCTCGACATGCCCCTCCTAAAAACGGAAATCATCCGATACAGTAAGTCTTTTATACAAGACAATTTAGATCACCCAAACCCCCTCATCTCAAATTTTCTAGATTACGATCACGAAATCCACTACACTTACAAAAAGATCAAAAATGTCCTCAACCAGTAATGGTGCCCACAAACACAGGACAGGTGCATCTCCAGCACCAGTGAACTAGTTTCACTCCCCCCACACCTCCCTCCAATCCCTACTCCATCCCCCCGAATCCCCCACCCACCTTCCTCGTCACACCCAAAATTTCATGACAGATGCAAACCAGCATCAGTGAGCAGAGACTCACTCCCCCAATTATCCATTCAAACTAATTCAAATTTTAGATAAATGAGCCATAGGCACCGAGCCTGTCTCTTAAAGACCCAAACAAACTACAGAGAGAGAGTACTACTAAAAGTGCCGATGTATTGAAATGTTCGCTGAAAAGTCAAAATCTTTGACCATGTTTTTTTCACATTTCTTGACGTTTTAGACCTTCCTGAGTCTGTCTGTGTCTGTCTGTAAACTCGATAACTCCATTTCTAAAAAAGATATCGACAAGCGGGTTTTTGCATATTGTTTCGTATCATATTTCGAAGAGTTGATTAGATTTTGGGGGTGAACCATTGGGATGGGGCAAAACTCTTATTTTTAGCGTTTTTTGGTTATAATTAAGTTAATTATTATTGTATTTTATTAATTTAGCACTTATATAAAAGATTTTTAAAATTTCCCAAAAAATGTTATAAACTATTTTTTCCTAAGATACATTGATTTCGAGATATTAGCGTTTAAAGCAGTAAAATGGTTTTTTAGCATAACTCACTTATTTAAAAACCGATTTTAATAAATTATATTTCGAATGAAAGCTCTTTTTAAGCCATACAAAAAATGGTATATACAGTTGTTGCTAAAATATAACGTTTTGGAGATAGATCATAGACAAGGAAAGACCTCCAAAGCCGTTGCGGAATACTGTGATAAATGTGCCTAGCGCATCTGAGATAAACTTGCACATGCGCACTACTATTGTTGTTTTTGACGAGTATTTTTAACCTTAGTTTTCTGTGACAAATAAAAATTGTAAAAAATTCAACAAAAAACAATAAATATCTACGAAGAAACGTAGAAATAGTTTTTTAACATTATTTTATAAGAATTTTTCGAGGTGTGTTTGAGTTTCTGGATTTTGTACATCTACTTTGAGTACACCAGGGATTGACCCTTTGCTCTTCATAAAGCAACAACACAGGTTAGGTTTAAAGTTATAAACAAATGCAGCAAAAAACAATTAAAACACAGTACAAGTCGAAAAATGAACAGTAACAAACGACGATCTGACAGTACTGACAGTATAAACAAAATACTAATAATTCGTCACCCCAGTATTGGTTTGCCATATCTCTATTTTTGGACATTTTAAGATTTTTACTGGGGGATTTTTGGAGATAAGGCAAATGAATACTGGGGTGATGAATTGTTTTACGACCGACAGCATTTCACAGCTGATAGAGATGCGTACTGCGCAAGGTCAGATATATTGCGTTACGTCATTTCGCTGCCCCGTTCTGTCACAAAATATTCTTGCGCAGGCTGGACTAATGGTTCTCTTTCCAGCTCTATGAGATAGATACTTTCAAACCTTGATAAATTATGCAACACGCAGGTGTATTGATGGTTGCCTGTGCGAATAGGCAACCAAGCTTCCTATTTCATAACGTTTCAAATTAGTGCCTAGTGCCGACGTTTTGACAAGGTGCTTGCAACTGTTCAGCTGGTTTTTATTAAAAAATATATTGAATAATCTTCATGATTGGGATTAAGTTCTTTAATATAATTAAATTCATTATTTTAATGAGTTACGAGTGTCCACAAGGTCAAACGGTGGAGAAAAATACCAAATTTTGCGCCCTTAACCACATTGGCGCCCCTCAGCTAATTGATACTTTCATTACAACAGGGTCGGACAATAACATAATTTTAAACTATTTTTAATTTTTGATAAGTTTGTTTAACATATACCTAAATAAATAAGCCCGTACTACCCTCGAAAATCGCCAAAAAAACGTCCTAGACAAAAATTTTTGGATACAAATGTGTTTACGCCAGCAACTTTTTTTTCAAATGTCCGTCTGTCTGATTTTTGTGAACACGATAACTCAAGAATAATCCGGCCGACTTGAAATTTTCAGAAAACATCAAGTTCTACGAGGGGAAGATCCCTATTGTTTTTGAAAGTAATCCCCCTAAAAACAAAAAAGTTATGGGGGGTTAGCTCCATTAGGGCTGATTTTCGGACCAACCTTTATAGGAACTTTTTTCATATTTTTTAACGTAGAATCACCTCTTAAATTTCTTATTACTTATTACTGAATAACCCTGTATACATATTTACCATTCTAATAGAATAACCAATTACATTACATTAGGTACAGTATACATACATGTATGATTTTTAAATTTATATATTTATTTTAATTTTATGTATTTTAAATTTTAATGACGTCCATTATAATTGTTTCAAACTTTGTCATCACGATTTTGTTATACGCAAATTGTCCTTGGCGTTTAGTTTTTTGCGCTTTTACTCTAGCTATAAATCACAGGACAATCAGGCCTTTTCACATGTATCATTGAGATTGAGATTTGTGGCAATATTGACGAAAATTGCAAGGTCATTTACGTCAACTGTATTAAAACTGCATGGGATTGTAATTTTTGTCAATATTAAATAGATTTCAATGGTACATGTGAATAGACCTGAATAACGGTTCGATTTTTTGGGTTGATAACAAAAAAAAATGACCCAACGCGAAACTAGGCTTAAACCATTTCTTATATGTCTGGTTTGGACTTTTTCCCATAGACAAAGAACATAGATGAGCTGTCATCTCAAATTTACGAGTCCTCCATTTTGATCGGAAGTTACGTCAGAAATCAGCCGGGAAATTTAAATTAGTGGGTAAAATGTAAATAAATAAACGAGATAACCTTACTTTTTAATGTTTTCTTGTGTTATATTAAAAAAAAATCAAACTTACCTAAAAAATATGATACTGCTGTCTGCAGGTAGCAGTCGTTTTATGTTTCTACAACTTTTTATAAAACACGTCATTGCAAAGACTTTACTAGTTCTTTGAAAAAGCACTATAAAATATACAAAGAAAGACTTTAAAAGTTCAAAAACGCTATTATATAGTCTATAATAAAATAAAATGTTCACCTTTCTAGCACAAAACACCAAACGCGTAGAAAAAATAACAGAAAAACTTCGAAAACAAACTCAAAACATACATAAATTAGGTTATGTTAACCTGTTACACGAATATGTTAGAGGTGTGTGCGAAGAATTATATTTTTATATTTAAATTACTGGTAAAAATAAATACATATCTGTGTAGTATAACATATTGATTTAGTTTTTACATATATAACAAACTGTTGCAACAAAACAACGACAAAAAGAAACTTTTACTGACTACTGAAGTGAAATGAAAAGACACATCTCTAACAAAGAAAATATTCCTATCTAACGCAACACAGTGTTACTAACATAAAATATATATTTTTTTACTTTATGTTGGACAATTGGAATCAAAATGGAGGACGCATTTAGTCGGGACGCAGAAGTATGCGCAGACGGTCCAAAATCAATCTATTTGTTTATTTTGTCTATGTTTATTCCAGACTAAATTTAAAATAATCCATCGACGAAAAAAAAAAATTATTCAACTTTTTATTTTTTCAGTGTATTTTTTTGGATTAAATTTATTAAATTAGTCAATAATATTATATTTATATATTAAACTTTTGTTATATTTATATATTAAACTTTTGTTGTAAAACTTGGATATTTTAATTGTTTTTAACTAATTTGGGTCGCTGATTTTAAAAATATTTACACAAAGTAAGTATAATACATAGCACTACTTAAGCAAAATATGCAGATTATCGTAGTTTGCCATGGTTTATATTTCTTGAACAAAAACTTTTACAGCAAAACTGATATTATTTTTAAAATCAAAGTCGCAAAATTAGTTAAAAACAGTAAAAATATCTAAAAAGCGCTTAATAAACTTGGTTCAAACTACACTGAAAAAAATAAAAATTTGAAAAAATTTGTTTTCGTCGATGGATTTTAAATCTGGTATAAAATAAAAGCTTGACTTATAAGGAATAGTTTAAGACTATGCAGTAAAAAAAAACATGTAGTTTAATTCATTACTAATAAACGTGTAATTTTATATTTTATATGGGTAGGGCCTTGCTAATAAATTAATAGTAAAAAAACATTTTTAAGAACAAGCTTCATTTAAGTAAACTAACGAAGAAAATAAACTTTCAAGTAAATCAAACCTATCATTTTGTTACATTATACAATTTTATATGATATTTAAGCTTGTCACGAGATTTTTTATAAAAGAAATTTACACAGGAAAATCTCTAGACAAGCTTTTATATCATATAAAATTGTATAATGTAACAAAATGATTTTGATTTATTTGGACTTTTTTAGTGCACTTAAATAAAAGCTTGTTCTTACAAATGTTTTTTACTAGTAATTTCTTTTCTTCTTTTTAGAGCACTTAAATAAAATATTGTTCTATTCTGTTTCTATTCTATTCTATTTTTTACTATTAATTTATTTTTTTAGTCTTCAAAATTTTGTAGGATACAAACTATTTTTCAAATAGGGGCGCCGAACCAGAAGCTTGCTTCAGGGCGCCGAAATGCAAAGGCCGGCCTTGTGTATTATTCAATGGTAATCCTTACATGTATATTTGTTTATGATTGACTGACATATATTTTGATGACTAAAAAAAAGGTCTCACATCTAAAAATATTGGAGTAAAAAGGGATTTTTTTAATTTTAGGGATGGGAAGATTGGGGATAAATTTTATATAAAATTGTTTTGTCAACCGAGTTAAGCATGTGTACCAAATTTTAGCTTTCTAAGTATATTCTAAGTGGTCGAAAAAGTCTTTGGCAGATTTGCCCTAAACAAACATACAGAGCGGTCCAAAAGTCACCCCCCCCTCTTAACTTTTGAACCAGTTGAGATATCGACTTCAAATTTGGAACTTTTAAATAAGACAACTTAAACTATCTTTTAGCATATGTTTAATACTTTCAGCTCTTAAAATGTGGGCATGGGGGCACATTTTTTTAAATGGAAAGTTGAGTCGTGTGATACATCATTTTAAAGCTTATGAAATTCTCCATTTAACTGTAAATTTTTTATTTTTTTTAAATATTTTTTTTTGGGTTTAAAATAGGGTTGAAAATGGGTATTTGTGTCAAAATTTCTCTAAAAAATCCAAACAATTTTTTAAAAATGCCTAATTTCATAATGAAAAAAAGTAAATTATACTTTTAAACTAATTTTAGTTGACATAAATAAAAATTAACGAAAAAAAATTTATTTTTTAGCACAAAACACTGAAAAATCAAAACCTTGAAAAACATGTTTAAAAATTTTAAAACTGTATGGTTATATAGAGAATTTTAAAGGCTTTAAAATGATGTATCACACGACCCCCCTTTCCATTTAAAAAAATTTCCCCCCATGCCCCCCTGCTCACATTTTAAGAGATAAAAGTATCAAATATATGCTTAAAGATAGTTTAAGTTGTCTTATTTAAGAGTTCTAAATTTGAAATCGATATCTCAACTCGTTCAAAAGTTAAGAGGGGGGGGGGGTGACTTTTGGACCGCACTGTACATACATACTAATAACAAACATTGCAAGTTAAATAAAAGCTTGCAATAAAAACAAGAACGTTTTAATAATATTAAAATGTTCTGATTTTTAAAAATATTTAGCTTACCATATGTTCCTATTTTATTTTTACAATGATTGGCGTATGCTTAACTTTTTAATTTTGAAGTTGATAATAATTAATAATAATTATTGATAGAGAATTTAATTTAGAATAATCATTATTCTAAGTTAAATTCTGATATTAATGTCTCAATGATATCTAGGAATTTTATTAATATAAATATATATTTTATATTTATTTTAAAGATAATATCGATACCTTGGTTCTAAACAAGTGGCCGTGCACTCTCTCAACGAGTCGCGTGGTGTGGTTATCTGAATTTAAATCAAAAATTCAGGGGTGACACCCTGATTTTTTTTTAGATAATGCTTCAGGGACATTTCCTGAGTATTTTAAGATCAAAACAAAAATAATCGTTATGGTGCTTTTTGAGAAAATCGTATTTCATTTGATTTTAATTTTCAGTGTAGGTTTCATTTTTATTACGGATATCAAACGAGTTTTTTTTAGTAATTTTGCTAAAAGAATATATTTCGTGGACTTGTAGATGGCTGTATAACACCTTTAGTAACCGGTTCATGGCGACGGAAACCTTTACAACACCTTTATATGACCGTTATAACATTAATTTGGAGAATTGTAACACCTAAGGTAACTTTTATATAAATTTAGGTACATATGATATTTTTATAACACCCTTATAGAACTTTAGGTGTTAACAATACTACAAAATGCTTGTTGGGACATATTAAAAACAATGAGATTTGCCAACTTTGATTTAAAATAAAAATAAAAAAAGACACTCTGCAAAATTGCTTAGAAAATAAACTCGATACACTCTAAAAATGCAGAAACAAATTAAAATCGATTTTCTCAAAAAGCACCCCAACGACTATTTTGATTTTGGTCTTAAAATATTTAGGAGATGTTCCTGAACAATATTCTGAAAAAAAAAATCGAAGGTGGAAAACCTTTTGATTTAAATCCATAAAACCACACCATGTTCGGTGACTTGTTGCGCCATAACTTGCGTTATTGAATTGACCTAGTTTAGAGATACAACAGTTTATAAATGATGTATCGATTAAAAAGATTAATGATCGGATGATGAGTTTGTATAGATGATAAAAGTAGGGTCAAAGGTTAAATGTCAA
Source organism: Brachypterus glaber (assembly GCA_958510825.1). Taxonomy (NCBI): domain Eukaryota; kingdom Metazoa; phylum Arthropoda; class Insecta; order Coleoptera; family Kateretidae; genus Brachypterus; species Brachypterus glaber. Next base: position 51,615,824 of record OY294045.1, on the reverse strand, counting down.
ATAAAATTAAATTTTTAGACAGTTTTATATCGACACCATTAATGGGTCAAAACTATTTGTTTTCTACGACTCACTAGTAGGGTTGTCAACTCTGAATTAAAAAAAAACGAAACCACTCCGGTTTTTTTAATTAAAGAAACACTTGCGCTTTTTGGCCAAAGTCTCCCCATTGCTAAATATCTTAAAAACAGGGGAAAAAATAACATTCTCCACAGCTTTGTATTGGAATATAATAGCGATGTGTATGACACAGGTGGGCAGAGCGCCGCGTCGTATCAACGACCTATCCCGCCTGTCTTTGCTTAATTCCGAAGCTATGCAAAAATACAACTTTAAAATTTGATTCAAATTAGAAAATAAAAGCTTTATTATTAATTATAATTATCAGGTGTCCTTTTTAACGTTTGATCTTTAAAAACAATTGAATCGGTTATTGCTAAAACACCCTAAGTCATCACCCGATATTTAATAATGTGCTAGGCGCAAAAAATAGGAATTTGAGTAAACACTTGTTTAGTGTGCGGTAGAAATACCTGAACACAAAACAACTATTTACTCAAATTCCAGGTTTTTTTGGACTTTACATATTATTAAATATCGGGTGATGACTTAGGGTGTTTTAGCAATAACCGATTTAATTGTGACACATGGACCTTCAATAAAATAGTATAAATACAGGTAGCAAACTTTTTAGGAGCAACCCGGTCCCGACCAAATACCGAATAAAATTCTTAAAATACTCCCCCGGAAAACCATTATGGAAATCGTTAACATTGTTAACGCAATGCTCAGACTGCGCCACTTTCCAAAGCCCTGGAAAAACGCAGACGTAATAGTAATCAAAAAACCCGGACAAAATCCAACTTTTGCTGAAAGCTACCGCCCCATAAGCCTCCTTTCCTCCCTAGGCAAAATAGCCGAGAAAGTCATACTAACCAGACTTCAAACTCTAGTTGAAGAACTAAATCTCCTTCCAAATGAGCAATTCGGCTTCCGAAGCAGACACTCCACAGTCCACCAGGTAGCTCGCCTGGTAGACTCTGTAACGGACGGACTAAATAGGCGCGAAGCCGCGGGACTGATCCTCCTGGACATCGCAAAAGCCTTCGATAAGGTTTGGCACAAAGGTCTTGTAGCCAAACTCCACTTTCTCGGCCTCCCCCCAGGCATCACCAAACTCATAGCCTCCTTCCTCAAAGGCAGAGATTTTCAGATAAAAATAGGCGACTGTAAGTCCAACACCCGCCGCATCAGAGCTGGCGTTCCACAAGGTTCCCCACTATCCCCCCTTCTGTACAACCTCTTTACGGCAGATATTCCACAGGGCGCTGAACTAGCCCTGTTCGCCGATGACACCGGCATCCTAGCAAAAGCCAGAAACCCCCAGCGCATCCATATCGCCCTCCAGCGCCAAATGGATGCCCTAATCAAATGGTTCTCCAAATGGAAAATCAAAGTAAACGCCAATAAAACCAAAGGCATCCTAATCTCTAGGATTAGAAGAGGCCCACCCCAACCCATTCAGATAAATGGCCAACCCATTAACTGGGAAAACCATGCCAAATACCTCGGCATTACAATCTCCAAAAACTTGACGTGGGATCAGCACGTCAAAAACACCCTCCAAATAGCAAATTGCCGCCTCTCCAAACTCTACCCCTTAATAGGCAGAAAGAGTCCCCTATCCATTAAAAACAAACTTCTTCTCTACAACCAAACCCTAAAGCCGGTACTTCTTTACGGAGCCCCAGCCTGGAATAAAATCACCCTTAACAAAGCGCTCTCAGCAAAACTTCAGGCCTTCCAAAACAAGGCACTCAGAATATGCCTCGATGCCCCCTGGTTCATGAGGAACAACCAGATACACAGAGATCTCGAAATGCCCCTCCTAAAAACGGAAATCATCCGCTACAGCACGTCTTTTATACAAGACAATTTAGATCACCCAAACCCCCTCATTTCAAACTTTCTAGATTACGATCATGAAATACACAACACTCACAAAAAGATCAAAAACGTCCTCAACCAGTAATGGTACCCACTAATACAGGACAGATGCATTCCCAGCATCAGTGAGATAGTCTCACTCCTCCCGCACATCCCTCCTCTCCCTATCACATCCCTCCCCATCCCCCTCCCACCCACTCCACAGCGCCAAATTATGACAGATGCAACTCGCATCAGTGAGCAGAGACTCACTCCCCCCCAAATTATGACAGATGCAACTCGCATCAGTGAGCATAGACTCAATGCCCCAAATTTCAATTCAGATTAAGTATTTTTTTAGATAAATGAGCCATAGGCTGCGCCTGTCTCTTAAAGACCCAAACAAACTATTGATGATGATTTAGGATCAGTCGTTAGTCTCAACAATATCATACATGTGTGGAATTTTTGAGCCGTTTTTCCTTAAATAAAAATTTAATTTTATATGTATAAATATATATTTTCCACTTTCCACATTTTTATTTGGTAAAGTATTTCTGAATTCTAAATCGTTTTAATTTTGGTGAGATAACAATTTAAATGAACAAGACTAAACTAATTTTAACTGTCAAAGTCTAATTTAGGAAAACAAACGAAATTTACATTGCCCTCTAAGACAAGCTGTCCTATCTGCAAATTAGATGTTTTGAGATATGGCCAGTTTTATTGTTTTTGTTTGCACTTTTTGACATGTTTAAATAAATATGGCGTTGGATTCTGCTTTATTTTAAATCAAAAATACGTGATATCCTTTGAATTTTTTTTTTGTCAGAAAAATAAATTTTTATACTAACTAAATGCATTTGTTCTATCTGAGAAAGTTAGGACAAAATGATATAAAAAGACCAATCAAATTACTTAGATCTGTAATGTTAGTCCTAGTCCTGACTTACTCGTCTAGTAAAGACTAGTTAGGATAATTTTATTTAGAAAAAATTTAGGACAAACTTAGGCTAATTTTTAGGATTTGGGTTTTAGATAGGATATTTCTTTCTAGTAGGCACATGTGTAAAGCAATATAAAAGTGTGCTTATCTCAAAACGTGAATTTTTGCAACTTGTCTTAGAAGGGCAGTACAGGAGACCAAGGCAACCTTAAATTGATTTAACAAGGTTGACGCATCCAAGTTCGAGAATTTTAGTAAAGTTGCATCTGAATTATTATTTTTTTGTGAAATACTGGTATATTTTTAATCAATCTAATACCTAATTTGAAATAATGACAATTTCATTTATTTTTCTTTAAACAAAATAATAATTATTTTAAATAATTTTATTTTTATTTGAGTCGTAGGAAAATAAGTGTACACAACTTGTCGGGAAGTATCTTTCTTGCATTCGCCGTTTCCATTTCCATTCGAATATTCGCTCATGCAAAATTTGTCACTTTTCGTACACGTTCTGTAATATACTATTGTTTACAGGGTGATATCGTTTTGCATAGACTTGGGCAGATGGATCCGAATTTGAGTCCAGAATTTCTTCATCAAAATGTTTTCGAGACTCCCTTGAACCCCGACTTTTGCCGAGAACTTTGGATAAGAAATCTATGCTCCAAATTAAACGTTTTTAACCCAAAGCGTTATCGAGTTATCGTCATAAACCAATAGACCGACCGACAAATATTTTTTTCGGAAATTATCTTTTTATAAAACGTTGAGAACACGAGGAGAAACATAAAAAAAGTAACATTTTCACATTTTTTACTAACGCAAGGCTTTTCTAGGAAAAAGTAAAAGTTACAAGGCTGGTGTAATTTAAAAGAAAACACTCTGTGAAGTTCCGTATACAAATTACAGCTGTAAACAATAAACTACATACCGCAACGATTCACATTTAGGTACACAGTTTATTTTTAGCGAGTTTTTAAAAAGCAAAATATATATTTGACAAGACCAACTTTTTTTACTAATTAAGGTTTACTTTTTAATATAAAACCAATGTCAGAAAATTTAAAAATCTAAAACTGTAGCTGTAGCCAGAAAAAAGGTTTGCATTTGTTTTAATAAAAAAATACGAAATTAAAAAAAATACACTGCCCAGTAAAAGAGCTTTCCCCGTTTTCACTTCCGCGCGTGAAATTGATTTTTTTATTATCAGATTGACTTTTAGCAACCGCTGAAAACCCCAATATATCAATTTTTACGAAAACCACCCCTGGCCCGGCCCCTCATTGAGTGGATTTAGAAAAAAATATTACGAGATTCAGTTTTAGAGACCTCAAAAACGCCTATAGGTATACCAGTTTTCACGAAAACTACTTTCCGCCCCTTAGGGGGTGGATTTTAAATCTAAATTTTAGAATAAATTTTTTCTAATATTCAGTTTAAGGAACCTCAAAAACCCTAATATACCAATTATCAATAAAACTACCCCCGATCCTCAGGGGTGGAGTTAGGTTTTTTTTAATTATCAGATTCAATATTAGCTACCTCAAAAACCCCGTTATACCAATTTTCACGAAAAGACTGTAAACATGTAAAAATAATCACCCCCCACCCCCGAAGGTAGAGGTAGAACATCTTTGTTATCAGATTCAGTTTCGTCAATCAGCCCCAAAGCAATTTTGACAAAAAAAAAATAAAAAGAGATGTAACTTATCTAGAATTACATAAGGATTTTAAAAATAGCGAAATAAATAGGGGTTACTATTTAAAATTTTAGGGGTAGGCGCCCTAGGGTCAGGGGGTTGCATGTAATATAACAACAAATAGCTCAAAAGTTGTCCCCCTTGATATGTAAATTTCCGTGTTTCGCCAAATTTTCATAGTGTCATTAGTTAAAGAAATATTAAAAGATGCTCGTTTTCAAATTGTCGCCCTGTAGATAGATAGAATTATGTGTGGAATTCAAAAATGTAAAAATTACAGGATGTTACATTTAATAAAAACATATTTATTCCGGCGAAACCGGAAGTGAAACAAAAAAATAAATTGCCATTTTATAGCCAATGTATAATTATTTAATATATTGCTACCATTCAAAGTCTCCAGATAAGGAGAGGTATGAGTAGTTGTCTACATCTAGAAATAGATGGCGCACAAGTCTACATCAATCTAATGGCTATATTCCTTTTGCGAGTAAAGTCTAAAAACGTTTTCTTAATCAGCGTGCAGAGTTGACTCTTGGTACTGAAGAGGGCCAGCAGCCCGAAACTGTCAGTCTACCAATATCTCTCTGTACGATGATTAGAAAATAGATTGATGGAATAATAAATTAATATTTTTATAATTTTGTTTAAAATTAAAAATTTCTGTCCTTACTAATATATTAAAAGTTTCGTTTTTATCAAATGAAGATTAATCTAAATTTTGGGGGTGGACATAAATAAAACTCACCCGGTATAGATTTTGAATTTGGTTTTATGTTAAAACGTACACCCCAATTAGTTAAAAAAATTGGGTCTCATTAAATAGACATATAATTTTCTTTTTAAAAACTCGCTAAAAATGAACTGTGGATAATAAATATCTAGATTAGCGTCAAGCGAATCCATTCTAAAAAAATATCGCCGCGAAATGTCGCAGTAGGTACTTTACTAATCTAAGATTAGTAATCCTAGTTCAGTTTAATTTCAATCTTGGCAATGGTCAGGTACAACTTGGCCTCAGCTTCCGCGGTCTATTTTCTGATCAAAAACCACTCGTGACGCCGTGAAAATCAAGGTGAAAGTATAATGAAAATCGGCCTTAATGTCTGAAACTGTGTTTCCTCAAAAAATGTTACAATTAAATTAATTTTTTTTGTGAAATTTAAAATTTTTGTGATGGTGTTTGAAGATTCGGGCGAGTACATTTTTTTCTTGGCAAAAAATCAGGTATGTGTAAAAATTTGGTTGAAAAATCGTTTAGGATTTCTCACATTGTTCAAAATTTTGACTGAGTATTTAACTCATGCGTACTTTTATCCTCGAAATTTAGTAAAATTCTTATCTAAAAATGAATTGCATTATTTATTATACAGAGGGCTATTTCTTAAGGTATCATGGTATACCATCAAGATTTAATCTTACTCCATAGGGTATACCCTATAGGGTAAGCCTAAAATCAATGGCTGCGTTCAATGGAAACATCAAAACTCATCGAAAGCTGTCCGAACGCTATGATCAGTTTTGATTGACGGATGTCGCTGAATCATTCCTCATCAACGTTTTGAGATGATTAGTTTTGATTGATTTTATAAAAGCGCGGGATGTACTTTTTGTGCGTATTTCTAACCTCAAATGGTGGTTGTGATGAGTGACAGATATTAGCCGTTCAGCAGTTTGCTAGAAAAACTTATCATTTGATGAAAAGTCCAAAATGATCAAAATTTGCGTTACGTAATACTTGAACGTTCCCTAACGCAAAATTTTGCAATTTTGTACGTTACGTATTTTAACAGATATTAAACCGAAGCTAGCTTTAATTACTTTTTTATAACGTTTTATTAAAACGTTTATTTTGGAAACAATCTTAACAAAAATTCCTCGTTTTATGAATTTTTCCACTTCCCGCACTTTAACCGGAAAAATTCCCAGTTAAAAGTTAAAGTTAAAACCTTATCTAAAAGATAAAGTCTCAGTTAAGAGCAAATTCTGAATTTTGGTTGGAGTTGATATGGTTATTACGTGTCAGGTAAATTTAGCTGCACTTTGATAAACCCAGCCTAAGTCTTGGTATTTAACCTATAATTAAGATTAAAATTATCATCTTGATAAAACTATCTAAAAGGGCAATTATTTTCAGTAGATCTACTCTAGGTTAAAAGTTTTAAGTTTCATTAGGCAGTTTATTTGCTATCATGTTAGACTAATTGAACGTAAAAGTGGAAATGCTTTTTGCTCTGCACTTTTCATTAAAGTTTTTCCGGAATAGAAAAGGATTTATCATCTTAGCGAGAATTTAAAATATCAGCTTTGATAATTTTAACACGTTAACTGTTCCCAAAAGAATTTTGTTTATCCAACGTCCAACCGTTTTTTTTTTGCAGTATTTTAGTTTTAAAGTCATTAAATTGCATATGCCATGAAAAAAAATCTTTATCCAATACATAAAGATAATGAGACAATTACCAGCTTTATTTTAAATAAATAAACTCAATAATAACTCCCGCGCGGCTTTTCCTTTATTGAGTGGATAATTATTTATTTTACCCACTCAACTGTCACTTGTCAAATTATTTTCTTGTAAATGTCATTAAAATTTTTTAATAAAAATATGAATTTCTAAGCTATTTATTGCAACCGTTGCAGGCTTCTTGGATGCATCGGGTCCAATTATTTCTGCGTAAACCCTTTTAAGGTCGTGTTACTCGCGCACATGTGAGCTTTGAAAGTTATTTTGTAAATAATAAAGATTTTCAACGTCTATTTGCCTTTTATGTATTTTTTATGTCTAACCCCGTCAGAGTCGGAGGAGTTAAATTAATCATATTAATATGATTCTACCATGAAAAATAAGAACACTCTATTCTTTAGTTAGACCGCCTATAAATTGGTTCGAAAGCCAATTAAAGCCGGTGGTTCCCTCTACTACTAGCCCACACAAGTCCTGGACTTAGGGGATGCTTAATTAAGTAGAATAGTACGAGGTTAAACAAAAATGTAAATGTAAACTAATATGCTAATATTTATTAAAATATGTAGGTAGTTTTTAAATTAAAATCACAAAAGAAAATTGCCCATTTGCAAATACCATGGCCACCAAGAAATGACAGTTCGAGTCGTATTTTGCTAACATTTGAAAGCTTCTACCTAAAAACATCAAATTTGGTGTGGGTGCGATTTGGAACAAGATCAATCCACGCATCTGTCAAAAGGCCCGCCCAAGGTCATATTTTGATAAACTTTAAGCACCTTGACCTAAAAACATGAAATTTGATATGAAGGGCCTTTGGAAAAAGACCAATCCACCCAACTATAAAAATTACAGTTTATGAACATATTTTGCCATCTTTTAAACGCTTTGAACTAGACACATGAAATTTTATATAAATGGCCCTTGGGAGAAGACCAGTCTATTCTACTGTAAAAAATTACAGTCCAAGGTCATATTTTTCAACTTTTAAATGCTTCGACCTAGATACATTAAATTTGGCATGGGTATTATTTGAAACAAGACAAATCACCACACCTGTCAAAATTACAGTTCAAGGTCATATTTTTAAACGCCTCAACCTAGAAGCATGAAATTGACAGTTCAAGGTCGTATTTAATTGCCGCTACCGAGAAATATGAAAATCGGTACAGGTGGTTTTTGCAACAAGATTCAAGGTCACACCTTGACCTAAAAAGTCCAGTCAAACCAAATTTCATGTTCATTTTAACAGTGTGATCGGTTGTTCTTGCTCCTGGTACCAAATTTTATGTTTCTAGGTCAAGGCGTTTAAATACTAACGAAATATGACATTGAACTGTCATTTTTAGAGTTGGGTCGATTGGTCTTGTTCCAAAGGCCCTCCATATCAAATTTCATGTTTTTAGGTCAAGGTGCTTAAAACTTATCAAAATATGACATTGAAATGTCATTTTGACAGATGCGTCGATTATCTTGTTCTAGATCCCACTCACAAAAAATGTTATGTTTATGTTTTCTAATTTAAACAGGAATTTCTTGGTGGCTATAGAAATTACCTATAATTTTTAATAAATATCATCAAATCTTCAGTAAATAATGACCACATCGGTCAAGAATGTGGCTACGGATTATCTGTTTTAACACCACATTTTACCGGAGTAATTTATAACTAATTAATGGCTAAAATATAGAATTGCCGTTTAGGCCACATTTCCCCAGTCCGGGTCTGTTTAACGGATTAGGTAGTACGGACATTTAATCTTATTCGGCATAGGTAAGTATTAAACAAAATTACCAAAAATTAGAAATAATTTAAAATTCCTGTTGTCCGACCCTGTTGTCGTAATGAAAGTATCAACTCTGGTGATTACCTACCACGCGTAATAATTTCTTGAAGATTCTGTATAAGATTATAACGATTAGTGATTACGCATATTTGTATACCCTCGATTTCATTTAGTTTATAAACATTTCGATATAAAGGGAAATGTCAACTTTTAGTTTATACAGGGTGTTACTGTTAGTTCTGAGACACTCTGTATAATGTACTATAACTTCATTTTAAAAATAAAATAAAATTAATAAAAGAACAAATTAAAATTATATACAAAAATAGAAACGTTGGAGGGACGCCACATTTTAATATATGTAAGAAATCGTATTTTGGGAAGAATGTTATTTTTTCTACGACTACTTTAGAATAGCGTGATTATTAAATAATTTTCATTGACAGAATATATTCTGGCATACTGTGCGAGTATATTATATTCTCGATCTTGTGATGAAATAGTGACATGTGGTATCTTAATAACTATAATAAACTTATAGCAAGACTTAGATTTGGCCCTGGGCGATATAATAAAAAATGTGTATTTCTATACCTACTTTTATATTGAAAATATAAAAAAGCAGTAAAATTATTAAGAAATGCTTTAGTCGAAGAAGAAATATAGTATGGAACATGTTTGGAATGCATATTTTACACTCGTAGAACCGTAAAAATTTCAACTCGTATAGAATATGCGTTATTTCAATCTTTTTACAAAATATACAATTTAAATCTTACGAAGAATCTTACGATCTTACGATCTTACGCAATTGCTTTACAACTTGTTTTTACTCATCTTAACTATATAATTTAAAAAAGCCGTGAAGATATTTAATGCTACGCTTTCCATTATATATTATTCACATTAAATGGTATATGCTTCCCAAATACTTCCAAAAAAGTTTTTCCTAAAAAAAAATTTCAAAAATTTTCAATTATTTTTTATTTATTTTTTTTTTGTATTCTTATAATAAAAGTAATTTTTCCTAAAAAAAATTACGTTAATCGGAATTTTCTTTCAGCATTTTTCGATTTTTTTAAAAGTTTAACCCCCCCATAACTTTTTTTTTTTTGGGGGAATTACTTTCAAAAACAATAGGGATCTTTCTTCATAGAACTTGATTTTTCCTGAAAATTTCAATACGATCGGATTATTCGTTCTTGAGTTATCGTGTCTACAAAAATCGTGACATCAGACAAACGGACGGACGGACAGACGGATATTTGAAAAAAAAGTTGCTTATTTTTTCATGAAATAAATTTATATCCAAGAATTTTTGTCTATGATGATTTTTGAGTTTTTTAAAAATTCCGTATAATATTGTTAGCGCTGGCGCTGTGAATAATATAATAAGTAATTATCAGTCATCGGCGAATTTCCAGTGCTCGCATAGGCGCCGCGTCGATTCTAGCGTTGACGCGAGGCACAGAACACTAGGACGCGAGGTTTTAAATATTTACATTTTTATTTCTTTTTATCTTGATTTTTTTTAATGACTCCATTTAAACGAGTTAGGTGGCAAAAAAAGTTATCCATAAATAAAAATTAAAAACTTTCGTGTTCTTAAAAGATAAAAGTCGAATATCGGGTTTTTCTTCGAAAAACACCGATATATATACATATTTATAGTTAATATGTATAGTCAATATTGTTGTGTGTAACAAATTAGTCGTCAAATGTTTCGATTTTGTGACCTTTATAAAAATTTCCCTCATAATTCGGCAAAATTATTCCGTAAGCCTATGTTTCTGTGTTTATTTTCAACGTTGATGAGTCATAACTGAGTTTATGCCGATTACTGGTAATTATTTAAAATACTTCATTATGATTCATGTTAATGCTATGTGCGTTAATATCTATAGTAGATTTATTTTAATTTATTTTAATTACCTATGATGTATAATGTTTATATGCTTTTATGTGATTATTGAACGAAAATGATTCATTATTAAAATATTTTCTGCTCGTAACTTAAATAAATCTCGTATATTTTAAATAACATTAAGGTTGAAGAACTGTGGAAACATTGGGCCCCTTTTATCCTGGCTCCTAGAACTTATTTAGTGGGGAGGGACATGAATTAGCTAATTACAGTCCATGAAAAACCAATGGCGATTTCTCCCGTTAGATTAGACAGGGACAAAAGTTCTACCCAAAAAGGATAGAAGACATACATACACTCCCACTTCCACCCAACCAAACAAATTATGTATTTGTTCTTTGTTGAACAAATACAATATTTACTTGGCCGGGCGAAAAGTGCAACTATAATATTTTTAAAATAAAATAAGGGAAACATTATAACTTCACTATAAGAAAGCGTAACATTAAAAATGGACAGTTTTCCAGAATGGATATAATATTTTTATTAAAGAAATTACTGGCGCCATCTAAATTTTAGTAGAATTATCATCTTATTCTACAGATTCACATTAGCTATGTTCGTTCGTGCCGCTCAGTGCTACACTTTCCGGCCAAACAAATACAGTATTTATTTGGTTGGCTGGAAAGTGTAGCACAAATGAGATAGGGTAGACGTCTTTTGTTTCATAATTCTAGTTGTAAAGAGCTCCATTCTAACGCAAGAGCCAACCAAAAATTTAATTTTATGCCTGCTCCTAAAATACAATTTTGCTGCTTATTTAAAACGCGAACTACAAACCCCAAAGGAGTTACTGCTTGTGCTAGGGGCTTATAGTAGGGGCTTTATACAGAATGTCAAAGTTGGATAGTGAACAATTTTTTGCGTAGGGGTTGGCATCTATGATTTTTGACAGAAGTTTAATATTTAAATACGATTCACTCACCGCAGTAATGAGAAGAATGCAGCGCCTGCGCACTGATTTTCTTATTTTTGTTTTGACGTATGCCAAAAATTATTTTAACATTCTTTTGCAGAATTTTACAAAAATATCTACTTTTTTCTTTGCGAGCTAACAGTTTTTTTTTAATTACCTAAAATACTCGCTTTTAATAGTATTTTCGTAAAAAAATTTTTCGGAATATTCATTTAATTAGCTAAAGCTAAATTATTTAGCCTTAATATAATCCTATTTGATTCTAAATTCTTAAATATCGTATCTGAAAAATGCCTCCCATTTAAAAAAAAACACCAAACCACCAAACTACTAAACCAAACCATTATTAACGTACACCAACGCCTCCCATTAAAAAAAAACACCAAACCAGCAAACTACCAAACCAAACCATTGTTAACGTAAACCAACGCCTCCCATTAAAAAAAAACACCAAACCAGCAAACTACCAAACCAAACCATTGTTAACGTAAACCAACGCCCCCATAAAAAAATCAAACAGAAATTCGTCAGTATTTTAACAATCTTTTGCTATAAATTCTAACAAAAAAAACTGGATTTTCCGCACCTTATTATATTCAAGACAGTAAGTTTTAGTAATAAAACGAGAAATCAGTGGAAACATATAGTTCATTTTTGTGGACCTGATGCACCCCACTCAAATTAAACTATTTCATAAAACTACAACTGCCTAAACGAAAGCCACGTTTGACATCCGTCAAAACAAAAATAAGCAATCCAGTGCGCATGTGCTAGATTCTTCACATTACTGCGGTGAGTGAATCGTGTTTAAATACACCCTAGTGATAGAAAACCAGTTAGTAACCGGTTTTCGGTTAACCGGTTGCTGAAATTAACTCAGACCGGTTCACGGTTAAAACTCGAAAGCGGTAACCGGTTAAAACCAGTTTGGACCGGTTTTCTATGTTTAGCTGAAAAATGCTTTACCCATAACAGAAAAAAATGTATCTCACTTTCTGAAAAAAGTCCAAACAGCTTTACCCCTGACAAAAAAAAGGTCCTTACCTACCTCTGTAAAGAGTTTAGAGTTTTACCCCTCAGATTTTACCATTTTACCACTTAATTGGTAAAATTTTATCAGAAAACCGGTTACAACAATAACCGGTTAACCGGTCAAAAAAAACGGGTTTTTCGTAATAGCCGGTTTATGATCGAAAACCGGTTTTCCATCCCTAATACACTCCTATAAAAATAAAAATCGACCTGTCTGGGTATTTAGCTTTTTTCCGAATAAATCCATAGGACACCCGGTATTTTCTAGTAGTCTGGCCACAAACAAATCAGTAGACATCGGATTTTAGCGAGTCGTGACGTCAAAATGCATAGCCGGGTACAACAAGTTAACAAATTCATATTAATTTTATAAAAATGTTTAATATATTGCCAAACTACTACATTACCAAAGGAAATTATATAAATAGTATCAAAATACCATAACGTTTTATTTAAGTAAAATAAAATTAAAAAAAATAACAATTCTGAAAATTACGATTTAGATGAGCTCTTTAATAATCCAAATTTAATTTTATAGTACTTACTTACTTTTACCAAGTTAAAAATTGCCTGGCCAATCGTTTTTTATTCGCAATAAAAGGTCACGTGAAGTTTATAACTTGTGATGAAATAGACAAATTAAAATTAATTTTGTATTTTTTTCTTACTTTAAATATTAAATTGTCCTTGCTCCTCATCTCCTTTACGGGTTTTTGTATTCACATGTCTTAAAATATTAGTTTTTCTTTCCCACGTTGTCTTTTTTATAAAATGTGTAGTGTAAAATATTCCGTCGAACTTTAGTTCTGGATAATCTTCAATCCACGATTTAACCGTATTAAGTAATAGTTAGACATCGGATTTTAGGGAAACGCTAGGGGATTTTCATAATATTTATATACTTTTCTTTGTAAATGTAGTAGTTTGGACTTTTATAAAACATTTTTATAAAATTATTTTTCTGTTGTAACCGTCTATGGATTTTGATGTCACGACTCGGTAAAATCCGATCTCTACAAATCAGCATAAACTGATCAAGAAGAAAACAAAGCCTAAATAAAGTGATCCTACTAGGATCAGCCTAGTACACTAATTTTGAGTTTGCCCATGAAACTGGCTACTTAACCTAAAACCCACTTTACATCAATGCAATTTTCAGGCAAGGAAAGTTCAGTTGACATTGCATATAATATTATGGAAATAAACAGTGCTTTAGCGCTTGTTACGGTTCAAAATTCAGTTTGTGGATGTTTTATTTAAATTGGAAAAATGAACCACCTTGTATATAGATTTTTCAAAAATGATATTTAATATTATTTCGGACAGACAGAGACACACATTAGTGAAGGAATCAATCATTATAATTCATTGAATATAAATATGAGAAATCTAATTTTTTATTGAGGATAAAAAAAAGGGATTGCGATAAAATCAGGTGTTATTGAAATACGCAAAAAGTATACTTTATTAAAAATGTATTATCGATTTTTATCGAGCGATCTGCAATTTTTAAAGATAACTGTAATTATGAAATTTTATTTAATTAATTATTTAAACAATCTTCAATATTTATTTATAATTTTTACATATTTATCGTTCTTAGTGATCATTGCGTTTCTTGGCTAAATGACATAATTTTCCTATGTCTGGAATTGTGGATATAATTTTTGATATAATTTCGATTGGGACATCTAGGGCTGATTATAAGAACCCCATAGCTCCTTGCCCTTCTTCGAAAAACGGAGGTTCTGGCAGTTGAACTGAAATGGTTGTATAGTGGTAATGGCGGATATTGTTTAGATATTTTGTTGAGTAATTAGTTACTAATCGCAATTTTGGCGGATTATATATTCTAAACAGTTGTCGATTGTGCATCTTTACATGGTAGTTGAGTTAATTGGATAATTGTAATTGATGTGACGGATTTTACCGGATTATAGGCCCCCCTTGCTACATACGCCGTTTTAATAAAAATTTTGTGGTTGATTAAGGATTATTTGGTAAGTCAAAGTTATACCAATAATTTATGTTATCTAATAGGTTGTGTTTTCTTTAATTTCAGTTATTTGTTGTTGGAAGATTTTGAGTATTTTTCGAGTGATGTTAGTTTGGCCTTTTTGGTACTTTAATGAATAGTACAGATCTCTGGTAAGATAAAGCTGGTGCAGCAATTTAGTTTATCTTAATTGGTTGTATTTTCTATTATTTTAGTGGAATACTAAGGCAGGAAATCGAATATTTCCGTACATAGCTGTTTACGCCTTATTGGAACTTTTTGTACGAATCTTTTGCGCAAGATTGTGCGAGAAAATAATATATTTTATTTTTAATACATTTGGAGTTGGATCATTTTTTGGGATAAGAAGCCACTAAAAGTGGTAAGTGCTATTTTAGTTTTTATAAATAGAATAGAATAGAATATTGTTTATTGTAAAAAAAAAAAAAAAATACATTAACATATAGAATTATAAATAAATACAAAAAATGAATATATATTTTTTTTAACAAAAGGAACACATTCGACAAGTCGATCTTCCATGTGCCCTAGGCGCCCTAACCTTAAACCTTAAACTACCTATTTGCTCAATGTACAACAACGACCCTCCCTAGCGCGAAAAAAACCTATACCCAGAACGGAATCAGAACACAGCAGAACACCAAGTAGCAAGAAAAAGTAATGCTTTAGAGCAATTTATTTATTGGGACACAAGTAAAATATTAAAAATAAAAGACTTAAATTTTACTGGTGTAAATTCTTTTGCGTCTTTATTTATATTATTCCAGAGTTTAACGGCGAAAAATGTAAAAGACTTTTGATAAGAAGCGGTATTGTGCAAAGGAGTAGTAAAATTATTTTTATATCTTGTGTTGTATGAGTGAAGGTGACTCTTAAATTTATTTAACAAATAGACTGGCTCCTTATTTTTAAAAAGTTTATACAAAAGAAGGGACGTGTGTAAAAACCGTCTATTTTTCATATTTAAAGTATTATGCTGAACTAGAAAAGGTGTTACGTGATCTCTATAATTAATTGAAAATGAAAAGCGCATACAAGAGTTTTGTACCTTTTGGATAATATGTGAAGTTTTTTCGGTTATTGATGAATGATACACTACACTGCCGAAATCAAATAATGATAGTACAAGAGCATTGCAAAGAATAAATTGGCTATAATATAGTATATTCTTTAGGCTGCCAATGCTGGGTACATTTTAATGCCAATGCTGGGTACATTTTAATGCCAATGCTGGGTACATTTTAATGCCAATGCTGGGTACATTTTAATGCCAATGCTGGGTACATTTTAATGCCAATGCTGGGTACATTTTAATGCTAATGCTGGATACAGTTTAGCCAATATATGGTTAATTTTGGAGTTAGCTGCGATTTCAGTTATATGGGTAATTCTTACAACTTTTGAAGATTTAGTATATGGGTAATTTTTATGTATAATTTTGGAGTACAGGATAATTTTGGTGAATAATTTTAACCACTACTATTTATGTAGTATCTATGTTATATTTTTGCGCATTCTTAATATTTGATTTTACATATAACTTACATACATGAAATACTTATTTACATAATTTTGTAAAGTGAAAATTAGATCTAATTGTCGCTATAGTTTTAGTTATTTTTAATATTGAATTTAAATAACGCATTAGCGTGGTACTTATTTATTTTATTAGCGTGGTACTTAAGTGTAGTCAAATATTAGGGTAGTCCTAAAATCATACCAAACATTAGAGTGGTACAAAATCATATCACGCATTAGAGTGGTACCTAATTATATTAAAATATTAGGGTGGTTCTTAATTATTATTTTGGATAGTAAATGAATTATATTATTATTGTTGATGCCAGATAAATATATTTGCGATTATTTAGTAGTACTTCATAATTTTTATATGCTGTCATTTCTATTATTTTTTTTTTGTAATATATTTAGTTTAACTAATTTGAGCTAGTTTAATTATTTATTTTACTTTTGAGACTTTAGGGAAATTTTGCAATTTAACCCTGGACCTTAAATATTTTGAATATCTTTTGGGAGATAAATTGCATGGCGCCCAGGTAAGAACATCATTTTATTTTATTAGCAATACTTTTATAAATACAACCCCTCCCTTCTCCATTGAGCTAGACCAGGTCCTTAAGTCTCTTAAGGTAAATCGTACGCTGCCGCTAAGTGGCGTAGCACGCTGTTATAAATAGAGAGGTAGCCAAGTTTTATCAAATGTGAAAAAATCTAAACTCGCCGAGAAGTTGTAAACAACTGGAGACCAAAAAAATTGTGTGATCTGGGTCGCCCATATAACTAAAAAAATATTTTTTTCTACGAGCGTACGGAAAGATGTATCTTTCCGCACTCATATGCGTGCGGAAAGAATGCCTTATAAAAATCAACTAGCTTGAATATAAAAATGCGTAGAATTGTTGGCTAAAGGCCTATCTAGAAGATTGCATAAGAACATAAACCATAAGAAAGCCATGCCGCGATTGGCTTACAAGATGCATGGCGGCACATCAAGCCAATCACGGCATCGCATTGTTATGTACTATGTTGTTATGCAAGCCTGTGGTTATGCCCCAAGACATTTGTTTCCATGGCGACCGATCAACATTCAATTATAAAGTTTTTATAAAAGAAAATATTGAACATTAAAAAATAAAATGTTAATAGTTTCTTAGCTGTTGTTTTTTCTATTGAAAAAATTATAAAAAATAAATTTATTCAAGTATAAAAGTAGAAAAAATATTTCTTCTAACGCATGCTATTATGTTAATCATGGTTCCGATGGTTCTGTGTGCTAGACCAATGGTGCACTAGATTATTATTAGTCTTGTTGCAAGCCCGCTTTACATGATGTTATTGCGACAGTTTTAATCAAATATACGATTTCTCATTAGAAACATATTTATTCGTATAGTTATTGACTTTCATACTTCTGTAATTAGTGGTTTTAATTAAGAAAATATGCTTATTATAGAAGTTCATTAAATAAAATGAAGTGAAAATTTTTGTATTAACTGAAGTAAAACTTTTACTGTGAAATTTACAGTGTGAAGTTTTATGAGTGCCTTTTTGCACTCGTCTCACGGATTTTGGCCAAGCTTGGAATAGTTGTAGTACTCAAAATTTAAAATCAGAAGGTTTTTATATTTTGCTAAAAATGTGAAATTAATTATGTTTTTTGGTTATACAAAAAATCAATTCAATGTCATGAACTAGAGCAAAGAAAGGAGATTTTAAAACATCTTTAAATGGATATATATTTCTGGGAGATATGGGCTGTAGAGTCTATGTCTGTAGACGGTACTCGTCCAACTTAAACACCCTGTCTATATTAAACGGATGAATTTATTTAAAAATATAATTCCGTGGTATACCAGGTATACCATTATATACAATTAAGATTAATTTTCATTTGATAAAAACGAAACTCTGGTTATTTATATAATTTTACATACGTAAGTGGTAAATGTGGTAAATATAACCCTTTTTGGAAGGTGTGCGTATCTCAAAGACCTGTTAGTTTAGAATCTCAATATTTGGCAAAAATATTCTTTATTTAAATCGAAAAGATACGTATTTCAGGAATTTTCGATATTCGACCCCCAAGGTGGTAAAAAATGTTAATCTTAATGCCCTGTGCAACGCACGGGTATTCGACTAGTAGAATATAATTTTAGTTCATATTATCCTATTTATCCAAAAGTTATAAAGGTCACGTGGCCCTTTTATGTGCCTGATATATTATTTTAATTTTGGTTTTAATTCGATATTTACATTATAAGTAAACAAATTGTACAAGAAAATTAAGTGTTTTCAAAGTCTAACTGAAAGTGAATGACGGCGAACCGTGAAAAGTTTTCGCCCGGGATTGTTTTCTTGTACAATTTGTTTACTTATATATATTTATTAAAAAGTACCGGAGATCACGTGACCTTTTTCTGCGATTAAAAACGTTTTGCCTAATAGATTATTTGATTTTTGGTTTAAAATTGATATTTACATTATAAGTAAACAAACAATAAAACTGAGTGTTCTCCAAAGTCGAACTAGAAGGGAATAACGGAGAACCGTGTTTTGATAACAAACCTGTATGCCAAATTTCAAATCTATTTTGAAAAATTAAAAATAATTCTTTTCAAAATCATTAAGAGAGTTTTGCGAGATAATTTTTCATTCGGGGTTATGCAATTATTTTAAACATTAAAAAATTAATCGTCTTCCCCTAACGCCGACCCTGCCGTGGAGAAAAAAAAAATAGTTTCAACATCCTTGAAAACAACTATACAGTGCGGTCCAAAAGTCACCCCCCACCTTTTAACTTTTGAACGAGTTGAGATATCGACTTCAAATTTAGAACTCTTAAATAAGACAACTTAAACTATCTTTTAGCATATATTTTGATATTTTCAGCTCTTAAAATGTGGGCAGGGTGGCATGGGGGGACATTTTTTTTAAATAGAAAGGGGGTCGTGTGATACATTATTTTAAAGCTTATAAATTTAAACCAGCATTTTTAAATTTTTTAAAAATGTTTTTTAAGGTTTTGATTTTTCAATTTTTTGTGCTAAAACATTCGATTTTTTAAGTTTTTTTTTTATAAATTTTTATATTTGTCAACTAAAATTAGTTTAAAGTAAAATTAACATTTTTTTATGATGAAATTAGGCATTTTTAAAAAATTATTTGTTTTTTTAGAGGAATTTTGACATTAATACCCATTTTCAACCCCATTTTAAACCCAAAAAATTTTTGTTTTTAAATTTAAAAATATGGAGTTAAATGGAGAATTTTATAAGCTTTAAAATGATGTATTACACGATCCCCCTTTCCATTTAAAAAAATGTGCCCCCTGCCCACATTTTAAGAGCTGAAAGTATTAAATATATGCTAAAAGATAGTTTAAGTTGTCTTATTTAAAAGTTCCAAATTTGAAATCAATATCTCAACTAGTTCAAAAGTTAAGAGGGGGGGGGGGGTGACTTTTGGACCGCTCTGTATACCAGTGTTTAAGTAAAATTTTAAAATTGTACAATGTGAATGCAAAATAAGTAAACCCCTAAATACGTCCCTATTATTGTAATGAAAGTATTAACTCTGGTAATATACTATTTACTCTCTAGTTTCCATCCGAGAGGTAAACCTCGTTGGAGTTCATTGCGCAGATACTTGGAATTCCTATACCAATTACTTGAAATTTTTATACAAATTCCTTAGAATTCATTTAAATTCCTGAATTCATTGTAGGTACAGTTGGACCCACAAAAAATGCAAGTTTTAAATATGCCAAAATGTCAATTTTATTAATTATTTTATAGTTTAAGTAAGATTTTAAGAAAGAGGTTAGAATAATTTGACATATTGTCGGTTTTTCTTTAAGTTTATTAGTAGTCTCTAATAAGTTATTACAGATAATGCGTGAATGCGAATAATGTTAAATAACAGTAACTGCTGTTATATGAAGCTGGAAGTAATAGAAAACTAGCAAATATAGAGGTTCCAGATCTGCAGAAGCAAGAAGTCTACCCAAGATGGTTATTTTTATGTTAATATTCCTTCTTTTTTACAAAATTAATGGAGAGCCCCTAGAACATGCATTTAATGTTAAAAAAGAATCGAAAACTTGCTCTCCTGAAAAATTACGTTTTTGTGACATAGTGCCGTTTACCTCCGGGGTCCAGATATAATAAATAATAAACTGAAAAAACATTTAGAATACTTAATCATATAAAACATTTAAGTAAACTCAATATTTAGTAAATCTTATGGGAAATAAAACGTTGAACTCCTTAGTAATGAAATATATAATTTATGAAAATAATGATTTTCGTTTAAAAAAGGTTTTTTTTTTACTGCATAAAAATTTCCAATCTTGAAATTATAAATGCGGCGGCGGGCGGTGGTTTTCGACCCAGCAAAAATTTTATCGTTTATAGCCTGCACCGCGTCTCGTAAAGGGTGTTCTCTTAAATAATTAAGTAATTTTCACTTCATTCTTCCCGAGCCTGCGCGCCTTTTAACCGTTTCCTCCTGTATCCATTTTTTCTTCAGTCAAAACAAAACTCCCCGAATCATTAAACTTTGCCGAGACCACTTGCTCACATCCTGCTTCCAATAATCCAATAGCTTGAGCTTTCTTAATCATTTAATTGATGCATTTCTAATTATGTAGTTAATTAAATTAAATCCTTTATTGATTATGTACTTTATAATAATTATAAATAATGTTGACAAATATTGTCAACATTGACAACAATTTTTCAATTTACACAACTAGATTTTCTATCTTGTTTTTTTTTTTCGGATCCAACTGTACAATTTTTCGATTGAGGTTTAACCTTCGTTTTCAACCCTGCCAAACAGAATAGATTTAAAGGAAAACATTTTTTATCGGACCACGCTTATGCGCTCGATACTGTCCACTTAAAACAAGTCGAGAAACAAGTGCTATTTTTCTCAGGTAAAATAGTATCAATATTCGATCAAAAATAACTTTACGATTTCAGTTGCTTTGACATAATATCTATAATCTGTAGTTAAAATATAATCTATGTTCCACTTTCGTTTTTAATTATTGTTTGATTATTTTTTTTATAATTTTACTGGGGATTTTATTAGTAATAGTTATATCCGTTGTTTTCATAATATGAAACTAACAAAACTGATAAAAAATGTGGTTTTTACAATTTTTTCTCCATTTTTTATTTAGTGATAATCCGTTAACAGTGAAAGTTTGTGATTTTTTTTATGTTTTGTTTTTGTAGGATGGATTTCGATGATGATGTATTTATTTTTTATGTATGTATCAATAATTATAATAGATTTTAAAATTATTTTATTATGTTTTTTCCTCCTTTATTATTACTTTTCCATTATACTACTGGAAAAAATTAAAGGAACAGAAAAAATCCTAATTTTTTAGTGATTTTTGAAAGCTGTATTTCAATTAAAAATGGTCTTATGAAGATTAAAAAAAAGATTTTGAAGCTTTTGAAGTTTCTAGTTTTCAGATCTTTTGGCAAAAAAGCTTTAATTTGCTTTATTTTTAATTCTCTCTACGTCGATTTTTCGCTGAGATATCTGACTTTAAATGAAAAAGAATCCTTTTGTTTTTGATCATCGATATCTCAGCAACTAATGACCGTACAGTAAATCAAAGGGAGGTTTCAAAAACTTGAATAAAATCTCTACAAGGACCTACCCTAATTTTTAAACAATTTTTTTTTATCCTTCACATTAATTTGAAAAAAAAAAATAAATCAATAAAAAAGTACTTTTTACGATTTATTAGAAAATCTACGGCTTATTTACAAATTTTGATAAAAAGACTAATGTTTCAAATTTATCCATCAAATCATTTTTCCGGACCAATTGATCAAAGTTTTACAAAAAGCAAATTAAAGCTGAATAAACTAGCTAAGTGACCAATGCATTGGTTTAAGTGAATAAAAAAATCCCAATCCGTGGAACCAAAAAAAAAAAAACAAAAAAAAATTGTAAATTTTTTGTCTCCCGCTATTTTTTATGATTGCGCAATAACCGTACCTCACATTTTTTTTCCAAAAGATCTCAAAACTAGAAACTTAAGCTTCAAAATTCTTTTTTTTTAATCTCCATAGGGAAGGTTTAAGTATTACGTAACGCTTCTAGGGGGGGTTCATTTTGGAGTGTTACGCCCATGTAATGGTATAGGAAAATGGCGTTACAGGGGGTGGGTGGGGGTCTAAAATGAGCAAAATTTGCGTTACGTAATACTTAAACGTTCCCATACGACCCTTTTTCACTGAGATACCGCCTTTCAAAAATCACTAAAAAATTTAGGAATTTTATTTATTCCTTTAATTTTTTCCAGTAGTGTATAGGGTGGGCCGAAAAATTGAAATCTGGAATTTCAAAACGCAATACCCGCCAAAATATGCCTTCTAATATACCTAGTGTATGTGCAAAAGCAGAATCAGATTAAAAGTCATCTTGAACCCTCTACAAAGCCTTTAATATTAATGAACATATCGTATTTTTTCACATAGAGTGGCTTAAAATATGGCCTATGATGTTTGTAAATGTTATTTTCGGTTGTAATTTTTGCATTAAAACAGTTTTTGCATTTTTCTTATTAAGTTTTCTTAGTTTTATTTTTTTTAACATTTTTTCTAAAAGTTACAAAATGTACACCCTTGTAGAGGCCACAAAAATTTGAAAAAATAAATAAAATAAAATATACGCTTTTTTTCTCTTTGCAAGATGCATCTTCCCCCCCCCCCATTGGACTTCCAAAAAAAATAAAACACCTATATACGTGTTATTTCAGAAGCTATGCATGATGATGATAAATCATCCATATTTTTTTTCAGATTTAATTCCTGACTTTTTGAGTCATGAGTTAAAATTCTGAAAAAAAATATTGGTGATTTATCATGTTTAAATCTTGATCAGATGATCAGAATGGATAAATTTTATCCATTCTGTTTATAAACATGACAAACTTGTAAGGACAATTATAGCATTATATCAGGCTGGAAAGGGGCAAAAAATTTTAAAAAAATCATATATTTTTATCGATAACTCGTTTAGTAATTATCGTATAGAAAAAATATATATACTAAAAAAAAGCTTAAATAATTGTGTAATTTTTGTTTGCATTTTTAGCTACGTCTAGAACTCAAAAATGAAAAAAAAGTCAAAAAAAAGCTAGGTAGAGACCACCTACGTTGACCAATTTTTTTACAGTGTATCGATAATAACGTATTCACTAGACAATGTCCTATTATTTGATGAACCTTGAACTGGAGATTTTTTTTATATTATTTAATTCATTCAAAATATTAATTAAAATATGTAGTTAATTAGATTCGTTGAATTTAAAATACGTCAAATTTTATTATTTACAACGCAACTAACAGAAATATTAACATTATTATAAGAGGCCGGATTTTTGGTATTCATTTAATGGGAACTCGCAAATTTACAATTTTTATCTTAGATATACACTTCTATCGGAAAAAAGTGGGACGCAAAAAGAAACTTCTAAGCCGATTTTTTATTTTTTCAGTGGTGTAAATTAAGTTTTTATAATTTAGGTTAAAATAATGTGAAAAGCTAAGTCAGCTTGGCTTAGTAAAATTATTAATATTTGACATAAACATCAAAGTTGACAAGTTTTAATTACCCCATTTAAACAAAACAATTTTAAGTATCCCACTTTTTTCCGAAAGAAGTGTACCGTATTAATCGGTAATCTTAACCATATTTCACTAACTGAACCACAATTTTGATTCTGTTATCGTACCTTTTTGGGATACACCAATATCTTTAACATCTATAGATTGTTGGTGTCACATTTATAGTAGAATATTTACATTTAAAACAGATTAATATGAGACGGGGACGTAATTAAATGTTATTATATTAAATACGCATTTATCTTATATAGTCGATGCACATAACAAAATAAAACAAATTAAAGCCGGTCCAGTAAATATTTATTGCTACAAATGCCTTGTGGGTGTGGCTAAATCTTTTGTAAAATATAATTGGATAGGGTCGAACGTTAACTGGCTGGAATCTGTCCACGTGGACTGGATAAAAATAGATAAGTTTAAATGAGTCTAAAATTATGCAACGTCCCGATTGGACGAACAGACGTGCCAGATAAAAATACGGAGGCAGCTATTTCCACGTCCGACGTGCACGAAGCTATTTCCACGTCCAGTGTTTTTGGCCCATTTTTAGAGTTTCTATAGTTTTTAAGGTATATTTTTCTTCAGAATTGTATTCTATTCGTTTAAATAGGGGGGGGGGGCTGCTGAAATAATATACGCCCTTTGGCGTTGGAGATAAGCATTTTTGTAATGTAGTGATCATAAATAATAACTTTATTATTATATCTAAAATATGTATTGAAGTTCAAGTACGTAATATTATTATATGTACATATTGTAATAAATTAGAAAAAACATAAAAAACGATCGATCCGAAAGTTTTTTGTTATATTTGCCCAAATTACTTCTTATAGTGTGTTTAAACAATTTATGAAAAAAAAAATCAGGGGTCGGAAACAAAAAGTTGAAATTTGCAAAAAACCACCGTGATATATAATGGAATGCGTAGCATTACACATCTTCACGGCTTGTTCATTTATGACATAATTGACATAATATTTAATAATCTAAATATAAACTGGTATATATATATATATGCACTGGTTTCTAACATTGAAGTTTCTACACTGCCTAAAAAAATTTAATATACGTACTTAATAATTTTCACTATAGGCATGCTTCAAGCTTCATAAAGCAGGATGCGTGCAAGTGAGAGGCATTATAGTGTATAGTAATTGCGACGGCTATATAATCAATAACACGAAAAAAATGCTAAGAGCGCTATAAGGCTTTATAGCTTAAAAATATTTAATTATTGTCCGTGCTAATAATTTTTATAACATAATAAAGTTTCTGTAAATTTATAATAGTGCATTTAATAAATATAATCGTGTCTGTAATAAATATAATTGTTTCCAATTTATTTTTAACATTATTAGTTATCGTTTTCCTTATAATGCTTAAATCAATATAATTCGTCACTGTTACCAAATATCTTATAATGTATAGCGCAGAGCCCAATAATTTCTTTCCGTGAACATCAACAGTTTGTAGTAAAGATTTTTTTAGTTTAATTATAAGCATTTTAAATTATTATAAAATTTTTATTGAGTCAGAAAAATGGATTTTCTTTCACCGTACTTTAGAGTCTTGCGTTTGCTCAAATTGAATCACATATTTCAGAAACCCCACATGTTCAAAAACAGCGGACTTGTGTGGTTTCTATTGAAAAGAAAGGTCCATATTAAAGAAGTGGATTTTTGGTAAAAACCCCACATGCCCAAAAATGTGGACATGTGGGGTTTCTAAAATATATGATTCAATTAAAGAAACACAAAAGGTTAAACGTACCCTTAATTCAAATGTTTGATTTATTTATGTACGTTTTCCTCCGTAACGAAAAAAGGTAGCTTAATTTTGAAAAGACATTTGGAATCTACCTCAAAAATACTAGCGAAATACACCAGACTAGTTTTCTATTAGCCATTGGTGTAAAGGATGATCCTCTTCGAAGGAGTTACCATTTTCTGCCAAGAATGAATTATCTGGATTTGGCTGTTGGTGAATATATTAGCCAATTTTTTGTGGGGTCACAGGAACTAACCGGGTTACTTAAACTCATTTTTGTGGTAATTTGTTACGGTATAATTACTACATAATCACTACAAGAATTCAACCTTAATTTTTTTGCAATTTTTTTGTAACCCAAGCGTACTCGGGAAAAAATAACCTTGTATACCTAGTAAGACCTTAGATATAAGTTTTTATTTAATAATTTAAGAATTTTAGTAGCGCGGAGAATATTGATCCTAAATTATTTCTTGGTAAAATTAATAAATAAATAACACAGGCCTGCATCAAATTTGCTTTTTTGGAGTTTATGCTTGTTTCGTACTTCTCCCTACACTCGAATAACTTTTTTATTCTAGAGTGACATTTTTAGTTTAAAGTGACACATTTTTTAAGAGTTTATTTGCTACAGCTCCCCAAAGTATTTTTGCGGTCCCTTATGAAAAATTAAAATACAAAATACATGTTGCCGGTTCCACGAGTGGAACGCAACTCCCTAATAATTACAGAGACACGTTTTTATTATGACAGCTAATGAAAACTGTTCAATTGTTTTTTTCTTTGCTATATGCGATTGTCATAGGTAACTAGATAAAAAAAAATCAAAACAAATTTTATTTATTACTTTTATTATTACTATTATTATTAGCGTATGATCCACGGACTAGAAATATCTCGGCTCTAGCCTCGATTTACAATAAAAATTTAGACCTACCTTCCCCATGGTGATTTTAGGTTTTAACCCTATCCAAGGTGTCACGTGATACTTTTCCAGGTTGTGTCGTATAAGAAATCCGCCAAATAGGTTATATATTACGGTTAATATGCAATTTGATTATTGAGTATTACTTGACTGACAAAAGAACCCCCTCCCTCATGCTAATACATAGTGATGTTTGGCTGGTCTGGGGAGTAATTCCCATCTAAAGTGGTTGTGGTGTGATAGCATAACCGGTGAACGCGAAGTTGGCGTCTGCTGGCAATTGGGTGCCGTGAAGTGATAACATTACATCACATGAGATGTGAATCGCTAGCCTGTTTTTTTGGATGCTTTGGTAGCCGAGTATTCATTACAAGCGTAAACGGTTTGAAAACTGAAATATATCCAGTCGAGTTACCGCTATACCAATATTAAGACTAAAATAACGAGGGGCGCTAAAATCCGTGTCCGAAGGGCGAAAAACCGAGTGATAAAGAACCTTTTTTAACCGACTTTTTATATTCATCCACTTGTGAGGAGCTTTTTTAGTCATCTACTTGTGACCTGACTGGCCCAATTTGGTCAAGGGCACCAAATTTGATATTTGCCACCCCTGTTTCAAAACCACTGTCCGGCCCTGGTTATGGCCATGTTTTTAAAGAATGGATAAATAGAAAATGTTTTTCAAAACCTTGAACTTCGCTAATATTATAATTTATAAACAAGCTATACACAATTCCTGTGTGATTGTTTGATATTTTTTCCACGACCCAATAATATAATCTTGTGTGGGTTTACTGGGAAAAAGTTAAACAAGTATTGTATACAACTAGCCGCGAAACCCTTTCTTCACACGGACATGCTATGAGTGTTTTTTTCCGTCGCTCAAGAAAAATAATATAATAAGGTTTGATTTTTAATTGGGTTACAACCACTTTCCTTGTTAAGTATTTAATAAAAATAAAATATATAAAAATTAAACTATTTATTAACGTTTCGTCAACTCTCCGTTGACTTCGTCACAATTAATTAAAATAAAAAAATAAAAATGTAAAATGACACTTTCAAAAAAAAACTGAAAATATAAAGGTAATTAAATAAACAGGTAAAAGGTAGAAAAAAGGTATAAAAATATAAAAGATAAATAAAAATTAAATAATCCATCAATCCATCCTCCAAATATCGTACAGAGACATTGGTAGACTGCAGTAGCCAGTAGCCGGAAACTTTGCGGAAACTTTGCACGACCATCAAGAAAACAAACGATGGAAAATCCAATTAATATTTTTATAATTTAAATTAAAATTAATTCCTAAGATTAATTAAATTTAATTTTCTTTTCTTCGAACTCTTTCTTGATAATTGGTAACCAAACAGGATTAATTTCAATCGAAAAATTAGACAAACATTTTTCCATTTAAAAGTGTAACTGCTGATTCTTTAATTTTTCCTTTTGTACTTGAATTCTCTTTAAAAAAATGTGGCTAGATCCCCAGTGTACATTATGTAAATAAATGCATGTTCGCAAATTTTTGATTTTGTATATTCGTTTTCGTAAACAATCGCGATGCTCTTTTATTCTCACTTGGATAGGTCTTTTGGTTTCGCCTATATACCTTTGTCCACACCCACAATCTATACAATAGATACAATTTTTTGTATTTTCATTTTCGCTGTTGGGTTTTTAGCCTAGTCGGTGATATGCACACTCTCTGTTTTTTGTAATTAAAAAGGGGTTCGTTTGAAAAGCTTATATCCAAATTTGCACTCCATGGAGTGTGATGATGCATGTGATTTTTTTTTTGAACGCATTTGTTTTGTTTTTGCTCGGTAACTCGGATTTGACTCGTCACTCAACAAAAAATTAACAAGATTTTTTTTTCGTTATTAAATACTCTACAATTTATGTAAATAACTTTTTTTGTTTAAACAATCAGAAAAAAAGTTACAGAGCGTTAAAGTTGAGTCCCTAAATAAAAGTTAGGGAATTTTATCTTAATGACACTGACACTGACAAAAGTTCCATTTTCTAACCAATTTAAATAGTATATTCTATAACTAGTATGGAATAGACAATATTCCGCTCGAGCGGGAAAGTTTGTCATACGAGCCGGCAGGCGAGTATGACGGTCCCGCGAGCGCGGAATGACTATTCCATACGTGTTGTAGACTATACTTTTTCTTCGACTGCAAATATGAAACACTGTATGGCTTTAAACTGCGGACAAGGTTACAAACAATGTTTTTTTGTGACTCGACATTGCAAATGCAACAAAACACATATTTTTAAATAAAGCAATTAATGTTTTCTAATAATTTTATCAAATCAGTAATTAAAAAAGATTTTTATTTAATTTTAGCACATATTTACAAATTATAATGCAAAAATTGAAGGTTATGTCAGATTGTTGTGACAGATATCAGGTTTAAATATTTGAACTAAATTGATAAAAAACTGGTCAAATATTAAAAAAAACTAATAAACTTTAGGTAATTTTAAGGCAAAACTTTAAATTGCATTAAATTATTCAATATTTCATGGTAAAATATAGATATTTTTGCTAATGTTGCTACAGTTTTCTTTACTTTTATAAACAAGAGATGGCACTACATGTGCTCATTGTAACACTTGATACGGAATATTTATACCGTATCTAGAGCTAGAATGGATTCATTCTGTATTTGAAAAGTGTGTGTATTTGGTTACATTCTAGTCGTAGAAAAAGAATATTCTTTAAAATATTCTAGCTGATTTGAATCAGCTAGCTTTAAATAAAATTTTGAATAAAGTGGCAGTCACACTATTATTATAATAATAGTGTGACTATAATAGTGGGGTTCGCGTGGATTTGATCAGTGCAAGTAAACTGTACTAGGCTTAGCTGAGAGTGCGCGCGGAGTACATGAACTATCTAGTCATAGCATAATTAACACGGTGTAAATCTAGTAAATAAGTGAAGTGAATAATGTATCGTAAACAGTGAGAGTGAATTTCATTTTATTGTGTTGTTTCTCTTTAGAATACTTGAATCTTTGGTTTGATTTGGAATGACGTATTACAAGGTTGGTTAAAAACTATATTATTATTTTAAAAGTACTTGGGCTGGTCATACAAAATCTAATTTATCTATTTTACATCCAAAATTTTTGAAAATACATTTTAAACCATGTTATATATCTAGGCATTATCATTACGTGGAATAGGCACGTCAAAAAAGCCGTCCAAACCACCAAGGGCCGTCTCTCTAAACTATAGGTACCCCTACTAGGTAGAAACATTTCCCTATCCATGAAAAACAAACTTCTTTATTCTTAATCAAACTCAAAAACCAATACTCCTCTACGGAGCCCCTGCTTGGAATAAAATCACCCTTAACAAAACGCTTCCGTTCAAATTTCAGTCCTTGCAAAACAAAGTACCAAAAACTATGAATATCCCTCAATATGCCTCAATATGCCCCCTGTTTCACACCAGACCTGTAGCCAGAATATGCTGCTAATATTTTTTTGGAAATTGTTTTATGCGGCTCCCTAATATGTCATGAGCACCCCTGACATACCTGTTTGTCAAAATTATTAATGTAATTTTTTACTAATTCTGTGCTGTTTAAGTAGAACTATTTAAATTAGGTTATATTTATTTAAATAAAGTTGTCAAATTAAACTTTTATAGGTTAACTGAATGTTACCATAAAAATGCAGTTTTATGACAAAATATAAAACACACTCCACTCCTAGAGATGAAGCTAAAGTTTGCAACGTTTTTTTTGCAACGAAAATTTAAATAGTATATTTCTAAAGTATTAGTGTGCTAAAAACGTGTTATGGAATAAGTGCTTTAATATACTATTTGAATTTTCGATGCAAAAAAACGTTGCAAACTTCAGCTTCATTCCTAGAGTTACAGCGTGGCCTTTGAATGGGACGGGTGTATCTTTCTTGGCACATTCCAGTGCAGCGAATTTGCCATCTTTTATGATGTGCCTTGTGTATTTTTGTTTTGCCATCTTCTATGATGTGCCTAGAGTATTTTTATATTAATGCATTATGTACAAGTTAAAGTGAACCATATATTTGTGGTTATTAATCGTGTGAACTGTTGAATTTTAAGTTAATAATAATGGCCGTTTGAAGATAATTTTTTTTGTGTTTTAAATGATAACTTTTTTATATTAGCGTGGAAATTACTACAGTAGTAATTTATCAGTGATAGTGCGCAAGTCAGGATACATATCCGATTAGTACTTGCGCACTGGAAACCTCATGATTATATAAAGAAACCCTGGTTAATTATTCGGAAGAAAAAGACCAAATAAACAGAGAGAGAGAGCTTTATTCCTAGAGTAGTGTCCGTCTCAGATGCAACCTTAGGCGTACTACTTTAAACACAATGGAAAGTAACAGAAAGAAAGGCTTTATATCCAATAAATATTTTTATTATTATTTATAAAACACACAAAAATCTCGTCGCACGTCTTGTTTTGCAAGATATTTTTCTTCATATCGTATATTACGTGCTCTGTACACCTTAACACGACTATCGTAACACGACTTAGAAGTTTTTCGTCTGAAAAAACAACATTGTTCCATAAATCATTTCTTCCCAAATGCTGAGCGAAACCCACTGTTTTCTCTTTATGGTTATTTAAAAGAAGTGGCTTGCGAGCCGCATAACAATTTTTCAGCTCAGAATCTTTGATCCGCCGTAGAGCAGTTCTGTGGGAAGCCGGGAAATTACTGTGTTGCATAGCATCTCTTGCATTATCAAGGGGATTTTCTATTAGACAGTTAACTAGCTGCTAATCATCTTCAGCACCACTAGCTTTTCTTCTATCTGAGCGCACAGCCCTGGATATAGTACCTACAGCCAGCCATTTTGTTCTGATTCTTTTAAATGTTCTTTCACTTACACCAAGCTACATCCGAAACATTTCGGCCATTTAACAGATGAGTTGTAATTCCTAATTTACTGTTTTCATTTAAGTGTAGAGGCATTATTATTTAAAATATACCAGAATAAAATTATATTTTGTCAATATGACAGTAGTTTTTTTTTGACTATATTAAAATGTCAAGGCACCTTACCATAAATTTAATCTGTACAAAGATAAACTGGACAATTTTTGTGGCGATTTCTGTATAATATATTATAATATTATAATATCGCAATTATATTATAATTTATAAATCAGTTGGCCAGAAGAAAAATAGTAAGGCTCACAAAAAAAAGTTCAATTACTATTAATCTGACTGTATTTTTCTTACGTATTTTTGATCGCTGAAAACGAATTTTGACAATGAATAAGCTGACCCCAAAGGACCTCGCTCCATTCTTATGGAAAAGTGTTTATGTTTATGTTAGTTTTACGAGTAAATTTTGATAGTCTTCCCCCCAAACGATGTCTCTTCGCTACGCCTCTGCACACGGTACAAACGCAATTCTTTTCTTCAATTTAAGTGCAAAAAAGACTTTAAAGTCATCTTGATATTAAACAGGAAGGCTACATCCACGCGGACATCTAGACATACACTTGAGAGCAAAAAAATCGATCCACCTAAAAAATTGTCATTTTTTAAATTCAAATGTTTCAAAAACTACTTAATGGATTTGACTGATTATTTTTTTGTTTTAAAGCTTAAACATTCTCTACTTTTGTTTTTATTTTGAATAATTAATGAATGATGATTAAAAAAAAAACAGCAACAAAAAATGTACAGTTGGATCCGAAAAAAAAACAAGATTGGAAATTTAGTTGCGTAAATTCAATAATTACAATACAAACAAAGCCGTTGTCATGTTGACAATATTTGTCAAAATTACTTATAATAATTATAAAGTAATTAGAAATGCGTTAAGAAATGTTAAGAAATCTCAAACTATTAGTATATTGGAAGCAGGATGTACGGAAGTGATTGTGGCTAGTGATCTTTATAGAGACCTTTAATTGTTGCAAGGTTATTTAGTGTTTCGGAGGGTTGTGTTAAGATCATAGAAAAAAGAATAATGGTTAAAATTAAAGAAAAAATAGATTGGGAGGAAAGGGAGTTTGGACTGGGAAAGAAAGAAGATATCAAATGAAATACAGGATGAAAATTTACTTAATTATTTGAGAGAATACCATTTACAAGAAGCGGTGCATGTTATAAACAATACAAATTTTCCTGGGTTAAAAACCATCGCCCGTCGCCGCCAAAAAAAACCTCAGGAAAAACTTTTTTTTTAAACGAAAATCATAATTTTCATAAATTATATGTTTGGTTAGTAGAGTTCAAATTTTTATTTTTTCATAAGATTTACTAAATATTGTGTTTTAATTTTTGATTTGATTAAATATTCTAAATGTTTTTTCAGTTTATTATTTATTATTATTACTTTTTTAATATTCGACATTATTCGCATGCATTTTCTGTAATAAACTTTGAAAAAACTGACAATTAATTGTCAAATTAACCTAACCTATTTCTTAAAATCTTACTTAAACTATAAAATAATTAGTAAAATTGACATTTTAGCATATTTAAATCTTGCGTTTTTTGTGGGTCCAACTGTACTACT
>OY294045.1:51493430-51582485 GCA_958510825.1 Brachypterus glaber | reverse complement strand
CGATAAAAGCTGGAGAGGATGGCCAAATTTCGACTTGTACGAAAATTTTGCAATTTTTTTAAAATTAATGTTGTTTCATTACCTATCTAGCCGGGGCTACGTTAATTTCCGCTCGGTAATTTTTTGATATGTTTTGACTTTTACCATAGAGAGTTGTTTAAAGACTATTTGGCGCCGATAAAAGCTGGAGAGGATGGCCAAATTTCGACTTGTACGAAAATTTTGCAATTTTTTTAAAATTAATGTTGTTTCATTACCTATCTAGCCGGGGCTACGTTAATTTCCGCTCGGTAATTTTTTGATATGTTTTGAGTTTTATCATAGAGAGTTGTTTAAAGACTATTTGGCGACGATAAAAGCTGGAGAGGATGGCCAAATTTCGACTTGTACGAAAATTTTGCAATTTTTTTAAAATTAATGTTATTTCATTACCTATCTAGCCGGGGGCTACGTTAATTTCCGCTCGGTAATTTTTTGATATGTTTTGAGTTTTATCATGGGGAGTTGTTTAAAGACTATTTGGCGCCGATAAAAGCTGGAGAGGATGTCCAAATTTCGACTTGTACGAAAATTTTGCAATTTTTTTAAAATTAATATTATTTCATTACCTATCTAGCCGGGGCTACGTTAATTTCCGCTCGGTAATTTTTTGATATGTTTTGAGTTTTATCATGGGGAGTTGTTTAAAGACTATTTGGCGCCGATAAAAGCTGGAGAGGATGGCCAAATTTCGACTTGTACGAAAATTTTGCAATTTTTTTAAAATTAATGTTATTTCATTACCTATCTAGCCGGGGCTACGTTAATTTCCGCTCGGTAATTTTTTGATATGTTTTGAGTTTTATCATGGGGAGTTGTTTAAAGACTATTTGGCGACGATAAAAGCTGGAGAGGATGGCCAAATTTCGACTTGTACGAAAATTTTGCAATTTTTTTAAAATTAATGTTATTTTATTACCTATCTAGCCGGGGCTACGTTAATTTCCGCTCGGTAATTTTTTGATATGTTTTGAGTTTTATCATAGAGAGTTGTTTAAAGACTATTTGGCGCCGATAAAAGCTGGAGAGGATGGCCAAATTTCGACTTGTACGAAAATTTTGCAATTTTTTTAAAATTAATGTTGTTTCATTACCTATCTAGCCGGGGCTACGTTAATTTCCGCTCGGTAATTTTTTGATATGTTTTGACTTTTACCATAGAGAGTTGTTTTAAGACTATTTGGCGCCGATAAAAGCTGGAGAGGATGGCCAAATTTCGACTTGTACGAAAATTTTGCAATTTTTTTAAAATTAATGTTGTTTCATTACCTATCTAGCCGGGGCTACGTTAATTTCCGCTCGGTAATTTTTTGATATGTTTTGAGTTTTATCATAGAGAGTTGTTTAAAGACTATTTGGCGACGATAAAAGCTGGAGAGGATGGCCAAATTTCGACTTGTACGAAAATTTTGCAATTTTTTTAAAATTAATGTTATTTTATTACCTATCTAGCCGGGGCTACGTTAATTTCCGCTCGGTAATTTTTTGATATGTTTTGAGCTTTATCATGGGGAGTTGTTTAAAGACTATTTGACGCCGATAAAAGCTGGAGAGGATGGCCAAATTTCGACTTGTACGAAAATTTTGCAATTTTTTTAAAATTAATGTTATTTCATTACCTATCTAGCCGGGGCTACGTTAATTTCCGCTCGGTAATTTTTTGATATGTTTTGAGTTTTACCATAGAGAGTTGTTTAAAGACTATTTGGCGCCGATAAAAGCTGGAGAGGATGGCCAAATTTCGACTTGTACGAAAATTTTGCAATTTTTTTAAAATTAATGTTGTTTCATTACCTATCTAGCCGGGGCTACGTTAATTTCCGCTCGGTAATTTTCTGATATGTTTTGAGTTTTATCATGGGGAGTTGTTTAAAGACTATTTGGCGCCGATAAAAGCTGGAGAGGATGTCCAAATTTCGACTTGTACGAAAATTTTGCAATTTTTTTAAAATTAATGTTATTTCATTACCTATCTAGCCGGGGCTACGTTAATTTCCGCTCGGTAATTTTTTGATATGTTATGAGTTTTATCATGGGGAGTTGTTTAAAGACTATTTGGCGCCGATAAAAGCTGGAGAGGATGGCCAAATTTCGACTTGTACGAAAATTTTGCAATTTTTTTAAAATTAATGTTATTTCATTACCTATCTAGCCGGGGCTACGTTAATTTCCGCTCGGTAATTTTTTGATATGTTTTGAGTTTTATCATGGGGAGTTGTTTAAAGACTATTTGGCGACGATAAAAGCTGGAGAGGATGGCCAAATTTCGACTTGTACGAAAATTTTGCAATTTTTTTAAAATTAATGTTATTTCATTACCTATCTAGCCGGGGCTACGTTAATTTCCGCTCGGTAATTTTTTGATATGTTTTGAGTTTTATCATGGGGAGTTGTTTAAAGACTATTTGGCGCCGATAAAAGCTGGAGAGGATGTCCAAATTTCGACTTGTACGAAAATTTTGCAATTTTTTTAAAATTAATGTTATATCATTACCTATCTAGCCGGGGCTACGTTAATTTCCGCTCGGTAATTTTTTGATATGTTTTGAGTTTTATCATAGGGAGTTGTTTAAAGACTATTTGGCGTCGATAAAAGCTGGAGAGGATGGCCAAATTTCGACTTGTACGAAAATTTTGCAATTTTTTTAAAATTAATGTTATTTCATTACCTATCTAGCCGGGGCTACGTTAATTTCCGCTCGGTAATTTTTTGATATGTTTTGAGTTTTATCATGGGGAGTTGTTTAAAGACTATTTGGCGCCGATAAAAGCTGGAGAGGATGGCCAAATTT
Organism: Brachypterus glaber; assembly: GCA_958510825.1. NCBI lineage: Eukaryota > Metazoa > Arthropoda > Insecta > Coleoptera > Kateretidae > Brachypterus > Brachypterus glaber. The sequence goes on along the minus strand of OY294045.1, from coordinate 51,579,654 downwards.
CGACTTGTACGAAAATTTTGCAATTTTTTTAAAATTAATGTTATTTCATTACCTATCTAGCCGGGGCTACGTTAATTTCCGCTCGGTAATTTTTTGATATGTTTTGAGTTTTATCATGGGGAGTTGTTTAAAGACTATTTGGCGACGATAAAAGCTGGAGAGGATGGCCAAATTTCGACTTGTACGAAAATTTTGCAATTTTTTTAAAATTAATGTTGTTTCATTACCTATCTAGCCGGGGCTACGTTAATTTCCGCTCGGTAATTTTTTGATATGTTTTGAACTTTACCATAGAGAGTTGTTTAAAGACTATTTGGCGCCGATAAAAGCTGGAGAGGATGGCCAAATTTCGACTTGTACGAAAATTTTGCAATTTTTTTAAAATTAAGGTTGTTTCATTACCTATCTAGCCGGGGCTACGTTAATTTCCGCTCGGTAATTTTTTGATATGGTTTGAGTTTTATCATAGAGAGTTGTTTAAAGACTATTTGGCGACGATAAAAGCTGGAGAGGATGGCCAAATTTCGACTTGTACGAAAATTTTTGCAATTTTTTTAAAATTAATGTTATTTTATTACCTATCTAGCCGGGGCTACGTTAATTTCCGCTCGGTAATTTTTTGATATGTTTTGAGTTTTATCATGGGGAGTTGTTTAAAGACTATTTGGCGCCGATAAAAGCTGAAGAGGATGGCCAAATTTCGACTTGTACGAAAATTTTGCAATTTTTTTAAAATTAATGTTATTTCATTACCTATCTAGCCAGGGCTACGTTAATTGCCGCTCGGTAATTTTTTGATATGTTTTGAGTTTTATCATGGGGAGTTGTTTAAAGACTATTTGGCGCCGATAAAAGCTGGAGAGGATGGCCAAATTTCGACTTGTACGAAAATTTTGCAATTTTTTTAAAATTAATGTTGTTTCATTACCTATCTAGCCGGGGCTACGTTAATTTCCGCCCGGTAATTTTTTGATATGTTTTGAGTTTTACCATAGAGAGTTGTTTAAAGACTATTTGGCGCCGATAAAAGCTGGAGAGGATGGCCAAATTTCGACTTGTACGAAAATTTTGCAATTTTTTTAAAATTAATGTTGTTTCATTACCTATCTAGCCGGGGCTACGTTAATTTCCGCTCGGTAATTTTTTGATATGTTTTGAGTTTTATCATGGGGAGTTGTTTAAAGACTATTTGGCGCCGATAAAAGCTGGAGAGGATGTCCAAATTTCGACTTGTACGAAAATTTTGCAATTTTTTTAAAATTAATGTTATTTCATTACCTATCTAGCCGGGGCTACGTTAATTTCCGCTCGGTAATTTTTTGATATGTTATGAGTTTTATCATGGGGAGTTGTTTAAAGACTATTTGGCGCCGATAAAAGCTGGAGAGGATGGCCAAATTTCGACTTGTACGAAAATTTTGCAATTTTTTTAAAATTAATGTTATTTCATTACCTATCTAGCCGGGGCTACGTTAATTTCCGCTCGGTAATTTTTTGATATGTTTTGAGTTTTATCATGGGGAGTTGTTTAAAGACTATTTGGCGCCGATAAAAGCTGGAGAGGATGTCCAAATTTCGACTTGTACGAAAATTTTGCAATATTTTTAAAATTAATGTTATTTCATTACCTATCTAGCCGGGGCTACGTTAATTTCCGCTCGGTAATTTTTTGATATGTTTTGAGTTTTATCATGGGGAGTTGTTTAAAGACTATTTGGCGCCGATAAAAGCTGGAGAGGATGGCCAAATTTCGACTTGTACGAAAATTTTGCAATTTTTTTAAAATTAATGTTATTTCATTACCTATCTAGCCGGGGCTACGTTAATTTCCGCTCGGTAATTTTTTGATATGTTTTGAGTTTTATCATGGGGAGTTGTTTAAAGACTATTTGGCGCCGATAAAAGCTGGAGAGGATGGCCAAATTTCGACTTGTACGAAAATTTTGCAATTTTTTTAAAATTAATGTTATTTCATTACCTATCTAGCCGGGGCTACGTTAATTTCCGCTCGGTAATTTTTTGATATGTTTTGAGTTTTATCATGGGGAGTTGTTTAAAGACTATTTGGCGCCGATAAAAGCTGGAGAGGATGTCCAAATTTCGACTTGTACGAAAATTTTGCAATTTTTTTAAAATTAATGTTATATCATTACCTATCTAGCCGGGGCTACGTTAATTTCCGCTCGGTAATTTTTTGATATGTTTTGAGTTTTATCATGGGGAGTTGTTTAAAGACTATTTGGCGTCGATAAAAGCTGGAGAGGATGGCCAAATTTCGACTTGTACGAAAATTTTGCAATTTTTTTAAAATTAATGTTATTTCATTACCTATCTAGCCGGGGCTACGTTAATTTCCGCTCGGTAATTTTTTGATATGTTTTGAGTTTTATCATGGGGAGTTGTTTAAAGACTATTTGGCGCCGATAAAAGCTGGAGAGGATGGCCAAATTTCGACTTGTACGAAAATTTTGCAATTTTTTTAAAATTAATGTTATTTCATTACCTATCTAGCCGGGGCTACGTTAATTTCCGCTCGGTAATTTTTTGATATGTTTTGAGTTTTATCATGGGGAGTTGTTTAAAGACTATTTGGCGACGATAAAAGCTGGAGAGGATGGCCAAATTTCGACTTGTACGAAAATTTTGCAATTTTTTTAAAATTAATGTTATTTTATTACCTATCTAGCCGGGGCTACGTTAATTTCCGCTCGGTAATTTTTTGATATGTTTTGAGTTTTATCATAGAGAGTTGTTTAAAGACTATTTGGCGCCGATAAAAGCTGGAGAGCATGGCCAAATTTCGACTTGTACAAAAATTTTGCAATTTTTTTAAAATTAATGTTGTTTCATTACCTATCTAGCCGGGGCTACGTTAATTTCCGCTCGGTAATTTTTTGATATGTTTTGAACTTTACCATAGAGAGTTGTTTAAAGACTATTTGGCGCCGATAAAAGCTGGAGAGGATGGCCAAATTTCGACTTGTACGAAAATTTTGCAATTTTTTTAAAATTAATGTTGTTTCATTACCTATCTAGCCGGGGCTACGTTAATTTCCGCTCGGTAATTTTTTGATATGTTTTGAGTTTTATCATAGAGAGTTGTTTAAAGACTATGTGGCGACGATAAAAGCTGGAGAGGATGGCCAAATTTCGACTTGTACGAAAATTTTTGCAATTTTTTTAAAATTAATGTTATTTTATTACCTATCTAGCCGGGGCTACGTTAATTTCCGCTCGGTAATTTTTTGATATGTTTTGAGTTTTATCATGGGGAGTTGTTTAAAGACTATTTGGCGCCGATAAAAGCTGGAGAGGATGGCCAAATTTCGACTTGTACGAAAATTTTGCAATTTTTTTAAAATTAATGTTATTTCATTACCTATCTAGCCGGGGCTACGTTAATTTCCGCTCGGTAATTTTTTGATATGTTTTGAGTTTTATCATGGGGAGTTGTTTAAAGACTATTTGGCGACGATAAAAGCTGGAGAGGATGGCCAAATTTCGACTTGTACGAAAATTTTGCAATTTTTTTAAAATTAATGTTATTTTATTACCTATCTAGCCGGGGCTACGTTAATTTCCGCTCGGTAATTTTTTGATATGTTTTGAGTTTTATCATAGAGAGTTGTTTAAAGACTATTTGGCGCCGATAAAAGCTGGAGAGGATGTCCAAATTTCGACTTGTACCTAAATTTTGCAATTTTTTTAAAATTAATGTTATTTCAATACCTATCTAGCCGGGGCTACGTTAATTTCCGCTCGGTAATTTTTTGATATGTTTTGAGTTTTATCATGGGGAGTTGTTTAAAGACTATTTGGCGCCGATAAAAGCTGGAGAGGATGTCCAAATTTCGACTTGTACGAAAATTTTGCAATATTTTTAAAATTAATGTTATTTCATTACCTATCTAGCCGGGGCTACGTTAATTTCCGCTCGGTAATTTTTTAATATGTTTTGAGTTTTATCATGGGGAGTTGTTTAAAGACTATTTGGCGCCGATAAAAGCTGGAGAGGATGGCCAAATTTCGACTTGTACGAAAATTTTGCAATTTTTTTAAAATTAATGTTATTTCATTACCTATCTAGCCGGGGCTACGTTAATTTCCGCTCGGTAATTTTTTGATATGTTTTGAGTTTTATCATGGGGAGTTGTTTAAAGACTATTTGGCGCCGATAAAAGCTGGAGAGGATGGCCAAATTTCGACTTGTACGAAAATTTTGCAATTTTTTTAAAATTAATGTTATTTCATTACCTATCTAGCCGGGGCTACGTTAATTTCCGCTCGGTAATTTTTTGATATGTTTTGAGTTTTATCATGGGGAGTTGTTTAAAGACTGTTTGGCGCCGATAAAAGCTGGAGAGGATGTCCAAATTTCGACTTGTACGAAAATTTTGCAATTTTTTTTAAATTAATGTTATTTCATTACATATCTAGCCGGGGCTACGTTAATTTCCGCTCGGTATTTTTTTGATATGTTTTGAGTTTTATCCTGGGGAGTTGTTTAAAGACTATTTGGCGCCGATAAAAGCTGGAGAGGATGGCCAAATTTCGACTTGTACGAAAATTTTGCAATTTTTTTAAAATTAATGTTATTTTATTACCTATCTAGCCGGGGCTACGTTAATTTCCGCTCGGTAATTTTTTGATATGTTATGAGTTTTATCATGGGGAGTTGTTTAAAGACTATTTGGCGCCGATAAAAGCTGGAGAGGATGGCCAAATTTCGACTTGTACGAAAATTTTGCAATTTTTTTAAAATTAATGTTATTTCATTACCTATCTAGCCGGGGCTACGTTAATTTCCGCTCGGTAATTTTTTGATATGTTTTGAGTTTTATCATGGGGAGTTGTTTAAAGACTATTTGGCGCCGATAAAAGCTGGAGAGGATGTCCAAATTTCGACTTGTACGAAAATTTTGCAATTTTTTTAAAATTAATGTTATTTCATTACCTATCTAGCCGGGGCTACGTTAATTTCCGCTCGGTAATTTTTTGATATGTTTTGAGTTTTATCATGGGGAGTTGTTTAAAGACTATTTGGCGCCGATAAAAGCTGGAGAGGATGGCCAAATTTCGACTTGTACGAAAATTTTGCAATTTTTTTAAAATTAATGTTATTTCATTACCTATCTAGCCGGGGCTACGTTAATTTCCGCTCGGTAATTTTTTGATATGTTTTGAGTTTTATCATGGGGAGTTGTTTAAAGACTATTTGGCGTGATAAAAGCTGGAGAGGATGGCCAAATTTCGACTTAAACGAAAATTTTGCAGTTTTTTTAAAATTAATGTTATTTCATTACCTATCTAGCCGGGGCTACGTTAATTTCCGCTCGGTAATTTTTTGATATGTTTTGAGTTTTATCATGGGGAGTTGTTTAAAGACTATTTGGCGCCGATAAAAGCTGGAGAGGATGGCCAAATTTCGACTTATACGAAAATTTTGCAATTTTTTTAAAATTAATGTTATTTCATTTCATCTAGCCGGGGCTATTTTAATTTCCGCTCGGTAATTTTTTGATATGTTTTGAGTTTTATCATAGAGAGTTGTTTAAAGACTATTTGGCGCCGATAAAAGCTGGAGAGGATGGCCAAATTTGAACTTATACGACAATTTTGACGTTTCCTGCCCTTATTTATTTATTTATGGACCCAAAAGGGCTTAATTCGATCTAAAACTACTTACTATCGGTTTTTTATTGTTTTTAAATTAAATCGAGTCGATTTTAAAAAAAATTTATTTTCGTTGCAAAAAAACGTTGCAAACTTCAGCTTCATTTTATTTTTTATTTTTTTATATTTTTACTTTTGGTTTGGGAGATATCAGGATTTTCCTGAAAGTTGTCATTTTTTCAGTTAATTCAAGAAGTGCTAAATCAGTACATTTGTTGTCTTTTATTTGGAGCTCAAGTCTTTTACTTCTTCTTCTAGAGTTTCTTCATCCTAGGGCAACTTTCTATTGCCGTCTGACCGTCGCTCAACGGTAATTTCGCAGAAGCGCCACCGGATGGAGCGACCTTTTTTTTTTTCTTTTACTCTAGTTTATCAAACCCATTTTATGTTTTTGATATACTTGATTAGAAGAAAAACGTAACTCAGTTAAGCTTCAAATGTTAAGCACAGCATCAAGCAAATTCGTGTAGTACTTTATGAGTTCTGAAAAATTGACAATTTTCAGGAAAATCCTGATATCTCCTAAACCAGAAGTAAAAATATAAAGAAATAAAAAAGAAAATATTCATTAAAACTGCGGCAATAAGAGAGACTTTTTTGATAAACAGTTGCAGTGGCGTACCATGCAAGTCTTAGAAGATGGGCGCAAAAAAAATAGTTGTACAGTTTTTGTTGCTGTTAATACAAAAGTACTTTTTTTTAATAATTCAAAATAAAAACAAAAGTAGAGAATGTTTAAGCTTTAAAACAAAAAAAGAATCAGTCAAATCCATCAAGTAGTTTTCGAAATATTTGAATTTAAGAGATGGCAATTTTTTAGGTTGGTCGATTTTTTTGCTCTCAAGTGTAAGCAATTTACAATTTTGGCGAATGCGCCAATATAGGAAGATAGGAAATGAAAAAATTGCTTATTCTCTACAAGCAATTTCTACCGACTATGAGTCACTGAATTAAAAAATGTTAACGATTTTGTTAGTTTGCAAAGGTTAAAAAATAATTTTTTTTTAGGTTACTCTTTGAAACAAACAAACAGAAAAACAAATCAAAACACGAAAATTCTAAATAAAATCTATTTTTATTGATAGAAAATTTATTTTGTTTTATTGGTCTGGTTAATAGACCATAAATGTTTAATACAAAAAAAAAATACTAATTTAATATATTGCAATAATAAAAATAATATAACAATATTTATTTAATGCCATGGAATTAACAACGAAAATCCTTTAAATATTTGGTTGTAGGTCAGTTACAATTATAAAAATCTCGTAAAAAATATAATGTATAAAGTATGTTAAAATTATAAAGATCATAATAATAAAATATAAATATTAATGAAGCTGAAGTTTGCAACGTTTTTTTGCAACGAAAATTCAAGCGGCTTGTTTTCTAAACTTGTACTCGTGCGCTAAAAACGTGTTATGTAATAAGTGCTTTAATATACTATTTGAATTTTCGATGTAAAAAAACTTTGCAAACTTCAGCTTCATAAATATTATTAATTTTAATATAAACCTATCAGGGGTTTTTTTTTTTTTGGTATAGCACTTTTAATTAATTTATTTAAAGAATAAGACATGGTCTTGTTTCAGGAAACATGATTTATTTTCTCCCTCATTTTGTTTTTTTTTCGGAGATAACCCCACTTTTAAAATAATTAAAAGGAAAGGAAATAAAAAATATGGTTTTGTTCTTAGAAACTCACTTTTTAAAATCGTTTTACAAATATAGCTTATGGTATTTGTTTATTTTTAAGTTTATATAAACTTACCCAAAATAGAATAATCTACTATATAGAAGCTTATCTTATTAATACTGTATTATCTTAGATTTATTTCAATTTTAAAATAAATAATTAACATATATAACGTATGAATCAGTGAGAAATGAGGTTTTAGAGTAAATGATGGTTGCTACAAATATTATAGAGGTAAATATGTTACGGGCAAAGATCATAATTGGACATTGACGATAATGGCCGGGCAGACGTGAATATCCAATTTCCCTGGCCAATATCGTTAATGTCCGGGCATTGTTTTTATGGCCCGTTGTGGGCGGGCCATGTTGTTAATATTTTCATGTTAGCATCTTTGTCCGGCCATTAACAATAATGGCAGGACAATGTTGATATTGAGGTTATTAAAACTAATTTTTTACAAAATAAAACACCAAACAGACTAATGCACGGTACACACATGCGTTTTTTTGCCGCGCGGTGCCGCCGCGGTACCGCAATTGCGGAGTGTGATACTATAAATATAAATGGGAAAGACGGACGCGCGTTGTCGCAACGTCGCCGGAGGTATGTGTGCATTGCCCAATTATATTTATAGTATCACACACCGCAATTGCGGTACCGCGCGAAAAAAAAACGCATGTGTGTACTGGGCCTAAGAGCTGGCGGCCACGAGGTACTATGATATTGCCTCCGGCTGGAATTTTGTGAGGTGGTTGCGGGGACCATCAGGAAGTGTAATCTGCAAGGATTTTTCTCAAAACCCCTGCAAAGGACACGTCAGACTACTCAAACATGCAAAAAAATCCTGAAAAAAAAATTATCGTACCTCCGGTTGAAAATTTGTGTGTTACCTGTTTGAAGGTCACAGATGATGTATATAAATCGTCAGACGGCTAGGTCACTGCCTCAAATTTGTAATTTTATTGTCTAATTTTTTTTGTTGTTACCTCCGTCTGATCTTTTAACATATTACCTCGGAGACCATTCTGAGCACATATTATAATCGTCAGACGAAAATACCTCTACAAAGTTCCTCTGCCTAAAACTTTTATTTTTTTTGTCGATTTTTTTTTTTACCTCTTACGCCTCTGGATAAATACAAAAAAATAAATTAACATAAACTTATTGACCTTATTAATACTAGTATACTACTAGCCCACACATGTCCTGGACTTAGGGGATGCTTAATTAAGTAGAATAGTACGAGGTTAAAAAAAAACAAACATAAAACAAACATAAAAGCTCGTCGCTTTGGCTTAAAGGGTACCATAGTTATTTTAAAGGGCCGTAGCTCCCTTAGGGCTCATTTCAGGACCAACCTTTATAGGAACTTTTTTTTTGTATTTTTGGATGTAGAATCACCTCTAAAATGTTGGCATGCCAGTTATTGATCACTCTGTATTTCATATTTTTAGCTCTTAAAATGTGGGCAGGGCGTCATGGGAGGATTTTTTTAATAGAAAGGGGGGTCGTGTGATACATCATTTTAAAGCTTATAAAGTTCCATCGGAAATTCTCTATTTAACAACATATTTTTTATTTTTTTTTAACATTTTAAGAGCTGAAAATATTAAATACAAGCGCAAAAATAATTGGGTTGTCTTATTTAAGTGTTGAAAATTTGAAGTCGATATCTCAACGCGTTTAAAAGTTAAGAGTGGTGGGGGGGACTTTTGGATGACACGGTTTAATGGAATGCGTAAAATTACATATCTTAACGGCTTGTTTTTATTTTCAGTCCCAAGATGGAGGAGCTAGCCACGCACCGCAACGCACCACTCGCCACCGATCACCCACCACCAGCACCACGCGAATGACGTCCGAGGGTGCGGCCGACTCGACCGGCACCTGTGACGTCGTGTCGAGTACCAACATGCTGGACGATTCTGGCACGGCAGTGGGAGACCTGTCCTCTAACCTGTCCGGGTTCGAGCACCTGGATCATTCGTCCTTTTTATCGAACGGCAGTTCCGAACACGTCAGACATTCTACGGTTGACGACGAGACCGACAGTGTCGATGCCAAAACCAACGCCATTCTGGAACAGTTGGGGAATAAGATGATTAGGGTTAGGGATCTTATCAGGACTGAACAGAAACTTAGAGATGGTTAGTATTTTTTTTTTCTGTTAAAAATTAACAAACTTGCAAAAGTGGCACAAGGATTATTCTGCAAATAATGGTGACATCATATTTGAGTGCCGGATCAAAACCCGGATATCTGCATTAAAAAAAAAGAGATATTAATAGTTTAGGCACTGGTGGGGACTAATTAATAATTGCAAAAGAAATTGGGCCAAAGGGCACTTAAGGTATTTTTAATTTACATTTAAAATACTGCTGTCACATCAAAACCCGCCATCTGCACCAGAAGTGCCGGATCAAAACCAGATCATCTGCACTTAGGTTAAGTAGCTTTGTATTAAGCAAGAAATAATGACATAATTGCAAATTTTGAGTAGGACAATGGGTCCTGGAGCTCTGTATTGCTGTTTTGCTTTCCCTGCTTAAGCTGAGGAAATGCCTTGGTTTAATAAATAAATCAAACTAAAAAATACAATATTTTTTCACTAAAATATTACGCTGCGTTACATGGGGGGTGGGCGTCTAAAATGGCCAAATTTTGCGTTACGTAATACTTGAACGTTCCCTTAAGGCCCTGTTTTATATTCTCGCTACCAGAACCAAAATTATGACTAAAGTGAAGAAAATTTCATGTCAATAAGTTTTGAAAAAGTTTTGAAATTATGAAATTCTTAAAAGTGCCCTAGCTCCATTTAGAAGCAATTTAGCTCAAGCGTTTTATGTTTATATATCCAAAATATCTCGCTTTTTTTTTGTTAAAACCTTCGTTAAAACAAATGAAAATCTTTTTTCTGAAAAACGAATCGATAGACTTTTTAAATATTTGATCGCAGTGATCTAAATAATTAAGTTTAAAAAAATTGGGTTATTTGAAGTCGCACTAAATGATTGTTTCCAAACAACTTTGTGTTGGAAATACTGACTTTTAAAAGTATAAAATTTTAATGCCGGTACGGCATTCTAGCACGCAACAGCGAAAAATTAATAGAACTTGCTTTATGTAGAAAAAATAATCCATTGACAATTAACCCTAATGATATCATTAATATTAGATAAAACGGTGGCCATCCACCCATGTATAAAATAGTAATAATCCTGTAACACGCTTTAATGCACAATAAAATAAACTATGGTACGGTTCCACCCAGTGGCGTAACTACAATGTGGCAAGGCATTTGCCACAAGTGTGTGCAATGCTCACGGGCCGCCAGCTCAAAAAGTACACTACTTAATTCTGAAAATTGTTGCCTGCGGTGCTGAACTAAATGCCAATGATCTGATCATAATATAATAAAGGTTTTAAAATTAATCAATTTTTCAAATTCTTAGACTTTTGGAAAATGTGTGAACTTAAAAATTCTAAAAAAAATGCTTGCAGTTCTAAGCTAAATATGAATAATTAAGTAATTACATGGAAAAAAGTTTTATAAATAAATTAGTTTTTTTAAAACTAAGGTGCGACCTTAAAAATAAAGAAAAAATCGTCTGCGGCGCTAAACTAAATCTCGATGATGTAACACATGGAATAATTTTATTGAAGGTCCGATTGAAGGGTGAATTTAAAAAAAAAATACTTAGTTAATATTTTCTTAAAATTATTTTTAAAAAGTAAATACTGCCACTTAATAGTAATTATATACCAAGGTAGAGAAGACATGTTTTATAGCCGAGCTTATTAAATCAGACTTTTATTGAGACATGATTAAGTTAATAAATAAACTATTTTTTAAAATACAAAGAAAAACAAAATTTAAATTTATACACTAGCTAAAGCTTAATGACAGTTTTGATTATTATAGTAGAAATACGACAAATGATTGGCCACCAAGGTACTTCTTGAATTTATCTTACTTTAAAACTATTTTTAGTTATTTGTTATATCAAGTTAGGTACATTATACTGTAATGCATTTTTCTTTTTAACTAAAGTTTATCACGTTTAACTAAACCAAAAAATAGTAATATAATTTCCTATAAAGTCTGAAGTAGTCACTGTTTATTTTTCATAAATGCCAAAAAAATATAACTTAAATTTATATGTGATGTTATTTTATAAAAATAAATCATGAATAAATGAATAAATAAAAAAATAAATGCATGTAAAACTTTTTGTCATAAAATTTAGGTCGATAAATTCAAGTTTTTGACAAGTGATATACGTGAAGTTAGCTACTAGAGCCTTCCCGACCAAGGGAGGGAAATAGGAGCGCTTATGTGCAGCTCTTTATGCAGCGTTTTGATGAACTGCACATGCGCACGCGCTGACCGCTTTCCATGTTATTTTAAATAAAAAACATTTTTTTACCAAAAAAAAAAAACACCAAACAGACGCCAAACCAACTTTAACGTAAACCAAGAAAAAACCAAAACAAACTCCTGCACATAGAGCTGCAATTAGGCGCTTGAGGTATTTCTAACTTTTTGGGAAGTTGCAGTTAATAATAATTCATTTTCCAACTTTTATGTATATATGTAATTAGCCAATTACTAAATGGTTGTGAATAAAAATTATTATTGCTATAAGTGAAGAAAATTGATTTCACAGTCTGAAAACATGATAAATAATTGTATGTTCTAAAGCTAGTAGTGCAAAAAAAAATTTATAGCGGGGCCGCCGAGCATTTTTTGCACACGGGCCGCCAATCTTCAGTCACGCCACTGGTTTACCGCACTTACTTTCTCGCGAAAATGTGCAGATGAGTTTTGAGATTTTGATGATTTTGTTTTTAAGAAAATCGGGATTTTTCAATTTTTATCTGTCAGTAAACTACCCTTATTTGGGAAAGTATAGGAAAACTAAGAAAACACCCCCTGAGCCATACACTAAAAACCTTAAGTTTAAATTTCAGTTTTGATCTGTCAAACAGCCTCTGGACGGTCGAACGGACATCGAAAATCGTTTTTTTTTTGAATGTGTGGACCTTAAAACGGATAAATACAACAATATCTGATGAAGCTGAAGTTTGCAACGTTTTTTTGCATCGAAAATTCAAATAGAATATTAAAGCACTTATTCCGTAACACGTTTTTTGCGCACTAGTACTTTAGAAAACTTGCCGCAAGCGGCTTGTTTTCTAAACTTGTACTCGTGCGTTAAAAACGTATGTTATGAAACTAGTACTTTAATATACTATTTATTTTTCGTTTGCTCAAAAACGTTGCAAACTTCAGCTTCATAATATCTGCGGGGCTTGTGCACATGTGCAAAACAAACCACAACTGTGAATTCTTTGGCAGGGAAACGCGCAGTATTTTGTATCACTTTTTTCTATTTTGCGACTCTTATAAGCTCATAATTACACGCATTTTGCGTGTTCTTATAGTCCCATAAGAGGTCTCTACTTTTTTTTCTGTTGGGTTGGCAACATACAAAAGCCTATCTCTTGACGTTTTGCGTGCAAATGTCAATGTGGATTTAAAGTTTACAAAATTTTGTGTGTTGGGTTATTTTTTACCGTGTTAAAATTGTGGACTGCAGTAAAAAAAGAAGAGATGACTGTAAAATATATCAAAATATCATTTGTTCTTAGAATTTTAAACATAGTATAAACTGTAATGCCAACCCAAAACAAAAATCCCTAAATCAGTCATCAATTTAAATGTAAGTTATCTAAATTTTAGAGCAAAATAGAAAAAATTGTATAAAGCACTCGTTTCATAACACGTTTTTAGAGCACTAGCACTTTAGAAAACTTGCCACAAGCGGCTCGTTTTCTAAACTTGTACTCGTGCGCTAAAAACGTATGTTATGAAACTAGTACTTTAATATACTATTAAACTTCCCTTCCGCTCCAGCCGGTTTTTCAAGGTGGGGACCTGTCCTCACCAGATTAAAATGTATATGGAAAATCCCGTAAACAAATATCCAACTGTGGATATTGTGGTATATTTTGCTATACCTACAAATATCCATACGTGGATACAAAGGAGCGGAAGGGGTTAAATATTCATAAAAAAAATTGAAAAATATATGTTTTTCTATATGATAACAAAATAATATTTTTGCACGACCAAGACTAAAACCTAATTTTACGCTTTCATTTTCGGGACTAAACTTGCTGTTTTTCTTCCTAGGGAATAAAAATCACGGCAACCTTGATAATATTATACTTACTATGTGCTTTGCTGATTCAAAAATTAGGTTTGGTGGTGTTTTGTAACAAATTAGCGATTCAAACCAATTTATTTGATTTTAACAAAGAAAACCTTTAAAAATAACATTGTTGTAACAATTTATACATAACTTAAAATTTATCATCTTCGTCCATTTTTTTGACGTTTTTGTCAACCATATTAAAAAACAATTGAAATAGCGATAGCCATGAAACTGACTTTTCGCAATTTACAGGCATCTTGATTATATTACGAAAATAAAACAACCGATTTTAGACGCGTGGTTTTTAATTTTAATTTTATCTACCTACCTAAATTATGTTTGGTTCTGCAAAAAATAGTGTATATACATCAGGACTAAACTGGGCTGTTTTAGTCCCTTGCATTTCTGTTTCCCTCGCTCGCTACGCTCGCTCAGGTAACACTAATGCAGCGGGACTAGAACAGCCAGTTTAGTCCCTTGGTATATAAATAACTATTATTATGTAAGTATAATTATAGGGATATAAAAATTTACAACTGCTATATTTTTAGCACAGAATTTCTATTTTAATATATTTTTAAATTGGGTTATTTACTTTAAAGTTTAAACCAATCATTAACCTATGCAAATGAACATAAATATGACTTTGACCTTGCTATACTTATGACTAATTATTTTAGCCTACGCTTTTAAAACATAGACAAGGAAAGACCTCCAAAGCCGTTGCGGAATACTGTGATAAATGTGCCTAGCGCATCTGAGATAAACTTGCACATGCGCACTACTATTGTTGTTTTTGACGAGTATTTTTAACCTTAGTTTTGTGTGTCAAATAAAAATTGTAAAAAAATCAACAAAAAACAATAAATATCTACGAAGAAACGTCGAAATAGTTTTTTAAAATTATTTTATAAGAATTTTTCGAGGTGTGTTTGAGTTTTGGGATTTTGTACATCTACTTTGAGTACACCAGGGATTGACCCTTTGCTCTTCATAAAGCAACAATACAGGTTAGGTTTAAAGTTATAAACAAATGCAACAAAAAAAAAACAATTAAAACATAGTACAAACGACGATCTGAAAGTACTGACAGTATAAACAAACTACTAATAATTCGTCACCCCAGTATTGGTTTGACATATCTCTATTTTCGGACATTTTAAGATTTTTGGAGATAAGACAAATGAATACTGGGGTGATGAATTGTTTTACGACCGACAGCATTTCACAGCTGATAGAGATGCGTACTGCGCAAGGTCAGATATATTGCGTTACGTCATTTCGCTGCCCCGTTCTGTCACAAAATAATCTTGCGCATGCTGGACTAATGGTTCTCTTTCCATCTCTATGTTTTAAAAGCAGAAAAGTATTATTAGCAGGAGCAGGGTGGCCACTCTCTGGAAAACCGGGAAAAGTCAGGGAATTTGACCGACCGGGAAAAATCAGGGAAAAGTCAGGGAAAATTTAAAAAAAGCAAAATTTAAGAAAAATTATATAAAATTTTAATATTTCGAGTCCACTGTTTGCTATTTAAACCTTATTTATTAAAACATTTTCGCCTGCGGCGCCTACATAAACTTATTTATAAAAGTTTTGCCTGTCAAAAACCAAATTTGCCAAACAAGTTTTTTTTTTGCAATATTTTATAAAATTTTCACCTACTAAATTTTTACTACCGATAAATCTGTAGAAAACAAGCAAAAAATAGTATATTACATAACTAGTGCGGAAAGTGACATATTTTTGTATGCTCTTAAATACACTTTCCAACGAGTTATGTACACTATTTTTCCTACGATCCCAAAAAAATATGAAGTTTCTTATTTTAAAATTTTCTAATTTTTATTAATTTTTAAGAAAGGAAAGAAAGGAAAGCACAAAATAATTATAAATAGTATACAAATTTATATATGTAGATATGTCAAACAGAAAATATGATTTTCATTTAGCTTTAGTTTTCTTGTTTTTTTTTATTTAATACAATACATAGCTGTTTAATGGGTTGCCTATTCCTAAATAAATGCAAACTTGACTTTGCTTATTAAATTAGATTTCTGTGGTTATGCTGCCATATAAGACAGTAAAATTGTACTGTTTTACATTTCCTAAGAAAACTACTATGTATTTTGATGTTTTTTATATAATGTAAGGTAACTAAATAAAAAATTAAGTAATTTTTATAAGATCTAAACTGTCTAGATTTGTCAGTGATGGTCAAAATAGTAACGTTATAACTATAGTTTCTATTTTTGACATGAAAAACTGAAATATTTGGATTAAAGCACTTAAAGATATAAATTTGTAGAATCTACGAGGTAAATAAAATTAGGCAAACCTCCATACATAAATATCACACGAGTGTGATATAAAAATATCAACTAGTGCGATATGAGGCGTTTTCTAAAAAACAAAAACAAAATGTCATTTTCATAGAGGTTCGTAGGAAAATAAAATACTATATTTTTGCGAATTCTTTTATGTATTAATTTATGTATTAATTAAAATTTTCGCTTGCGGTCCTAAGGTTGTGCTTTTTTACAAATTCATGTATTTTTTTTAACTTGCGCAGGCATAATTTGATAACTTACTTTTGTCTACGTTTGCATACAATTTTAAAAATTTTCGTTTGGAATTTTTTTTTAAATGAATTAATGTATTATTTTTTATTTGCAAAGACTTAGTTTTTTTCAAAATAAGGGGAGACTGTTGTGCCTTCGATCACAATTAACTTTTATATTTTTCTAACAGCCATTTTTGAAAATATAACAACGGAAATAGTCTCTCCTGATAACACCATTCTTCCTACACATTATTTATTTTATTGAGAATTTGAATACTAAATATAGAAAAAAATATATATTTATATTTTATTGTAATGTGATCAGTGGTACAAACCCCATTTATTAAGGGATATAAAAAAAGCTTTACGTTGGTTATAAAAAAATTTCTACCCCGAAATAATTTTAATAAAAATATACCTGCCCCCAAGTAAGGGGTAGGTCAATAATATATATATTTTAATTTATTAATAAAGTGCTTTAAGGGTATAAAAATAGAGGGTTGTTATTTTAGATTTCTAGTAGTGGGGGTGTGGGGGTAAATTTTATAACCTCATATTATGCAGATTTAGGTGGCCCTTATGATAAGTTAAATTGACCTATTTTTTAGAATTTTGATATTAGACTTCATTCGAGAGTTATTAAGGGAGGATTGTCATTCCATTAATGATTTATTAAAAATTTAAAGCTAAATAGAACCCTTCAATATAACCTAAATTCAAAAAATAAATACACTGTTGGATAGACAATTGTAAAACCTTTCAAAATATACCACACTACCCATTTAAAATTTTGTCCCCCATTGCCCCCCCCCGCCAATGTTATTTTAAAATATAAAAATGTGTAATTAACATAAAAACATAGTTTATGTAATGCAACATACCTGTTCCAAATTTTAATTTGATATCTTACGCCGCTTAAAAATTAGAGGCACTGTACCATTTAAAAGAATAACCCTGTTAGCATCAACGTGATGGCCTGGTTAGTAAAATACCTTTAAAAAAATATACACTGCCGAGTAAAAGAGCTTTCCCATTTTTCACATCCGCCCGTAAAATGGATTTTTTATTATCCAAACCAATTTTCACGAAAACTACCCTCTGCCCCTTTAGGGGTAAAGTTAGATTTTTTTTTATAATCAGATTCACTTTCAAAAACCTTAAAAGCCCCAATATAACAATTTTCACGAAAACTACGCCCTCCTCAGGGGGTGGATTTAGAAAAAAATTATTATCAGATTCACAACCTCAAAAACCCCAATACACCAGTTTTCACGAAAACTACCCCCACCCCTCAGGGGGTGAAATTAGAAAAAAAATATTTTCAGATTCATATTCGTCGACCCCAAAAACCCCTATATATACCAATTTTGAAGAAAATATTAATAATATTGAAAAATATTTACCCCCTCACCCCCTCGGGGGTGGAATTAGAAAAGTTTTTTATCAGATTCAATTTCAGCAACCTCAAGAACCCATATATAGAAATTTTCAAATTTTTCTAAAAAAAATGTATTTTTCCCTTGCCGCACCCCAATGTTTACCAAAAACAATCCCGAGCGAGAACTTTTGCTAACATACATGTATGCCAAATTTCAAGTCTCTAGCTTAAAGCGTTCTTAAGTTATCGTGCCCATAAGATTTTCTGGACAGACCGATCGATCGACCGGCCGAGCGACAATTTTTTTTTGCTCGAAATTGATTCGACATAAAACGTCATAAAACGCAAAAATACACAAAAAGAATTTTTGAATTTTTTTTAACTTTCGTAAGTCTCCGGTAAATGAATACTAAAAGTCCGACCTCTGTTCATGCGTGACATGCAGGATTTTAGGTAGTTCTCTTATCAAAGTGAAGAGTAATGGTATGAATTGCGAAGCAACACATTTTTATGTTAAGCAATTTAAAACGTGGTGTATATTTCCATTGTTAATTTTTTTGTCTTAGATAACGTGAACGAGTACCTAAAGCTGGCTGCGAATGCGGACAAACAACAAGTACAAAGGATAAAGGCGGTTTTCGAGAAGAAAAATCAAAAAAGTGCACAAGTGATAAGCCAACTTCAAAAGAAACTGGACACGTATCAAAAACGAGTTTCAGAACTGGAGAAACACGGGATAAATCAGAGCAGTCACCGGCCGCCCAGGGAGGTGCTGCGGGATATGGGGCAAGGTCTCAAGTAAGTGATATTATTTGATGATACTGAATTTTGGGAGTTATCTCCAAGACACTTTTGATCAACAAGTCGAGCACTCTAATCCAAAATTCGAGTTTGCGAAATGTTTATTTTTCTCGTCACCCTAAGACGGTTTGAAAATAATTCTAAATACAGATTTGAAATCACTATGCCGCCCAAACCCTGTTTTGGTGTCCAAAAAGAAAAAACGAATTTCATAAATAGAATCTTCTAAAAATAATAACTAGACTATTTGCGTTATAAAAATGCATTGGTTTTGTTTTTGGTTGATTAGGGTCTTAACGCCAGTTGATTTTCTATACCGTTGTAAAATTTAATTTTAAAGCATATACTGATGCGTGTATAGCAAAATATAATTTTTTCTTAACATACTTACGTTTGTTCACTAAGATTTGGTAATATCATTTTACAAACATAGCTTAAATGAATAAACATAACATTTAATGTAAAATTAATTTTTAAGTCTTACTTTTATATTAAAGCTTTAGGCCATTTTTTTTAATGACAAGCGTAAATACAATTTACAAATAGTTGCGCGTGCACTGACGCGCATTTCTAATTTTTATGTTAAAATGTTCTTACAAAAGTAGTCTAAATAGTATATAAATATTAGATATCCAAAATTAGTCAAAATGAAGTTTTTGTAGGAAAAAATACAAATTGATATTTTATATGATAACATTTGAAAATAATTGCACACTCATTAGTGCGAATTTAAAATTTATACACTAAAATATTCTAATATACACAGTTCTTAAAATGTGTAAATATTAGAGAGCTGAAATAAAACAAAAAAAAGTTATAAGCATTTTTATGTGTAAAAATAATCATTATTCCAGGTAGACTAGAAATTTTATTTTTAAAAATCATTAAGTTTATTTAATGTTTTTTATTAGAAATTAATATATCTGAACAAACAAATATTTAAACGTGGTTTCTGAAATACCTCTTGGCGAAAACACAGTCCATTAAAGAGGACACCCTAAAATTTGATTCTTATTTAATATCTCAGAAACCATCTAAGCTAATGATATGAAGTTTTGCTCGTAATCTAATATATTAAATGGTTTTAATTAAATATTGTCCAAGAACAATACATTTATTCAGGGGCTTACGAATTGGGGGTTAATTATTTTTTATTTTAAATTTTACTCCTTTTTGACTCAATAAAGTTATTTATGTATAGTAAACCATTTAAGATTTAATTCACCAAAAAAATATTTTTAAACACTTTTTTTCTGTTTGGCCACATAGTGCAGCGGAAAAAATCCTACAAAGTAAACCTTTTTATTTTCTCATATTAAGAGGCTGTCCATAAAGTATGTCACGCAAATTGACCAAAATTCATACACTTCATACCCCGTTTCTCGCGTTATTAAAGGCTGTAGTGATTTCATATTATGCCAATCCCCCCTAACACCCCCCTATTTTTTTTGGGGGGGGGGGGTTAGCCAATTAGCCATATGAAATCTCAACAAGCTTTAATAACGCGAGAAACGGGGTATGAAGTGTATTGGCCAATTTGCGTGACATACTTTATGGACAGTCCCTAAGGCAAAATTTTTGGTGCTCGCTGCTATCTAACAGGCCTATATAAGGACACTAGATCAAGACGACAGTCTAGTGTCCTTAGGCCTTCACCATTGAATTATTTTAAATGATGTTTTCATAGTGCTTTTTTTGATTCCAATGTGTCTTCGGATCATATTAGAATAGTTTAGTTTACTTTATTTTGTTAAAATTATTTTATAAATTATTGTATTTGATATACACTTAATTGTGTAAAATCAATAAAGGATTCAATTCAATTAAATTCATAGTGCTTTTTTTGTTTTTTACTGTCCAGCCAAGTGCGCTAACGTCATCCCTTAATTTCATAAAGTGTCTTATTCACATTCTCATTTGTTATTTTATTTTCAGGAATGTAGGGGGTAACATTAGAGATGGAATCACTGGATTCAGCGGTTCAGTAATGTCCAAACCAAGAGAATTTGCACATTTAATCAAAAACAAATTCGGCAGCGCCGACAACATTAGCCAATTTTCAAGTACGTACAACTTTTTTCGTTCAAAATATTTGTTTTTCATTGAAATTTATTATAAACATTTGTCTAAAACATCCTATATAAAAATAAATTAAATATTTACAATAACAAGATTACTCTTTACTGTTTAATTTAAAATCGAGGTTTATATTAAATTATTTTAAATTTATAATTAACTTTTCCGTGATATACTTACAGGTGGATTTATAATAGAAATAAATGTAAGTGCTGAACTTACTGAAAAAGTAGCGCACCTAAAAAAGTTTTCCCGAGTTATTTCTTTAGATTAGGGGCTGTCCATAAATTACGTAACGCAATTTTTCAAAAAATTGACCCCCTTCCCCCCTGTGTGGCAAGCTGTCACATTTACTAAAACCCCGTGAGTTAAGAGCTTCTCAACTCACGCATTTTCATTACAGCGCTACGCACTCGTTGTGCAACTTCTACACGCGTATCTTGATGCTGTTAACACACTTGTATCGTAAATATCTATTATGATACAGAATTTTGGGTTATAACTGCATAATGTAAGTGTAAAAATAATACATACGAAGCTAAAACTAAAATTAAAGTTTTAGTACAATATATTGTTAATATATTGTTAATATTATTAATAATATGCATAATTTTGTCAATTTTTCGGCGAAAAAGAAAATTATTGGCCACTACATAATAATTTATGTTGAAATAAACGTACAACTGCCAAGCTTAACTATTAAAAAATGTTAATGTAAATAAATTCCATTACGTAACATTAACCAAGACCCCCTCCCTCCCCCGTCACAAACTGTCAGATTTTCAGTGACCCCCCTAGGCGTGCGTTACGTGATATATGGACAGCCCCTTACGACGCATATCTAATTTTTTAATCATTTACTTTTTTTAAGTTTATAGTCACAATATATCCAAAAATCGTTTTTTTTCACAGTTTTTAAATTTCCCAATATGCTTTCGTATAATACGATAATAATTGTGGTTACACTAAAACTAACAACTTAAGCCAAAACATTTTATCGGACCTATCGTTTTAATAAGGCTTATTTGATAAACATTTATGGAGGCCACGTAACATTTTTAGCGTGTGGTTGAGCAAAAAGGTATATTAACAACAAAAAGTATCATAGATTTCGAGGAAAACGAGTTTAAAGTTAGGGCAAAGTAAGGATGTAATTTCGCTTACTACACATCAGTTATAGCTGCAGTTTATTTTTTTTTAAGACTGATTTAACCATCCTGATTACGAAAATAGTAATCACTCTTTGCAGAAATGCACCCCTCTCCCGTGGTCGACAAAATATTTGTTATTATTTATAATAAAAATTTTAAACCTATTTAAGTTATTTATGGTTCATTTCAGCCCAAAATCGGTATCAGGGGGTTTTCGGGGTCGTAGATTACGAATTTTTCGTCAAAATTAAAAATCAAAATGGCGGCGCCAATATGGCGGACGACTTGTGTCATTTATGACCGATTCGAATCAAAATCCGCATCAGGGGGTTTTCGGGGTCCAAGATTACAAATTTTTGGTCCAAATAAAAAATTCAAAATGGCGGCGCCAATATGGCGGACGAATTGTGTGATTTCTGGCCGATTCGAACCAAAATAGGTATCAGGGGGTTTTCGGGGTAGTGGATTACAAATTTTTCGTCAAAATTAAAAAATCAAAATGGCGGCGCCAACATAGCGGACGATTTGTGTCATTAATGGCCTATTTGAACCAAACTCGGTATCGGGGGATTTTCTGTGTCGTAGATTAATAATTTTTGGTCAACATTAAAAATTTCAAAATGGCGGCGCGAATATGGCGGACATTTTTTATCATTTATGGCTTATTTGAACCACAATCGGTATCTGAGGATTTTCTGGGTTGTAGATTAAGAATTTTTGACTAAATTAAAAAAAAATCAAAATGGCGGCGCCAATATGGCAAATTTTATTATTTATTAACCATGTCGAATATAAATCGGTATTTGGGGGTTTTTGGGGTCGTAGATTACAAATGTTTGGTCAAAATTTAAAAATTCAAAATGGCGCCGCCAATATGGTGAATTTTGTCATTTATGAACCACTCAAGAATATACCTATCTACTCCATAACATCAAATAGACGTGTTTACGTCGAAATAAATGACACGTCAAATTCACGTGTAGATATTCACGTCGTATTGATGTAACATGTCAAACTGACGTGAGTTGAATCAATTTAACGTCTTATATCATTTTAAAGTGCACTCACGTCAACTTGACGTGTCACATCAAAATTAAGTGATCAACTTCACGCGTAAAAACGTCAATTTGATGTAATTGAGTGGATACAGGGTGGTTATTTGAAAACAATCCGCCCCAAATTTCTTGAAAACTAAGCACAATATGACAATTCTAAAAAATAGATCAATATGGTTTTTTGAGGGTTGATGTAATTTTTTTACGGTAAGTAAAATTACCTTATTTTTTATTATTAATACGCTATTTTTGTAAAATATCTTGCTGTAAAAAAAAATAAAAGCATCCATCCTTAAGTTAGGGGTTGTTATTGTTATTTTTTTGCATATCAAAGATAGCACTTTTTTAACTCTTTGAAATAGGGTATCGCAAGAATTAGGAGAAGTAGAAGTTACAACCCCCATGAATTAAAGTAAAGTTATTTATTTTTAAATATTTCAAGAGCTTTTTTTGTGAATATTTTTTACCAATATTTTGAGATAAAATCCACCCTTAAGGGTTGTTATATTTAATTTTTATTTCAACCAAAATATTTAATTATTTAATACGTTCGCGACGACGTGCGCCACCGGCGGTACACGGTTTAATTCAGTTTCTATACGCCTTTAAATCCACTGCGTATCAGTTATACTTACGATATTGGATTTAAGACTATACATATAATGTATATACATCGGTGTACCAGGGTTTTCGCATTCGGCCGAAAATATGGATGATATACGATGTTAATAAAATACAAACAATTGTATAGTTGAGAATTAACGGAAAAAACCTTCGTCGCTCTTTTAAATGACGCATCACAAGATGGGGGTTGATATTCAAGATTGTAATGTTGGGGTAGCTGGGTCCTTAGGGGGTAAAAGTTACAACCCCCAAAATGATATACTTAAATTTCCCTCTTGAAACCCAAATTTAACTCTTTTAGAATTTTTGTATTGTGCTTAGTTTCCGAGATATTTGGGCTGGATCGTTTTTAAAGGATCACCCTGTATATTCTTGAGTAGAGATGTTATGGTGTATTTATTGAGTAAAGGTGTTTTGAAGTTGAGATATATTGAGTAGAGATGTTATTATGTCCATCTAATAATTTTTATAATAAATAATATTACAGGCGACTTTTTTTATAACTATTTTTTTGTTTGGACCTTCACAAAAAAATAGTAAATAAACGATTGGAGATATTAATGTTTTTCTTTCACTAATTACGTAGAAATTTACAATGCATCCGAAACCCCAAAAATAAAAAAATCGTTTTTTTTTTCTTTAATATACCGTTTCGCTCAACCACTCACATATCGACACTCCCAAGCAACAAGGATGTAACTCAAGTTAGACCCATTTTGAGTTATACTCATAGGTAAACGCCTTGAAAAAAGACACACATGGTGGTACTACTCAGATTTCTCCACAAGCCACTTTAAGCAAAAGTTTACCTAAAATCACTAAAGTAAGAAATTCTAAACTTGAATATTATCACAAACAAACAATAAATAAACAATAAATACTTAAACAGTTAAATAGAGAATTTTATAAGCTTTCAAATGATGTATCACATGACTTCCTTTTCCACTTCAATCATTTACCCATCCTTAAATAACAAAAAAAATTTTTTAGAAATTTAGCTGTCGTGAAAAATGACAATATATGAGTTACGGCTTTGTTGCTTGGGGGTATCGATATAATGGTTTGAGTACTAAAGATAGATAGATTCTGAAACTTGGCATTGATTTACTAATTAATAATAATAATAATAGATTCTGAAACTTGACATTGATTTACTAATTGTAATGTTTAATATATTAGTTTTTAATAAATTTAATTTATATGGGATGTTTTCAATTTTAAAATTGTTTGGTTTCGGGTAATTTTAATTTTTGGTTTTGGTATTTTTCTCAAATTTCTCCCGATATTTTCTAAATTATATTTTTTTCTATTTGCATTGGGATACACTGGATTTATTATATCGCATTAAAATAAGTATAAATACTAAAGTTGAAGGTAAATTGTGTGTATTAGAAATAAATTCCCTAAAAATATTCCAATATTTTGTTACAAAATACAATATTAAACCTGATGCTTACATATTATAAAATTTAATTTAAAATATTTTAGCAAAATGTAATCTTATAATATAATTTATCTTATAGTTATGATACTTTTCTTGAAACTCCCACTTTTGGGATTCAGGAAAAAAATGTTTAATTAATTTTGATTTTTTAAATGGCACACTGTATGTTTTATAACATGTAAATGCAATTAAGAAAAAAGTTATAATGAGACCATCAAAAAAAAAAATATCCTGTGTAATATGTACACTATAGTATATTTAACTTAAAAATAAAGTAAGTGTAAACAAACGCACGTGACAACAACGGATTTAGTAACAGGGTAGGACTCAAAACAAAATATTTCTATATAACGGTCCATTGCAATCCATTGTACGCTTCGCAAGTACTCGCGTACTGACCTGTTTAATTTTCTACATCCCTACTCTCGCAACATTCGAGTGTTCTAACCAATGAAACCACGCGCCAGTTGCCGCGTGCGCGATTGTTTTATTTACTTCTACTGTATATTCAAGTTGAATATACTATAGTGGATTCAAAATGTAGTTTTGCATAGATTAGCGAAAAAAAAAATATATAAAAATCAAAATATTTACTTAAATCATAACTTCAAATAATAATAAAATTGTCATATTGTTTTTTAGTTTAATATTTTTATCCTTTAAGGAAAAATTTTTGTAACACAATATTGGCAGTATCTGCATGGTTTTGTCGAGTAAAACTTGATGGCTTTAAAAACATATAAATAAAAAAGTGTAAATAAAAATCCCTTAAAAATACACAAATATAAAACTGAATACAAAAATCCCTAAACAGACACATACCTACATTTTATAATTCCGACTATATTTGATGTGTAATAGAAGTATAAAATTTGTATAGGTGGTGTATTGGTACCCCTTCATATCCGTAATTTAAATATTAGCCCAAGTAAGACTTTTTGGTTTGTTTTTATTTTTAGCATGATATTCGGTGTTGTATAGGTTTTTATGCATTTTTACCGTCACCTCATTTTGGTCCTTTATTTAAAATAATTCAAAAATGACTTAATTGTGACAAAACATTTAAACTTTTTAGTTTGGAATTGTATCACAATTTGAATTGGTTTGTTCTTGAGACTAGTTTTTTCTTTTGAGTCTTTTAACAACTATATTATGTTAGGAGGCACACACGTCAATAAAAAATGAGATACTAGTAACTTAAACATTATCAAATATATGTCCTTTAACCTTTTATTTAATACAAAAGTATCGGGACTAGTACGTCAAAAAAAAACACAAACTTTTATGCATTAGCGACGATTCGTCTTTAATTAGAACTTTATCAAGATTAACATAATATGTTAATATTATTAAGGTTTCAGCGTTCAAAAGTAATTAATAAAAAAATAACAAATGAAGGTTTTACTTTATTTTGCTGTCGCTTACATACATACAGACAGACGAAATTTTTTATGCAGTTTTCGACACAAAATGGTCCAAAATGTCAAAAAAAAAAAAAAAAAAAATAAAAAAAAACTTGATAATGTTTTTTTACTTGTCATGCACGAATTTGATACTTCACACTCCTTTGGCTAGGGGTCGTCCAAAAAATACGTCACGCAAATTGATCAAAATTCATACACTTCATACCCCGTTTCTTGCGTTATTTTGGGATGTAGCGATTTCATATTTTGGCTACCCTCCTCAATAGGGGGGGTGTTAGGGGGTAGCTAAAATATAAAATCTCTACAGACTCTAATAACGCGAGAAACGGGATATGAAGTGTATGAATTTTGGTCAATTTGCGTGACGTATTTTATGGACGACCCCCTATGCCAAAGTAACGACACTTTGTATTTGGACCCCCGAGGAATTCACACCTTTCTAAAGCATAACTTGCAGTAAAATTTTTTGCTCGAATGTTAGTCGTTTCCGAGATACCTGTTTTAAAACGGTTATTGCACCAATACGGTTCATCAGCCGAGGGTGTGACCTGTACAGTTTTGTTCAGGGAACTAAGAACTACAACATATCAAAATTTCAGCCAGATCCGCGCAAGAAATTTTTCTCGGAAAATGTACAGGGGTCCTTTCCTAAAACACTAATTGCCGATAGTTTCCTTGAAAAATATTGATAATGTACGGGACCCAAATGAGTTTATTTTTAATTTTATCACTTATTTCACTAAATTGACTAACACATGTATGTATTAAAATCAGCTTTTAATTTAAAATCAACAAACATTTCTTGTCCGCGATTTAGTAACTGAACATTTTCTTGTGGTATATCGGACATATACAAACATTGGTTGACAGCCATCAGTAAATCTTATATCCAACCACCTGTTTCGTCCTTATTTAGACTCCTCAGCACAGTGGATTTCCACAGGATTAGAAAATCCATACTAATCCGGCCACACTTTAAATACGTAACGCAAAATTTTGTAATTTTAAACCCCTCCCTCCCCCATGTAACGCTTCTTAACGCTGAGGTTAAAGCCTCCCTCTATAAATACGTAACGCTAGAAGTCAAGACCCCCCCTAAAAAAATACATCAGCCCCCCTTCCCCCTGATAACGCCTCGTAACGCAAAGCACCAACCCTCCCTCCCCCTAAGTGCGTTACGTGTTATAAGTAAGCACAAAATAGCGCTGTTCTCACGGTTTTCCTAGCAACAGTATTGCACAGTTAAAAATCACACAACAAGTTATGTAGTTTTTCAAATTTACGTAATATATAATGTACCTTCAATTTTTGGCACGCTTTATTCACAGAACATAACGTAATGCAGAACTGAACCCACATATTTGTTAGAATAGTTTTTGTTTACGTTTCAAAATTCAAGAATTTTGGCGATGTGTGTACAAAAGAATTTCCTAAACTACTTACAAAGTTACTAAAAAGTTGACTAATCGTATCTGAAATTTTTGGACTGAATTTTATAAAAATAGTACGTATTATGCAATTTGCAAAGAAAATGGATTCAAATTTATATATAAGAAGTAAATAAAATGCGTAATAAGTGCAACAAAATTTGTTTTACCTATTATCTAAAAGCTGATTTAAAACATACAAAGTCAAATGTTTTTATTAATTAACCAATTAATTATTTTTGTTAACACCCATAACATGAATATTTTGTCAATTTTCTTTTAACCACTAACATAGCTAAATTAGCTAAGCTAGCACTCCTAATGGTTATTGTTATTTCGAATTTGATTAATCCGCCTTTTGCCTACGCTGTTTAAATCCTACCTTATAACAGTACTTCCTTACGCATAACATGTACATAAATATGAATATATACTTTCAAGACTCTTTTACTAGAATAAAAAAGGCCGTTTTTGGCCCCTTCGTGCAAACGTATGAAACATACCAATTCCTATAGATTTGGACATGCTGAATACGATTCTGACCTTCAAAATTACAAAAACTGTTTGGAAGGCTTTGTTTTCGTTAAAAGGTAAAAAAAGGTTGATTTTGAGCTATTAATGGTAGGTGGAAAAAAATATATTCTTTATAGATTTGGGCACGCTGAACACGATTCCGTTCTCAAAAGTGACAAACGGTGTGGAAAACTGTTTTTTCTTTTCATAAAAAGGTTAAAATAGGTAAATTGTGAGCTAACGATGCCAGTAAAAATAGTACATTATTCAACGATCCTATAATAACTGCTACCAGCTATTATACGGGTGATTACGCCACTCGTCTATCGGCTTGTGTCGCAGAATTCACTCTCATTGATTAATAGAAAGTATTATACCTACGCTCGTTAAATATCATACCTATTATTTTTACTAGCATCGTTGGCTCAGAATTGACCTATTTTAACCTTTTTACGAAAAAACAGTATTTCAGAGGGTTTTCGTCACTTTTAAGAACGGAATCGTGTTCAGCGTGCCCAAATCTATCAAGAATATATCTTTTTCTACTTTTTTCCACTGGCATTAATAGCTCAAAATCAACCCTTTTTTACCTTTTTATATATACGTTTGCACGAAGGGGCCAAAAACGGCCTATTTTTAACATTGTTCTTTAGTTAAATAATTTATGAAAAGTCAAACACATCTGCAGAAATTTTTTAAAAAGCATTAATAGGTTTTATCATGGGAGGCAATTAAATCCTAAATTTTACATCATATCATTTTGACAAGAGATTTTAAAACCTCTAGGGTAAAATGTAGTATGTACTGGATTTTTTGTTAGTTTTTTGTATTGTACTATTTAAATTATTCTTATAATGCTTTATAATTAGAAAAGTTATGTAAATTAGGTCGTTTTACTTTTCCGATAAATTTTATTCTACTAATTTTAATTTTTAGAAAAAGAAAACAAAGAAGCGGATACTGTGTTTTTGCTTTGATATGTTTTGAATTTGACAAATAATTAACCTTACTTTAAAAATTAATTCTTGCCTGTCAAAATAAATCAAACTATGTTGTAAAATGTACGATTTCCATGCCCACCTTGATAAACATATCAATGCTTTTTTAAAATTTCGGCAGACAAAAGGCTAAACGTTTTAAATTCAAAACTAAATTTTTAGGAACAAGCTGACGCTGATATCCTTTTTAGATAGGTGGCAATATCTTTAAACCATACGTCCTGTATTAAAAAATATTAAAACTATTTTTATTCAAAACTTAAAATTAAGGGGTTTATTTAATAGACAATCCTTGTACACCTATCCAACAATCCTTGATAATTTCTAACAATCTTCCACAATCTTTTACAATTATCTACAATCCTTCACAATCCTCCACAATCATCTACAATCTTCCACAATCATCTGAAATCTTTCCACAATCTTCGACAATTTTTTTTCCGCCCGGGATAGAGCTTTTTTTATGATTTCAGATTTAAAGTCCTTTTCTTTTTTTTTAGTCATTAAAATTTTGTACAATCTTCCACCATCTTTTGACAATCTTTGACAATCTTCCACAATCCTTTGGTTTTCACAATGCATGTACAAATTTTTTTCAATAAATAAACCCCTCGGTTATGATGTTTACGACAGTAACAAAAAGTATTTGTTATTTTTACATGCAAACAAACAGAGAGCGCGGCTCACGGGCCAACAGTTAACACTTACTTTTAATAACGGGTGTTTTCACCCTTAAAAAAAATTTAAAAAAAAAACAGTTGTTCTGCTAAAATACTAAATAATTTTTTCTAAGATTAATAAGAGAGGTTTCTCTATTGAGATATAGCCTTCTAGTAACAATATCAGATTCTGTAGTATGTATAATAGCCTAAGTTATACACAATGTGTATTACACATGTAAAATTTTAAAATACGACTATCACTATTAGCCCAGTCGAACGGTCGTGCCTCACCTTGAAATAAAAAGCACACACTCCATTTTTTTTTTAAATTTTAATCGAAAGTGGTTTGCATAAAAAGCTTAAATTCAAATTTGCACCCCTGTGCATACTTATGTGCGAAAACGCATTTTTTCGCTTTTGGTTTATATCTCGGCTTCTATTCGTCGCTCAACAAAAAGTGAACATGATATTTGTTCATTACTCAATTCTTTACAATTTATATAAACAACTTTTTTTGTTTATGCATTCAGAAAAAAAGTTACAGAGCGTTAAAGTTGATGAAATTGACATCATATTCAAAAAATTATTAGTTTTCCAGTCGTTTTCAAAAAACCGAAAAAAAAAATTCAATTTTTCAACGCTCTGTAACTTTTTTTCTGATTGTTTAAACAAAGTTATTTACATAAATAGTAGAGAATTCAATAAGGAATATTATGTTAATTTTTTGTTGAGCGACGAATAGAAGCCGAGATATGAACCAAAAGCAAAAAAATGCGTTTTTGCATATAACTATAGTACTATGCAAAAAAAACTCGCACAGGGGTGCAAATTTGGATTTAAGTTTTCCGTACGAACCCCTTTTGATTACAGAAGAAAAAACATGGAGTGTGCGTTTCATTGCAAGGTCAAACTACAGTTCGACTACTATATGTCACCGTCCCCAATCTCTAGTAGCACACTGTATCATTTTAACATAACCAAAACGGTACTAGACACCCCACACTCATCGCGGCACCCTTTAACAATCGGTAATGCTGCATGGCTCTTGCACCATCGCACCATAACACCAAATGATCTTAATCCGTAGCGTGGTATATAGGACCTGGCGTGACTGGATCAGAGGGAAGCGGCGCCAACGGAGGAAGCGATCAGGGCGAGAAATCGCACCATCACCACCACCATCACCATGGATCGGCGACGTTGCCGGCCACCCTGCACATGACAACGTCGCAGACGTCGATGGGCGTAGGAGGTAGTGGTGCTGGCCACCATCAGCAGAAGTTTCCCAGTGACGAGGGTTCGGAATGCAGTAGTGCTACCAGTGATAGTATGGCGAGGTGGGTACATTGATTTTACACAAGTAATTTTAAATCATGTGTCCGTTGACTAGAGCACTGGATAGTCAGGTTTGTTAGGGTGGGTTGGTAGTCTACACACTACACAAAAAAGAGTACCGACATACCCAAAATCTCAGACCGAAAATGGCGGACGGAAGTGCGTTATAAAAAGGAAAAATTAAACAAAAAATTTTTCATTTTAATTGTTATTCTATTTGACATGAAAGTTTTACAATAACAGAAAATAATTTATGACAGTTTGCATGAATTTTTTCAATATTTTCGAATAAACACTATTAAAGAACATGAATGAATATATTTACCATGTACAGAGCTAATCATTGGTGCATTTTGGTAATATTTTGTTGCTTTGGTTAACTAGTTAAACTTAAGTATTTGTTTTAGGTAAAAACAAAATACTTAAACAAAATAATTTTTCATTTTAATTGTTATTCTATTTGACATGAAAGTTTGACAATAATAGAAAATAATTTATGACAGTTTTCATTAATTTTTTCAATATTTTCGAATAAACGCTATTAAAGAAGATGAATGAATATATTTCCCATGTACAGAGCTAATCAATGGTGCATTTTGATAATATTTTGTTGCTTTGGTTAACTAATTAAACTTAAGTATTTGTTTTAGGTAAAAACATAATTTCTTTATTTTCTTTCTAAACTAAAAGATATTTCGTAAAATCAGAGCCTCGCAATAATAAGGTATGAATTAAATTATTATAAATGATTTACCAAATTACCTAAAACTGCACCAAAAGGTTTTAAAAGATTTAAAACAAGGTTTTAAATCAGCAATTAAGAGCCCTAATGGATATTCAGCATTGGTAATTGGTTAATAAGAAATTGTATGAGTTTTGCTAAAATACTGATTCTATTGAGTAAAGAAATACAAAAATATTACTATTTACATGTGAATATGTTATAAACATTTTAGAACTATAATTTTAAACAGAACCGTTTGTAAACAGAATTCACTGTATCTTCTATGAAGTTTATGAACAAAACATATTAAAAAAACTATTTTATAAGAAAATTTGGATAAAAATATTGAAATTGTCATAGTTAATGTCAAACAATTTTAACCTAAATAGTTAGTGCAAATGTTTGGTGTATAACAGACTTGATTTCAACAATTTTTTGCAAGCTTGGCAAAAAATAAGAAATTTTCGAAAAAATTTCTAAAACTACATTTATTCAATTAACAATTTCTGTAGAAAATTTGACGGGTTTTATTTAAACATAATGTGGGCCCTCGTATTAAAATAAAATATTTCTCATCAGACATTAGTAAAACACTTCATATGAAAAAACAACAATTCCACTTAAAATCGCGGGCCCCGACATAAAAAATATTTCTCCAAGGGTTTTTAGCAAAAAAACTGTGTAAAAGAAAATTTAATTCATTACGGTGCAATGCCGAAATGCCCTAACTTTATTTAAATTTAAAACTTATTTTTATATATTTTTTGGGGGCAACTTTCTGTGCCCGGGTCCGTGCTTGCACGGGCAATCACACAAAGCACTTTGAAAAATATTAGGTCATTAAATTAAATATTAATTAATTAATTAATTTATATATTAATATAAACATAATTTTGGGCTCTCTTTAAAGGATGCCATGGTGTGGCTGTTTTTTTAAATTTTAATAGTCTCTTATAATATCCTTTAAATTATTTCTTTTTGTTTCTATTTTTAGTTTAAAGGAAGATGAGTGAGTTAAAAATCTTTCCTTAGTTTAATGTTAATTGTAATTGTAGCTAGACGTATCCTATTTAAATTGTTAACTTTTTAAGCACTTTAAAAACCATTTAATTTTATACCTATAATAGGTATAATTATAAGGATCTAAAATGAGTATACAGGGTGATTCAGAAACGGGGTACAAAATTTTAAGGGATGATTCTAGGTCCAAAAATATGAAAAAAAGTTATAAAGGTTGGTCCGGAAATGAGTCCTAAGGAAGCAACGACCCTCCTAAGGGTACATCTGAAAATTAGTTTTTATTTAATAATTTAATATCTCTGAAACTCCATGAACTACAGTAACGGTTTTTTGCACATGCCTTAACATTGATAAAGGCTATCCTTTAATTTAATGTTTTTAACCAGGGACGTGCAAAATGGGGGGGCAATGCCACTTTTCCAAGCCAAACTTTTTTATCTGTAAATTTTTTGGCACTTTCTCAATAAAATAATAGTTTTTAATTAAAATACATATAAAAGGTACTCTTTATGTAACAACGTAGGGCCAACTGCAATTAAAGAGACCATTTCGCGTTAAAAGCATTAAAAATAGGAATAAAAAAAGAGCCAATTAACCTCTTGTGTACTGAATTATTAAATGCTAATAAGAAAAAATATATTTTTCTATAAAAATAAGCTTAAAATAGGTCAGGTCAATAAAAGATGCTTTACCCGGAAATAATTCAGGGAGTTTTGATTTTCGGTTTATTGGGTAGGGTTTAAGGCCGCAAATAAAAAACCAATTTTGCGACGTCCAAACTGGATTTGAAACTGTTTTTTTTTTAAATATTTTTCACAAATAATGGATTTTTCAAAATATCTCAAGATCGGTGCATCCTAGGACAAAAAACTTTTTATATAAAAATAAAGAGGTCCAAATTTACAACATTTTTTGTTCCAAGTATTTTTTGTACGACTTATAGATAATTCACGGCACCGCCTTAAACGCTACACTAAACGTGCAAAACACCTAAATTTAATATTAAAGGAGTAATAGCCTTTTAAAAAGTAACGTTTTTGGTGGCACAAAATGTTACTTCCTCTTAATTGCATTTTTTTTTGATAACGGTTGCTCCTACAGTGTTACACTATATGATATTTTATATGTATTTTTACTCTAGAAATCTATATTTTTTACAACAAATCCAAAAAACATACACATAGAAAAGTTTGGGGCAAAAATGTTTTAAGCCTCATATATTTTGTCCGTCTGGGCACGCCTCTGGATAAATTAAAAAAATAAATTAACATAAACTTATTGCCCTTATTAATACTAGTATACATGCAAAAGCTCGCCGCTCTAGCTTAAACGGTACCCGAGTTATTAATTAAAAACCTTATTTTTATTACAATTTTAAAGGGCCCTAGATCCCTTAGGGCTCATTTCCGGACCAACCTTTATAGGAACTTTTTTTATATTTTTGGATCTAGAATCACCTCTTAAATTTTGGCATGCCAGTTATGGATCACCCTGTATTTTTAATTCTGCAAATTTTGGTCTAAAAAAAGTTATCAAAATTGGCACCCCCTTGCACCCTCACCCCCCAACTTTTTTTTTCAAATAGCAACCTACCCCTTGTGATACATCAAGGTAATTTAATAAGCTTTCCAACAGTGCATGATAAAGCCTAATTTGTTAAAGGGTCTATGAAAAAACGCATGTTTTATTTAAACATTGTTTGTGTGAAATATTACGCATAATATGGTAATTGTTGCCCTATTTCCTACTTGGCACCTTCCTGAGAATCTAAATAAGGTTGTTTTAAACTTATTGTAATATTTTATACCCTGTTGAAAAATGCAATTTTTTTTCTTTTTATTGACCAATTTTATGTTTACTATTTAATCGATTTTAATCCCGTTATACTTATATGTCTTTATAATAAACTACATTGTGCATTTTATCATTAGCCCTTTACCAAATTAGGCTTTATTATACACCGTTGGAAAGCTTATTAAATTACCTTTCCAACGAAGTGTCACAAGGGGTAGGTTGCTATTTGAAAAAAAAAAGTTGGGGGGTGAGGGTGCAAGGGGGTGCAAATTTTAATAACTTTTATTACACCATAATTTGCAATTTTTTTTTTTCGAAAAAATTTATTTTTTTTATGACTCGGATAGGAAGCTTTTTTTTTGTGCTTAATACAATGGTGTTTTTCAATCTAAAATCGGTTTACTCTGGGAAAAATCAGGGAATCTAAATTCGCAAAACCTGTGTTCACCCTGTAATAGGTCGTATTTGAAATTTATTTTTTATATTTTCATAAGCTTTGCGCTTATGCTAGAGGCTCTCCATTAATTTTGAATAAATAAACAAAATTAAAAAATAAATCTTGCAGATGATAATAATAGGCAATGCTTTTGCTTTATATTTTATGTTATGGAACTTCCTAGGGACCCTAAATAAAGTGACATTAAAATTTAACGACGTGTCGCGACGTTTAATGTTATTATATATATGGGGTCCATAGAACTTCCATGTTACTTGGTTCTCCCAGCTCCAGATTAACTTATACTGAACAACTTGGTACGATAAATATTTTTTTGAATTTCTTGCAGATTTTAGCAATTTATGTTTTACTTTTTTTATGTGACATTAAATGACAAATAATATTTGATTTCTATATTTATTTATCATAATCATTAATAATTAAATTATTATACATTTTATCAATGATGATCATAAGTAAAAAAAAATAATAATATGTAATTATTTATAATTAGATTTTATCAACATCGTTTATCACAAAAAAAAAATCATGAGAATTGAGAAATGTCATAATGTTAGTTGTGGTCCAGGTCTTGCCCAACGCTTCGTCCAGTAAAGAATCACTTTGTACACTTGTGTAAATAGCAATTAATAGTATGCTTAGTGTCCCTTTATTTTCAAGTTAAAATTGTAGATGGAACCTCGATCTAGCTAAATAGAAAGCCTAGAATAGTTTATGTATGTAATAAATTATATTAAACAGCTTTATTTGTTAATTAGATTTAAAATGCTTTTAAGTTTTTAATTGTTCCAAGTGTACGCAAAATTTATATTTAAGTCACACACACACACACACACACACACACACACACACACACACACACACACACACACACACACACACACACACACACACACACACACACACACACACACACACACACACACACACACACACACACACACACACACACACACACACACACACACACACACACACACACACACACACACACACACACACACACACACACACACACACACACACACACACACACACACACACACACACACACACACACACACACACACACACACACACACACACACACACACACACACACACACACACACACACACACACACACACACACACACACACACACACACACACACACACACACACACACACACACACACACACACACACACACACACACACACACACACACACACACACACACACACACACACACACACACACACACACACACACACACACACACACACACACACACACACACACACACACACACACACACACACACACACACACACACACACACACACACACACACACACACACACACACACACACACACACACACACACACACACACACACACACACACACACACACACACACACACACACACACACACACACACACACACACACACACACACACACACACACACACACACACACACACACACACACACACACACACACACACACACACACACACACACACACACACACACACACACACACACACACACACACACACACACACACACACACACACACACACACACACACACACACACACACACACACACACACACACACACACACACACACACACACACACACACACACACACACACACACACACACACACACACACACACACACACACACACACACACACACACACACACACACACACACACACACACACACACACACACACACACACACACACACACACACACACACACACACACACACACACACACACACACACACACACACACACACACACACACACACACACACACACACACACACACACACACACACACACACACACACACACACACACACACACACACACACACACACACACACACACACACACACACACACACACACACACACACACACACACACACACACACACACACACACACACACACACACACACACACACACACACACACACACACACACACACACACACACACACACACACACACACACACACACACACACACACACACACACACACACACACACACACACACACACACACACACACACACACACACACACACACACACACACACACACACACACACACACACACACACACACACACACACACACACACACACACACACACACACACACACACACACACACACACACACACACACACACACACACACACACACACACACACACACACACACACACACACACACACACACACACACACACACACACACACACACACACACACACACACACACACACACACACACACACACACACACACACACACACACACACACACACACACACACACACACACACACACACACACACACACACACACACACACACACACACACACACACACACACACACACACACACACACACACACACACACACACACACACACACACACACACACACACACACACACACACACACACACACACACACACACACACACACACACACACACACACACACACACACACACACACACACACACACACACACACACACACACACACACACACACACACACACACACACACACACACACACACACACACACACACACACACACACACACACACACACACACACACACACACACACACACACACACACACACACACACACACACACACACACACACACACACACACACACACACACACACACACACACACACACACACACACACACACACACACACACACACACACACACACACACACACACACACACACACACACACACACACACACACACACACACACACACACACACACACACACACACACACACACACACACACACACACACACACACACACACACACACACACACACACACACACACACACACACACACACACACACACACACACACACACACACACACACACACACACACACACACACACACACACACACACACACACACACACACACACACACACACACACACACACACACACACACACACACACACACACACACACACACACACACACACACACACACACACACACACACACACACACACACACACACACACACACACACACACACACACACACACACACACACACACACACACACACACACACACACACACACACACACACACACACACACACACACACACACACACACACACACACACACACACACACACACACACACACACACACACACACACACACACACACACACACACACACACACACACACACACACACACACACACACACACACACACACACACACACACACACACACACACACACACACACACACACACACACACACACACACACACACACACACACACACACACACACACACACACACAATTGTTATTATATTATGAAACAACACTTCTTTTCCATTCGATTTCTAGACTGCTTTGCAGGAAAAATCTCTAACTCTGAAATTCAGAAATGCAGTGAAACTTTAAAAACTCATGAATTCTGTAAAACTCAAAAACTACTTTTTGATGTCGCTCGGTAGTCAATAAGCGTATGTAGTAAATCAATAAAATAATTCTGAATTAGCAATTTTTTTATTTGGCTGACATCCAATATCCGTAAAGTTTCTACTATGCTGCCAATTTCAAGTTCAGTTAACATGAAAGAATTCACTCAAAAGACTTTTTTCAAATAATCATTGCGACAAAATTAATAATAGAATAACAAATTAAATAAAATATTGTTCAGATAAATCATGTTACCCATATTATTTTTAGCAATATCGGTTTTAAATATGTGATTTTTCAGTAATAAATTCTCGAAACTAAATACAGTTTTTATGCTTTCGATCATTCAATCATATTCAGGTATATATTTTTTTAATTACACAGTATCTCAGGAATATTTTGGAAAACTAAATACAGTTTTTATGCTTTCGATCATTCAATCATATTCAGGTATATATTTTTTTAATTACACAGTATCTCAGGAATATTTTGGAAAAAGAACATGTCAGAAAGCCCGAACCAGCACCATAATTTTGTTGTGACCGAGTCGTAGACAATTTTTGTGATACATAAAAATATTTTGACTGAAAGTTCGATTTTCATAATATAAATGACAAAATTTGATTTAATCAAAAACGCTGAAAAAAAATGACCGACACGTTTTCGTTCATTTACTTCAATTTGTTACACAGTCTGTGTAGTACACAGTGTTTACAGAAGTACACGAAGTACACAGTGTGTACATAAGTACATGTGAAACATGTGTATACAGAAGTACATGTGAAACTTTGGGAATGCTTTATTAATGGTAAAAATGTTTCGGTAAGATTTTTTTTAATCAAATATATCTGGAATATCATATCATGCAAAATGCAAAAATATTAATATGTGCCAAATTTTAACTTAAAAACTAAATTTGGGATTCACCTACTACTTCATTTGAAGAATAAAAAATCCATAATTTAAATTTATATTCAGTTTTCAAATGATTTGTGGGAGGCTTATTTTATTTTTTTTTTTTTGTAAAATTTTGCACAGAAATTTTTTCTTCCTTTAACAAATATAACAATTAATTATTTATTTATTTTAATTTTCAAACGAAGTAGGTCCATACCAAACTTCGTTTGTTTGAACTGAAATTTGGCACAGATTTAAATTTTTGCATATTGCACGATATAGTTCCAGATATATTAAAATTAAAAAAAAACATCGTACCTTATAAAAAAATATTATTTTTTTTTTCATTTTCAAACTAAGTGGAACGGACCCTAATTTTATTTTGTTTGAGGGAAAATTTGGCACCGAGTTTTGTTATGGTATTTTTCACGACGGAATTAAAATTTAAAAAAAAATCGTATTTTTTTAAATACTTGCACAGCAACCTATATCCAATATGTTTGTTGGGTCTGGTTTACAGCTTGTAACAAAGGGCATTTT
Organism: Brachypterus glaber; assembly: GCA_958510825.1. Classification (NCBI taxonomy): domain Eukaryota; kingdom Metazoa; phylum Arthropoda; class Insecta; order Coleoptera; family Kateretidae; genus Brachypterus; species Brachypterus glaber. The sequence continues at coordinate 51,539,664 of OY294045.1, read as the reverse complement.
AAGTTTTTTGAATCGGCCAATGTTTGCAAAATTTGTAGCTTTATTCATTCTGCTTAAGAACATTATCATTTACGCGACAATACGACTGCGCGATCCATATATTTACAGCAGTCACTTGAAAAACAGTACTTGTTCTTAAATTAAATTAAATTAAAACCTTAAAAAAATATATAGTTAAACAGATAATTAACCCCCTTTCTGTTAAAAAAATGTCCCCCATGCCCTCCTGTCCATATTTTAAGAGCTGAAAATATTAAAGATATGCGAAAAGATATATTGGGTGTCATATTAAAATGTTCCAAATTTGAAGTTGATATCTCAACTTGTTCAGAAGCGACTTTGGACTTTTGGACCGCACTGTATGTACGGGTATGTAATAAAAAGTGTTATTTGCAATGCATGTTAATATTTACTATCGTATAAATTAAACTAAAACAAATTTATTAAAAAACAACGAAAATAAAAGTCCAAACGAAAAACCGTACATGACCACGGTTTAATTTTTTCTGTAATTCATTACATTCATTCATTTCAATACTTACGAAAATAAAAGGTTTTTTGTGTTTATATCAAAACAGCAACTAGTACTGTTTTTCAACTGACTGATTTATTTATACCTGGGGACACTGATGACTTAAAAAAGTACCCCAGTTTGCCTTCGTGACACGTTTAATTCAGGATAATAGTGCCTCGGAAACACTAATATATTAAGTGAGCCCACTTTATATCTTTTCTTATTTTATTCCCTGTGTAACTAATAATTAAAAGGTTTTGTTATACACATTAGGGTGACCCACCAAAATTTCAAATTAAAGAATTTGGAGGTCTCACCCCTTAAATTTGTTCATTGGGGTAAGATTGTCATCCCTGAAAATTTTCAGAATTTTTGAAAAAAATCTAGAGGTCGCTCACAGCCGTTTTTTAAAAAGATGTTTTTCTTAAGCTTTTTATTTTTTTAAGGCCGAGGGATTTTTTATTTAAATCTTTTTAACACGACACGGTATAAAGGGATAGTAAATGGATAACCTCAAAAAAGTTCGAAAATGCACTACATTGCTTCATTTTAGGCGTAATGACAGGCAAAAATTTTTTTTTCATTAACTTAAAATATTGTGCGCCCAATATTTATATTATTTTTTCTGGATACCCCGTATATCCAATAAAAAAAATATAGTGGTTATTATGTGGGGACCTATTGGGCTACACGCACAATATTTTAAGACAATGAAATAAAATTTGTGCCTGTCATTACGCCTAAAATGAAGCAATGTAGTGCATTTTCAAACTTAAAAGGGCACAGCTCCGCCATTTTAAAAGAAAACATTCTGATTCTTTCTGAGGTTATCCATTTACTATTCCTTTATACCGTGCCGTGTTAAAAAGATTTAAATAAAAAATCCTTCTACTAAAAAAATAAAAAAAGCTAAAGAAACATATCTCTTTCTGAGGTTATCCATTTACTATTCCTTTATACCGTGCCGTGTTAAAAAGATTTAAATAAAAAATCCTTCTACTAAAAAAATAAAAAAAGCTAAAGAAACATATCGTTTTAAAAAATGGCTGTGAGCGACCTCTAGATTTTTTTATTCTGAAAAAAATCAGGGACGATACTCTTACCCCAATGAAAAAATTAAGGGGTAAGAACTCCAAATTTTTTTTGGTGGGTCACCCTAATACACATACATACAATTTAACAAACATTTTTTTTGCATAGGTATGGAAGACCGCAGGATAGTGAGAGCCAAGATGTTTTTAAAACAATTTATAATCAATTAAATTTAAAACAAGCCGAAATTGAAAGTCTTAAAGCGAAATTGGATAGTATGAAGACTCTCCAAAGCGAACTTCAATTTTTAAATGCCGCCTTACAGGTAAGTGTTTCTACTTTTAAAAATAATAATAAGGATTTAGCAGAGTATGTCATTAAAAACCATTTCAAAAGAACATTTATCTACGGTCACTTTAGTATTAAAGGGTTACATACCTTTTAAAGGGCAAAAAGCACATTTTTTCTATTTTTTTTTTGAATACAATAAAGGAATTATTATATTTTGACTTTTGCCATATAAAAGTACAATATCTCAAGAAGTTGTAAAAAATTTTCATCAAAAAATATTAAAAATTAAGCCGTTGACAGCTGGTCTTCGGAGACCACCTCGAAAAAAAGTGTCCTCGCGGTAGGCAGGATATCTCACGATCTATTTAACTGAAATCAAAAAACCAAAAAATTTCTGTTAGTATATGCTTATAGCTCGTGCTTGAACGAAGGATTTGAAAATAATGTGTAATGGAAATTCAAAGCCGATAATATGATTTCCGGTAAAATTTGGCCATTTTTCGGTCACGTACTGGCTTGTAAAATGGGTTATAATTGAATAAATAAAAAGTCCTTCGTTCAGTCACGAGTTAATATTATTTAGAAGGAGTGTGAAAAATTTCAGCAAGATCGGTTCAGTAGTTTTTTAGAAATCGTGCCTACCGACTTCAAAAACATAGTTCTAAGAAAAATGCTGTCAACGGTTTAATTTTTAATATTGTATTAAAAAAAAAATAGAAAACACTAGTGCTTTTTAAAGATATTTCGAAAGATACTATAAAACCCGAATGCTTTTGTTTTTACATTTTGACAGTACATTGTTTTTTTGTCAAGAAAATGTCAGTAATAATTTTTTATTTTTTTTTCAAACTGTGGGCTTAGAACGTGGATAAAGTGCAGGGTGGCCCATAAGTCGCTTTACCATTTAAAAATGGAATAACTTTTTTGTTTGTCATTTTTTTACAATATATAGTACAATTTTTTTTTTATGTATGAAAAATCATGTCTTTTAAATGACGTCCATTTTCCGCTTTGCAAGCACGGGCTCTTTTCACGACATTTTCCATACCGGCTCTTTTCGCATTCAACGTGTTGCAACAGCCCAAAATCATTTTGTGGAGCTAGCTAGCTAGCTATGTAATCACCCTTTATTGGCCCTATATGTTTATGTAGTTATATCCTTGTTTAGGAGGAACGGTTTCGAACTGAAAGACTTGAAGAACAAATAAACGATTTGACTGAACTCCACCAAAACGAAGTGGAAAATTTAAAGCAAGCCATGGCAGATATGGAGGAAAAAGTGCAATATCAAAGTGAGGAGCGTCTCAGAGATATTCACGAGATGTTAGAACATTGCCAAACCAAAGTAAGTAAAGAGGATTATAATTTTTTCATAAGTTAAAACTATATATCTCCAAAATTCGCTTTTATTTTCGTGTATTTTATCCATCTTTGGATCATTTTATGTTAAGGATCCTTCTTTGGCGTCATTGACTATTCTACACGGTGTTTGCCGTCTTTTTGGGCGGAAAATAAAGGGGATGATTTTAAAGTATTTCCAAATATACTATATTTTTTTATTATTTGGCGCTAAATATGTCACGAAGTACACTGAAGCATTTGGCTGTTTTGTATTGTATATGTCAACATAAACTGTTATATTCTTTACCTTATATACCACTTATTTATAATAAAAAGCATAATAAGATAATTTGTTGTTTTCAAAACAATAAAAATAGGTAAAACCATTTTAGGCCTACCTGATGATTTTTTGGGTTCACTATGTGTATACAATCACTTTATGTAGAAAGCAAATTGGTTTATAAAATCACTTTTATTCTGGAGCACAACAAAATTTGCTTACAAAATCGCTTTTATTCTGGCACATGTCAACGTTTTTACAATTGTATAAATTGGGCCTTGCCAATTGGCTTACGACGCATGAGCATATTGCGTGGCAATAGTAACTTAAAAATTGTTTACAAGCGGAAAGGTTTTAAAAATATATACTTTTTTTGGAGATACTATACATTACAAAACATGAAAAACCAGCATAGGAGCATAGGTCCGGAATCGAACCCTCAGAGAGTTACAACCCTTTAAAATTGTACTAAAAATAAGGTTTATCCAACTCCTTCACAGAAACACTTGTTTTGAGCACTATTTTAAATGTCAAAAGTGAGTTTTTTTCCACTAGTGACTAAAAAACTTTTCACCCACTCTTTTACGTACGTAGCTTTTGATCTCACCCAAAATTAGTTACATACCCTATTAATTAAGTATTATAACTATTCTATAAATAGAAGCACGTTAACTAAACCATAAAAATTAAAGAAAACCCCAAATTGTTCTTTAGTTTTTTAATAAAATACTGTTTTTATTAAAAATTCTGTCATCACCGCGTCCATTTTGACGTTTGTAAGAAATGTAAAACTAACAATTGTTTATTTTTAATAGGCATACTTAGGCTACCTATTATTTTAGTATTAAGAAAACCTAATCTTAATATTTTTGACAAAATTTTTCGCAAAATTATAGATTTTTATTTAAAAATAAAAGGTGTTGGATAAAATTAAATTCTCAACTCGTGTATTAAGTGATTTTATCCACTTAATACACTAGTTTAGAAAATAACTATTTTAATTAGTAACTCCAAAAATGATATTACTTAATCCTTTGATTCCTTTAGATAAAATTTTCGTTTAAATTAATGAAACAAATAAAATTCTAGATCCAGAAAATGGAACACCAGGCCTTACAACAACAGCAATACGTAACTCTCGAAGGCTTAGACAATTCGAACGCGCGCGCGCTCGTTGTCAAACTCATCAACGTGTTGCTCACCGTGCTCCAGGTTGTTTTGTTGTTGGTAGCAACGGGGGCGGGAATCATCATGCCCTTTCTGCGTACAAGGTAAGTGTGAAGTGCTTATTTTTAATATTAATAAATTAAAGTATCCGAATACTTTTAAAAGTATCTCAACTCAACTCTGCTTATAGATAAGGGAGTTTTCACTGTGTAACGCTCTAGCGCCAAAAACTAGTGATAATTTTTAATATATCTTAGTGTTTTTTTACCCCGGTTTTTTCTATTCGTTGTTCTTTTTTTGGGAAGAGGGTTGAAATTAATAATACTCAAACTATTTTCTTAAATCGTGACGTTTCGAGGGTGGTTTCCCTCGTCCTCAGACCTTTAATATGAGAAAAAAAACAATATGTTCGTATATAATTTTAATATTGTTTTTTTTTTTCTCATATTAAAGGTCTGAGGACGAGGGAAACCACCCTCGAAACGTCACGATTTAAGAAAATAGTTTGAGTATTATTAATTTCAACCCTCTTCCCAAAAAAACAACAACGAATTTTTAACATAATAACATATTGTGTATTACATATGATGGCGTCAAAAGGCAAGGGGTACAAGTGACATTTATAACGAAATTTTGTTTAGAATTGGAATAAGTTTTTTAGGCTTCCCATGCCTAACAAAATTTCGTTAAAAATGTCACTTGTACCCCTTGGCTTCTCACCCCTTTATCTGTACTAAAGTACAATTAAGCTATTTCCAAATTTCCAGGTTCTGGATCCGGTTCCTTTGGGTGTTAAAAGCTCCAAAAGCTGTAAAAATAATTTTGCGGCCAAGGAGAGTAAAAACAGTCTTTAACCGCTTGACGCACCACTTTTTTTCTGAAAAGTGGTTAATTTTTCACCGTTTCTTCAAAATATAAGTCGCCCGAGTTAACTCGGGTAAGCGAAAAACAGCCAACCTACAGTCAACGAGTTAATTTGGGTGAGTGCGTTAAGGGGTTAAAATTAACGCGGGTAAGCGGAAAAGAGCCAACCTACTGTAAACGAGTTACTCGGGTAAGTGCGTTAAGGGGTTAAAAAGTACCTTACTTAATAATATTAATATGAAATATTTAAATTTTTAAAGAAATGAGAATTTATGAAATAACTTTTTCATTAAATTATTATTTTTTTTTGTATATTGAATAAACTTTTTAAAAACTGTTTTTACCCCTTGGCCCGCACAATAATGATGTATAACTGTGAAAAAAGCCTAGTTTTAATGTAATAAATATAATAATAATAGGTTTTTCAAGTACCTTATTTCACCACCATTTGGGGCTTCTGGCATCAGAAGAATCCAGAGCCTGGCAAGTTGCGAGTAGCTTAATTAGAATAGACTTCAGACACATGTAAAATTTAGCCGTGAGAAAGAACCTAATGAAAATGGTTACCAGCTCTTAGACTATTAACGCCTGGACTTTTCAATAATGTTAAGGGGTGAATCTACATAGTAAAATATGGAAAAAAATTGTCTAAAAATGCGTCGTAAGGGAGCTAAGCCCTTTTGAAATTGGCTAAAAAATTCTGTTTTTATTTAATAACTCAGGAACCCTTTGAGATATAGCAACGAGGTTTTGCATGTGAACTAATTCTAATAAAGCCCATCTTCATATGTTATTTTTATGTATTTATTTTAACCAGGGCCGTGCGAAACAGGGGAGCCTTATCAGTTCTTTATCCCAAACTTTTTTCTGTGTAACTTTTTTGTAATTTATTGTTGGAGCATGAATCCTCAGGTCAAAATACATAAAAAGGTACTTTTGTTGTAATACTGTAGGATTAACCGTTTTCTATGAAAAATAATTTGAAGATGAAATTTCACGTTTTGAGGACGATAAATTAAATACTGAAATGTTAAAAACCAAAATGATGCTGAGTGATTCAAAAACTAAAACAAAATAATAAAATGTTTGGGATAAAAAAACTGATAAGCCCCCCCCCCCCGTTTCGTACGCTCCTGGCGTGTGAAAATAACATACAAAGATGGGCCTTATTAAGATTAGTTCACATGCAAAATATCGTTGCTATATAAAGAATAAAGAATCTATATTTCAAAGGGTTCTTGAGTTAAAAAAAAGAATATATTTCTGACCTATAAACAGTACAAAAGAAATTGATAACTAAGCCTAATATAAACTATTTAATCTAATTTGTATATAAATAAAGTTATTAAATAAAAACCGAATTTTTTAGCCACTTTTGAAGGGACTTAACTTCCTTCCGACGCATTTTTGGACATATGTTTATAGGAACTTATTTTCATATTTTCCTTTGTAAAATCCCCCCTTAAAATTAATGAACATATTTCCGAATAACTCCGTGTGAATAATCCGGCAGACAAACATCCTCAAAAAGTCTCAATATCTCTACTCCAAAACATCCCTACTCCATAACATCCCCACTCCACAACAACCATACTCCGTAATATCCCTACTTTGTGACATCCCTACGAATAACCCTACTTCGCATTATATGCACTCGATTAGCCACTTGACATAACTCAAAAAAAAATTTTTCATGGTGAGTCATTGTCAAATATAAGTTTAGTTTATTAATTACTCATTTATTACTACGCGGGGGGCTGATCTTTACCTCGTAAAGAATTACCTCGTAAAAATAAATTACCTCGAAAAAAATACATCGAAAACATTTTCGTCGAAAGGATACAGTTGTGGCATTAAATATCGGGACAGCCTCAAAAAAATACGTGTCATTTTTATATTTTTTTCATGGATTAACATGAGATTATTTTAAAAATTAAAAACTAGGTTAATTCGTTTTGACATAACTGACTTATTTAGTTGAAGTTTACTGTCAAAAAATATTAAATTAATAAATTCATGTTTATTGATAAATATATATTCATTAAATTTTACACAAATGTTGTTATATTTAAATAATAATAAAATTCATAATCTTTGGATCAAAATTGTACTATATGGGTAAAGATATTCATTAAAAAAACACACATCTAATTTTACTCTTCAGTACAGCTAAAAACTCACCATGAGTTTAAGAGTTCATTACTGAAGAGCCGCACTGAGGTAAGCGAAAACAAAATTCCTAGTATACGGCAACTGCACCTTGTTTTTCTCGGTTTTTCTTATATAATTAAAAATTGCTTCACCATCCATTGTAGCTTTTGACCACCGATTATCCTTTTTCGGTTTGATATAAGAACCTAAGTTTTTCTCAATAAAACATTTCTTAAGAAACAGATCTATTTCTTGAACTGTTTTCACTAAAATTGAACCTCATCTATATCTCCTAATACTAGGGCATTTTTTCTTTTAAATTTCCACGATAAGTAAACTTATTTTAAATTAAAATAAAGATAAAAAACTACTTGTATAACAGCAAAAAATAAACAAACATTTGACATATTTTGACGTTTTTTAACAAATGACACAAGACCCACTATAATCTATGAAAAATTGTTTGTCCCGATATTTAACGCCACCACTGTACCTCGTAAGGACGTTACCTAGCAAGATTTTACAGCGCATGGACATTACCTCAAGGGCAATTATTTGCTTGTACTTTTAATACACATTTCAAAATGAATCAGTTAACCTCTTGTGTACTGCATTATGAAATGCTAATTAGAAAAAATATTTTTTTGTAAAAATAAGCTAAAAATACGAAGTTAAGTCAATAATAATGCATATTTTGTTTAAATTTTTATTTTATACAAAAAAAGTAGTATTTATTTATTTTGGTGCACCCTGTATAAATACTTATTTTTTTTTGTCATTGCAAAATAAAGCCAAAAACCAACCTGTTGTGTAAGAAAATTTTAATTTAAAAAGGGCTAGAGGTCTTTGAAATATAGTGATTTAAAAATGTAATTTTTTTTATTGATACACTTAATTTTCTGAGCAATATAGTTTACGCGTGTTTCCTAAAAAATATAATTGATGGGATTGTTTGTGCGTTAAAATCCTGTAACATATTTGTTTACAAACATAATACAATGGCGTAAACTGATACTTTTTAAATATTTTATATATTTTCTTATTTAATTGGGTTTGTTACAAATTTGATACACTGGTAGACAAAAGGTTAACATATATTGAAAGTTCGTGAAAGAAAAAAATAGCAGTTTACAACAACTTTGTGTATTATAAAGATCGTGTGTACAAAGACAAATTTTTTTGGAAATGTGTAAAATACGTTAATATCGCTTGGGGAACGTTCAAGTATTAGGTAACGCAAAATTTGGCGTTTTTGACCCCACCCCCCATATAACGCGGCGTAAAATTTTCAAGACCCCCCACTCCCCTCCCATTTGATGTAACATTTTTTTTTTCAAAAAGTAAAGACATTGAAAGGAAGTTTTCCTTTAAGGTTTAAATCGGGTTTTAACCGGTTATTGCTCCCGTGCTTTAACCAAAAACCGGTCTGAGGTAATTTCCGCAACCGGTTAACCGAAAACTGGTAATTGCCTATGGTTTTCCATCTCTATCTTTTTTTTTGTTTAGAGGATTTAGTGAACGCCGTGTGCAATAAAATTTGCAACGAATCCGTATCTTAGGCCCAGATCATTGTTAAAAACGTGATCCAGTAAACATTTTATAAGTTTAGAATTGTTTAAGTGTTACGTAACATTTTTACTGACACCCACTCTGCAACGCGGCGTAACGTTTTCGAGACCCCCACCCCCCCTAGAGCATTACGTAATATTTGAACGTTCCCTTGTAAAATAAAAATTAATTTCGTGGATTTGGGGTTGTTTTGGATTGATTGGCAGTTTTTTATTATTAAAAAAATATATCTTCGAGATTTAATTTTTTATGCGAGGTAAGGTAATTTTCATACGAGGTAATGTGCTTTCGAAGTAATTTTTTTTCGGACTTTTTAAAGACCCCTATCCTAGTAAGCGTTAGGAGAATACGGACAAAGAGACTATTAAAATAACACGTTTGCAATTATTCTAGAATGTTTCGCACAAACGAGCAGTTCCTAGGGAAAATATAAAATTATATAGAAGAAAAATGTTCTTTTTCCCGCGACCACTTATTTATTATTAAGCGGCTAATCGAGTGCATACAGTGCGGAGTGGGGTATTGGTAGAGCACTGGAGAGACAGGTTTGTTAGGGTAGGTAGGTAGTTAACACACTACACAAAACCTGCGGAACTACTCAAACTACCCACCTACCCTAACAAACCTACCCATCTAGTGCTCTAGTTATTGGGGAGTAGGGATTTTATGGAGTAGGGTTGTTAAAGAGTAGGGATGTTATAGACTAGGAATGTTATGGAGTAGGTAAGTTAGGGGGTAGGAAAATTGGGAAAGGGATGTTAGTCTGCCAATAGTTCCTATTTTTTGTTTTATTTATGCGGCAGATGCTTTATTTACTATATTTTATTAATTCATATTCATCTTATCTATTATCCTTACGGTAATTACCACGCAATGCTTCATATTTTATTTTTAAAGTGCATTGTGTTGTAACTCAATTGTTTTTTTGTTCACAATGTTGTCCTTAACATCTATTAGTAGAACTAATGTCAGTCTTGGTTTATAAATAAATTAAATACTGCTAATTATGTAATCCAAATGTTTGTTAAAATCGTGATTATAATTTTTTAATTGTTCTTAATTTTTAGCAGTTTTTGATATAATCTTAGCTTTTTTGGTTTTAGATTTTAAAATAATACATACTCCATTATTTAAATTGAGTTTTAAAATGTTATGAATAATAACACTGCGCAACACTCAAAAATTTGCCGACACCATTTTAGTTGCATCTGGCTATATTTGATGCGCTGATTTCGGAACCTTTTTTCGTTTTTCTCGATCGGCTCGTTTTTTTGAGATATAGCGCACAGTGTTTTTTTTTGCTTATAGTTGTAGTAAAAAAAAAATTAAGGTTAAATTAATTTTTTTGTGGTGAATTGGTTCTCTATTAATAGGGCTCCAAGCCAAAAAGGCGGATTTCAAATATATTTATTCGTTTGTTTTTTATAGGCTTCTAAATTCAAAAAAATAAATTTTTTCGTATTTTTTTCGCTATAATTTCATGATTTTGTTTTTATAAATACTAAAGATATGGCTTTGATTTTCCTAGAACACTAACACACATGTGAGATTTTGTAACAATAAAAAAGTTTTAGATTGAATCCAGTAACGGAGATTTTACGGGAAGTTATTAAAAGCAGAACAACAATATTTTGAATTATTTAATGTTTGTTAATGTTATTTTAATGTTTTAAAGCAAGGAGATTTTTTTATTTTTAGTTTTTTTTTTTCATAATAAATTTAATTTATTGTGTTGCCCTCCAAAAAATAAATAAAATATTTCAAAAATGGAAATGGATAAATCTAAAACTCTTTTTATTTTTATAATCCACACATTTTTGTTAGTATTGCATATAAGAGTCGTATCTTTTGCATTTATATAAAATTTTTATCAAAATATATCGAAAAAATACGAAAAAAAACTATTTTTTTAAATTTAGATGCCTATTAAAAAAAAACGAATAGATATTTTAAATCCGCTTTTTTTTTGGCTTAGAGCCCCACTAATAGAGAATCAATCCACGTAAAAAAAAATAATAATTGGACCTAAATTATTATTTTTTACTACAACTATAGGCAAAAAAACAGCTGTGCGCTATATCTAAAAAAAAAAGCGAACCGATCGAGAAAAACGGAAAAAGGTTCCGAAATCAGCGCATCAAGTATAGCCAGACGCAACTAAAAGCTCCCCGGCAAATAAAAAAAAATCTTTTTTTGTAGAGCAGTGTAATTGTCACAATATATGTTATCACAGTCTTTCTGGAAGAGTTTATATAATAGTTTTCAATGTTGGAAAATTGTCAAGAATACTCTAAAAATTTTTATATGCACATGTTTTTTTATCGAATTCTGAACAATTTTTAAAAACCCGTATACCCGTCCGTCTACTTGTTTGTTTGTCACATTTTTTTGCGCAAGGTAACTTAAAATTTATTAAAATCTTATTCATGAAAAGCAGGAAAATCATATTCAGTTTTTAATGTGTCCAATGTGATGGCAACCCTGCTGTAAAAAACTGCATTACTGCTATTACTACTAGTACTATTAGGCTAGTAAAGTAGTAGTACTAGTTAACAAAAAAAGCCTAATAATATTAAAAACAATATTTAAATTATATTTTATACTAGTTTACAAAAAAAGATTAATTAATAAAAGGAAATTATGCAAACACCTATTTCTTTTTGTTGTATTTTAAAACTCGATATATATTTTATTTTATTTGCCACTGATTTTTTTTTTTATTTTTATTTATTTTTTAAAACTATAGGGATAGCAATAGAACTGTAACTGTAACTGAAATAGTGGACGCAACGACTGAAAAATATCACACGTTAACTGCCAGTAGATCTGCCATATTTTCCAGGACAAAAACGTGATAGGTAAAAACAAAGCTACTTTAAGTTATAGATTTATTTAAAAAAAAATATTTTTTTAAAAATTAATAAACCTAGACTGACTTTATTATTAATGTTTATTACAAGTAGCAAAGCAATTTTTAAGTATATTAATTGCGCTTCAGTTGAAACGTTCAACTCAAAAAATTAAATTAATTCGTAATTTTTTGAAAACTACTAATGCTATTTAAAAGACCCTTGAATTTAATTGACTATTATTTGCAGCCTTACAGGTTTAGAAAAAAATATTTTTTTAACACTGGACTTTTTCCAAAATTGCGCAGGAATTAGATTTTTATTAATTACTGTTTTTACCTTTAAAATTGTTGTGATTAATAACTTAAAAACTTATCCCTACCACCTTCACTATCGACGGGACGTCCTCGAAGGTTCTTAGTCATTAGCAGAAACTCTGCAAAAACATACTTTAGTTTTTGTACATCGGCACTTAGTGCTACTAAGAGTGCCGATGTATTGAAATCTTCGCCGAAAAGTCAAAATACTTGACCATATTTTTTTCACATTTCTCGACGTTTTAGAGTCGAAATTAGTAAAAAAATCGCATCCGTCTGTGTGTCTGTCTGTCTGTAAACTCGCTATGTTTTCGAGATATTGGCGTGTAAAGCAGTAAAACGTTTTTTTTAGCATATCTCATTTATAACCCGATTTCAAAAAATTATATTTTAAATGAAAACTGTTATATACAGTTTTTTTTTTCTAGAATACAGGGTGATCAGTAACTGCCGTGCCAAAATTTAAGAGGTGATTCTACATCCAAAAATATGAAAAAATGTTTCTATAAAGGTTGGTCCGGAAATGAGCCCTAAGGGAGCTACAGCCCTTCGTAGATGAAATATTGAAAGGGAAACAAAAAAAAAGCATCAATAAAATTTTAATGCTCCAGGGTGATTCTTCATTTAAAACTGAGCAAAAAGTATGCTTCTCCAAAACACCTAAATTTAATATTAAAGGAGTAATAGCCTTAAAAAAAAACGTTTTTGGTGGCACAAAATGTTACTTCCTCTTAATTGCATTTTTTTAAACGGTTGCTCCTACAATGTTACACTACATGACATTTTTTATGTATTTTTACTCAAGGAATTCATATATTTTTTTACAAAAAATCGATAAAAAGTACACATAAAAAAGTTTGGGTCAAAAATATGTTAAGCCTAATACATTTTTCCGTCTAGGGACGCCTCTGAATAAATTAAAAAATAAATTAACTTAAACTTATTGCCCTTATTAATACTATTATACATGCAAAAGCTCGTCGCTCTAGCTTAAAGGGTACCAGAGTTATTAATTAAAAACCTTATTTTTATTAAAATTTTAAAGGGCTGTAGCTCCCTTAGAGCTCATTTGCAGACCAACCTTTATAGGAACTTTTTTTTATATTTTTGGATGCAGAATCACCACTTAAATTTTAACATGCCAGTTATTGATCACCCTGTAACGTTTTGGAGATATGCAATTATGCAGGTGTATTAATGGTTGCCTATTCACGTGATCACACAACTTTCCTTTTCAAAACGTTTCAAATTAGTGCCTTTTTAATTAAAAATATGTATTTTACCGAATTATAACCAGCTGAACAGTTGCAAGCACCTTGTCAAAATATCGGCACTAGGCACTAATTTGAAACGTTATGAAAAGTAAAGTTGTGTGAACACGTGAATAGGCAACCATTAATACACCTGCATAATTTATTAAAGTTTGAAAGTCTGTATCTCCAAAACGTTATATTTTAGCAAAAAACTGTATATGTGAAGCGGAAAGGAAAAAGGGACCTCTTCTCGGCGATGTCAATTTTTCAGTACAGTCGAAATTAGTGGTGTGGTAAAACAATATTTTCACACTGTTCTTTAACTTTGGTTATGTTTACATTCTGTCAAATTACCCTAATTTAGGTGACCTTGACCATTTAGGGATATTTAATTAATAAGGAAATTAGGTTACCAATATATTTTGCTGGAACTACCTGTTCACCTGTTGTATTGTATCTTTGACATTCTAACCGATTCATACAGTTCTATTTTTATAACAGTCATCCTTAGGGATAAAATATTTATCTATTAATAAATATTATCCTGGTGATTAGGTAAGTCTTATTTAATTTATATTTTTATTAAATCCTAATTATTTATAATTAGTTTTAGTTTGGAACTTATTTATGTTCATACATAACATCGGTCACCTAACTCTGGGTATTTTGAAATTGCTTCCTACAATAAATGAACTTTGATCTACATTACTGATTTTCTTATACGAAACCACGACCCCCATTTGAACTATACGACCCCCATGTGAACTATACGGCGCCCGGCATTCCTTTTTTCCCAGTTCAACATATCTGGCACTCACCGTGAGGCATAGAGACGTACTGTAGATACGTCCAAAGCTAGGGTATAAAAGAAAACAGTGGTAGTATTAGAGTATACAGTGAAAACAAAATGCCTATCGACCATTCACCAACCAATGGCAAGACGAGAAGTGGAAATTCATACAGAGGTCCTCGTAGAGAGCAATCACTCGACTTCTTGGGTTTTGAAGGTGGTCCAGAAGCATTGGCTTCTGCATTACCAACAACTACTGCAGTATCAACAACTTCCAGCCATGTCACCAGAGTACAACCCGTACTTACTGCTGGGATGTCAACAACTTCACTACAAGAGCAGCCGCCACCATTATCACCACAGGTTACACAACACCAACAAAATAATCAAGGTATTTATATTCCAATTTCACATTCACCTCCAACAATGGCAACTTTACCATCCAATGCAAGTGGCGTTGGGCCACAGAGATTTGAGCATACTACAAGTACTGGGGCAGTCCCTAGAAGAAATTATTCAGGAGCTAGTAGTAATTTAAGTTATAATTTACCTTATTATCATGTAGATTTGCCACATAGACCTCCTCCAGCTTATAGTAGCTTAAACGTAAACAACAATTTCCCTAGTTTACCTCCACAGGGTTATAACACAAATTCATATGTACAGGTACCACAAAATGCACAGCCCTGTATACCGGTACAAATCCCAAGTGCCGAAACACTTTCTAGCATTAAAAAATTGTTACCAGTGTTTTCTGAAAACGGTGAAATTCACCCTTGTGACTTTATAAACAGACTGGAAAAAACACTACAAAATTACAATATTCCATTTCATATGTTTTCACCAGAATTACCAGACCTATTTATCGGGCCTTCAAAGCACTGGATACAAGCACTATTATATAATTTTAATGATTTTAACGCATTTAAAAACAGTTTTATTGATAATTTTTGGGGATTTTCTCAACAAAACAAGGTTAATTCTTCTTCTTCTTCTTCAAAATTGGATGGTCTTTGGAAAACTCCTTTTAACCAGTTACAGTTTATTTCTTTTCTTTTTTTTTTTTTTTTTTTTTTTTTTTTTTTTTCGGTTTTCGTAATTATTCACAATGTTTTATGTAGACAGGTTAGACAATACAAACAAAGGATTAGACTTTTCTCGACCCGGAGCTCGCAGGCCATTTCACACACCCAGGAGAGCCTCGGACAAGGAAAAACATATACCCTGGAAAGGTTAGAGAGAAATATTTGAATTTTTTAGGAAGGAATATATTAATTTGTAGGTTTTTTCTGAAAAGTTAGTTACTATATTATGAATATGAAATGGTGTCGAATATCCCATAGAAATTAATTCGGATTGTAATATATTTATATTATTAATATTATTCTGACAGTTAAAAAAAAGGTGATTTAGATCGCCAATTTCCCCGCATTCACAAAGATTGTCCGCTTTTACCTTTATCCTATGAAGATGAGATGGAATTCTACAGTGTCCTGATCTTATTCTGCATAGCATAGACACCTCTGCTCTGTTTTCGTATTTCATATGATAGAACCATGGAGATTGCCATGATTGTGGGGCTGAGTATTGCCTACCGGCTATAGTTCTGGTTTGTTCCCAATAAATTTTCCATGAATCCATTAAATCTTCTTTGAATTTCTAAAGAAGTCCTCTAGTAAAATTTTTCTATTTGAGATATTTCCATCAAGTCCTGATTTTGCCAATTTATCTGCTTTTTCATTTCCAACAATATTTATATGTCCTGGTATCCAGATGAGAAAGCCTGTAGATATATTATTTATTTCATGCCAAAGTTTCCTTATGTTAAGAGTGATTGCATTGTAGTTATTGTTAACCGAGTTTATTGATTCAAGGGAACTTTTGGAATCAGAAAAAATTAACCATTTAGATATCTTTCTTTCTTTTATTATTTTTAGGGCGGTTTCTATGGCTATTAATTCGGCTGAAAAAATTGAAGCATTTGGGTTAATTCTTTCTTTATATTCTTCTTTTAGGGATGGAATATACACTCCGAATGCAACTGCCTTTGGTTCCAGCTGTAGTGACCCATCTGTGAATATGTAGCAATAGTTTTTCCATTTCTCGTCTACCGTTTTTAAAAAGCGCGTATTATTGTCAAGGTTGTCCCTATCTGATTTCTGAAAGCCTAAATTTTGAATCACTGGAATTCTTGTAGATATCTGAGTATAAAAATCGATTTCATATATGAAGAGATTGTCCTTCCTAATAATATGGTCCACTATATTTCTAGCTTTATTGAGAGAAATCACCAGGTTAGGGATGTTCTCCTCTCTGCCAAAGCTATATTTTAGGGAGTAAACTTTGTCAAATGTAGAGTTATTGTGGGTGATTTTTTTTGCTATAAATTTATCTGCTAGGACTTGTCTTCTTAGGGTTAGTGGTGGTTCGGAAGCTTCGATCTGTAAAACATTTGTCGGAGTGGAGTTCATGGCACCTAGACAGATGCGTAATGCTTGGAATTGAACTTTATCCAGCTTCTTTAAGAATTGCTTTGGAGTTTTGTAATATAGAATGCTACCATAATCCAATCTAGATCTAATTATTGCTCTGTATAAAGTTAAGAGAATTTTAGGGTCTGCTCCCCAGGATACTCTTGTAAGACATTTTAAAATGTTTAAATAATGAGAGCATGAATTAGTTACATTTTCTATGTGTTTTTTGTATGATAGCTGGGGGTCAAGAAGCATACCTAGAAATCGGATCTCTGTGGACAGTGGGATCTCAAAATCATTTAAGTTGATTGTAAAGTTGAATGTTTTTCTTTTTTTGAAGAGCATCATTTTACATTTATCTACGCATAAATTAAGCCCATGTAATTCTAACCATTGAGAAATGGATTGTAATGTTCTGGTTAGGAGGTGTCGCATAAGTCTTATGTCTGTTCCTATAATGTATATAATTAAATCGTCCGCGTATTGTAAAAGTTTGACATTCATGCCTAGGGATTCAGCTATTAGGGCCATATATATATTGAACAGAATCGGACTTATGACTGATCCTTGCGGAAGTCCTTTAAAAGAGTGTCTTAAAATTTCCTCCATTTTTAAAATTTTTAATGAGATTAGCTGATCTATGACCTGAAGAAGTTTTCCTGGGATATTTAAATCTTTTAAAATCTTTAATAACAGGTCTGGTAAGACATTGTCATATGCTCCCATTATATCCAAAAATATGGCAATTGTAAATTTTCCCTCATTAAAGCCTTTTTGTACATCTGCAGTTAGGCTTACAAGGTTATCCATAGTGCTTTTTCCTCTTCTGAATCCGGTTTGATGGTCTGGTATAAGATTTTTGTTTTCACACCACCAATTAAGTCTATTCTTAATAATGTGTTCAAATAGTTTTCTCACACATGAGGATAATGCTATTGGCCTATAGCTATTTTCATTGTTGGGATCTTTCTTTGGTTTTAAAATCGGAATTATTTGGTGGATGCGCCATTGGTGAGGGATCTTTGATTTACCTTGTATAATATTATTAAACAAATCACTAATAAATTTTTTCCCATTTTCCGGGAGATTTTTAAGCATGGAATAGGTGACTAAGTCTTCCCCTGGGGAGGAATCTTTAAGTTTTTTAAATTGTATTTCTAGTTCATTAGATGTAATTTCCCGAAGAAGGTAGTGGTCTTCTTGATCATATTCCTTTGGTATCGTCTGAGTGCAGGGAGGGCAAAGTTTATCCATGAATTTAATCTTCCATTCATTGCTGCTAGCTATGGAAGTTGTAGGATTGATGAATCCTTTCCTATAAACTCTTATGGTTTTCCATATTTTACTTATGTCTGTATTTCTGTTGATATTGTTACAAAATTCTATGAAACTTTCTTTTTTCTTATTTTTAAACAAAAGTTTGGTTTTAGCTGTAGTTCTCTTGGCGTGGACAAAAGCTTCTAGGGTACCTGTTTCCCTAAACTTTTTATGGGCTTCCTTTCTCTCCAAACTGGCTGTGTTGCATTCTTCGTCCCACCATGGGCATACAATATGTTGGGAATTGTATGTCTTATCTGGGATGGATTCATCAGCTGCAGAATTGAGAATTGATATAAAATTTTCGTATGCCATATTTTCTTCCACTTGATTTTCTATTAATTGAGAGTATTTTGGCCAGTTTGCTTTTTTTATGTTTCTTCTCTTTTTTCTATTAATTGCATTTTCTTGATTTACTACTCCCTTATTATAAAAAGCCAGGACAGGATAATGGTCACTTCCATAGGTGTCGTCCAGTGTATAGGAGTGAGAGAAGGGGATTATATTTGATGTACATATTACCAGATCGATTACACTGCAGCCATGGACATTTAATCTTGTTTGTTTACCATCGTTTAAAATATAAACATCGTTTTCTTCCACTATATTCTTTAGTATCCTACCATTGTGATTATTTTTATAACTGCCCCAGTATCCATGATGACAGTTAAGATCTCCTATGATGTAAAATTCTTCTTTCAGGTATTGAAGAATATTGGGCCAAAATTGTCTGTTTGTTCTGTATTCTGGGGTAATATAAATTGATACAATTGAAGTGTTGGAAATATTTATTACTTTGATTTGTACTTCTTCTGCAATATACGGGATATCTACTTCTGTGAAAGGAATATTCCTCCTTATAAGTAAGGCAGCTCCACCATAACCGTCTGTGCGGTTGTCATAGAGTCCAATATAATTTTTAATTCTTGGAAATGAATTTAATTTTAGTCGGGTTTCTGATAGTGTTATAATGTCCGGGTTTTCTTCATGAATTAAATTATATAGGTCAGTTTTGTTGTTGTTAATTCCTCGTATATTCCAGTGTAAAAACTTCATCAGGATTCTTCATCTGAGAGCTCTACTTCTGGGTCGAGCTCCATTTTCTCATTGATTTTCCTTTGAGGTGATAAACTTTCATATGATGGTGATGATATATTCGATTTCCCACTCAATGAGCGGGTCCTGTTAATTTCTGGTTTATCTCCAAAGGGAGATATTAGTTTTAAATAATCTACTTCTGTTCGACTGATTTTAGGAGTTGTTGGATGGTAATCTGGCGATCTACCATTTTTATTCAAGTATTCTTCGCCTTCATAGAAATTATTTCTTTTTTTTATTGGTGATTGGATCTTTCTTTCTAGAATTTTGGTGAATTTTTTTGGCGTAGTGGGCGAGCCATACCTCTGTTCTAGCTCTTCAATACTTGGTCTTGAAATGGGGGGAAATTCTGACATATCCATTAAAGGATAATTTCGAGTTTTCTGCGTACTATCATACGATGCTGAAGGAAGTGAATTGGAAGCCTCATAAAATGAGCATTTATTTAGGGCCATAAGTTCTTTAATTTTCTTTTGACGTAGGAATTCAGGGCAGGAACGTTTAGCTAAACGTGTTCCCTCCTCTGTTGCTGAATGATCTCCATGGCAATGTACGCAGATAACTAAATCGCATGTATGTTTTGAATTTATTTCTTCACATTGAACTCCGCATTTGCTGCATCTTTTTTGACTCTTACACTGATTCTTAGTGTGGCCATATCGTAAGCAGTTAAAGCATTGAATAACGGGACTAATATACTGTTCTGTGGGTATGTAACATCGAAATAAGGTTAAAGATTTTGGAAGCCTTTGGCCTTTAACTGTAATTATCACATTTGGAGTATTCTCTAAGATTATCTTACCATCTTCTGTGATTTTTTTCTTCATTCTCTTAACATCCAATATTTCTGTGGAACCTGGGCATTTAATTTTCTCCATTATTGTTTCTTCTGTTAGATCCATATCTACATTTCGAATAATTCCTTTTGTTGTTATTAAATGTCTCGGAATAAAAGCGTTTAAGTTGTGTTTATCTAAGAAGGTGTTATTTTCTAGAAATAGATTAGCGCTTCTCCAGGTTTTAAAGTACAGGGCTATCCTGTTTTTTCCCCTGTTGGCCACTTTAGTAATATCGTCATAATTGCCTTCTTCAAGAATTTTTCCTAACTTCATGTAATGCATCAAACCAATATTTTTGTCTTTTGATTCAATAGCTACTATAAATGGACTAAAGTCATACAGATCATATTTAACTCGCTCTAATTTAGAATTCAACACGTGTGTTGTCCCCCCTGGGTCGGGGGGTTCATTATTGCTCATTATATGGCTTACCCTACGACTCTGCCGACAAGAAAACTATACTAGGGTGTTGGGATTAACTAAAGGATGTATATAATTTTAATATTGTTCACGAAAACTCAAAACTTTCACTTTTTTAAAACACAGCAAAGAAAAATCGACTTTTTCAACCAAGAAACACTTTCTGCGCATCAAACAAGGTTAAACTCCAACTTGATTTGGGAAAGTACAATAGAACTACCAGCTATTCGAACTACTTTTTGGGCCAAGTGTCAAAAGCTAGATTTTTAAACCCTCCATATTTAGAACGGGAACTTATAGCAATAATTAGTAGACACTTTCCTCCAACCATAAGTTGTTCTTTAATAGGAAGTAGATGTATAGCGGAAGTTTTAGAAAGGCTTCGTTTAGCGGATTCATTTGAAACGGTAAACATGAGACATCCCTCTTCTTCTTCTTCTGCGCAACCTTCTTCGCAACCGGCAGTCGTTCCACATAGGAATTTCTCAAATAAAAATTTCAATAAAAATATTTCTCACATTCAAATCGATAATATCGATAACATTAGCGATAATATCGATAATTTAGAACAGAATGAGGGAAACTAATTTTTCCTAAAGATATAAGCAGTGTATCTTTAGGTAACATTTCCACAACTGCAAAACCTAACCTCACAAATTTTGTAAACAATCCCAAGAGTGAGTTACAAAAATGTGATTTTAACCATCAACCAATTTTAAGTGATATAAGTCGAACCCCTGTAATTACCATCAACATAAATCACACCAACTATCCTTGCTTAGTTGACAGTGGTAGCGAGTGTTGTGCTTTTTCTACAGTGGTAGAAAATTCTGTCACATCCATGTCTATTCCTATGTTTCCAGTAAATGGTATTAGGGTTTCTGGAGCTTTTAGGAATAAAAACCGAAAAGTCACCCATCAGGCCCTAGTTTCATTTTCTTTAGAAGATGAGGTTTTTGATTTCGAGATGCTTTACATCCCAGACTTAGTCTTTCCAGTTATCCTGGGTTGTGATTTTCTAAGAACTTTTAAGGTAAGCATAAGTTTAGAACAAGAATGCATTTTTATAAAACATAATAATAAAGTATTAACCATCCCTGAAACTAAAACATTGCACACTTATACTGCCCTTGAAGATTCCCCTTTAACAAAAGTATGTGCTATATCAAAGTCCCCTCCTATTATGCAACCTGATCATTACTATCAAGTAAGTGATGAGGATATTGATGCTGTGGTTAGAGAGACTCCACTTTCTCCTGAACAAAAAGCTAAATTTAGACACTTACTTCGTAAGCATAAAAGTGTTTTTTCAGAAAAACCTGGTCTTACGTCTGAGTATGTCCATTCAATAACCCTTTTTGATTACACACCCTTTAATCAAAAGAGTTATCCCATTCCCATTGCACACAGGCCTGCTGTAGATGCTGAAATTCAGCGTATGCTGGACTTCAACATAATTGAACGTACTTCTTCATCTGCTTTTAGCAGCCCCCTATGCACCGCGGTCCGCGAAAACGGAACGGTAAGAGTTTGCCTTGATGCAAGGAAGCTTAACAGTGTAATGGAACCCGATACAGAACTCCCAAACAAAATTCAAGAGCTTTTGCAAACTTTACCTCCTGAAGTTCGTACTATTTCGAGTTTGGACATGACCAATGGCTACTGGCAAGTTCAGCTAAGGCCTGAGGACAGAAAATATACTGGATTTCTATATAATGGTAAATCGTATCATTTTAAAGTACTCCCTTTTGGTCTAAAGACCGCAGTTAGTAGTTTCACTCGGGCTATGTCCGTTATTTTAGGTCCAGAATTTTCCGAATTCATCCGTATTTACATAGATGATGTCCTTGTACTGAGCTCTGGGGTAGATGCGCACCTGCAACACTTAGATAGTGTGCTATCCAGATTTGCACAAACCGGATTTACACTACGGTTAAATAAGTGTAAATTTTTTAGGAAGGAAATTCAATTTTTAGGCTACATCCTTTCTGAAAGTGGCCTTCAAAGTGATTCTTCCAGGGTATCTGCTATAGTCAACTACCCAGTTCCACAAAATGTAAAACAATTACAGGCGTGGCTAGGGTTGACCAACTATGACAGAGTATTCTGTGAAAATTATGCTACAGTGGCCGAGCCCCTATTTTCCCTCCTGAGAAAAAAAACTAAATGGACTTGGGGTCCTGCTCAAGCCCAAGCATTTAATAACCTGAAAGAGCTGATTAAACAAGAAGTACTTTTGTTTCATCCAATATTCTCTCTCCCTTTCTGGGTACAATGTGACAGTTCCGATGTTGGCTTAGGTGCTCAGCTTTTTCAGATTGTTAATGGTCATAAAAAAGTAGTGGCATATGCCAGTAGAGTTCTTCTCCCCAGGGAGCGTGCCTATTGTTCCTCAGAAAAGGAGGCCCTCAGTGTAGTCTGGGCGCTCGAAAAATGGCGAGTTTTTTTAATCGGCCGTCATTTTTATTGCCTCAGCGACAACAGGGCATTAAGTTATCTTAATACCTGTCGTCTCCTCACACCTAGACTATCCCGTTGGTGCTTATCACTACAGGATTTTGATTTTACTATCAAGCATGTAGCCGGTAAAGACAATATTGTAGCCGATACTTTATCCAGGTATCCTAGTTCTAGGCTACCAACCCCTTATGATCGCTGCTTTAAAATTTTAGGCCAAACCATACAGCTCGATAGTGTTTTCTGTAGAAATCTGAACTCCCTACCTGAAGACCAACGAAATGATCCCAAGCTTTTTCAAATTCGTGAAAAAGTCCAACAGGACCCAGAAGCTCACCCCAGATTTGTGATGCATGAAGATATACTTTACATCAGACAATCCGAAGGTGAGCCTTACCTACTTTGCGTTCCAAAAAATCGTATACCCGATTTTATTAGAGCCTATCATGCAGGCATGGGTCATTTTGGGGTTTTTAAGACCCATGCTGGAATTAAGCGAGAGGTATGGTGGCAAAATATGGCGCGAGATATTAAGCAAGAGCTAAAAGCATGCCAAATTTGCCAACTGGTAAAATCTGGTCCTTTGCCGAACCCACCGTTGAAAGCAATTATTCCAGAAGCTCCAGGAGAGCTTGTGGCACTCGATTTTTACGGGCCCTTGCCCCGATCACGTGGTTCCGTCGAATACATTTGCGTTGTACTCGACGTTTTTTCAAAATTTGTCACTCTTTACCCTCTGAAAAATGCAACTTGCAAAAATACGCTCAAAAAGCTTCAGGAGGATTATTTTATTAAATACTCAATCCCGAAAGCAATTTTGACGGACCACGGGACCCAATTCACGGCCGACCTTTGGTCCGCAACCCTCGAGCCTCTGGGCATAAAAGTCATAAAGTCTTCGGTGCGCCATCCGTGTAGTAATCCATCCGAACGTATAATGAAAGAGCTCTCTAGGCTCTTCCGAACATTTTGCCACGACCGACACACCAGGTGGGCCCTAGAAATTGATAAATTTGCGAATTTTCTCAATAACATAACGCACCTGTCCACTGGGTATTCCCCCAAAGAATTGCACCTGGGTGAATCCCCTGACTTACCACTTAGAGAAATATTAAATTTTCCGGTTGATACAAAAAACCTAGATAATCACGTAAAATTATATTTTGCAAAGGAGAGTTTGTTAAGTAGTGCCTTACGTCGAAACGCACACACCCATTCTAGGAAATTAGCTACATTTCATGTAGGTGATAAGGTATTACTTAGGGCAAACCCTACTTCGTCTGCAATAGAGGGACGAATAAAAAAATGGATGCTCCTCTATGAGGGCCCATATAAAATAAAAAAGATCATTGATCTATCAACATATATTTTAAGTAATCCTGAAGATGAAAATGAAAGAGGAATGTTTCATGCATGCCATTTGAAAAAGTATAACCCGGAGTCTGAACTTTGAAACAAACCTTCTACCTTACTTTTATAATCTTTTCTGTTTTGAGTTTATCCCGTAAACAGTTTTTTTTTTAGTAAAAAAAAAAAAAAGCGTTAACGAGCTAAGGGGGGGTAGATGTGGTAAAACAATATTTTCACACTGTTCTTTAACTTTGGTTATGTTTACATTCTGTCAAATTACCCTAATTTAGGTGACCTTGACCATTTAGGGATATTTAATTAATAAGGAAATTAGGTTACCAATATATTTTGCTGGAACTACCTGTTCACCTGTTGTATTGTATCTTTGACATTCTAACCGATTCATACAGTTCTATTTTTATAACAGTCATCCTTAGGGATAAAATATTTATCTATTAATAAATATTATCCTGGTGATTAGGTAAGTCTTATTTAATTTATATTTTTATTAAATCCTAATTATTTATAATTAGTTTTAGTTTGGAACTTATTTATGTTCATACATAACATCGGTCACCTAACTCTGGGTATTTTGAAATTGCTTCCTACAATAAATGAACTTTGATCTACATTACTGATTTTCTTATACGAAACCACGACCCCCATTTGAACTATACGACCCCCATGTGAACTATACGGCGCCCGGCATTCCTTTTTTCCCAGTTCAACATAGTGGTTTGGGTTAAAATTATCGTTTTCGGATTTTTGCGATTTATTATAGTTCAGTTTGTCCTTTATAAGTTGTAATCGATTACAAAACCTTTTGTTTCATACTTTAACTATTACTTAAATAAAAAATAAAGATTCTGTTTTGTTTTGATTTTTTATGTGTGTTTTTCTCAGAACGCCACAAAATAAATCATAGAGACATGATTTTTGCACCACATTGTTCAGAGTTTAGAGCTTAATTTAAAAATATCAATAACTAAAAACCGGAAATTGCCGACAAGAGGCCCTTTTTCCTTTCCGCCTCACATACAATATTTTTTATAGGGCTTAAAAACCGCTTTCATTTAAAATATAATTTTTTATAAATAAGTGATATGCTCAAAAAAGTTTTACTGCTTTAAACGCAAATATCTCGAAAACAATGCGTTTTAGGAAACAAATTTTTGCAACTTTTTTGACAAATTTAAAAAATCATATAAGTGCTAAATTAATAAAATAATAATTGCCTTAATTATAACAAAAAACGCTAAAAATAGGAGTTTTACCTCATTCTTACCCACTTACCCCCATCGTTTATCCCAAAATATAATCAGGTCTTCAAAATATGATAAGAAATATGCAAAAAACCGCTTGTCGAAATCTTATTTAGAAATGGAGTTATCGAGTTTACAGACACACGGTCGAAATTTTTTTTTTACTGATTTCGACTCAGAAAGTTCTAAACCGTCGAGAAATGTGGAAAAATCATGGTCAAAGATTTTGACTTTTCGTTGAAGATTTCGGCTAAGTGCCGATGTAAATATAAATTAAGTTTCAAAATAGAATCTCGGATGGTGTAGGCTTTAATGCCGCCCTTAAATTTTCCCTAAATTTTTATTTTCTACACTTTTCCAAAACGTAGTCCGGTTCACTTGGCAACCCGCTATATAATATTAATTTTTGAAAACTTTACATCTACGAATAATAGTCATTTGAATGGCCCTTCACTCAATCCAAGAACAACCGTCCAAATCATTCAGTAGTTTTAGAAAAATAACTATTTTAAAATGGTCAATTTTTCAAGTTAAACGCTTCGGTTGACGCGCAGTTTATGTATTTATTATTATTTATTTATCATTATGTTATGCTGTTTATTTTAATTACTTGTAGGGAAATCAAATATTTCCTTAACTTATTAAAGTTATAAGAATAGGATAAATAAATCTTTATACCATGGTACCACTTATGGCTTTAGCTATGTTTTATCTTATATTTACCTAAGCGTTTTTAATTTACTTTATCAAACTTGAACTAAAAAATTGTTATGACCGAACGCCTTTCAAGTTTACAGAATTATTCTTATATTTTTGCTTACAATTTTGAATTGCTACTTTTAATCGATATTCTGTAGAATTTTTCATCCATTTTTATTTAATAATTTTATTCTGTTTTCTTAAAATGTATTATTTAAAGGATCAGTGAGGTTGCTTTAAATAATCTAAAATAACGACATTATTAATTTTTTTTTCCACATTTTGTATTATTCGCTGCGCTCCAAAGGCAACCCTTAACTTTTGAACGAGATATATACTTTAAATTCGGAACCCTAAACAAGATAACATAAGTAAAATTATTTTGGCACATATTTTATATTTTTAGATTTTAAATTATGGAGGGATTTACGTTACAAGCTTTAAAATAATGCCATCTGTCCATATTTGAAAAACTACCTGCATAATAAATTTATTCAGATATATACTTTTGCTTTCCCATTTTGAAAATTTTCAAAATTTCAGGAAAGCCTTGTATTCGTGCACAAATTTTCAATTTTTTTGCGTATTTTTCCGTTTTATAACGTTTTGTGTCGATATATCAATTTCGAGCATTTCGATCGTTCTGTCCGGGAAATCTTGTGTGCACGATAACTTAAGAGGGCTTTAAGCTAGAAACTTGAAATTTTTCATACAGGTATGTTACCAAAAGTTCTCGCTCGGGATTGTTTTTGGTGAACATTAGGGTGCGGCAATGGGGAAACATACTTTTTTTTTACAAAAATTTTAAAATTGCTATATATTTTAATTTGATTTATATTTCGAAAAACTGAGAATAATAGACTATGGAACGCATATTGCTTCGCCTCTAGATATATAAATGAGCAAAATTTGTTTTAACTTTGTGTTTTTTACCCCTAGTTGTATATTTGTGAATGTTTGTTGGAAGAGGGTCAAATTATTTTCATTAAACTCCTGATGTTTCAAGGGTAGTTTTTCCTCGTCTTCAGGGAAAACTACCCCCGAAAGTCACGCGTTTAAAAAAATAGTTAGAGTATCATATTAACCCTCTTCCCAAAAAAATATCCACAAAAATTTGTTTTAAATTTTTTTGTCAACATCTGAAATATACAGCCTGTTCCAGAACTCGCGTACAGAAATTTGAGGGTATATTAAAAACCCTCTGGAAAATATAAAAAAAATAAAAAAAAAATACATTTTCAATACTAATTAAAAAGGAAGCTATTTAATCTGAACAATCCTGTTGCTGATGTTAAATTACCTACAAATTAGTTTTTCCCTACTTATTAGTTACTATAGTTGCATTTTAATTGTTGACGCGTGCAACTTTAGAATTTTTTTAGGTTATTATATTTTGACAAAACCGACAGAGGCTGTCAAATATTCTATTTTTATAGGGTCACTCCATCCGGCGGTGGTTTTTTGACATTAATAAATATTTATGTCACGTTAATCACCATGTCAACCTACAAAATATGTACCTGCAATATTAAATTTGCTTCCATAGCTACAAATTCAACTTTAAAAGGTAATTTAACATCAGCAACAGTATTGGTCCACTTAAAGCGTTCTTATTTTTGAATTGAATGAAAATGGATTTTTTTTTTAGGTTTTTTTCCTATTTTCCAGAGGGTTTTTAATATACCCTCAAATTTCTGTTCGCGAGTTCTGGAACAGGCTGTATCTGACCCATATTGCTTATTAAGGATGTGCATATGCCGATTGTAAATAGTAAATTTGTCGTGAAATTAAGCCTTACATTTTGTAAATAATTTAGATAACACATATTTTTGTCGTGCTTTGCATTTATTTTCCTCTATTTTCAGGGTAAGAATCCTAACCACCGTTTTTATAGTGTTAGCTTCAGTTTTTATCTTAAGACAATGGCCCGAAGTACAAGATATAGGATCCCATGTAATGAAGCGCCTTAAAGACATGTTAGATCCAGTCCAATAGCATTTAAGGAACCTTTTTAGTAAATAAGCTAAAAAATTTCTATGCCTTGGCAGCAATGGAATCCTTCACAGAATTTGAAAATATACTGTTTTGTAAAGTATGAAGTAGGTTGGACCAAATAGAGATTTTTTTGGAAAATCAAAATAAGGTCTTGATTATTCTTTTTTTGGCCCACCTTAAATTATAGGAAATTGTTGAAAGATATGTATGTACATTACATACATTTTATATTAAATATATCACATTTAAGTGTAGTGTAATTTTTATATTGTGTTTTTTTGATCAACACCAAATTAAAAAAAAAAACTATTTTACTGCCAAATTATGAAGCTGAAGTTTGCAACGTTTTTTTTGCATCGAAAGTTCAAATAGTATATTAAAGCACTTAATCCATAAGACGTTTTTAGTGCACTAGTGCTTAGAAAACTCGCCGCAAGAGGCTTGTTTTCTAAACTTGTACTCGTGCGCTAAAAACGTATGTTATGAAACTAGTATTTTAATATACTATTTGAATTTTCATTGCAAAAAAACGTTGCAAACTTCAGTTTCATGCCAAATTACAATGTTAGAAAAATTACACCACAATAAAGAATATGTTAAGGTTTCATTAAAATTTTGCACATATACTTGAGCTAACAAATTATTAAATTTCCTTAAAACCTTTCGCATAAAGTGCATTTTTTGCTTTATATTTTAATTATTGTATAAAAATATGTCATGTGCAGGTTTTAAGGAATTGATAATATCTTACTCAATAAAAATAACAATTTTATGCAATTTTAATGTTTTATTTATAATAAATAAAACTTACTGTCAATAAAAGTTGTCTGGCTTACAGCCTGCCCACCCTTACTACTACTACTACTACTACTAGTGTCAATAAAACACTGTAAGGAGGTATTAAAACAAATATTGAATATATAACATCTACAACTTTTGTAAACTTTTTTTAAGTAGTGTTTATTGAAATCAAAAACAGGAAAATATTCACTGCAAACTGATTTGACTGAAAAACTAAAATTATTAAAATTCAATTCCAGAAACAAAATAATATAATGTGTAGTTTTTTATTTTAAATAAATAAATATAGCTAAAATAGGTTTTTAAAAAGTCGAAAATTTGCGTCCACCGGTTTTTAGGCATAACTTTTAAGTAATCTTTTGCCATTAATAATTTCAATTTAGTATTAAAACCAAAATATGTTTTTTCGCAAGAATTTTTTAGCACAGAACCTTAAATCCCGTCGTACAATAAGCAAATTCGGTGCAAATCAAGACAAAATTAACCAATCAAGTCTCTGAATTTTATTTTTTAAGCATTTGATTTGGGTATGTTCAACAGTTATGTCCCCCCTGTGCCACTCTTTGCCACTTTTGCTTTTAAACCCTAAGTATTTACGTCACCGATACAACAACCCCCCACTAAACAAATAAAAAAACATATATTTTAAAAATCTTTTTTATGGGACATTTTTAAACAGTTTTTAATAGGTATTATATTTAGGGACACTAAATCTAGGTCTGAAGTTAGCAAAGCCTTGCTAACTTAAGGCCTAGATCCAGTGTCCCTAATTATACTCTGTGGCTGAAATATAACGCAGTGACTAATAGCTAACACGAACTATGCTGCTTTCATATAAGGACGAAAGTTATGCGAATCGCACCCGAATTGATATCTGTGGATTCGGTTCTAAAAGAGCCAATGCCACTTTTTCCGTATTTTGATTTATACCGCCAAACTATTTTTTTTTTCAGATCCATATAACCTAAAAATGTAGACTTTACGCGACAAGTGTTTTCAATAAACATTTCTGTTAAACTGCTATAACGGCAAATGTTTGACAGTGTATCTGTTCTAAATTATTAACATTGGCCCTTTAGAACCAAGTCACAGATATTCTCTTCGCTTTTTACCACAATTTCGCAAATGAGTCACTGAGATGTATTTCAAACACAGATTATAGTTTGTGATAAAAAAACGGTTTCGGACACAATTTGGACACAAGTTGCAAAAAAAACGAACATCGGGTTTAAGTATTAAAAAATCACTTTTTCACTCGACCTCTGACCCCCTCCAACCCTAGAGTGGTGACATAATTTTTGAATAGCCCCTTAGCAAATGTCATGAAACTTGCTCAACTTACGACGGTCTTCATATCTATATTTATTTATTTATGGATGGGTTTATAATCCATTTTGCTCAACTATTCATAAAATTTTATTATTATTTTGTTATCAAATATTTGTAACATACTTTGTGATTTTATTCAGTGTCGGACTGGATAGGTGAGATAGTGAAAAAAAAGAGGTTGAGGACCTTTTTCTTTCGTAGTTATCAAAAACTGTTGGCAGGGGTAAAAAATTTTTTCGGGGTGAGTACTTTTTTTTATCAAAATTTTTGGGAGGGGCGAAAAAATTAATACTTGGGGGGCCCTAGGTTACAACTCTCACTAGCCACGGCTGCCCAGTCCGACACCGATTTTATCATTTTTACAATATTCCAAATATTTTTTCGATTAAAAAAAATGATGGGCAGAAATTAAACTATTACGCCATATTAAATTCCCATTTGTCAATAAATTGTGATTTTAGTTAATTTTAACTGTAGGAAAATAAATCCCAAAAAAATAATGTTATTAAAAATGTAGAATAGTAAATAGTAAAATATAAAAAAGGCTGCACTATTTTGCAATAAAATTATTATTCTTATAATTAGATTTTATTTTTTTTTTGTTTGAGTTATTTGTCTTTTAGACTGGTCTACAAAAAAATTAAAATTCTTCTCCAAGGACTAAACCTATCATGTATTTTTGTGTGCTGTAACCGAATTTTCAAGTTGTCAAAATACGTTATTTTTGGAGAAGAATTTTTATTTTTTTTGTAGACTAGTGTCATTTATATTACTTGAAAAAATGTACCTGTAATTTTATTATTTTAACTTTTAACCATAACACTAAACCAAAAAAAATAATAAATTATACTCGAACTAGAGATCCTAATAAATTTCGACCTACTGAATCCGAAAATTATGTCTATATTTTCCCATCACGTTAATTTTTTTTGTTACAATGGCGTAAATAGTGGGTAATTTGACTATTAAAATTGCTGCAGCAAGTTTGTAGCTGCGGCTGTTTCAGATAAATATTCAATATATATTTTTAAACTATAATTTTTTTTTTTGCAAAATGTCGTCAGATATTAATCCGTTCAAGAATTTTTAATGAAAGTCTAAAAAATTGTTTTTTTTTCGTATAACTAGTTAACTACTTTTTTTTCAAAAAATATATTTTTTTAAATGTGAAAAACAAAAAATATTGAAAGTTAGCCTCACTTGTAGAACTCGATCAGCTAACGTTTAAAAGTCGGCTAGAAAATTGCGATATATTTGGGCTTTTTACCCGTAGCAACTTGATTTTCAGATTCAGCAAGTCCAAGTTTAGTCTGTTCTTAATAATTTTTAATTTTATTTTTTTTTGTGGTATTACCCCAACTAATATATCTCACAAGGTTCTACAAAATATTACCACAAAGATTACCAATACTCAAAAATGGCCAAAACTTTTTAATATTTTGTTCTTTCAGTTATATTATGTTTAATTTTTGTTTATTTAATATATTTAAACAAATTACATAATTTTAGATACCCATAAAATTGGTAGGTACCATGATTCATATTTAATGATTTAGTTAAATTTGTTAATTGTTATTTTGAACCATTTCGCCTCAATTTTTTTAATTACTTTCCTTTTTAAGTTGTTATACAGATTATGCATCCGCTTAGTGTACACTTCAAAGTAAAATTATCCTCTTATGGCATTGCTGTCCTACTCTCGGATGAACTTGCAATAAATCATTTTGTGTTTAGGACGCAAGTCGCGACTTGTTATTCTGTTGAGTAAAAGGAATACAGTGGATACGAATTATATTTTAAGTGCATACTATATCAATGAATTATCTGTATCTTATATCTATTGAGAAAAAAGGCTTTAAATAATATAATTAACAAGTTATGCTTTTTATTATTGTTTTGAAAATGACGGGTCTGGGCGGGTATAAATGGTGCACAAACCGGACTTAAGCCGGTGAATTTCATCCGCTCAAGTTCGGTTTGTGCACCATTTATATCCGCGCAGACTTGTCATTTTCAACAGGGTTGTTGGTATATATATTTTTTTATTTTTTATTATCATTAAAAATTTAATTTTAATTTTGAGATAAAATTATTGGAGTAATCTACTGAAAAAAATATTTTAAATCAAAATTCAAAAAGAAAACCAGTACCTATTTCAAGTTTAAAAGTCTAGCTTTGTTCAACAAAAAATTTATATTTGACCCAGTTATGCACAATGCTACTAAACCACAATTTTAAATTAGCAGAGTTGAATGAATGTAATTTTTTACCCAGTTCTAGTTGTGGGTTATTGGGATTATGCATAACGGGGTCCCATTTGAATTTTAGTCAATATTCATGACATATATAACTAAAATAGAAGCATAAAATTTAGGGACACTACATCTGGTATCCCTAATACGGTTTCATTAAAATTAATTTTATTAAATTTGTAAAAAGTGACTTGACAATATTTATGTATTTATACTATGATTTTTTAGTTGTATATATATTTTTTTAATTGTATATTTTTGTAGCAGGTAAATATGAATTAAATTATATTTATTATTTAATTTTTGTATTATTTTATTGTATTTTTAATACCAGAGTAACCTATCCTGGGTAGGTTCAAAAGATTTAATCAAATTGATTACTACACCTTAAACATACCTATACATTTTATTTAGGTTTTAATAACTCATAAACTATTAAATTCTTTTAAAACTTTTTCATGTATAAAAGTTACCCCCTAAAATTTTTAAATAACATTATGAGGAGTAATTATTTTAAGAGTATTTAATACATTTATAGGAAAAAACCTTCTAAAAATAAAATATAGTACCAGGACAAAAACATTGTAAAAGTGCATATTTGGCCGGACTTTGTAATTTTCGCAACTGGGGCAAGAGAGGTGATAAGCGCCCCTAGAGTTTAGAAATTAATTGAACTTTGTACATAGATACATTATAAGAGAGAGGGCGCTATAGCGCCCTCTCGAAAGATTTTTGACAGCCGCCTCTTTTGTTTTTAAATAATAAAACCGCGCATTTTCCAAGATTTTTAGAATTTTTAGAATATTTGTATTATTATGAGAACAAAGCTTTATAAAATTTTAAATACATAATAATATAAATATTTAGAAAAGTCAAGGTGTTTTCCAGACGTTTTAAAATAAAAAAAAAGAAGTATTAATTTTTTTTAATGTAATTAAAAAAATTTAATACTTCTAATAATAATTCTAATTAATATTTTTTCAATATTGTTGGCCGCTGCATTAACCCCTCCACTCCATTGTATCCACAGTTGGATATTTAATTACGAGATTTTCCATATACATTTTTTTCTGGTATAGGGACCTGTGCCTAGAGCGAAAGGGGTTAAATTTCTCGTGGTAGCGACCCTGTGACCATATTTTGTTCAGCGCTGCAGGCGATTTTTTTGTATAAAGTATATATATATTTTTCAAAAACCAACAAATTTTAAGTCATTTTCGATGTTATTTTATAAAATAATGAATATGTTTTTAAAATAATTTAGTTAATAGGTGAACCATGGTTTACTAAATTTATTTTTAATTTTCTGGAACCATTTTGACGTCCGACCGGGATAAGAACCGGGGCAACCGCTCCGCCCTAAACCGGTACTGTGCCTATAAGCACAAAACATCCAAACCAAATATATTTGCTACATATGATGTGGATTACTAAAATTTGAAGTAGAAATACCCTAAATAAAACCTGTTTCACTAACCGAATTAAACCTGCAAGTTTTATGAGGTTTAATTCGGTTAATGAAACAGTTTTTATGTGGTTAAAATATTATTTTCAGTAGGGTATATTTATTTTATACAAAATTAATGGACCTCCCACGATAGGTTAACCAAATTTGGCATAAATATATAAGTTTTTGACGACCAAATTTTTTTGCGCATTTTTTTGTTATATTTTTCAGTGGAAGACTAGGTAGGGCCGGACCGGACATACTGCTGAACAAGCCCCCTCGCGGGCCCTTCATTCTATATCCGCTCTAAAGTCCGAAATTTTATTTGCGCCTATTACAATTCTGCGTTATTGTGACATGTTCCATAGTAATAATTTTCGCTATAGCCGAGCGCGCTGTCAAGTTTACGCTTTAACCTTCGTTACGCAGGATGCGTGGAAGTGAGAGGCACAAAAGAGTCTATAGTAATTGCGCCGGCTATATTCGTATTTTTTTAAAAATATTTCCTATTTAAAAATATTTGATGTCATTTTATAAAGCCAAATTTTTCACTACAGTCTGTGCAAAGCTGCAAGTCCTTCGCGAATATACTTTAATCTTTCATATTTAAATAACGCTTTGACCTAGAGACTGGAAATTTGGACCAAACATTTTCCACATGGTAAAAAACATATCGCACCCTTGCTTCAGAAGTGACACAACTCAAAAAAATGATTTTTGTTTTGGTTTGTACCTCTGCACTATGGGCCTGAGTTTTTTTGCACGACCAAAATTAACAAAAATCAAAATCGATACCAAATTTATTTGCCCATAGAATAAATACTTTTTTGTGGGCAGCCGTTCAAATTAAAAAAATATGTTATTTTTTTTTAAGATTCTTAAGTTCAGTTATTAAATATATTTGAAGGGGTCAGGGGAAAAACGATCATAGTCCATTTTTGTCGAAAATTCGTTATATACACCATCTTGTAGTTCGCGACCCAAGCTTGACTATGATATACAGCGTAAGAACGGTCAGAGTCCGAGCGATACCATAAAAAACAATTAAAGTCCATAGTTTCGCATCGGTAACATGTCTCAAAATTGGGAGGAACATCTGACATGTTATTATAAAACAAAGTGTCCATTCCCTACCAGGCCAATTAGAGTGTTGATTATTGTTTATGCTTAGACTAAGAATTAAGTTTTGTTTTTTAAATAAAAATGTGGAAAACTACGACTTTGTTTATGATTTTGCACACTTACTGCACTAAGCCTGTTGGGCTGCTTTATAACATAAAAAAACGATCAGAGTCCTGGACTGTGATCGATTTTACAAAGTTCTGTTGCATATTTCGCTTTGAACCTCAAAGGTAATGTTAAAAACCTTGGTAGGTAATATTATTTTGCTGTGAAATAAGTATGTGACGAGATGAAACAATAATTGACGTTACTTTGTAACTGTAATCATACAAGTAGTTTTTGTGACTCTGATCGTTTTTCCCCTGACCCCTTCATTTGTAAAATTTGTTTTTTTTTTTAATTTTTGATTAATAAATGTTAAAGCAACACAACTATGTTAAAGTACAACAGTCAATTCGGCTCAATCTAACTAATTTTAAACTTATGTACATCAATTTGTAGCTTATTCTATGGCAATCATGGTAGGGGTGCTCATTTTAGCTCATACTAATATTTGTAGGAGATATCGATTTTTTTCTACCTTAGCGCATATTTATTATTTAATATAATATATGAAGTTTGCAACGTAGACATTAACATGTGATCGGTTGGTCTGTCCGGGAAATCTTATGGCAACGATAACTGAAGAAAGCTTTAAGCTAGAGATTTAAAATTTGGCATACAGGTATGTTACCAAAAGTTATCGCTTGTGATTTTTGGTGAACATTGAAGTGGGACAAGGGGAACAAATGGGGAAAAACAATATTTTTTTTACAAAAATTAAAGAATTGGTAGACATAGGGGTTTTAGAGTTTTCTGAAATTAAATCTGATATTTTTTTCTAAATACACCCCCGCGGGCGTGAGGGGGTAAATAATGTTTTAAATGTTTTCAAAAGTGGATATGGTATACCCACGAAAACCCCTATATTATAGGGGTTTTCGTGGTCGACTACACTAAATCTGATGGTACACCCAGGGGGTGGGGGGTGATTTTTTTTAAATATTTACATTATTTTCGTGAAAATTGGTGAATAGGGGCTTTTGAGGTTGCTAAAACTGAATCTTAAAACATTTTTTTAAATCCACCCCGTTAGGGGCGCAGGTAGGTTTACGTGAAAATTGGCATATTGGGGATTTTAAGGTTGCTGAAAGTGAATCTGATAATAAAAATGCTCTCTCTATACCTGGGGGGTTGGAGGTGGCTTACGTGAAAATAGGTATGTAGGGGTTTTCGAGGTTGCTAAAACTGAATCTTAGAATAAAACAATTCTAAATCCTTCGCCTGATGCACGCGCCCCGCCGACGTTTATTTTTGTGAAAATTACTATATTAGGGTTTTTGAGGTGGCTAAAAGTAAATCTGATATAAAAGTCCATTTTACGTCCGGTCGTGAAAAAATGGTAAAGTTTTTTTACTGGGTAGTGTATTTTAATAATCAATTTAGTTTATTTTCGCCTATTTTGAATTTTTAAATTTTAATGTTTTCAATTCAGCGACTCCAAAAATCCCTAGATACCAATTTTTATCAAATTGAATTCGGTTTAAGCGACCTTGAAACCCCCTACATACCAATTTTTACGAAGACAGAATTATGGCCCCGCGGAAAAAAAATTCTGGCCCATAGTACTTGAATAAATGAATGATAACATATACAAACTCTAATTTATTACTCCAATATAAAGTAACTTATAAACCAATTGAACTAGTTAATTGGAGTTTGTATATGTTATAATTCATCAAGTCCAGGAGTACAAACCAAACCAAAAATTTAATTTTTCGAGTTGTGTCATTTTTAAAGCCATATGGTCCAAATTTCTCTACATCAAAGCGTAGTATAAAGTTGTCTCGCAAAATATTTATCGTTAATACGACTATAGTCATATTATTTGCCAGTGTGGCCACTAAATAATAAAAATATGAAAAAAATCTCTTTTACAAATTTTGTATATTTCAATTAGGTATACCTTGCATGCATTAACCTGATTTCAAACTAATAATATAGTTATAATGTCCCCTTTTTTATCTTATATTAGAGTTTTACATAGGAATTTTGGTCATGTGATACATTGTTTAAAAGGCCTTAAAATTTTAGTTTTATTCATAAAATATGACAAAAAGTTCCTATATGTATAAAAATGCGTCGTAAGGAAGCTAAGCCCTTTTGAAAGTGGCTAAAAAATTCGGTATTTATTTAATAACTTACGAACCCTTTGAGATATAGCAACAAGGTTTTGTACGTGAACTAATCTTAATAAGGCCCATCTTCGTATGTTATTTTCATGTACTTATTTTAACCAGGGGTCTGGGAAACGAGGGGGGGCTTATCCGTTTTTTGTCTCAAACTTTTTTCTGTGCAACTTTTTTGTGATTTTATTTTTGGAATGATTCCTCACTGAGGAATCCTCAGGTCAAAATACATAAAAAAAAGGTTGTAATACCATAGGATTAACCGATTTCGAGAAAAATTAATTTGAAGCTGAAATTTCATGGTTCGAGGACGAAAAACTGAAATTTCGGTTTTCAACATTTTAGTATTTAATTTTTCGTTACCTTCAAATTATTTTTTCTTGAAAAAGGTTAATCCCACAGTATTACAATGACAGGACCTTTTTATTTATTTTGACCTGAGGAATCATATCCCAAAAATAAATTACAAAAAAGTTACACAGATAAAAGTTTGGGACAAAAAACTGATAAGGCCCCCCATTTCGCACACCCCTGGTTAAAATAACTACATGAAAATAACATACGAAGATGGGCCTTATTAAGATTAGATTACGTGCAAAACCTCGTTGCTATGTCTCAAAGGGTTCTTGAGTTATTAAATAAAAACCGAATATTTTAGCCACTTTCCGAGGGCTTAGCTCCCATTAGACATGTTTATAGGAATCACCTCTTAAAATTTCGGAGCCTCTTTAAAATACGGTGTTTGCAGTCCTTTGATAGATATTAAAGTAGATGATTCTACATCAGAAAACATGAAAAAACCACTAAAGGAACATAGGTCCGGAAACGAACCCTAAGGGAGTTACGATGTTGTAATATAAAAAAAAAGGTTTTTAATTAATCACTCTGGTACCTGTTAAGATAGAGCGACAAGGTTTTGCATGTGAACTAACCTTAATAAGACCCATCTTCCTATGCTATTTTCATGTACTTATTTTAAACAGGGGCGTGCGAAACTGGGGGGTCTTATTAGTTTTTTGCCTTAAACTTTTTTCTGTGTTTTTTGTTTGCAAGTTTATTATTGGAGCATGATTCCTCAGGCCAAAATACA
Organism: Brachypterus glaber; assembly: GCA_958510825.1. Classification (NCBI taxonomy): domain Eukaryota; kingdom Metazoa; phylum Arthropoda; class Insecta; order Coleoptera; family Kateretidae; genus Brachypterus; species Brachypterus glaber. The sequence goes on along the minus strand of OY294045.1, from coordinate 51,501,066 downwards.
CAAAAAGGTACTTGTTATAAAACAGTAGGATTAACCGTTTTCGAGAAAAATTAATTTGAAGGTGCAATTTCACGTTTCGAGGACTATTCTACATCAAAAACAATACAATGTAGGTCATGTAGGTCGAAAAATTGGTCTTAAAGCTACTATGTCGCTTTAAAAATGGTGCATTTTTAGGAGACCATAGGATTGATTTTTGGAAGTACCTGTAAATGAGTTTTTTTTCTTAGTTTTTGACGCATATTCGCCCAGCATGATTGAAATTTTGGTTTTCAAAATTTTAGTATTTAATGTTTGTCATCGAAACGTGAAATTGCACCCTCAATTTATTTTTTCTCGAAAACGGTTAATCTTACAGTATTACAACAAGAGTACCTTCTTTATGTATTTTGACCTGAGGAATCATGTTCCCATAATAAAATTATAAAAAAGTTACACAGAAAAAATTTTGGGCAACAAACTGATAATACCCCCGTTTCGCACGCCCCTGTTTAAAGTAAGTACATGAAAATAACATACAAAGATGGGCCTTATTAAGGTTAGTTTACATACAATACCTTGTCGCTCTATCTCAAAAGGTACCAGAGTTACTAATTAAAAACCTTATTTTTAAAACCCTTCTATTCACCTTACTTCCATAATATATATTATATATTTGTCCTAAAATTTTCCAAATGATTTTTCACCCACAATAAACCTAGAGAGCTGAAATTTAGTACACATGCTTATCTGCCCTAACAAAACAATTTTGTATAAAATTTACTCCCCAACCCCCCTTTTTTATCCACGTGAGTTCATTTAAAACTAAAATTGGGGTACGTACTCATCCCGTGATAATAAAATTTTACTAAAAATAAAAAACCCGTCAAACCCCCCACCACCCCCATGCGACTATGTTAACTCTGGAGGGCCCTCTCTGTTTTACCTACTTAGAATAGTTGTTACATACCGGGTGTTTTTCAAATGTGGCTCGTCCCAATAACTTTTTTATTCCTAGAGATAAAATAATAAAATATAAGAACATATTTTGATTCATATTACCTCAGGTAATTTTATTTCACATCCGGTTTAATCGGAAACTACACATACTTCTGATTTTTAAACCCCGTATATTTTTATATATTAAATTCTGTGTATTTTCTCACGTTTTTATCAAATTTTGACAGCTTTTGTCATCTTTTAAATACAATTTTGTTTTAGATTTTTTTTATTAGAAAAGTCATTAAATCTATTTATTTTGGATTAAATATTAGTAGAAAAATACAAATTATTAAAAAACAATGTTTACTTTTAATTTTACACTAAAACTAAATTTGGTAAAACACATTTTTTGCTTTTACTCAAATTTTTATCTATGGCTCATCGATATTATAAAAAAAGATTATTTTTTCCTCTTTACAATGATACCAAAAAGTTAATATTTATTTTTATAACCTCTTTCAATTAAAAGCAATTTGTAAAAATAATAATAAGCTGCGTTTGCTTTGCTCCATGATCAAAGGAACTAGTCAGTATTTAGCGTATATTATTTTACAAACTTAAAATATTTTAAAGAGGTTATAAAAATTATTTTCTGGTATCATTGTAAAGAGAAAAAAATAATCTTTCTAATGATATCGGCGAGCCATAGCCGTAATAAAGCAAACAATTAAGTTAAAGCAAAAAATGTGTTTGCAAGTTTATTTTTCGTGTAAAATCAAATATATATATATATATATATATATATATATATATATATATATATATATATATATATATATATATATATATTTAATAAATTGTATTTTTCTAACAAAAATTTGATGCAGAATTAATAGATTTAGTAACTTTCCTGATAAAAAAATCCAAAACAAATTTTATTTAAAAAATGACGAACGGTGTCAAAATTTGACAAAAACTTGGGATAATACACAGAACAAAATATGGTCTTGTAGACACCCTGTAAATTTCATTCTTTTATCTCTAAGAATAAAAAAGTTATAGGGGCGAGCCCCTTTGAAAAACACCCGGTATAGTGACAATAAAAAGTACAGTACATTATTGTGACATTTTCTAGATTTGGGTATATGTAATCTAAATATATTTGTATTTTAGAAAAATCGTAGTCCAATATTATGCTCAAATGTTGTTTTAAATAAAACTTCATTTACCTTAAAGTAAAAAACACTGTCCAAATTTGTACATGCTTTTAAGTATAGGCGGAAAATTAGATAATATTAAATTTAGATTAAATAGTATTTAATAAATACACACTGTTACTGAATCTTGCATAGGATGCAGTAGATCCTCAAAGTAAACCAAAAAATGATTTTGATAGCTGAAAACCTGTATTTTAGTTTTCTGCTTTCAACAAAATCGTAGAGGTTAGTTCTTGAAAGATATTGGCTTAACAATCTTCAGCAGGCTCCAAACCTTACAACTTTTACTAAAAATGTGTATTTTCTAACGAATATCTAATTATTTTTTTAAGTAGCACTTAATTTGTTAAAAAAATATTTATAATTGACTTTATTCAAAAATAAAAAAAAAATAAATTATTTTTTGATGTTTTTCGAATTACTATAACTGCTCTATTTTTTACGATATGACCAACCAAATAAGTTTCTATGTATGCGTAAACTCTTTATTTTTTAAAAATGCAACAAAATTATAATTTAATATGACGTATTTTAATAAAAGTTTATTTTTATTATGCAATGTAAAAGTTATTATAAACGTTGTTGGTTAGTATATTTTAGATAACAAATCCACGGTATATATTTTAATACTTAGTTGTCATAGTTACATGACTGACAACAGTTGTCAAAATTTTTGATAGTTGCTATCAAAATTTTTTCTTTCTAATTATTTTTAAAAATGCCATTATTGCTAGCATGCTACAGCTGTTATACGTAAAGGTACTACATGCAGGGGCATTCCGAGGTGGGTGTGGGGGTGTTACTCCCTCTACGAAATGGCCCAGTCAATAATTTCAGCAGTTGAGTCGGCAAAATGTAGATGTGATATATATTTATTCTGGTTGAATAAAGAAAATTAGTTTTGGGTAAAAAAAATGGGTAAAAATAGTTTTTGGTGGTAATAAAAAATGTTGGGAGTAAAAATTTTTTTGGGGGTGAGGACCTTTTTAAAAAAAAATTGGGGGATGACCTTTTTTTTGTCATCAAATTTTTTTCAGTCCGAAAAATTTAGCTTCACACAACCCTACGACAAAAACCTCGAACCTGACTACATGACACTGCTTTCTGTTTTTTGGCGAAAGCAACGACATTGCTTACTTAAGAAAATCTATTAGTTGCCTAGCTGAACTCCAAGTAGTATAGTACTATAGTACAGTACCTACTATTCGTACTCTATTATTATAATAGAGCTTGTCAAACGTTAGTTGACTGACTTTTTAATAGCTAATACATAAAACATATACTGACCAACAAAGCAAATGTGCCCTATTTAAAAAATATATTTTTAATTAAATGAATGAAAATAAAATTATTTTGCCTATTAATTTTTCATTTAAATAGATAGTTATAATAAAAGCACTTAAAATTTTACTTCTTAAATTAATGGTGCGAAGTATAGATCCTGCTGAAGAGTGTTAAGCCAATATCCTCCAAGAACTAACCTCTACGATTTTGCTGAACTTAGCAAATTAAAATACAGGTTTTTAGCTACCAATATCAGTTTTTGGTTTACTTTGAGGATCTACTGCATCCTATGCAAGATTCAGTAACAGTGTGAATACTATCGCATTATTTGTTTGCTTTTTTATTTTGCAAAATGTAAATTGTCTCAGGGCACAAACATATGTATATATATATTTATAATACGCTATTAATGTTACATTTTTTTATTAAATTTTATAAAGTAATTAATACTTTATATACAGTGCGGTCCAAAAGTCACTCCCTTTCCAAGGTTAAATCTTGAAATGAGATATCAACTTTAAAATTGGAACACTTAAATAAGACATAGTTATTTATGGTACTAGTGGGTAAAATAAGATATTGCCCATGAGAAAATTAACCTGCGAGGCGTCAGCCAAGCAGGTTAATTTTCGAGAGGGCAATATCGGTTTACCCATGAGTGCCATACAAGGTTTTATCCAATAAATAGCTTAGAAATTCATATTTTTATTAAAAATTTCAATGACATTTACAAGAAAATAATTTGACAAGTGACAGTAGAGTGGGTAAAATAATAAATAATAATTATCCACTCAATAAAGTAAAAGCCACGCGGGGGTTCTTATTGAGTTTATCTAAAAATAAAGCTGGTAATTGTCTTATTATCTGTATGTATTGGATAAAGCTATCTTTTAGCAAATATCTAATATTTTTGGCTTTTAACATTTTTTTAATGGAACGACCCCATCATTTAAAGCAAATAAAATTCTCTATTCGACTTTTATATAGTCGAATAAAGAATTTTATTATTATATATTATATATTTTTATATATATTTTTGAGAATTTCATTTTATATTTTTTACTAAAAAATGCGATTTATTAAGATTTTTTTTGTAAATTTTTATTTATTTTATTTAAAATTAGTGTAAAAGTATAATTTACGTTTTTTTTATCATGAAGTTATTAATTTTTCAAAAATTGTTTGTTTTTTTTTTTTAATGAAATATTGACCCATTTTAAACCCCAATTTAAACCTCCAAAAATACATAAAACAATAAAAAAATATGGTCTAACAGAGAATTTTATAAAAATCCCTCAATGCCAATTATAATATTTTTGGCGTATTATGCAATAAGATTTATTTAAATTTTTCAAATTCAGAGTGAATAAACTCTTTCGAAAGTTAAGAAGAGTGGAGGGGTGACTTGTGGACCGCACTGTATAAATTATTTAATCATAAAATCTTTATTGTTACTTTTAGACCTTGTTTAATTTTGTCTAGTAATTTTTATAAAAAAAATCAGCAATCCAAAATTTCTAGATATAATAATAAAAATATATGGTTATTAAGTACCAAGATTTTTCGATTCCAATACATAGGTTACCTAGGGAGGAATTATTTCGAGGTCAAAGTCTGTGGTCACTGTCACCGTCAATTTACTAAATTTAGGATATATCCATAAAATGGCTTTCTCGAAAGAAAAACTTATTTAGTTAACATGTTAACATATTTTTAATTTTCGGTTATAACTGTGATTCAAAATAAATCAGTCACGCCATTTTTGGACACTGCCCTGAAACATTTTTTTTCTTATTTTTTAATATTGCTTCTTAATTTTAAATTGATTTTAAGTTTAAAAACTCTAATATGGGTTAAATAAAAAAATTGATATTAAAGGTTAAATCCTGGTATTTTATAGCCATACTTTTTTCTAAATAAAGCTAAAAGTAAAGCTTGTCAAAACTGAGTTTAATAAGTTGTTACCTAATTCTACTTTCAAGATCTTGAACTTTGTCACTCTTAACACAATACCTCCCATAACTACGTCATTGAAGATTGTAGCATCATGTGATTCCAGAAAAACAAGCCTGGACTCTCAGATTTGCCCCAGGATCTGGACTCCAGGCTACTAATTTTGAGAACTGAGCGTTTCGATTAAAATACATATTTTGCTAAATATTACCTCCAAAATTCCTCACCGATTGTGAAGTGCCTTAAAACTCTGGGCCAGATGTAAAACCCTAATGTGGGAACGGCACAAATTGAATTCATGACTGGACAAAAAAATATCCTAATTTGGAATTATTTTTTCCAGTCTTGACGAAATCTGGACCTAGATGCTTTCCTGGAACTCTCCCCAAAATTAATAATTCCTGGGATCCGTATGTGTGTAGATAACATGCCAGGTAAATCAAAATAACATGTCAGGTAAATCAAAAATTCGGAAAATTACATAATTTTTAGATTTTTGATTATAATAACTTTTATTTTTTATAATCAATAATTTAAATTAATTAATTATACTTTAAAGCTGATTCAGGAAATATTATCAATAACTAGTTTAGAGTAGTTTATAGTGGTTTATAAACTAAGCCGTTTTTTTCTTTTTATTGACAAAAAAGAATGATGGCTTCTCAGCTGGCCAATAAAAATGACAAAATGGCTTAGTTTAGTTATAACTATAGTTATAATTATGCCTGAATCAGCTTTAAGTGTATTTTAAAGATAGCGAATAAAGTTTAACTGGTAGTTTATTTGCTACATTTAGGCTGGGTTTATCAAAGTGCAGCTAAATTTAGCTGACACGTAATAACCATAGCAACTCCAACCAAAATCCAGAATTTGCTCTTAACTGAGACTTTATCTTTTAGATAAAGTTTTAAGTGTACACTGATAAACTGGGCATTAATGAATGTTTTTGATGTTTTAAATTTAAAAATGCACACCTTTTCACCACAAGCTTTACTTAGAGCTTTAAATTTCAAGTTGTTTTAAATGTAGAATAAATATTTTTAGATTAATTATATAAATCTAATGTATTTTTTCTTTTTTTGTAAAAAATACCTATGTTTGCAATTATTATATTAATTATTTAATTAATTAACTTTGTAAATAAATAAATTTTGTAGATATGAAATACATAATAGTACCTAGGTACTATACAAAATAAATATGTGTTTTAAAATTGGTATTTAATTTCTATTCCATTCTCGTCTATTAGATTTTTTTTGTAGTTTTTCTTTAGTTGATAATACTTTTCAATTATATTGCCGTTGTATTATAGTGTTATAATAACAATTTGCTATGTAGCAAATTATTGACTATTATATAGGTTTATGTTGCCAGGTAAAAAATATTTTAATATCGCTGGTAACTTACACACATTCAAAATTTATTAAGCCTAAATGGCCCTAGAAACTAAACGATACCCTTTATTTTTTTGTGGTATATTGGCCTGTTACAGTAGTATAATAATTTGTGATGTAAGTTGTTTTAGTAAATTGAGTTTGAAATTTTTGCGACCATTCTATGGTCACTTTAAGCATAATTTCGAAAAAAGATACAATCTTTTTAAAAAGTGCTGGATAGAAAATTTGATTTTAGTCTTATTTTACTCATAGGCTTTGTTTATTAAAATTCATACAAATTTGTGTGTCGGGAAGTTTTATTTAAATATTTTCCCGAGCACCATATATCACATTTGCTGACTTTATCATAAAACATTTAGTAATATTCTGGCTACTGCAAGATTCTATTTGGGGACCCATGCTTTTAAAATTTAATTGAATGATTTCATAACATTTTGTTTTGGTTAAAGATTAATGTACTACCCATAAAGTAATTACCATTTATGATTAGTGGATTTATCGGGCTCCTAAATTTTAAGATAATCCATGTCAACAACTTACTTTATGAAAAAGGTAAATTTATATACAGTGCGGTCCAAAAGTCACCCCCCTTTTAACTTTTGAACGAGTTGAGATATCGACTTCAAATTTAGAACTCTTAAATAAGACAACTTAAACTATCTTTTAGCATATATTTGATATTTTCAGCTCTTAAAATGTGGGCAGGGGGGCATGGGGGGACATTTTTTTAAATTGAAAGGGGGTTCGCGTGATACATCATTTTAAAGCTTATAAAATTCTCTATTTAAACTAACATTTTTAAATATTTTAAAAATGTTTTTTAAGGTTTTGATTTTTCAATTTTTTGTGCTAAAACATTCGATT